>CM036940.2:32910853-34125917 GCA_020352615.2 Yoshiicerus persimilis | reverse complement strand
CTCCAGGTCGCTGATGTCTACCGTGGGAGTTTTATGTTAGTAGAGGGAACCGACTTAAAATTTGTTTTTATAGTACTCAGAAAAACTATGTGAGTTTATTTTCACATAAAGAATTGCTCACACTAATTATTACACTTGAACTTCAAAATACTAATAATCAACAATTGAATATAATGATAAAGGGAATAACAAACTAATTACCAAATTTCCGAATCAAGTTTAATCTAGTCTTGAGCGTCTTATTACAAAATGGCTGACCGCACACTTCACTCTCTGAGTTCCCAAATCTCTCTCTGTAGTTTCTTGCCGGCTCCTTATTCTTGGCTTTTAGACATTACAAAGCCAAGCCATTTTTTACAAAGAAAATGCGAGGTAAAATAACAAAAACACATGACTTCTCCGATGTTCCACTCTCCAGGTCGCTGATGCCTACCGTGGGAGTTTTATGTTAGTAGAGGGAACCGACTTGCCTCATTCCTTGGTAGAATGTCATTTCTACCTTCATTTCTTACTAAGGAATATTGCCTATGCAATATTCCATCCCACATCCGCTTTGGTCGCGGATTTTTCGCACGGTTTGATTCCGGAAGTGCCTCTTAAAAAATGATGGCTAGGGGAAAAGAAACAAATAATAACATATTTAAATTGGGTTATTGAGCGACTGAAATTACATGGTATACTAGTAAATCGAAGGAACTTGATTCGGCATTTGGGAAAAATGAATTTGAACAAAGTAAACAATAATATAGTTATTACTATGTATATTGACATACATCTATTTTGGTGCATGCCGTTATACAGATCTACTGCTTAAGGCGACTAAATTATCATGCTACTTATATAATTATTTGTATCATTGACATGCTATCATGCTATTATTAATGATGATTTGCAGAATGTCATTTTGATCATGACATTATGTCATGCGACTTATTATGACATTATGCAGACTTATATATATTTTAATTAGTGACAATATTGTCATGCAAAATTATATAAAGAAAAAATCCTAGTTACTAACTATATCTGACTCATAATCCTAATGAATATGTGCCTTTCTATTCGTAGTTATGAAGAAATGTAATCCGCTGCCATGAAGAATGGAGTGGTTTTGACACTTAGGTGATGATATATATATACCAAAAAAATAGTCTCCTCGCAGCTAATGATGAGGAGTTGAGTGTAAGGTTAAGGTATGGGTTTAATGGTGATGGTAAGGTAGGTATTTGTAAGAACAAAAATCATTTTCAAAGTTAATAAGGGTTTAATTGAAGTGTCTCGATTTCTACGAATAGAAAGAGAAGTTTTAAAGTTTTCGTAGTAGATTGTCAATTAAGGAGTGTTTAATGTCTCGATTTCTATCAATGTTTAGAAAGAGAACTTTTAAAGTTGTCGTAGTGGATTGTCAATTAAGGAGCGTTTATGTCTCGATTTCTATCAATGTTTAGAAAGAGAAATTTTAGGTTTGACTTTGACAATGCTCCGTTAAGAAGGTTATTGTGCTTGATCGTTAAAGAAGAAGCATTTGTGAAACAAACGGTGTCAGATTGACTTTAACCGTATTTAGTGAAATATCAAGAAGATATATTTGAGCGTCTGACTCAGTGTAATTCGCTGAGTAGTAAATGAAATTGTAAGTTGTAAATCACATTGGGGTTATTTTAGCGACTAATTCAGTATGTTGGACTGAATTACGGTTTAGAAGTAGTTATAAGCTACTGTTGTATTTGATACAAACAGTGAAATGCAAAATCGATTCTTAGCGGGAAGAAATCGTACTTGTAAGTATTTAGAAATTGTTCTTTATGAATATTGAAGGATTTAGGTTAGGAATAAAGGAAACTCAACTCCATTTGTTTGAAGTGTTAGGATTTCCGTATAGTCGTCGCTGTCAGTGGGTAAGTAAACGAAATTGTCCTTGCGAGTTGGAAAATTAATCTGTGAATATTAGAATGCACTTACATAATTAGAGACTTAATCGAAGGTTTGAGCGACTTTAAAGAAAATGATGAATTAATATCGACTTAGGTGGGTAGAAAATTTAAATCGACTTTGGTGGGTATAAAAAAAACTTTAAATCGACTTTTGTGGCTATAAAAATTAGTAATATCCTTTATCGAGTATTTAGTGTCAGTTCATTGGTTTCCGGATTTTGAGAAATTTTGAATTTACTAATAAGATCTGCCCCAATGATGACGTCATATGGCAAACCTTCAATTACATGGAATCTACTTTGAATGAGGACGTCGTCGATTAGGATTGTTACTGTTGCTGTGGCATTGGATTTCAAATAATCATTTTCAGGGGGTGTTCCAAACCAAGTGAAATCGTAAAACAACGTAACGGGTTTTGATTTTAAATTTAGTGGGTGTCTGGCTTTTTGTAATTTACGAATATGTTGTGCGCTAACAGCGGAAAATCGTGCTATATTGGTAGTGTACTGTTGGTAAGGTCCACTATTTAATTCAAGCGTTTCTAATGCATTGATGAGATGCGTCGGCATTTGTTGTAACCAAAATAAATGTGCATCTTTATAGTTTGAAGTGTTTTGAAGTTGTTTGATATTTCCAGCATTTGGAGTGCTGTACTGTGAATTCAAATAAGGAATTGTTTTACTGAGTTCGGGTGAACTATTTGGGTGAATAATTTTACTTTCCAGTGTCAAAGAATTAGCATGTAAATTATCTTTTACTGGCGCGCTAGTGGGCGAACGATTTGCGTTACTATGTGGACAGTTTGAAATATTTTCAGTAGATTCATGGTTTAGTAAATTGCTATTGTGAGAGAAAGATGATTCATATCCCGATGAATCATGTCGAACACGACTACGTGATAGGGGTTTTATTTCGTCTTGATTGGAAATTAAAGCGGGCGCGTTTGGCAATTTGTCATTAATTACTGTGACTTGTTCAACAGAGGACAAAGACTTTACTGAAGTTTGGGACGTTTTGGACTGGCAAATTTCCTTAATTAAATTATCGCGCCATTCGTTAAAACTGTTAACGTTTTGTGATTGAGAACTTGATCGAACTGCATGCTGCGATGCGGTAGAAGACTGTGAAATACTAATGCGCTCGCCTTTGGTAATTTGAGCGGCTTGAGAATTTTTATTGTCAAATACTATTGGTGTACTTGATTGAGGACTATTATTGGGTTGGTGTGATTTCACTGTCTCCGTACAGTGTGGTAAAGTAATAATTTGAGATTGTTGTGAAGGAACAGATGTATCTGGACGCGCGCTTGGCGACGAAACATTATTATCGACTTCAATGATAGGTGGACTATGTATTAAAGAAGGTGGAATGACATCCCCTCCTATAGTTTTAGATTTTGGACATGATAATGTCGTTTGAAGATTTGTGGATGGAGACTTTCGCTCCTCTCGTAAGTGATGTGAAGAAATGGGTTTTAGAGATTCTGAGTTTACAGAATCGATATTCTTTGAAGATAGGTTTATAGGCTGAGGTGAGTCTTTATTGGTGATTGGAAGTATAATTTCACGTGAAGTATGCTCAATCACATCTGTTACATTATCAGAAATGTCTCTATGTTTGTGTGAACATACTTGCTGTGCGCGCAGCCAATCTACTCCTAGAGTTAAACAGTTACTTAAACCGGGTACAATATAAAAGTTCCAGAGTACTGGTTCGTTTTCATCGACAGTGATGCGCATTTGAATTAATTTGGTAACTGGTATAAGTTTAGCCTTGGTTATAGTTAAACGAACGTAAAAAGGTTTTACTTTTGAGAATTTATGAATTATGTCGGGTATTTTATGATTGCGTAGTCTATATGCCATAGTGGGACTGATGGCAGAAATGCTAGCGCCATTATCTATTAAACAGGGTATTTTGGAATCTTTGACTATGAGTGAACAACCGCGCAGCACTCTATTAATTCCTGTTTGTCTCTGTATTAGAGGATACACTTCTTTGTGATTATAATTTGAATAAGTCGTCTCAGTATTCACTGAATGTGGCGACTGAATATCTTCCATTATTGAAGAATGGGACATAATTGAGTTAAATTTGTTAAATGACACTTGAAAATGATTGAATACTATTAAATTGACAAGGTTGGGTAGTAGTACTGTGCCACTTAATATTTAAACAAAAGAACTGAATAAGTTGCTTTGTAATAATGTAATAATTGAAGTTCTATGAAGAGAACAAATTGTTGAGACTTGAGCGTCTGTATATGATGGGCAGTGCCATAAGCATAAGTATTTAATTACTGTAGAATACTGAAATAAATGAACGAATATTTAGAATGCATACGCATAAACTAAGCTTATGGCTACAGCTAGGAAGCTTTAGAATATTGTCGTAATTGAAACAAAAGAATTTTCTTTTTGTGCTTGAATTTACCAAGGCTTAGATATTTAATCAGAACTTGAATTAGAAATGTAGATTAGATAGACAAAAGGTCTACTGTTAATTTAAATTTGACTTGAAGTTGCCTTTAAAGAACATATGTTTATGATAAGTTAATGCAACAATTTATATTTAATAGTTAGGGTGGTTTATATATATTGACAACATTAAGGTGACAGGTTGGATTTAAAATACTTGTAGAAATTTTACACTTTGTTAATGTTACCGCCATACTGGAGTGAGAATAGCAGTTAGGTACAAGACTGTCATAGTATATACTGTTAGTAGAAAAGTTACTATTTAGTTGAATACAGTTATGTACGAAATATATGAATTTGTAAAAGAAAAGACTAGTGGTGACAAAAGACATATGTAGAATAGAAAAGTGTCGGCTAGTTATGGACTTGTAGGAAGAGAGTAATATAGTTACTTTGTTATACCTTTTAGTAGCTTAAACAGGAACAATCAGAAAAAGATTCAAATTATTTACTCTGAACACAAAGGAATTGCGTAGGCGTACAGCAATACGGTTACTTCAGGTCAAGCTCAAACAAGCGAAAGGTATTAGCTAAATATAAACAAAGAACATTAGCATACACGTCATAACATTATTACTTACTTAGCTTTGCATTGCCATTTACCGTTACTTGCTTTGAACTCTACTGTATGTACTCAACGTACATTTGTATACTTATGGTATAGTTAACAAAGGAACAAAGGAAAATTACGTAGGTAATATGTAGACTTTAGCTCAACTAAACTGACAATGACAAACGAAATTTATTTAAACCTATACGTGTATTTTCAAATTTCGATGATAAACCAAATGTTCAATTAATAGAAAATAAATTGAACTGACAATGAACTGATTGGCATTTACTATAAAATTATTTAAAGATTATCGCATAAATGAAATTAATTTGGTACTTCATATAAATTTTGCACTATAACTCTACTTGGCATGTGAGAGACCTATTCTGCAACAAGCGGTATTATTTATACTGATTTTGCATTGAGCGTAAAAATAGCAAAATATTTGATTTTTAAATTTTAGTTGGGAATAATAGAATGCAATAAGATCGGATTCTCGTCTAGGTATACACTAGACATAGGTATATAATAGTTAGATTTGGTAAACTTAAAGTTTGCAAAAATATTTTTGCAACTTGGGGTGTGTACTGGTGTTTGGTCTGTGGCCAAAACAAAACGTACACAATTTCAAATAAAATATATATATACTGTTACAATTGCAATGGTTTTTGCTATTTTTACTTTACTTTGATTAGTAAAAATATACTTGTATTTGTGTATTTGCAAAAATGCCACGTACCGAGAGTAGATACGTGCTTATTTTTGCAAATGTAAAAAGACTTTACCTTATACCAAAATTGCAGCAGAATGGCCCAGAAGGATCTTAGCGCAGCTTGTCGCATAGATATATATTATCCAGTCTCTTCTTTAATTATACTGATGTAGATAGCCCTTAAATGTACCTACTTTGGGGATGAAGGATGAATATATATATACTACTGGCGGATGAACTATACAGATGGGAGCTAGATGCGAAGATTGTGCAAAATTTGTTTTTATAGTACTCAGAAAAACTATGTGAGTTTATTTTCACATAAAGAATTGCTCACACTAATTATTATACTTGAACTTCAAAATACTAATAATCAACAATTGAATATAATGATAAAGGGAATAACAAACTAATTACCAAATTTCCGAATCAAGTTTAATCTAGTCTTGAGCGTCTTATTACAATGGCTGACCGCACACTTCACTCTCTGAGTTCCCAAATCTCTCTCTCTAGTTTCTTGCCTCCTTCTTATTCTTGGCTTTTAGACATTACAAAGCCAAGCCATTTTTACAAAGAAAATGCGAGGTAAAATAACAAAAACACATGACTTCTCCGATGTTCCACTCTCCAGGTCGCTGATGCCTACCGTGGGAGTTTTATGTTAGTAGAGGGAACCGACTTGCCTCCTTCCTTGGTAGAATGTCTTTTCTACCTTCATTTCTTACTAAGGAATATTGCCTATGCAATATTCCATCCCACATTATGAATCGGCATACTTATCTGCATGTACACCTTTTCTTAAGATACAGTGCAGGATTCGTTAGCGAATCTACCTGATCTTCATACACCCAGCAAGCATAAATGTAAATTCAGATAAGTACACCAAAGGTTTGTATTTATTATCAATTTCATGTTTAGAGAAAATTAATACAAGTAAAAGCAGACTTATAATCTTTGCAAATAGTTCAACGTATACCTTCACTCTTAGTTCATTGAACAAATATATACTTTAAGCAAACGAATTATTATGTAGTAGTAAGACGATCGTCAGAGGTCTGTCTGTCAGACACAACTCATTGAATGTTTGTAAAGGTCGTTGCGTGACGAAATAGTAAAACAATCTATTGTATTAAAATGTAAATTACAGTAGCGGTTAAACCAGAAGAGCTTGTTCTTTCCATCCTCTCCCTGAACATTGAATAGTGAGACACATATGTACTCACTCACACCAGGGATAAGTAGTTAAGCCGTAGTATAATAATAAGTAATCGTCCGCTACAGATGAATTTTGTGAAAACATTTTTAATAGGCACGTGAATGGGTAACAGCAGTTTGACACATTGTCTACCAAACAATCAAACCAGTGATTTAAATCAAACCTAAACCTACATTTAAAATTTTCATAGTAGGGAAGGTCACTTTCACTTTAGATTAAACCTTTCATATTTTAAAAGACGGGGTATAATAAATTGACTTTTCAACTACAAAAGTTAATCAACAACAACAATTCAATAATGATTACAGATTCGGTCACACACGCCTAGGTTCTCGTTTCTGTATTCTCGGGATCACGGGATTCGAGATTACTGGAAGACGTAGTTACAGTTAAGTGTAAAAGCCCCCTCCTTTCTTCAAGTAGGACCAACGAATCCAAATTTATAAACCACAATGTATACATTCTGATGAAGAACATTACCCACCATTACCATAACATACAGTATGTTATGTAGTTTACGTTATCAACTAAATGTGTGTAAACTTCTACCTAGTTCTATGGGTGCAATAACATAATATTATAACCTTCAAAGAATGAGATTATTGTTCTTCGTATGATATAACATATAATAAATGTTTACCATAATCTGCCACTGTCAGTTTTTTCTTCAATATAATATGCCTAAATTACAAACTACTGAACCGATTACAACGTTGCAGCACAAACAAATAAATATATTGCGCCTTAACGAACCACAAAGTTCATATGCCTTAGAAGTGACAGAAAAAACTTGAAAAATAATACAAGAACCTATGATAGGACTTAAGTTACGTGTGGGAAAACCAACTATAGAAGTCATTTGTTTATAATTTTATTTTAAATGTGCATCATGTATTAATGGTTTATCAATGAATTTGTGGCATCAGTAACTTCATATATTCAAGTTTAAAAAAGATAAGTGATCATAGACTGCACTGTTGTACATATTGCTTTCATACATATACAATTCCCATTGTGTACCACATTAGCATTGCAAATCTTTATTCAGCATGGACAAAACGTATCACTTTAGCAGAGTTAGACTAGAGATTTTTAGTATTATTGCCTTAATGCAATCGGAAAAGTAAAAGGGAGTATAGTATAAGGATCTGTAAATGTTAAATAAAACTCGCAGCAACAGCAGCCAATAAATATTTCACATACGAGTTTGAATTTTGGTCCCTGAATCAACGGATCTTGGTTATCAGATGATGAATATCTGTAACTCATCTAAAGAGAAGTTCAATAATGCAAGTGCAAACATAAACGCCCCATGTTTACAGACTCGACAGAATTTTTTCCATTTCAAGAGGAACGAACGCAGCTCCGGAAAAGAAACGCGACCAAACCTCCCCTCCTTCCTGCTTAATAATATGCTTCTCATGTAAGTTATGAGATTTCTGATTTTACTTCTATATACCATCTCAAAGTAAATTAGTCTTTACGAGCAGAGGTACAGCGTTACTGCATTATATCATATTTACCCATGCTCGTTAAAAAATGATTACTCATAGTCTTTTCATTGTGAGCGAGAACAGTTCTACCTAGCTTGTCATTGGTATCATTCACACAAGTATGCTAAACGCTATGCTATAAAAGATTGTGAGCGTACTATACATTAAGTTTTTAATAGATCACCCAACATGAAGATGTTTGCATATAATTGGCGATAGTTATTACACGACTGCTCTGAACTGTTCGTCTTCTATGATCTACTTACTTCTGCTAAAGATATTTGAGTTACAAACTCGAATAGCCAGCTTGCTATGAAGAACGGTATATGCTAATTTTCAAAAACCCAAACGTGGAAATGAAAACCTTACAATCAAGAGTACTTTCAATACACTGCTAAGCAAAAGTTTTTCATTCATGTCCTTGTTCCAGAATTTTACTCAAAATGCAATTGAAAGCCATTTACAAACTGAAATTAGAATATCCAGCTTTTATTTAAAAATCAAACATCGCATTACGAATGTATGAACTCGAAGAGAAATGTACAGGGGTTAACAACTGCCCTGTACTGTACAGTGCAGACGGAGAATTAGTTGTAATTTGCTTGTTACGATGCATCGTAGTGCTTACAGTCACAGAGTCATAGAACATCCTACTACCCTCTATATCTGTGCCTTCTGGCAAACAAGTGTTCGATAATATTTACGAAGTAATTACATATCCACTTTAAATTCAAATAGCGAATTCGTCTGCTGCGCTTACCTTATCTAATCTGATTAGCAATTTTTCTAATCCTGTACTGAAATATAAACCTAAGGTATTTCTAGAAAATCCCTTAACTCGAAGCATATAAGTAAAAGATGTGGTTTTTGGGTAGATCGGTTAGATGTAAAGATGCAGTGGTTGTTGCCTTACCTTTAGTTTGATTTGTATACCTTAACGAGCTTCTTACGCAGGCGTAAGGAACAACATTTTTACAAATATATCATACGCTTTTGTTATATACCACTCAACAATCGGGATGTACTACAAATATATATACCTACTGCAAATGACAATGGATGGAGTGAGCTAATAATGGTTATTGCCACAGATTGCAATAATATTTCTCATTCTCACTTCGTGTTCTAAATTAAAAGCTGAAAGAGCAATACTAAAACTACCTATATATCTACAAAGGAGATAGCTTTCTCATTGATTTTTTCACCTCATTAAATTGAAAAGTAGTCAACCTATAGAGATTCTATCATATCAACTCATTCAATCGCTTTTTATTTGGACCACGCGAATTCCTCTTGTGCAGGTATACTGAAATACATGTATACTGTTTCAACAAGTCTGGGTTGTTCACATCAACACTTACTCACCTGAACACTTGCTTATAGGTAATTGATGAATTCGATGTTGCAAACTACATGATTCTTGTGATACGTCAAACTGTCAATACACATGTTTTTCGTAAATGTCCAAACAGAGTAGGGAATATCTGTACTTATTTAATGTAGGTATTGTACCCCAAGCATTACTTCAGTTCATTTTATTTCCAGTTCTTTGTGGCAGCCCAATAAAAAATGAACAGTGGTTATCGTAACTTAGACAAGACATTACATTACCATGCCGTCGTTATTATGAGAAATGCTGCGATCTTTGTATACATCCAATATGAAAATAGTTCATATAGCTATAATATAATACGGAATTTTTGAGATTGGAAAAATGCACTTGTGTGTTAATGTATGTACGTATCTGTTTCATGTTGTACTCACTACACCATAATTCAAAAGATATGTAAATTCTACCAAGTGTGGGGAGTTGGAGTTCCTAACAATAAGTGTATTTATTGAATCTTGCATAGAACTATGTAGGTATATATACACTTTCCGTATACTAATAAGCAAATAAGTCGCAACATGTTCTGCAGACATATTCAGCGATCACACTAGATAGTATACCTTAGATTCTATATAGTCTATAGTTTCCATTTCCATATAGTTTGTGGTATACCCTTCCATGCCTCTCTTCGTGTATTTATTTGCATGGCCATTAAAGCCGTGTCATGCCACAGGATCTTCACCATACTGCCCCAATATTATCATCATCCTATCATCTCATTTAAGTCATTCAACAGGCTTATACTACGCAGACTTTACAGATCTCTGACTGCTCACTCAAACAGACACACTATTTATACAAGTGTACAAAATCTATCGTCTTTTACGCCAGTTTAGTTCTCATTTGTGTGTTGTGCCGTCTCATCTCATCACCGCATCACAAACCATTTCCTCCGAACTTGTTGCGTTGCGTTGGTAAGTTCTGACTGTGTGGTTTTCTAATTTGCTTTTCACATTCACATATTCGTATTACTGTCAGGTAACTTTATATGTGGACTTAAGAATCTAATTGACATTTTCTCTTTACTATTTTACTCAAATTTATACATTTTCACATTTCAGAAATACTACAATTCAAGCACTATGTCTATTACGGGAAAGTACGAGATGACCTCCAGCAACAACTTTGATGAATACTTGAAGGCAGCTGGTAAAAGCTTTTTACATTAGAATTTAAGTTTGCTTCATTTACTTCAGAAGTAATTACACTTTTACTGTAAATATTAATTCCATTATAATTAGGTTCCTGGGAAATCAATGATAGTAATTGATTGAGATTTTTAACACACTATTGAGTAAGAATACAGAACAGCGAGTACTCTGAATTTTTTATACTAGATGTGAATCTTCACCTTAGCACACAACAAAAATATATTTGTATGTACTAAGGCTATTAGTCCTACCGAGCAAAGGAAGTTTATACATTCCCCTTCTCATAAAATAAAAATCATATTAAAAAGTGTTGCTATAAACTTTTTCGTGCTTAGGTAGAGCAAGGTTATACAGATTTAAGATGCAAGGAATTTTAGTTTGGAGTAAGAAATGGAAAATGCTAGTTTGAGAATGCCTTCACACATTGGTAATTATTCATATATTTAGTCAACACATTTTGGCTTTGCATTATGTTCCTCATTTCCATGTTGTCCTTCTAACCCAATTGCTTAATCATATTTTAATTATGTGTGCAGGAAACACATTTTTATCACCTATTCGCTGTCTAAGTCTCTTTTCTCTAAATTCCTCCTCAATGATAATGCATTTCTTCTGCAGACGTAGACAAAGTCCATCGTACACTATATTAACGCGTAGCAATAAATAAGGAATTTCATACATAACGCCTGCATCTGCATGGAATTTAAGGTGGAGCGAGGGCAAATTACCCGCAAACATGTTAATCCAGAGAGATTAAAGTTGCTTATTAGTAGGTAAGTAGGTAGTATACCTATTGGGTTCTACACGGCAATAAATACTCTTTCAATATATTCTATGTTTATTTCTCAATCAGATATCTCGGTGCATTTGGTACACGGTCAATTTGATCCATCACAGCAAATTCTTTGTACCCCTGTCCTAATAAATGTAAATGGCCTTCCATTTTAAGATCTTTATATCTATTTTTCAATGCAAAACATTTCTCTCGTTGTGTTCACATTACTGACAGTACTTTACCCTGAAAGGAGGCAAAAAAATTTCATTTACTTTCTTAAGAGTCCTTAATTGCTGATCCAATAGTAAAATAATAAATTTGGAAAGAAGCTTATGGCATCAAAAATGGTTTAACAGTCCTTACTATTACTAACAATACTCCTATGAAGTATTTATTCATACCTACTTCATACTGTTCATACTAGTATGAAGTATCCTATGAAGAATAAATATCATCGTATGATAATTGTTGTGCTGTATGAGCGTGACTATTATTATCTGTCATATCGTCATTTCCAGATTAACAATGACACGTACCATTTGGAATATTTTAGGTGTTAGCCTTACCAATAGAGGTCTGGCAGCGACAGCAAAGCCGACCATTGAGATTACCGAAAGTGATGGAGGGTATACTTTGAAAACAATATCTTTGTTCAAGAACACAACCATTACCTTCAAGCTTGGGGAGGAATTCGATGAGGTTACAGCAGATGGACGACATGCCAAGGTAAGCATCATAATAATTTACCAAATTATAAATTGATGTACCATTCCCCCTATTCTTATGTTTAATTCGCTCTAAACTCATTGTACAAAGACCACCATTACTCTGGATGGTAATAAGATGACCCAACTTCAACGCATTGATCCGGATGTTGCCACAACTATCCGAGAATTCGATGACAAGGGAATGAATGCGACTTTCTCCGCCAAAGACGCTGTAGCAACCCGAACATACAAAAGGGTGAGTTAAGAAATTGAAATATCTAATATTCTTCGGAGAACTACAGACGTTACATTTTGCTGTATGGCATCATCTTTTCATACTTTTTACTGCAGTGCATTCAGCAAATGCACAGGATTACCAATAAAAAGTGAACACAAAAGGCTTATATACAGACTATGGAATACGTTTAGGGTTTAGGTTTATAAAAAACAGTACGTTCATCCTAGCATCTGAAACTTCCTTTATTGCTCTAGCAATATGAACTATTTTAGGGAGTGTTTGCGCCAAATGAATGGACGCATGTATGAAAAATACGCTTTGTGTCAGATACGTTCGACATATTTATACGCAACGTAGAGATCCTATTCACTTTTGATTTTCTACTTATTTTTTATATTAATATAACTGAGTCATATAGAGAGAACCATTTGAATTGCAAACACACTTGTATTTACCCTATGCTTTACATTTATTTGGGATGAATTTTATGACTAGCTAAAGAACTCAAAAGCTACAATGTGTAGTTGGTGAAGATTATTATAAAAGCTTTGTGTGAATAGAGAAGATAAATGAGCATCTCGTGAATAGAGTTAACAATTGTGGTAATTGAAGGAATTAGCTTGGCGGATCCGACTCCCCTTCCTTAAATAAACACAGTAGACTCAACAAAAATAAGCTACCACAAATACAAGTCCACAATTGCTTTTAAGTATTTACAATTAAGTTAACGCAGCAAATTCTTAGTGTATTAGTAGACCCGATTGTTTTCTTACTCCAACTAATAATAAGCAAGTATGTATATAAACTGTCTTCAAAACAAACTGATACAATACTTAAGAAAACATTACGCTGTATCTGCATGAAACCAGACGTTAGTATGAATCATACAATTTACATGTTGTCACTTAGTATTATCTCGGATATATTGGAATTTCATCTTCTCTTCTTTTGAGTACACTGTAATCTTTTTTGTTTGATATTTATGCTGTCTCTGTAATATGAACAGGATTATTTACATAAAATGTAATTAAAAAAGACTACTTATTCCTGTATTTAAGAATTATACAGCGCAATACGAATGAACGAATGAGTGATGATTGTTGCAAACAAAACTCTCATCACAGCCTGCATTTTTACAATGTGACTCTAAAGTAATCTCTTGAGTATGATATGTCTAATTAAAGTTGATCTGATCTGACCACAGCTATGAAGTGAAGATGATATTCTTAGTATGTATATATTAAATTTGTGATGAAATAACCTGTAGTGTTAGTTCATATTTACAGGAGTATTACGTATATCTAAAGTTAACTTTTCTAAACGAGTTTGGTTGCTACTCTTCGAAGTAATACTATATAGTTTGTAAAATTATTTCAATATTTTACTATCCCTTACATAAACAGAGTAGTTTGTAAATATATGAGATAAAATGTTTAATCTGTTTTATTTTACAAATTTACGATATAGGTTTGACTGAACATCATTGTTCCTTGTGAAGAAGCATTATGAACGAAAAATTCAAGACGAACTGAAAATATATCGTCAAGATAATGACTCTTTGCAAATAGAAAGACATAATAAAGATATCAGCCTCAGCTTTTTACTGGACTAAAGAATCCGTTCTCCTTGTATTCTGATCCTTGACCTTCATTCTCATTTTTAATATCAACGATTCATTACATTTTTTACAATCTATTAGATTTTTAAATTATCAGTGAAAGGGACCTTTCATTCCTTAGGATTAGAACTATTAGTCACGGATATGTCAAATTGGGTTACAATTTAATGACACTTAAGCAGTAAATACATATAGATAGATATGTATGTATATGATTGGTTTAAGTTCAACATTGCAATAGAGGCTTCCTAATCATAGTAATGTGCAAACAGTAGTAAAATATTTGCACCATAAATCATACAACTTTAAGTTTCATCATAATTTACTAGATTAATGCTACATCTTATAATCTTTGGACTTCTATTCAATGGATCAACGGATGGACCAAGACAGTCATTGAACTACATAATAAATGCATTGATATTGATAGAGGACAATCAATGTATTAAAAAATTTTTCTTGGAGCGGTTTGATGTTATTTATAATGATGCATAAATCCAGTTTCTACTAGTGTATGCTATCTATTTCACTTTGTGATAAACATTTAGTATATTATTATTTATGGAAAGAAATTAGTAGTACAGAATACAGAAAACGATTTAATTATTCGCCAATAAATGCTTTATATTCATTAATCTGACTAAATAATCATGAAGTCATAAACATCTAGAGACACGGATATGGCTTAAGCGGTAATGTAATGACTCTAATGACAGTTGAACATCCCAATTCTCAACAATTAAACAGAAAATTATTCTGGCATACACACATTGCATTGGTATGATGCCAAAATTCAAGAATGGATCTGCATAAGTTTGTTTATACCTAATTTAGTTAAAACGATTTTGATTGGATTGACAGTAGCTGTAATCCGAAAACAAAACACGTTTTATGATCGGAAAATTCAGAATCTGACCCAATAAAGACGCTCATGAGTACAAGTATATTAGTTACAGGCTACAGTATATAATTTTTTAAGGTAGAGATCGATCCTCAAAAGAGCCCAAAATAACATGGGAAAAGTTCCTTGCTTTAAAAGCTTATAACATCCACATCAAATAAGTAAATACAAATGTCTAAATGTAGAAAGAATCTCAACTTCATTGGTAAAATATTTTACTGTTGAATTTCTAATTTATCGACTGCGCTTTGAGTAAAAAGTATTTAAAAAAAGACAACAGTATGAATCGAACCAAACGACAGAGCCTTCGTTCGATTCAAACTGTCGTCTTTTTGTTCAATTACTTTTTACTCAGACCACAGGAGATAAATCAAAAATTCAACAGTAAAATATTTTGCTAATGAAGTGGAGATTCTCTCTACATTTTCACATTTGCACTTACTTCTTTAATTTAGAAGTTATAAGCATTTTACTAATTAACAAGCTAACTAACATCTATCCGTGTTGTTGAAAAATACCGACAGCCAAACTCATACAGTAAGACATCCGACAAGTCAGACGTACCCTGCCATACAAACATAGCCTGTTTACCTGTTTTAATAAAGAATGAGTCATTATCTATTAAAGCAGGTAAACAGTATTATTATAATGACAAAGTTAGGCAGGCTCATTATTAGCCATTACTAATGACTAATGAACCTAACTTTGTCTAATATTGCAAGATAAGTCAACTCTTCTTCGGTTCCGATAATTGCTCGTCAAGAGCAATATGTGGTTTGCGATTTAATTAGCTGTGTAAACGTGTCAATCTAGTTGACAAGGAGTAGCGTCGCGAGCTTTATCGTATGTAATAATAAAACATATAATGCATTGCGCCCACTGGTTTAAATATTCAGAATAACGTCGTAGAATATTTAACCCAGGGTGCTCTCATTACTGTAATTATCGGAGAGGCCCACCCTACTCGGTCGCTCACTATTCCGACACCTCTCCAATAATTATTCGATTATGATTATTGTTGCGTTTTCATTTATGCATAACACACAACACACTTGTCGGATGCCTTCAATGCCGTACGGGATCTTGTACACAGGAATGGTTTCTATATCATAAACATACTTCAAAATTTGTGATTTAACCGCTTCGTTTTTCGGTTTCAAAATGGTGGACCGATCGCCACCTTAAGAAGCAAGACGATTCCGTTTTCTCTGATAGTTTGGTCTTAATATTGAAAACGAGGCAAGTTCAAATAAAAAGGTGATGCCAAAATTATATTAAAAACTGTTTTATTTCTAACTTTATATTATATAGTATAATAGTACCTGCTTAAGCGGTCAGCCATGTGAAACTACACGTACATTCTGATTTTGCAAACGACTTAAACTTTATAAAATTACTAACTAAACAGGATTTTCCGCCCACAGCTTTTCCTTATTTTCATATACGAACTTAAGTTGCGGCTTTCTTGCACTGAATACAGCTTTGGCAGTCTCTCTATCCCAAATGACATGTTCATAAAACTTTTTGTGTTGTGGTTGAAATTTTCCGATTTGGTATGAAGGGATTTCGTTTTTTTCTGCAATTTTCATTGGTTGCCTGATATCTTCAGGGTCTTCAAAAGTGTGAACCAACGTCATTTCACTAACAGGGATTTTCATTTCTCTTGATAAAATTTCCTATAGATGAAAGGGTGCACAGTAATTACTAAACACATTGAGTTATGTGTCGCTAAAATATTAAGTTAATTCAGGTAGCATTAGCCAAAAATTAGTAGTGAGTTACTATTCACAATGTATATTGTACGTACGTATTTAAGCAATATTATTAGTGAGTAAAAACGCATTCTATGCTTATGCTTTACCTTCCACAAAGGTGGTAGATCTGCTGTTTTTGGATGAATAATAGTTTCTGGGGGTTCAGTTGATATTCTTTTAGCCGCTTGAGATAATTTTCCTCTTCCTCTTTGGGAATCAGTCGGAAGTCTGCCTCTTGTGCTTCGTCGCCTATGTCATGAGGGTTCTGCCGCTCACGTCCCCGGTATACCATTTCAACAAATAGATTTCCTCGCAAATTACACTAGAAATAGGTAAAATACACTTGATAGACCACCAGGTTTCCAGCACTCAGCATTAGTACTGTGTATGCAATACTTACAATATAATAACAAATTAATTAATGTAGCATGCAACATCCTGAATTATTGCCTTTAGCATACTATGATTTCTAAAAATGTATAGTAGTAAAGCTAATGTTAATTGATTCCACCAACAACCATAATATATCACAACATTTTAATTAACATCCTATAATCATATTTTGGCCTTTATTACTATGAATTTAAGTAATAAAACAGTAAAACCACTACTTACGGGGTATTCAATTACATGGGGATGAACGCTAATAATTCGGAAAAACGTAGGTTCATTAGGATATTTTTCTTCAATTGTTGTTCGTGTAACCATCCGACCTTTACCGAAGTTCTTAAGATTGAGTGCTATTTCCCACAGCGGCTTACCAAAACCGACTGCTCTTTTTCCAAAATATTTAATGGGCATGATCAATTATAACTTCGAAATCTAAAAAAACGAAAACGTACTAACTTTCATAATGTGTGTACTAGATGATCAAACCATCAAACCTAAAATATTTACTAAATTCCATTTGAATAGTTCCCGGTTTCTACCATCGTACCATCGTATCATCCTAGCAATCCAACATACAATCCTTCCTGGCTTCATGGCTTCCTGGATAATATTATATTTATTATTGCCCTCGTACCGCGTGTACCTCTTCCTTAGGAATTTTTAAAATTTTCGATATTACAATTTACGATGTTTATTTTATTTCACCGCCCAGAAAATTGAGAAATGCATTTGACTAAAAATTATTATTCTTCAGCATTGCTATTTTGAAGAAATGTTCAAAAACAAACAGGCTATAATTTTCATTTATCTTACCCTGCCTCGATTTCTAAATGAAAGCGATGAAAGTAATCACTATTTACCAGTTACATTGTGCGAGTAATAGTTAAGTATATGCATTGCATAACGATTATGCGAGACAAAATCATAGTTGTATGCTTTTTTTATGCCAACAATACTTGCAATTACTAATTATAATATAGAGGCTAAGGCTAAGGTAGACATGATTTTTTAAGTTGCAGAAGATTTCACTGCACTATGTACATTTCTTAGACTTCCGGCAACTTAGGTACCTTTGGTACCCATAATTATCATTTGTGTTATGGAAAACATTTTGATATTGAAAACGGCGACAATAAAATCATTAGTTAAAATGAAAAGTATTTATTAGGTTGAATTACAAATAACAAATACGACTTTTCGAAAGCAAACAGAATTGATTGTTACTCAGATTCCTCTTTTAATTCGATGTCCTTTACCTTTGACCTAACCTTTTTACCCTTTTCCATTTTAGGTCTTTTACTGTTATTCAAAAGGTTTATCAATTCGGCATCGTCTTCATCAGTGATCTCATCAGAATGAACTTCTATATCTCCATCTGGAAATACCCTAACTCTCTTTCCAATTTCTGTCGACAATTCTTCCTCAATAGGATCCTCCATTTTAGAAATCCTGGTTGTTGGTGGTTTGTCAATCAAGTTTCTGGAAGCTATGCAAAGAAAATGAGGTTTAATACAGATTAACCTAAAGTGTATCTTATGAATAAAAATGCAAAAAGAATTTACCAGTGGAAAAGTAAAAAACCAACGGTGGACACTTGCCATTGTGCACTGACAACTTCGCAATATTTTTCCATCCTCCAGGGTATTTTTTCTGTATCCACCGACTTACTTTAGAAATATTTTCTGATAGATGCTCGCAAGATAAGTTATCGTGACCAATCTGAGTTAAAAATTTAAATAAAAGCATTGTCCTTCCTTAAATGATAAGTGTTTCTATTTTTTAAGTGTTATGCTTACCACAACAGTAGAAGTCTGTCCCTTTACAGAAATATTTAATCTAGTTTTTGTGAGTGCTTTCATGATTTGAGTTTGCAAATCCGAGCTTTTCCATTTTCTCCCATTTATTTGAATTGGTAGCTTTTTATTTTTATAAAATTGTCTTCCCAACGCTGCGGGCATACACTTGAAAATTTCTCGTTCAACAATTATTACGTCGACACTTTTAGCTAACATTCGCTTAGCTTCATGAGTTGAATACTCATCTTTGAATTGTTTTAGAGTCATTATTTGACGAATCTTTAGGTCGCTTTCTGTGTCCGATGTCATCAGTTCATCTCTCACCTTTCCAACAACATGATCGGGATCAGTATCATTTTCATCCTTTACAACGAGAAGTATATCAATTGAGTCAATTGGATGAGGTGCATAGGGCAGACAGATGTCGTAGAAATGGTTGTGTCCAGAAGGAGTTTTGAAAACTGTTATATCCAAAAGAAATCTGGTGGAATGATCCAGGAATATACTTTCGGCTTTCTTTTTTTCGTTGTAAGCAAGTAAAGCTTTTACAGCTTCGGCTGCCTAAAAATGAAATAAAAATGTTTTGTATTAAAAATGGCGTTGGTTAACCTCAAACACTGAATAAATAATAATCGTTTTAATTAAATGTTATTCTTTTTAATCTTGCCTGGTCTTTATTGAATTGCTTTACGC
This sequence comes from Yoshiicerus persimilis, assembly GCA_020352615.2. Classification (NCBI taxonomy): domain Eukaryota; kingdom Metazoa; phylum Arthropoda; class Collembola; order Entomobryomorpha; family Tomoceridae; genus Yoshiicerus; species Yoshiicerus persimilis. The sequence goes on along the minus strand of CM036940.2, from coordinate 34,106,119 downwards.
TGGACGACATTATTGCTTCTCAAAATCTGTGTATAAATATTTTTTGCAATTCTGGTTTCACTTACAACTAAACACACGTGCTTACTTCGAAAATAGCCGCCTCTACCTTGTGCACTGCGATTGCAGCAGATCAATACTTATAAAAGAACTAGGAAACCAGGGCACTAGAAGATTTGGGATTTCTCATTTGGGATTTGGGAAACAGTCTTTACAAAGGGCAGATATCCTTGAAATACTTACGGAAACTTAAACTTTTAACAACTTTTAAATCAATTTTTAAAATCTTAAGTACTTTTCTTTTACATGCTATAATAAATGTTTTACAAACACGTATTTCGTTTATAAAAGCACCTCAAAGATGGAAAATTAAAGTTATCAACACGATTTACCTCTATCTATCAGTTATTATATAACTGACCTTGTTGCCGATGTCTTTCTATGTTTAGAATTTACTTTCTTAATAAGAGCTTTCTAACTTGTTTAAATTTTATTTGTAAAGTGAAACACAATAATAAGTTCTTATTAACGACCCAAGAAAAATCAGCTTATGAAAAATAAACACAACTCATCAGTCAAGAGTCTGCGAAGGAATTATATAAATAACCATAACAAGTCATGGAAATTGCAGAAAAGGAAGTAAGAATACTTATTTTTTTCTCTACAATAGTTTACATTGATGGATAATGAATCCAATTACGAATTGTCTATCGATTCATTTGTGCTACTTTAATGTAAATGTAATAGCAAATAAGTATGAATTATATTGTTATGTAAATTGTACATTGTACATATACATGATCTATGTACCTATATGTGACGTAAATTGTTGTTAACATAATTTTTGGCAATATCACAGAAAAATGTAAATGACAGCAACTGCCCTGTATGTTCGGTTCCAGCTGACAAATCTTGTGCAGCTTGTTCGTCAGTTTACTACTGTTCGGCGGAGCACCAAAGATTGCACTGGAAAGTGCATAAGAATACATGTTCTCCATTCACTTTAAGAGAAACACCTGAGATGGGTCGACATTTTGTGGCTACAAGAGATTTGAAAGCAGGATCTTTGGTTCTTAAGGAATTTCCTGTTTCGTTTGCACCTCAGTCAATCTTTCCAGAAGAGAGTTCTGTAAACATTCCTTCATGTCTTGGATGCTGCTCCATAATGACAAATAACCCTTCAAGAAGATGCTCGAAATGCAAGTGGCCACTCTGTTCTACAATATGTGAAAAGGTATACATAATTCCATGCAAGAAATGATTTATGACATTAGGGCGATTATGGCCTACCAGGAGATTTAAAAATGAAGTTCTTCATTCCATTTTTTCAGATTTCATACCATGCAGATAATGAATGCAAGATTTTTTCTAAACGAAATGTGAAATATCCTCCTAAAGTAAAAAGTTATTACAAAGGAATCATGATTCTTCGAACTTGCTTACAAAAACACAAAAGTTCAAAAGTATGGGACGCATTGCTAGACTTGCAGCATGAATACGACTTGCCAACTGACAGTGGAGGAGCTGCATCAATTAATGAATTGAAAGATTTTGCCGAAAAGCAGATAAAGGAATTCAAGGTGGCGGATTTATGCTACAGTGAAGACTGGGTCAGAATGTTGTATGTTGTGAATATCAATGCGTTTGGTATCAATATGACTCTGGATAGTCGAATGGCGTATGTTAACACTAAAACAATAAAACATTTAATTGGTCAATTGAATATGGTAATTAAGTGTATATTTATTTTGATGTTTAGCGTTGGAGGATTTCTTTTTGTCAAAGCAAGTATGTTTTCACATTCCTGTGCTCCTAACTGCTCGTGGGGAATTTCTTCTGTTCCACATTTGGATCTGAAAGTTAGAACCACAATAGACATAAAAAAGGATGAACTTCTTACAATAGCGTATAATCAAATATTTAACTTCACGGGAACTCATAACAGACAGCAACGGCTTAGAACAAACGCTGGATTTCTCTGTAAATGTGTTAGATGTACTGATCCTACCGAGCTAGGTAGCAATTCTTCCACGTGGATCTGTTCAAAATGCAACGAACCAACAATGATCTCAACAAATCCTCTTCAATTGGATGCAGACTGGAAATGTAGTTCTTGCAAGCTCGTTACTAATGGGGAAGAAATGATGTTTTATATTAGCTCACTGTATGGATTAGTAGAGATTTGTGGAAAAGATGAGTCAGGTCTTCTGCAACTTCGAAGATTAATAGCGGACAATTCCGGAATAAAGCTACACCCAAATCATTGGGTACTTACTGAAGCTGCTCGAAAAATAGTTCAATATCTGGGAAATGAAAGGAGTCTTGAATTTACGGATGAGGAGCAAGCGTTTTACATATTTTTATGCAAACGCATGCTTAGTGTCGCAGACTGTGTGTCTCCTGGTATATCAAGGGAAAGAGGTAATTGAATTTAATACAATTTGCTTTTTTAACTTCAAATGGTAGAACTACAGAAAACATTTGGCATTGAAACAAGGAGGATTTGATTGCGTGTTGCTTCCAATTCTCAAATGTGAATTATGTGAACCTTCATTGCTCACTTTGTTTCAAAACAAAAGATTGGCTATATACTATAGTAATTTTAATTTTTAAATTGCAATTCAGCATTTCATGTATTTAACTTTTAATTTTAGCTCAACTACAGCATTTTCTTGCAAAGGAAATGCTTCGAAAAGCAGAAAAAGACCTTGGTTCCGGAAAAATAAGTTGTGATAAATTTCAGGATAATTTGAAAAACATTGTAGTACTATTGCAAGGATCTTATAATTTTTTTAAAACGGACAATGCAGATTTCACCAATGGAAAGCTGGGGCCCATTGGAAAACTGCTTTTAGATCAACTAAATAGAGTCAAGACTTTACAGCAGAAGCAAACTCTTGTAATTTAGCTCTCTAATACTTAAAAACTTAAAATAATTATATTTCATTAGGTTGGCCCATACAATGTTTGTGATAAATAAAATGATGTAACGGTTCAGTAGTCTTTATTTGCACATGTAATGTAGCAGGGCAGAATTATTTTATTGTCACATTATACCCACTATACCCATAATCTGCAAAGTTTTCATAAAAATTAATTTTTATAGAATTAAAAGTTTCTGTATACACGTAATTACTTAATTACTTTTACTTATTACTTAATTAACAAAGAAAAATTGAGCAATATATATACTTATTTTTAACTAACAAGTTTTGGCTTTGAAAAACATTACTAAAAGTCAAATTTAATACTCGATTACGGAAACATAATTAACTAAAAGCAGAAAATTTCTGCATATTAGTTTCACTAGACTAGGTCCTTGGGGGTGATGATATAAATAATGACGAATGTTGTAATTTTATAACTTCATTTCCATACGATGTAACATTAGGATATAAATATCTAGCAAATATCTCACAACAATTAAGTGTATTGAATTCCGACTTTAATACGTCAAATAGCGGAGGTTTGTGTGAATGAATACTGCTAGGTACGCTGACTATTATTTTTGTATCGAGCTTGTTAATTTTTTTCCTGCAACCTATAATTATGGTCTCATATGGTTGTTTCTTGTTATCATAGTCAAATGGACATATGGGAACTCCGCTCGTTGTAACCTATTTTTTTAAACAATGCACGAAGTTAGCAATTGTTAAAAGCCCAAAGCGACAAAGGTTAGATATATCTAAATTACATTACATACATAATGTATTACCGAAAAAAATCATAGCAAGTGAAGACGTAAAAGACGTACCTTAAGCCAATACCACGTGGCGACATATGTAACGTTCCATTGTGGAAATATTTCACTAATAAGTTTATTTTGAATTGAGGCAGAATTAGTGCACCACACCACGATCAGGGCTTCCTCATTTGACATGCTTTCAATTGGAATCTTCGTTATCATTGCTGTGTCAAGCAACTGATATCTAAGATCAAGACGAAAGAAATGTATTAAATGTACCATGAATATACCTATACGTTCATAGGACAGATATCCAATCCCATAGATTAGATAACACTCAGACACGCATGAAAAAAATCATGTATAATTTATAGCTATTACAGCATAATACAATAATATGCATTACTACTGAATCTGAATCTGAATGATATCATACATAAGTACTAAGTTTTGAAACATACCCCGAGTCAGAATGCTTTCTTTTTCTCCTAATAAACTTGTTCCACCACGGAGGATCCAAAACAATCAGATCAAACTGGCCATCTTGTACAATTTCTAATACATCACCGTTGTGAAATCGACACTTTTCCGGAAAAACAAAAGGACAATTTTTAACTTCCTTCACAACTCCAAAATCTTTAGTATTGCCCCCATTGAATTTCCCGAAGTCAAAGTCTTTAAACTGTCCATGGAAGTTTTTGGCTGCTTTAATTGCTAAATCATTTTGGCTTTTTGTAATAAACTTTGTAGTCATTAGAGAATTCCAGTTATCCAGTATTTCTTCGGCTAACGACATTACTAATTTTGACGTTTCGCTTACGCATTTCGGTGTTTTGATTTTAAAAGGTGAATGTATCGCAAAAAGATCCGGATTTAATTGAAATTTTTGACCTTCTTCTGTTTCAATTTCTATATCATGTGAAATTATCCATCCTTTTCCTGTTTTCAACAGAATTGTCATTTTATTTAGCTGCAGCACTGTATATCCGTTTGTTTACTACTTAAAAACAACAGATTAACATCTCATTTAATAAATACTAATTTAAGTTAACTGCTAAGGTATGCATCGTAAATGAACTTTGTTATTACTAAAATTGCACACAAGTCAAGAAATACGTAAATGCAGCTGATGTGTATGTATCATAACTATAGCATAACCGAGCATGTTCTCTCTCCGTGACTCCAAAACAGAACAGTAGTCACAACCAAGGATGCCTCTGAAAAACGAAAAGTTGCACTTTGCATCGTACTTCACTTCATAGAAAAAGTCAGTAAGAAGGACAATGAGGAGTAGATTTTTGTGTCCGATTTCTAGCGCCAGGTCTGTTTTGTTTGGACAGTGAAACGCGCCACGTCGTGTACGATTGGTTTTCAAAAAATGTGGGATGGCGTTCGCACACTTTATACATACGATGGGCGGACGACGGGCGGGCATACAAAATAGAGTACTTTTGCATAGACCTTTGTGAGTCTCTTAATAGCATATTTCTGCATAGTCTTTGACTTCACTTGAAATAATTATTATGCTAAAGGTAACTGCGAAACAGCGTGATACAGCAATCAGAAATATTTCTTAGAGATTTAGACCAGTAAACTTTAATTGCAAGCGAGTCAGTCATATGAAATGTGATTAACTCGCTAAAGTTATGTTTATTAAGTGCGTTATGATAAGCTCTGTATAATTTTGTTGTAACATTTTTGCAGGTTTTAAATACGCCCTTGAATATACACAAGAGGTAAATGAGGAAAGATGTAAGTATTAGTATTACCTACATAGCTAAACGTAGGTTTTACTATCATTGATGGCACATCGGGTCGGAGAAATCTTTTAGAAGAAATGAAATAGGAGGACGTTAGGAAATATAAACTCTGCAGAATACCAGAAATGAAAATAAAGCATTGAGGGATTCAGTTGGTAGCACAGCATAATTTATTTTATTACAATATTTGCATTGTATGAGCATTTAAAAAATTTGTTTTACAACTTAATTATTTTGTATCAGTTTTTAAATAACGTGTCTGAAGAAATGGAAAAAATGAGTATTGTCATAAGTGTAAATAGAGAAGATGCAAACATAGCAGAAGGGTGCACTCGCGTGCTAGCTGCCGCGGAGGTATTGTCAGTGGTTGTATCAATTTCATTATTGGATTCGTCTTCAGCCATGATATGATTAATTGTTTTTAACAATGGATTTTTTACACCACAGGACCCTCGGAAGTCGTCTGTATCTATGGACCATATCATGGCACCCTTAAGGCCTTTTGCCAATAAAAAGTTTACCTGTGGTCAAGAAAGACGTTATATTTGAATTCTTACATCTCAGGGTATGTCAGCTATGGGAGTTTGTGATTTTAAAATAAATATTTGCTTACTTTTTCTTGAAGACTATCGGGATTATCAAAGCTAACCCACTTGGCACCATTTCGCATATAAGGTACTTTAGCTACTTTGTCCCAGTAGATTTTCCAATCTCCTCTGTCGGAAATAAGGTTCTTGCAAATCTGGAATAAATAAGTTGTAATAATTACTATTTGTAATAAAAACTAAACCAGTATTTATCTTTTGGGCTTATGATCTGTTAATTTTCGGAAAATGTTAGAATGTTTTACTTCATTGTATCCTAAGAATCCATCTTCCTTGGTAAAAGGTCCTTGGAATCCCTTATATTGTGCAGGTTCGTTCGCCCCAGCGCCAACAACATCCGGATCGGACAAAAGGAACGTTCTTCCGTAGAAAGGTAATCCAAGTACAATTTTATACGCAGGCACACCATGAGATAGAAATAAATTTATAGAAGCCTCAACACTTCCTTTTCCGTAGTGGGCATGAAGTGGTGCATTGTGACCAGTTTTGTTATCCCACGCTCCATGATAGTCGTAGCACATGATATGGATGTGGTCAAGGTATCTTGATAATTCCCTCAATTCGTAACCCTCCTCAACTGTACTCTTTGCCGGACCCAAAGCGGCTGTTAGCATAAGCCCATATTTGTCAAACTTATCTCGCAGTTCCTGAAATGACACAAATTTCTTGGTGATATCATTTTCACTTTTTGTATTAACATCTCAAAAATAAATATTTTACTCATGCTTTTTAACTTTTTCTAAACTAAATCGTGCTACTTTAACTAAACCCAATCGTGTACAATTCTAATATTATCATAAATTTCATACCATTTCTTTATAGAAATGAATGCAATACTTGAATAAAAAGTATACCTAGAGGAAAATCACAGCCTCATGCATTTAATGTTAGAACTATGGAACTAGACCAGAGACACTTATACGGGCAATAAAAAAGAAATTCGTAATTAAGGATACGCAAATGATGAGTATGTTGTCTCACATTAATACTCCAATAATAAACCAACTAATAACGTTTGTCTTAGTAATCCTTTACACAAGTCACACTATAATACAGCAATTAATAGAACTATATATTGTAGGTGGGGTAGAATAGATAAATCAGTATAATCAGCGATAAGAGACGATAAGATTTCTTACCTGAACAAGAATAGTGAAATGACGTTTGTCTTCCGGTCTTCCTCCTCGACTTCCAGGAAATTCCCAATCCAAATCAAGTCCATCAAATGAATATTTTCTACATCATAAATTATAATTTTTCTTTAGTAAATCGTGTTATATAAAAGTATCTATTAAAAAGACGAAATATGTTGCAATTTAGTAATTAATTTTGGCTTTCTTGAGGTTTGTCATTACTTCACAAGATCCAATGCGGACTGAATAAATATTTCTCTGTTTTCTGACTTTGCGACCATGTCAGAATATTTCTTGGACGCTTCGTTCCAACCTCCAACTGCTAGAAGGACTTTCAAATGCGGATGTCTTCTCTTCAGTTTGTTGAATTCTCTGTACCAATCTGAAAGATGGACGTATAAATATGTTACTAAAATGACTTCCGGTGTGTATTTACCTAGACATTTAAAGATAAAATAGGAAACCGGATATATTTGAAATGCTTGAAGTAACCTCTTCCGCCGCCACTCTTTTCTTCATGGAGATCTAACCATGGATCCAGAGGTTTCATCACAAAAGTTACATTATCCAATCCAGCAAAACTATATATTAGGTGAGTGCAGAGAGATGCATCAATACTCTCTAGGTCATATTTTCCTTCCTCTGGAGTTCTGTATGTAGCCCAGGTTCCCACGTAACAAACTACTGTTTTATGGTGAGAATGTACATCTATTGAAAATAAGGAAATATTTAGTAAAAGAATACAAGCTCCCATAATCTCATATTATCTTTGACAAAATGTTACATTAAGGTTACTTACTCGCTTCTGACTCATTTCCAGTAAAAGTCAGGTTCAGCTCCGGCACTTCTTCGTCCTGTGCAAATTTATAATTGAATTCCGTCTCCATATGCTTAGCAAAAGTCTGAACACACAGTAATCCCACACAAAATGCACGAAGAAAAGTTCCGGAACTGCAAAATTAAACCATGCATACAGACGTACATATTATAGAGCTTATTATTCATTTCAGTCACATATATAGATATAACTATTACTAAAGTATAATATAATATATTATAATTTCAATGTGTAGATAAGGGCTAAATAATTCAAAATCTTCATTTTAATATATACTAGTCTATATAGTCGAAAAGTAGAATGAGCACTCTTAGGATACATTTGCAGTAATATTTGTCTATAGTTTCGAATTTTTTTAATTGAACACCTGATCTACAAACCCCAAACCAATTCATTAGGGAGTCATCAAAACGTATTATTAAAAATTTTAATTGGTCAAATAAATACATATCTGAGGATTTCAAAAATGCAGCATTTATATTCAATCTTAACATGTAGAGAAGCGCAATGAAGTTATTTCCATTGAATAACAAAAGAAAATGAAAATACGAAAAACTAGTTTTGAGATATGACAAAGTCATTAAGATTTGACTGTGAGACTACCGGTCCTCCTTAACCTAACGATCTGCAGAATTTCTATCCAATCAATATCATCAAACTTAAATATATACACATTTCACTTTAGTTCACCGATAGTGTATATGTAAACAGCTTTTCTAAAGCCTTTCAAAGTCGTATTCATAATATTACATTGTGAGGAACAGAGTTAATAGAATTAATAATCATCTCGTTATAAAATGCTTATACGCCTAATCTGTTCTACTAAAGCGGTTCCATGTGTAAAATACAAATTAAGTGACCTACAATATCATTATACATCCGAATAGACTCATTTACCTTAATTTAGTCAGGAGCATTTTGATAGACCAGTTTGTAGTTGAGTATCACAGTTAACGTACGGTAAAATACGTTTATGTATGTAGTTTAAGGTCCAATTAGTTAAATTAGTTAGGTAATTCTTCTGCGATTTGCAGTACAAGTCAGAATTTAAACCACTTATTTAAACACTCCAAAGGTATTCAGCAAGAGTTAGTACGCCTGAAAAACAGTACACAAAACACAAATGAACATTGTGAAAAGTTTTATATCGCGTAGGAAGAATTCACCAATAATATTGTCGTGACCGAGCAAAATGTGTTGCGTGGATCGTGGATGTACAATAAAACGCATCAGAAACTCAGTATATTAACTTTAAACACACCCCTATTGTACTCTGATTGTATACGTTTTCATATGTGTGATATGCTTTGAGCTTTTTATGGAAATTAAAACGAAACTACTATTTTGTATTGCGGAATACAAATGTCAATAGTTTAACAAAAAGGAACTGTCCACTGACTAATACTCGAGTGTTGTTCCGCAGTAATAATATGTAAAATAAAGAGTGTCTCACTCATCTCAAACGGTGACTCAAACTTCACTTGAAATAGCAGTAGCTACGGTGAGATTGTGAATATGCGTAATGTGGTCCCTAACAAAACGACTGACATGATTGTACTGAAATGTCAATCTGACTGCACATTTAGGAATCTCAAAGCGACTCATAAAGTGAAAGTTAAAAATGGTAGCCTCACAATTATAATATAATGATGCTGCCAACAATGAAGATGAGCTCTTCACGATAATAATAATAGAATAGAATTGATGGTTTGACTACATATGCATTAAACTGTGAGTAAGACACTAATATTAAAACAGTAATTTACCTACATCTTTCTTATGAATGATGTGCTCATGCATGGTTTAACGTGAGTTTTGAATTATTAAAGAAAAAATAATTTTGAGGTAAATGTAAAGAAAACTGAAAACCACCTACCCAATAACTTGCGTTACAAATGAAGAAAAACGCTTCGCTTCAACGCGGACACTTTTTCACTGTGGATTTTATTCTAAGGAATATTCATTGTTTTGCTTTCAAATTGTGCACTAACGCAAAGGAAGAATGTTTTATTCAATATCCCTTGTTGGTCTCATTCAACTGAAAGGTAAATTATTTTGTTCACCCGTATTTCCCTAAATATCCAAATACTTGCATATTTCAACTATGCGATACTTATATGCCTACCTATCTACGCACTTACGCTAATGTTCTTAAATTATATTAAGACTTCTCGGAAAATGTCTACTCAGTAAAATGGAAAAGAACAAACTTTATTATATAGCATGACTTCCTAGACTTTATACTTACTAGTAAACAACAATACCTAGTTCACTTCCACAATGTAAATTCCTTGATGATGGTCAGTAGTGCTAGCCTATGGAATTTTTTGTGCTTGGGTAAAACACACACACACAGCAGATAGTAGCAATCTTTTGTACACTTACTTGGTCGCATACAAACATAGTAGTCAGTATTGTTAGACGGCACAGTTTTACCAAAATTAATTCAGGGCTCCATATTGTCGTATTTTGTGGGGATAATCTGATGGTGAATGGCTACCTGACTCAAAATTAAAATACATTCATATACGTACTACATAGTTCATTTCAATGTAAAGCATTTGTTATTGTTATGCTATACGTATGATGTATTAGCTCAACAGGTAAGAGGCAAATCAGATACATAAAATAAATTGGGATCGTGCACCATTACTTGTCATACTTTTATACTTCTAGTGAACTGCAGAACAATATTATAATAGTATGCATATAATAAGGGTGCACTGACGAAGCTGCAAGCAAATTTTCATAGGTGAAACGGATGACCTTCGAAGAACTCGTGAAGTTAGACAGACCCCTATGCCTAAGCTCTGCCCTTACATCTACGTACATAAAATGTAAGCCAGTTTTTTATGTTGTAAGTAATAGCGATAGCGATGCAATGCGTTGCAGATATGGTGAATGTAGTATTAAACTATAGGATACTAAACACTTGTAAAATTAGGTAATATGATTCTTTGGGTGTACTTTTAAGCAACTCAATTGATGCGCTGAAGAGGTGCAATGGTAAAAACATGATGGATTCATGAAAAGTGGATATTGTGCTGTAGTGCTACAAAGTGGTGGTATGTGAAATTCGTAAACTAATAAATTACTAATTAAAGTCTCTAAAGAAAATCTTGGATTAATAGGAATAAATGCCATCAAAGTAGAGTTGTAGTTGTAGGCCTATTTTAGAACGCAGAATTAAAACTGGAAAATTTTGAAAACTCGCCCTCCAAATATATTTAGTATTCAACATTAGTATACCTAGTGGTAGGATATTTATTCGGGTCACACACAATTCATAAATTTCATAAGAAAAAATTAGAAAATAAGACTAGAATTTATGCAGGAGTTCAGTAGCTATCTGTACCCTGTGCCTACACCTATCCATTATCATTAATCAGTACAGCTGAAGTAATTATCTACTTGTCTGTTCTATTATTATTAATGGATGTCTTTAAGAATTTATGAAATATTTAAGACGCTTTGAAGATACATCTGTAATTATATAAAACAACATTATTTACGTAAATCCGAGTTTCCAAAATCCCTGTATTAAAAGTGAACATGCTTGTGTGACCAATGTCAAACTTCGGGCCACTGATTTGAGGAGTCGTTCGTGAATATCTTAAAATTTACTGAATAATTATACTACTTATTTTATCCTTAGCTACATCTTAATCTTTAATAAAACCTAAGCCAAATAATTATTCTGTGTCACATTTTTTATTTTTGATGCTGGAGAAGAGTGCTTGTTTATGCTGAACAGCTTGACAATAAAACTCTGAATTATTGAATTCAGATAATTCTTTCCTGCACCCAATACGAGGTTTCCTTTTAAGAATTTAACTAATTTTAAAATTTTACAGTAAATAAAACAAAATGTTTGCAATTTCAGATGAATTTCGGGCTTCTGAAAATTTTTGTTTGTTTCAGAAAGTGTAATACTTTATCTTAGTCAGTGAGATAATCGAAGTACCTTGGAAAAAGTAGAATGACTCACTCTTAGTGTAGTAGAATTCTCAACCCTGCCAAAAGGTATATGTATCTGTAATGACAGTAATGAGTAAGGTACATATGTAAATAGTCCATTGGTATGGCCATCCAATTGCTAAAGGACTGTTACATGATCAGTCTGAATATGGACGTAAGCGCATAGAGTATTGAATATCTTTTTAATCAGATATGAAAGTGATCATTATATCTATAGCCATACCAGTAAACAAGTTCATGCAAAGGCAATCACATATCTTTAATTCCTTATACTCGGAATCCTGTCTATTCCTATTCAGGCAGACACGTTTATGAAGCACGAAACATAATCTGATCTTGTTCTAAGCAATGTCTAGTCATTTCTGCATTCACTAAATAGCCACACCCGAAGCATTAATTCGTCATTCACTTGACGTAGTCATCAAAGAATTCATTACATTCTCATGTCAACATAATTTTTATTTATCATTCTCATAGATTATGTACTTGTACTGGTAAGTATAAGTATCACAAGTCGTATTAGGGAGCAGAACACAAGTTTGCCTTAATGTGAGACGGTTCTCTCAGATAAGTAATATTTAAATCAAACTGAAAAGAAATGCATATCCTGCAGCAGGTAAATAATATCATCGTAACTTATACCTAAGTAGTTGGATTCATATCGTTCAACTTTTCTTTTCTATCTAATCCTGAAAAGTACTAAACTTGTAAATTACGATTTGTTGATTGTCTTTATGGGAAAATTTAATTCTGCTGAACTGAACTTACTGCGTCGCATCTACAGGTTGTCGTCTCCACAGACTTTAGGCAACCTTGTGCTGAAGATTATAACATACATTATGCTATATTTTATCTCATATTGCTGTCATATTACATATTATTTCAGATACTACCAGCGAAAACGTATTCTTCTTTTAAATCACAAAGTATGAATAGTTCTCATTCTAACTCTCTCTCCCATGTCAAATCGTATCTACAGTTCATCAACTACGTTCATTAAAGAAGTTTCCTTTTTACGAATATCACCAGATATACTGCTGTTCTTTGTTCAGGTCGCCATATGCCATAAAGGACGCAAAATTCTGTGAAATTCTGTATATCGACAATGCAGAATGCACCTAAAAGACGGTTTCCATGAATAAATTTTTATGTAACTGTAATGCAGGTTGCAATTAAAATATTGAGTGTACCCAATACCTAGTGTTGCAAGTGTTGTTTGTAGCACCAGGTGCTATAAATGTAAGTAAAACGAAAGATTTGCCAAGAAATAATAAAAATTCCTCAGTAATTCCAATACTAATGGATACAATAAACTCTATGACACTAACGTCCCCTTAATGAAACATTATGTGTGAGTAAACTATTATAAGCTTAACAATGCTAATGTCAGGGAATTAAGAATTTATTCAAGGTATGCTTTAATTACCATATTCTCAGCCACCTTTCATAGTTACTGTGTACCTAACCAGCAATAAACTTATATAACAGCTGACGCGAGGAACTGATATGATGTTAGATACAAAACTACATTCCCAATGTATTTTTATGCTTTGCAAACAAAGCAATTAAAATTCACTACATAATTAGGTAAGTCTTAGTAATTTACATTAGCATAATTGTGCCACTTCTATTACATTTTTATGAGTAGAGGTCAGTGCTGATAACTAATACTAAGACATAGGTCTTATAACATTACATCCAAAATTTTTCCAGTAGGAAATATATATCGACCTTTAATAGTATTGAACATTGAAATTACGCTTCCTATGCTAAGACTAATAGTATAATTTTTTAATGATCATTGCCAACACACATAGTTTAGCTATTTTGACTTGGTGATAAAATTACTTACATCGTTCATGAGTTTACAACAACAGTATTTGCAACCTTCTCATTTAAAAACTGAAATGTCATTTGCGGAGGTTGAAAACTTAAACGTGTCTGTAAAGTAGTTTGTCGTAAAGATATTAAGACAGTATAATAAAATTTTAATGAAAAGCCCATGAAAACAAGTTTAGCATTGAGGAACTGATAATGATTACAAAATGCAGTATTACGAGCTTACCATTTGTGAATAGTTAATACTGGAATTCCATATTTGCATCTCAGTGATGTTAGAGATTATTACATTTCTCTTCCTTGCAGCATAGGGCAGTAACTAAAGTGAGAACCAGCATCAACTAACTAACTATTGTGGTGGGCAGTTGGTTGCTACTCTTCATGAGAATTCGAAGAAGAGAATAGTGTGAATGGTCACTACAAACATTAAAGATGTAAGTACGTTTACTCATGTACTCTGGTTTTACAACCTTAGTGAATAGCAGTGCAGAGCATAATAATGCCTACATATATCATTTAGCATTCTTTACACCATATTTTGCCATACTGCACAATGGAAAACAAAGAAGTAATGAGACAAGGGCATTGTTATGTTGTTGGGAAGATTGTAGCGTAGGAGTTTCAAGCAAATTGGCTCTGTGTATTAGCTCTGTGTATAACGAATCATATAAAGCTGAACATTAGCTAATTGTGTATTAAATAATGTAAATGTAGCTGACTGTATTCTCTATCTGTTGCAATGACATTTACCAAAGCACCTTATAACTAACACTTGATAAGAAAATGGTAGAAGTGCCAAGGTAGCTGGCAAGTCTGTTCCACTAAACATTTCCCCAATTCATCAACAATAGAACAATTACAGCCAGCATAGACTTCACCTTTAAATTGCTAACTAGAATTGACTTGAGTTATAATCCATGCTAATATAATGCATATTATGGAGTCACAATATGGAAATGAAGGAAAATAATCCATCCACGCGGTAGTTGTTTATAATACCTAGGTACTAATGGAATTACCGTGGGCAAGAGAACAGTAACTTGTTCCACTACTAATACTTAGTGCATATGATTCATACTTAATGTAAAAATGTGTTATGCATACCGCTTGTGTTTTTGCAGGTCGAAAGGTCATCTAAAGTAACTTTTGAGTATATGGAATTGCTCATTGCACTATAAGTAATTTATAGTATACTATTTGTCACTTTGCTTGTCATATCTCGAAACAAATGTACACTTCACTTTATTTATTGTGCGCACACTTTCTCACTTTGAAAGGTAATTAATTTTTAATGCAACGAATGTATGAAAGGAATCTGAACTTTTCTTTGGCTATCTTTTTTGTTTCATTTGAGTTTGAATCTGTTTACATCTAGACCTCTACACAGTAAATTAAAAGCTGCATAAAATCTCATTTCTAATCTCAAGCTTCCTAATTATTATGATTTTTTCTCAATTCCAACCAAATTGATTGTAGTTTAAGGAAGCTATATCCAGACTTGATTCAATCATAGTAAAGCAAAAAACTGAAAATGGAAATACATAAAAAATCAACTTGCAAGCTTGCAACACTCCAAAAGGCATTTTGAGTCAACACATTATCAGTTTTGATTTTTGATGAATTCAAGTATTCCGTTTGAAGTCACTCCCAAAGAGTCTACTCCCAAAAAAGAAATTCACTTATAATTCAGATGTACATCAAAACACATCAAACAACCAAAGGCCATGAAAGTATCACTTGATGACTATGTTTGTAAGTTCAGTTAGATCAACATTCCAAGTTGTGTACGTATTTGGTACAGATTATATTGGGTAGGTAGATAATATATGTAGATTCTTGTATGTTTATGCATTGAATTTTCAATTTCATGCCAGGTTGCTACCTAAATATGAACTCGTGTTAATACAAAAGCCGATTCTTTGCCAACTTGGAAGAAGTGAATAATCTCAAATATTGTGGTCACTGAATAATTCTCACATACCTCTAAGATTACAGCTCGAACGTTCTGTTCGGAAGCTACCTACTACTTGTCTACTAATATACAGTAAAGTGCGGCCTACGGTTTCCATTACCATATTCCATTTTCAGCTTAATTGACTTATTGAAATGAGAATACCAAGCTTGGGTCATTTAGTAATACATGGAGACTGTAGATAATTATGTATTCTGGTAATCTTATCTTCATTGCAAATCCTACACATAATATACAATCTCTCGAGTCCACTTACTTTAGACAGAGCGATCGATTTTTTTCCTTTGCACCCATTCAATACAAGAGATGTTTTTCAAATCTAATCATGTAAACCAATTTCTTCAATTGACCATGCAGTCACTTGAAGTACTTTAACTAATTTCTCAGAATTCAGAAAGCAAAATGATTTATTATGATGTAAATGTGAGAAAATGGTATAACGTTGACGGCAAACTTACAATCAGCTATGTTAGATTACTCAATACCACGTACTGCAGATTGTAATCTTTACATAAGAATGCCAAAGCTGTATGATGTTCATGTAATACCTAAGCACATAACATTACACGTACTGAAGTGAAACTCACGCGTAAGATAAAAATTATTTCTCATTCGTCGAAACGCAAAAACGGAAGCTCTGGTATTGCTGACGTATTATTTATTATATTGCTATAACAGGTATAACTATAACCATTTCGATATTAGCTATCAGCAACATACATGCAACACATTGATACCATCATATTAGTATAAATACATATGGTATTCGTAAGCTATGCTTTAATATGATGAGACCCTTGTTTCCTAAACCTTAGCATAATATATTGTAAATTATTGTAGTCAGGTTTTTGACCTTAAATACTTAAGAGTAGATTCGCCTATGGTTATCTGTACTTTGGCAACCTGTAAACAACCAACTCAGTCCGTCAACTTTACTGGCATCCCAGTCTGCTTGCCATTGCCGGTATTACGTCCTTATCGAATGAACTTTCCCATATTGTTTTCGTACATGATGCAGCCAGCATATATTATTTCAATTTAGACCAGGCAGGCCCTAGACCTATCCTTACTTTACATCCATTAGCATAAATTTACTTCGCTTAGCGCGTGTCTTCTTCCCGTATCCACTCAGACAGAATTGAATATCCCAATTCATGGATGGCCATTAAATCATGTAATATTCAAGTCTTTACAAAGTATCACTACTCCACGGGAAGGAAATTTATAGCTAATAATAAATGTGGATTTAGTATTACGTTATCTCCAGCTAAAGCTTCTTTACTGTAAGAGATGATGGTGGATAATAATAGTTAACGATCGATTTTTCCTTTGGTTCGTTAGACATGACCAGGGAGCAGAGGGGCAGATTACCTTCGACAACAGAACACAGAACTATGATGCTGAATTTTTAAATGTCTAAATTAATATGAAATAGGTGATACATAAACCAACAGTTCTCTGCTGTACGTGTACGGGACAGTCGCCTAAAGCGGCATGTTTTCACGCTGTTATTCAGTAAGTATCAAGTAAGAGAGAAACATTTATTCGACCCGTGACCAAATTATTTATAAACTGCATTTCACTTGGGGCTAGGAAAAAACTGGGAATGTATTTCGAGAGCCAGTATTGTAGGTGGTACTTAAACCTATCACAAATAGAGGGAATCCTGATTCGAAGAAAATCCTCTTAATGAGCGTAACTTTAAGTTTTGGCCTCCTTGGAAAACTTGAACATAAGCAGTAAGTAAGCAAACTCGTGTTATTAGTGTACGACCAAATTAAAATGTTTGCATGTACGGCAACGTAAGCAAGAAATGTGTCTTTTAAGTAACGGTTACCAAAATCAGGAAAGGATGCCTATTAAGTGGTTCCTAAAGTATTTTAAAGTGTCCCTAAATAAAAATTTTATTGGTCAATTATAGTAATGGACCTAGGAATAATTTAATTGTTCCCTAAAAAAATTTATAAGGTCCATTTTGCTGAAGTGATCGTAACCCAAAGAAATGATGCGACAAATGCAGCAATCCGGCCCTGTCGTTAAAGACGGATATTGCGAAAAGACTCCTCCTTATCTCATCAAGGTGTTCACCAAGTGGTCTAACTTAACTAGGTAGGTAGGAGGTTAATACACTTTGAAACGACAGTATTGACTTTAATTCCTGAATGGAGCATCAAACAGGAAGGATATTACTATATTACTGCTGTTGCTGTTATAACAAGTTAAGGTATGGTACAGATATAGTCAAGGAAAAATTATCCGATCCGGATCGGGTAATCCTCGGAGGATCGATCCTCCGAGAATTAGAACCTGCATTCTCACCCTCTCTAAGTTTTAGGGTTGCCCGATTAGGCTACTGAAGCTCGATTGAGAGCTCAACATTCTTTCCTGCTAGTTATGCTGTACTGCGCGTCTACCTGTACGTAAGCTCCAGTTTCTCTATCAGTCTATCAGTTATAGTTAAAATCTTATAGAACCTATAGTTATCAGTGGAAAATATGTGTAGGGACTTGCAAAGGGATTCAACCCACACCTGCAGGTACCTAGTGTTCAATCACAGCCCAGGTAACCCCCAGTCGTATATACATCTTTATATCTCAAATTGGTATTTCAGCACACTTGGTCTCTTTAAAATCGACTTTTGCAATTTTGTGTCAAATAAATATGAACTTCCATTTTATTTGAATTTACAGTGAACTATAAGAAATATGTATATTTACAGGTCATTTTAAGGTAGAAATCTTGTTGTTGCAAAAAAAGCTTAAGAGTTTGTAGGACATAGGTACACTCATAATTGTAACTAGTAATGCAGTTCAAAATTGTTCTGGGTGATACAGTTCATTAGAAGTTTTAGTTTACAAACCTAAAGTTGACTTACAAGAAAATTTCTTTCAACGATTTTTATGGAATTTTTCCCTTCTTTAAAACATCGCTTCGCTAGTCGTTAGTCGCTTCAAATTGAAAATTTTCAATGAAAACAAGACAGTACATATAAGATGTATACACTATAACCCCAATCTACACCTTCTTTTGTATAAAAACATAAATGTTGTAATACTTTGTGTAGAAAGCCGAAGTACCTCTACCGAAATATATTTAGTGACTTTGTAAGGCTAGTGGGGTTAGCTACAATTTATTACTTTTCCAAAAGATTAACTAACATTTGAACAACTTTATATTATATACTTATATAAAATATCCCTTGCTTACCAAGTCATAACAATACGTTTACTGCATCGTTGCCTAAGGATAAGAGTCCCAAGCGAACCCGAAAATGGTGGCGAACAAAAGTAGTTAACAGAAAACTACTAATGTAATTATATGCATATGTTTTAGCATCAGAATTGTGTAAGCCTTCAACTCAATTACTGCATAAAGAGATAAATATATGCTGCAAGTGGTAATTTCTTTGTAAGAGCAATGGAAGCTTATGAAATATATTACTACATTGTGGAGTTGTGATACAAGAGAAATGGTCGGGAGGCAAGCCAAGGCAACTCTGTGCAAATTCTTGAATTTGTAGAAAATCATGGATTTATTCCCAGAAGGAATCTTTCCCGCGGCAACTAGGATCAGATAGGCTACATAACACAACAACAAGAGCATGAAACAAGAAATGCAATGTTAAATAACAAAGACTGGAAATACACCGGAATAACAGGAGCAGAGACTAATACTGTTGTCCTTGTTTGCCTTATGTAACGTACTTGTAGAATAATGAACCGGAGAATATATAAATTGTACATTGTCGGACAACGGAGAAAAGGGGAAAGAAACCGTGAAATTTAAGAGCATTGGCTGTGTAAGTGTTTCTGCAGTATCCCTTTCCTTACAACTTTTCTCTTCATTCAGTTTTGCATTAAGCGGAGAAATGTATATTGTACTAGTATACGAGACAGGCTAAGCTATTACCTACATTACAGAGTAGTAAATGTTTTTACTATAGGAGATAGAGTATTACAAACATATTCCTACTTTATTTATCGATCCGCAGTTCAGACTAACAGAATTCATATTACGCATGGGCATCTTAGAGTTTACCTTATGTTCTCATCGCCAGTTCTAAAATACTACATCGCAGATACACTACACTATACATTTTTCTTCATTCTTTCATGTAAATATCTAGACCAGAAAAAGAGAGGAATTGTATTAGCTAAGTTTCTCGTGAGTGTACTTGTAGATTATTCTACTTTCTCTGATTCCACCTAAACCACTTTGTAAAAGCAACGTGTAGACACTTTTCTGTGAACTTTTGACTTCGTGTCCATTCGCAATCAAACCGTGTTGTGTCACTGTCACTGAAAACAGTATGTGATCAAAGAACATATTTACAATACGTGCGAAGCAATCTTGGCCTACTTCTTTATGTTTTTCCAATTGTAATAAATAGCACTGGTGCTATTAGTACAATTGCCTACTCATCAGAGGTATGTACCTTACTTATTGCTTTATTTCTTACTCAGATAATAGAACATCCTCAAAAGACACCCATACATTCCATTTTTACAGTTTTATTATGGCATACAACGAAGCATAAATTCCCAATCTAATGACAACCATATATGTCACTACTGTGTGTAGTTGTAGATTAGGTAAGTTTCAAGAAAGATATAATATTATCTGAACATTGCGCATTGGTTTGCTTACTCAGTATTGGTTTGATGTACATAAAGCAGTACATATACATAAAAATAAAATCGTAAATCATAATAGCTTATGAAAAAGATTTTTTGCTATTTAACTTGATTGTAGTACAGCCATATAAAATTTAATTCACTCTCGAGGTTCTAAGATAAGAGGAAATCAATCCCGGCCGTTTTCTATTTACTCCAATCAATGTTACGATACTGAGGTTAATTTGACATTCTAATATATTCTGTTTTGCCGTTTTGTAGGTGTTGTACACAAATAAACAATTTCTAAATGACATATCTCTATTTAATCTACGATTTGTAAATAACCTACCCTGTACTAGAATATATGCAGACATGAGAAAGGCAGTGCTGAGAGGATAATTAGTAATTAGACAGGTTTGCTTTATTTTTCTCTAATTACTTAGTAATCCAAACTGCATAAGTTCACAGAATGCTTGAAGTTAGAATTTTATTTGCTTAGTTCTGTTGTGCAGTAAATATTTTATTAAAAAGTAAGTACATCGTAACATACTGGATTACTTTATGTTACATCAACGATTTTATTCCGACAAAAAGAAAAAGGATTGCAGTTTAATTGTGTAATTAAAGTTTTAGAATAATATCCTGAGTAGATTTCCAATAAAGAGGAGAATAACAAATAAAAATGAAACTAGAATACTTTGTGCACATAAATTAACATGATGCCTAGAGCATCATGTGAACATAAAGTTTCACTCTCCTCAAGGAATAACTAAAGCTAAAGGTGACTGATTCAGTTGAATGAGTTTGTAAACGAAACTGCCTTCAGGTTTCTATTCTTCATTTCCTTTATAAATATAAAACTTAGCTATCTAATTGTAATTGCTTATAATTCATACAACTCACATGATAACTGCAGCTAAATTGTAATGCAAATTGTAATGTGTGACTTGTTGACTTGTCTACGTACACAGAAGAGCATACAATATTAAAGACCATCCGCTCTGTCAAATGCAACATTTGTATCGTTCTAAAAAATGATAAGTTCATTTCTAACTTCAAACTCCCTTTCTTTTCGAGAAATATCTAATTTCACATTAGGTACTACTTATCACATTATTACAACTATATTGCATGCACATCTATAATACCGTGCACAGCTATCAGATCACATTCGTAAACATTTCTTTGGAAAACTGAATCAGAATGGTCACGTTTACTTCTAGGTATACTTACCATGAATCGTGTGCCTTGAGCATTCACATTACTTCATATTAGTTTAACATGCAGTTGCCACATAAATAAAGCATTTCTCCTTTCGTCTTTTACTACAACTAATTTAGTAAAACTTTATCTCATAAACAACCAACTGTAATACATTTTAGTCACATAGTAAATAGAATTAGCATAGCAAATGATATAGAAAGACACTATATTAGGAAACGGAAAGAATCTGTGATTGTTCAGTAGTAGCTAATTAAACATTTAGATATAATATGATAGTGAGAAATATTTTATACATGGGTCTATTTTGGTTTAATTTGATTTCACACTCACTCATCCTTTCAAGTTTGATATTAAAATTTAAACTCGGTCTTTTTAGCATTATTATTATTTATTTACATTTCATTTCCCTTGTGGTCCCAGGCCAGGTTACATCGTGTCTTTATTTTATCAAAGCACTTCCATTACATTAGTAACTCAGGATAACGTGAACATTGCCGTCTACTACGTTAATGGTTGTGCTGCCACTCTAATCTGTAATATAATGCAAGGAACGTTGAATTTTAGTTACTAGGGATACTGGGCGGGGGTGGTAAGGTAGGCTCTTCCCAGCCTGTCTTAAATAAAATTATGATTTTTTCGAAGTGGAGACACTTTTGCCCAGTTTGTCTCCACTTTATGCAATAATGCGCTTCTTCCCCCAGCTAATGTCAATTTCTCTGTCGAGATTATCAATATTGTTAGGTTTCAAGGAAAGTACTGCAATTATATGCATGAATTTAGTTAGCTAATAATATTGTGATGCCACAATGACCATTTGTGCTGTAGTTGGATTAAACTAACTGTATTAATAACAGATAATATATATAATGCAGATTGCAGTTAGATACTGCAATCAATATTCCACTGTCCTGGTCGCATCTGGAAAGATAAAACATACTCCTAGATAAGAATTAAATAGCGACATGGTGAAGAGGCATGCTTTTATTTTACTAATTATATTTTAAACGAGACATCTAACATGGGGTTTCTTACCCAGCATCCAAAGTTGATTTACAGCTTTACAATTGCCTGGGACATAAATTAGAGAGTGTAAGCGTTAGCATGTTATTTACACCGGCAATCTAGATGAGCCACCGATTTGAAACTTAACCTTAACGTTTGCGACTTTAAGATTTCCCTTTGAAAAATTCTAAAATAGCAGATTTACACGACAGGAACGTCCGATCATTCAACTGATTGTTCTATAAATGTCCAGTATATTATTGTTGTATTAAGATATAGATGTTTTCCAATAGAGTTTAATGTACAGACAGATATCATAAACAATTTAGATGTTCAAACTTTAGAATTTTAGATATGCGTGGTATTAATGAAAAATGAACTTTGATTGGGAAACATACCAGGTGGATAGTGGATACTTATGGTCATTTCAAATCCTGTCATGTAGCATTAACATCTAATCAGAGACTTTCATTCTATCAAGTGCATAAAGTGGAGACAAACTGGGCAAAAGTGTCTCCACTTCGAAAAAATCATAATTTTATTTAAGACAGGCTGGGAAGAGCCTACCTTACCACCCCGCCCAGTATCCCTAGTAACTAAAATTCAACGTTCCTTGAATATAATGTGATGTGGTGCTCTTCCGTAGTTCGAAACAGCACGTAGTGTGTATTTATATAGGATCTAAGAGACAAGCCACATGTATGTAATTTAATGAGATTGTAGCTACAGAATAAAATTGTGATAAAAGGCAGCTCACTCGCAATGCCCTGCTCTCTTCTGTATGTATGGCCTGCCTTTCGCACGCATTCGATCTTCCTTAGCCAGTCTACAGTGTTCTTTATTGCATTGTTGGTAAATTGATGTTTCGTTTGAGTTTTACGTGCAAATTTATACAAATAGACCAAAAGAACTGAAAACAAAATTACTTTTCAGTTGGTACAAACAGGAAAGCTCATATCTAATACATATAAGATTTTACATCCATATTAGTTCATGTATTTATTCACCTATAGGGATAAAGGCCAAAATGGATTTATATTTTCTATCTTCTAAGCTCCTAACTATAAGTAAGGTTAAAATCCTTTCTTTCATTCTTTCATCCCTTGTATGTTCTACTTACATGCATTATATTATTATTACTACTCTTATTTGAGTAGGTAATAACATAATAGTTGTAGGTATAGGCATACTAAAACTCTTTCCTTAAAGACTCCGCTGACACGACATATTTACGTGCATTCACAGTTCATTTCAATATATAGAAAACAAAGTAGTGACTCTTCAGATCATACAGACATGACGTGACATGATAACACTTATCCTTTTGGAGTATAGTAAATATACAAAGGACTTTAAACCACTAGACAGTAATAAGTAGGTTTTTAATGCACATTAGAATATAATAATATGCAAAAAGGAAGTTTTCAACTACGTACTTAAGAAAAAGTATGCTTACAATTAGGTGTATCTACTTAGTTCATACTTGCGCTGATTATGTGAATATAATTTCTAATGCACTCTTAGACTGATAAAGGTCGTTCAAGATTCATGATAAACTTGAATAGACTTGAATGAAGGGAACGAGCAGCTTACTCTAATTCTATGTGGTTTACACATTTACTTTATTGGCTAGGTACTGCATAGGCACAGTGTACACGAAGAAAAGAATTTTGATTTGAATAACTACAGCATTTCTTTTAGAAAACATGAAATCATCTCTATCAGTCAACTGAAGTCGCCTCTCAATTGATAAACATAGTAGTTATCACAAATCGTTAAAGAAATCATAAAGAAATTCTTAATGGTATACGTGGTCAGTTCTATGCGAAAAACTTTCAAAGCAAATACATTTAGGTACTGCAAACCTTGATGACTAAAAAGTAATAAAACAACAATAATAAGAGAAACAAATCATAATTTGCATTGTCGTCGGGGATTTTTCATTAACTATTAACTATTATTACATTAGAGGAAGAAGATTTCTTTAATTGTGGCAATTACTACTCAATAGGCAGATGTTATGTTGTGAATTTTTCATTCATGCAGTTTAATTCACTCGAGTTAAGGGCAATACTTGCTTTGCCATGTACTTGGCTGAATGCCGTAGCGCAATGTCATACAGTTCATGCTAGGATTACAGCATTTACAATTTACAATAAGCATTGATACATACGGACTGAATACAAATACAATACAACAATACTACCATATAGCAAAAGCAAAGCATGCAATAAAGAATAGACATTCTTACTACGTTGCATTGTACAGATATGATAAATACTTTACTACGTGTACAGTATAATAACAATAAGCCATAATACAAAATAATATAAAATTTTTCCTACTAACAGTTGATAGCATACGATCAGAACAAGTTTGAGTTTGTCGTGTAGGATTGTTTACATGCATTGCCTTTACTTTACGTATTTTACTTGTTGAAAATGGACTTGTGCTTTTAGATGATCGCTGAAGGGATTGGAGGGAGGTTGTCTTGACTTGAGTGTCTTTTGATTTGTGTCTACTACTGTAATAGAGGTGTACAGTGCAGAAACAGTTAGAGTCAGTGGAGTGGACTGTTTTGCTCTTAAATACATTCAGATATTAGTTCTATTTCAACCAAGCAGACTGCATCATATCAAATGTTCTAGTGCAGTCGTGTGTTCTGCATTTGCCGTGAATTGACACATATTGCGGTAATGTTCGTGTAAATAGTACTGTATTGTTTGTCATTGTATTAGCTCTGAATGTTGAACCAACTCAACTACTGGACTGTGACAAAATAAAGGAAAAACGTCATCATGATCATCTCTTGTGATAACACAACATTTACTTTGAATTGTTTACATTGCATTGCATGTGACTGTGTTCTCTGCACTCTTTTCCACTGCACTCACTGTCAGTGTAATTTGTAATCGTGTATTATTTATTTTATTGCAATATAATTACAGAGAATATCAGGTAAATATTGCAGTATCTTTAGAAATGAAGTAATACCAATTAAATGACCGGCAGACCGTTGAAGTGATATCGTTGTTATTTGTTTCATTGCAATATTACTACTAATTGTAATTACCCATTTTATACATCAAGTCGACTTCATTTCCAAAGGGTGAAAAGTTTAAGTAGGAAAGGTTGACTTTTGTACTTGTTGAGACTCTGACTCTGCAAGTGTTACGCAGTTTAGTGTTATTTTACACTACTTAATATCTTTACGCTAAAAGCTACATGTAATTACTTGTAAGTGAACGTATGTGATTTCTTGTACGTAATTACAATGTACTCTCATTCTATAATTGTGAGAGAAGTGCGTACTTTTTGCATCAAGTGTACCGTAGTGTAGTGTAAGTTGTTAGTGCTTCGTGTCTTATCTCCATTGTTGGTCTTTTCTATTTTGCAACGCGACTTGACTTTCTTCAGGACCAATACGAAGATAACATGAGCATTGACAGGTAACTTCTATTCTCAGATAAATATTTTTTTAATATTTCAATGAAATATGTGTGAATTTTATGACAGGACAATTTCGTTCTTTATCACATATTATGATTATAAAATTACTTTAGTGTTGGGGTAGGTACTTAACTTTCGATGGACTTATTTTGCCTCATAATTTAGCGTGCATGGTATTCATCCATTCTAGTAGTTCTAGTTTTGAATGTCTGAATATTTTTCAGTCTAAGCCAGACGGTCATATATGACCCCCGGGACACATTTATGACATCTTAGGGGTCAAATATGACTTCTTTATTAATTAATATTAGGGGGTCATAATGTCAGTCCCTAAAAATCTGGGTGTCATACATGGGTCTTCAGATGAAGGGTCATGCATGAAACCCGGCTAACGGGTCATATATGGTTCCCATATGACCCCACCTTTTACCATGTTTTTGCAAAATCAAAGTACAAGATCATAGAATTTGGGGCTATAACTACCAGTGATGAACTTTCAGGCCTTCAATTAATGACCCAGAATTTCTTTTTAAATCGGGGGTCATGTATGAAAAATTATGCGTCATATGACCCCTTCCTACAAATGGTTCCTCGGGGACTATATATGACCGTCTGGCTAGGACTGGTTTTTAGAGAAATCAGATGCAAACATAAATTACTGGTAACGATCTGAAATCTAGTCGAATCAAAACAGCATGCAAGAGATTAGAATAAATGAGGTGGATGAACATTTACACTATGCAGCACAGCTTTTGCTTAGCGTATAAATGCAAACAAAGTTGTTTGCTCCTATTGCTGATGTGTTCATATTCTGCACACTATGCTTCATAACTATTATTAAAAATAATAGAGTTGACTCGATTATTTGCATGTGCATTTCTGTTGATAAACAATTTTTGCGATCGTGACAAAGTTTTTCACTTATATCGTACTACGATTTAGAGTTTGAGCTTCATTTAGCAGCAGAGTAATTGTATTCGCATTAGTTTGCTTGAGAATGTGAATAGATTAGCTTACAGCTAAGCTTTCATCGAGTGTACTATGTGTCGTGTAGCAATTATAAGATTTTGGTCTGGTCTATAACAAATAACAAAGCAGTTTATATCTACACACTACGTTTTCTACCTACTAACACAGTGAGATATTCGGAAGCAGTAAAAAGTATTTTTACTTAGCATTTTTGCATCTTACGTTTTTCTCTCAATTACATTAACAAATGGACCTTAATGAGCTGTCAAATGAATGCATTAGTGTTTTATGCTTCGTTTTTCAAATAGGACTGTATTGAGTATAGCAGTGTTTACATCTTCATTCATTTGATTTTGCAGAGGGACCGCGGACTGTGACATGAGTGATGTAAGCGTCAGTGAATCTTGGGCTGATGCTCAAGCAGACACACCAACAATGGGCGAAGGAAGATCTGACTCTGAGGTAAACATTAACAACTTCAATTTGCATAAGTAGTACCGAATGTTGCGCATTCGACTCATTTCATTTGTGATATAGTCTAATGGCTAATAAAAATGGAGGTTGCGGTCCTAGCAGTTCATTCTTTATTCTTTACAACTCAATGTAACTTTGAACCAATGAATTCTGTAATATGTTTGTGGAACAAAGTATAAATATTCTACAAGTCTCCACTTATCTTTAATGGTAGGTAATTCTCAATGCGTACTAAGTCAAGTCAACTGAAAAACTGTACTTTTACAGATGAGTGTATACGCGTTTGAGGAATTTTTCGCCATAGTGTATTTGAATTTGGAAAAATGTTGCAAGAACCTATGTACAATTTTATTCAATTTTTGATGTATATTCTGTAGAAACTACCAATTTTCTTGAATTGGTGGCTACTTTTAGTTTGTACTGTTTTTGTTTTGGAAGAGTGTAACTGACAGGGTATACTTTAAAATTTAGAGAGAAACGAAAACAAATTGCTTTTGTTTTTGGTGGAGCATAAATGAATACAACACAACACACTCAACCAGACACATTCGTACGTATTCAAGAGTTATTTAGAATTCTATGACAATGTTGCTCTATTCTGTGTGCGTTGCCGACAAATTCACGTAGAGAAGTTTCATAAATAAGAAAATAGAAATGCGAGTTCACCAAGTTATGTTATATTTATATTCATCTGTAATACTACTTGCTGTGGAAAAGATATTTAGACAGTTGAATTGTTTGGTCTCCTTTATTTAGTACTCGAAATGTGTATCACTCTACTTTACTTACCTACTCCGTCTCATCTTAATAATCAGACTAAACCCATTCCATTCCCAGTCTTTTAAACGTTAAGGCCATAAAAGATAAGATCAGGAGACCACCACACGTTATGATTTCTTCGTGAGGTTTTTGTGTAAAATCCAATTTGCTTCGTGACTTTAGAAGAAAGACCAAGTATTAGTAAAATAGTAAAAAGGTAGACGTACAATGTAGTCTGCAGATTTCAAAGGAAGGAAAGAGGTTTTATTTTCAAAGACTCTCATTTCTTGCCCTTCTTGTGAATGCGAATAATTTGCACATAATTTTAATACACGCTAATTTTCATGATTTTTGATGATATGCAAATCGCACTTCGCCTATCTTAATTCTTATTGTTAGTCAGTTCATATTTATAAAGCATGTGTGATGCGATGCGGTGAGATTTCATGAAGTCACTGCTCTGTAAAATGTTTCTACATAAAACATAATGATTTGTATACAATAACAGACCATTTTGTTCGGTCTCAGACATGACAGCTTGCAGTAGGTACTTTTACACACTTTATAAGTTGTGACTTGTAGTCTGAATATGCTATTATGAAATGACTGTCATTTAGAGGTTGATGCAAAGGTTCAAAGTTATCCTTTTGTTCATTCTTGGAAATGTAAGTTACTCTCTGACGTGCAAAATCTCCAGTGTAATGAAAAACAATAGTGTTCTAATGTATCGATTATAGGATCGGAAGTATTTGGTAAAGTAAAATGGTAATAAACGTAAAACACTTGAAAAATGTTTAACGATTAGCAGTTTCAGTTTCCGAGAACATAGAATAAGATGAAATAATATTTTCTTCCAAATATTGTGATATATGGTGTATCCTTACATGCAATTTAGAGGATGGTTAGCTATTAACTTGATACAATGTATTTGCATACTAGGTAATGGAAAATGACAGTTAAGACACTTAAGATAATTTGTCCTGTATAGTGTACGTATGGATTGATCCTGAGAGGTAAACAAGAAGATAATTCGGTTACTTAGTATTGTCAGAATGTACCCATTGTATGAAAAGAACGGGTTATCAAAAATATAATACAGATTACCAGATGGATGAAAAATGGTTTGTCTTTGAAATGTATTCAACAATATTGCGAATAAGGTCATAAATTGCTTCTCAATGGTATTTGAGTAGAAAAGGGCAGAAAATATAATAGAAAAGCAGAAAAACTGTTCTCTGAAAGAGTATTTACTTTTGCATGTGCCTACTGTATCCAACAAGCAAACTTTTTCATTTCTGGTTAGTGTATTCATGAAGTCTAGTGGAAGAATGAATGATACATTTTTTCTAGTGATATTATGGTTACCATGTTTAAGTTAGGAACACGTAAGGAAATTCAAAGTTGTCAGTTTACGTATCCTCGTTTTGCAAGGTACACAAAGCATAAAAGTTGTCGGATGATCGGCATTAATTTGAGGAGAAACGTCACGTCGCATTCACCATGTGGCAATATGGGCGTACAACATAACGTTATGTGATCTTCACGTGAAAGGTTAATATTGTACATAATTATTGTATGAAAAAATCCATATGCTTTTGCAGATAAAGTACGAAAACAGTTAAGTTGATAAATGTCATGTATAGTCGAACTTCTTAGATTGTGCTTATTATTTAGCTGTTGACCTTTAAAAATCCTACGTCTTTTTCGTGGGCTGGAATAGAAATGTAGATTACATATTTATTACTGTAAGACTTAGGGACATAAAGATATTGTTCAAGTTTAGTTGGTAACAAGAGACATGAGTCGAGTCACACTTTTACCTTATGGGTCAAGAATTTGTGCTGAACATTTTACTACATAGGTAATAATTTATTTAATTTGATGAGGTCAGGGGAAGCTTAGCTTTCTGGATGATTCCAAATGAATGTTTGTTTTGTACCACCCATACACTAAATGCATGATTATCTAAAAGTAAATTTTCAGGTACAAAGCTGTTGAGCATGAGTTCAATTTCAAATTGAATCATCAATCATAGATATGTAATTACATTTATGAATGTTAACATTAAATGGGCTATGCAAGAAGTACGTATCGTTTAATTTAAGTGGCTATATATTATGTGATATCTTACGTACTTTACTATGTTACAATCTTAATTGTGAATTTAATTAAATACTTTCCATGGATGATACATGTATGTGCAAATATGATAGTTTCTATAGTTTGTCATAAGCCTCTTCATCCGTGAGAATCTATGCATTAAAATAATCATATCGTAAGAAACTGAAAGTGTATTTACTTTATCGTGTCGTCCTTTATCCAAAGAAATGTCGATTGCGTGCAGTGCAAAGGATTAAACACAATATGACAATATTATTACTTTGGACTGCTTTAGTGTTATTATCATGTAATTCTAATTCTAACCTAGTGCTCTTAACTAACATATTGTATAAAATATCTGCAGTTAAGAAATATCTAATACTAGGCTGTTCTTGACTTGCAATTACGTTACAATCTCCCTTTCTATTTCGCTTCCTTTTTTGTCTTATTTATTCATTGAAACGTGGAATGTTTATTATGTACTGTTATATTACTCATTATTATAGTAAGGCAGACTGGCAGAGTGTTACCCTTGTGCAAAGTGTTTACTACGTTGCTGGCTTCCACTAGAGTCAAGTCAAGTCAAGAGTACAGTTTACCGTATGAGTGAAATACAATAATGGCATAATAATGGCTAACCTTATATAGTGTCTATGCATTGTATTTTAGCTTTACTGTATTTGCATAATGCATCTAAGGCACATGTCAATGCAACCTGTAATTACAATTACACAGTCACATCACATCACTTGACTTAAGTTGCGGACAGGTCGCCTGGCTTGTTGTTCCCTATATACACGAACATCCTTTATCCCACTCTTAGTTTCAATGCAAATTGCATTGTAAGTTGACTGAACGAATAATCAGCAAGTAACCCAAACCACAGGACAAGTTAGTCTCTGATTAGCATTGGATTATTTGCAATTACAAGGAGTTCTCTTATTATTCCACATATTGCTTATGTATGTACTAGAAATAGTACAAGTCACTTTTTGCAAATAAAGACGATAAACCTAGCCTGTAGGTTTATGTAACGTGAAACAAGTAAAATGAAATAGTACACCAGTAGGTACACACACATTAAAGCAAAACAAAGGTAAATGTAATGTATAATGCAACTTGGGTGCAGAGAATAGTAAATAGGACTACATTGAAACTACAAAAAAGGGTTGCTCTTATAAATGGATTGCATTCTCTGTACTTACCCTTTCTATTCTTGGAATTTTTATTGTCAGCAGACATAATTATTTGCTAATCATTAAGGCAAAGAAAAATTCTCGACTTATTAATGTGGATTATGAAAAGTAAATAAAACTGAAAAATTCAAAAGGATAAGATAAACATTTTATGTTGCGCAAATAGGGCTCTCCAAGCTAAACTAGAATATTATGCATGCTTATAAGTATTATCAAAGCCATACTAACCATACTTTAATGAAAAGCAAAAGCAAGGCCAACCCAAGAAGATAACTTCGATGAAGATAAACCTCCGAAATCATTAAAGCTGCTAATGCTGTTAGGTACTTTGGAATACTATTAAAAAATTCCTCCTACGCGAACGATTACGGGCGTCGTGTGCATATCTTATAGATACTTTATATTCTTCATACATGCATTTCTAATTAATGCAAAATACTTTGTACTCACATAACATCGCATCAGATATAACTATGGCTATGACATCACATTTCTTACAGGTACAGCGCCAGCACATAGTAGACACAGCCATAAATACACTGCGCTCTTCAATGCAATGTTAGCTTTTTCATAATCCTTGCTTTGGGTTTTGTATTCTTTGTGAGCGTGACAAGACAAACTGTCTTGTCTCTTTGAATCATCAACCAACCCACTAAATAGGGCGTAAGAATTGGCTACTTATTTATTTAAGCAATTCTTAGTTTAGACCGTTGGGAGTATATGTTCTCTATTCACCTTTCCATTATTTTATACGACTTTGTTCGCTGCACTAGACTTTTTCGATTGGATTGCAATTTTATTGCGTCACATAATGCGTGGGAAACGCTCAGCTGGAAAAATAAGGAAAAGGTTACCGGGTGTAATAAACAGTTGGATTTTATTTTATTTCCATATGCAACAGTTTTTTAACTAATAAGTAGTTTTGACCTGCATGACTTTCATTAAAAGTTCTACTAAAAATTATCCTTCTTTCTGTGTGAATAAAATTTAACGACAGGTGTAAAATGTAACACTGAAGTACAATCAGTTTAGTGTACAGTTTTTCTATTTTTAGGCTGTGCCGTGGATGTGTATAGCTTTACAAGGTGAGCACAGCTTTTGACAGGTGATGTGGCCCATATTAAATTCGCCTACATCACCTGGTTATTAAATTATTACCTATGTTGTCGTTGTGCTACTTATTAGGCCTCTGGTAACCATAAGTATTAATGGTAAGTGTGCTGAACATGTGGGTACAAATTTAGTAAGGAATAAACCTTCCTACATTTTTTTCTAAGTATGGTATGCCGGTATTCATTAGTATTCTTACAAATTATGAATTTGGGTAACCCTTTGTTCTCTTTTGTCACTTGCATTTGTATTACAAATTGTCACCTCAGTACAAGCGTATCAGTAGGTAATGATTAAAAGGCGTGATTCAATCTGGGAATATATACAGATAAGTGGAACCTTTTGTTAAAAAGTTTTCATTAGCCGAAGGTATAAAAATACAAAATGAGGAATACCTAGAATGTCATTTACACATCAAACGTAAATCCACTTTGTTTGGCATAAACTTTCTCAAACTTACTCTTTTACTAAAGTATTTATTCCGACTGTTGATAGGAAAGAAACTCTTTTATTCTCAACTTGTCCATCTCTTTCCTAACCATCGAAACAATCAACGTCAGCAAACAAACTTCACACCAGTCTTCTTACCAAGTCATGATTATTATCCCAGCATTCGTAAAGATGGTTTGTAGTTTACCTACCTATTTGTTTGTAGCTTTGATGAGTAAGCTTATTTTCAGTTTCATGATGTCTACATTTCATTCTTTGCTAGTTACGTATCAACTGAATGCTATTTTCTGCACGCAAAGTAAAATAAATAAAACCTTAGGTTGGATTAAATATTTCCCCAATTATTGTCATGATTTCATGCTTTTAATGATAGGAAGATGTGTTGAAATCCTTTCCGTAATTTGGGAAAGGATAATGTAGGATATAGTAAGTACCTTTATTGCATTCTTAAAATAGTAATGTGCATTTCTAGCATTACAATTGAATACGTGAATAAAAATATCTCTGATGTAATTTGGGATTATTAATAGCTCTCAATCTTGATTTAATCTTCAGGTAATGATCCTTTTCATTACTTGGCAAATCAGAATAGTAAGTATTAGCAAGCGAGGCCACAAGGATAGTTATCTTAATGTGGACAGCACACTCATTATTATTTTACATCGTTAAGTAGGCATTCATCTATTCATCAGTTAAAGTGTGCATGTTGGAGATAAACACATGCATAGAACTTGCATTAGAGTAGGTATTATTATCGACAGCTCCTATAAATAACTGACTGTGAATATTTAAATCGTAGACACTACTATGCACTTTTTAACCACAACTTGTATTATTTATATTCAAATTTTAAAATAAATGCAAATTGCAAAATGGGTCCTTAACGGACTTTTCTCAATGCAGTTCCTTATTACTTCTCTCTTCCTTGTTTTTGAAAAGAAGCTTTCGCTTGAGAACGCCTCATTTGCTAGAGTGCAGATTCAATTGAATAAATTGAGATATTAGATTGCATTCTTTTCTTTTTTATTGTGTTGCTTCGTTTGGTTTAATGCTAGTACACAACAAAACAAATACTGACAGGAGAACAAGCTAAGTAATGTGAAGCGACACTATCAATATTCAATATGTAAATATATACATGCCTTTCTACAACATTTTCATGAAAATGCAAATGAGTTCATGAAAATATTCACTTTATGTTCTTATTTTAATACAATGTAAGTGCATGTCAATGCTTTTGAATATTTATCTATTGTACATACTACATCTGCTAGTGGCACCATGGCGAGTACACATATCATATGATACGGTATGATTGAATATCAACGAAAAGATAAGTTGCCAGAGAAGAGAGGAAACCAAAGCAAACAAACCTTAAACCGCAACATGTCATTAAATCTAATGAAATTTGAACATATCTTGAATATACTATGTAAATAAATAATTTTAAAATGTAACGCAATATTGCAATTTTCTCGTAGTACAGACTACAGAAACCAAGGGATTGATTGTAGATTCGGATGTGCAGAAGAATACGTAGAAATGCATTTACACTTCGTCAGTTCCGATCAGCATACTTGTAAATCCAAAATGCAAACTCAAGGTTGTATCTGTACTGTGTGCATGGAAAGGAAAATGTCATTTACATCTCATGGAGACGAGTGGTGCTTTTTTATTGTTTGCTGGTCAATGTTGGTTTTGGTTCTTAGTATCTTATCTAATGGAAGATTTCAGTATAATCCCAATGCTGTAGTTTTAGTATGCTGAAGTGCCAATGCCAATGGTCATTAGTAAACAAAGTGCATAGAACTCGTAAAGACACTATTATTACAAAAATTACATAGAAACAAGTCAATATAGAATACAATTCAGTTGTAACATACACGATAATTGCCATATAATCCGAGTTATATTTTATTGTAGATTGCATTGTACATTTATAGCTTGCTAAATTTTATTCAAACTTATAAAACGTATAGTGTGGCACTGCTGGTGTGGGACAAGCGTAGATGTACTAACCAGACTGTTCAAGAAGAAATATCACTTGTGCTAACTAAACAGGAGTGGAGTAGACAGAATTTTCCTTCGCTTGAGCAATTGCACAGTGATAAATAATTTAAACAGACAGTAAATGATGACCAAATGGAAAACTTGTCTTTCTTAAAAAATTATCTACTTGTGCACACCTTTAGAGAATGCTCATTTAGAAATGATGAATGTGTATAATTTAAAGTGTTTACAGAATGTGTATCTCTAGGTCGGCTTTTACTACCGGGATTATGATAGGTGGCATATGCGTTTTAGCATTTTATTGTATTTAAATTGTAATACGATCCTAATACCTGAACCAATAAAGTAGATTTATAGCATAGATTAAATGAGAAATTAGTTCACTATAGAGATCAATACAGTAAATCTTTTATATTAATGATTTTCATTTACGGTTAGTGCAGTATTGCTAACTAATATCACAGACTAGCCGTAGAACAAGTTTATATAGAAACCTACCTATAGTAAACTGTAATTTACTATATAGATACTAGATCGTTTTGTGTTCTCATGATGCAAACAACACAGTAGCAAATATCGTACCTTTGGGATAATGTTCATATTGACATTGACTGGTTAAAGGTAAGTCTGAAAGTATGGTAGTAAAGTAAAGGCATGCTAGTAAAGATTATAGTACATAGGTACTTTAGTCAGAATGCAAATTAATGGATAGTTCATTACATTACACTAACAAATTTTTCTTGATTTTCAGTAACAGAACAGGACAGGACGACTGGTTCACAAGTAAAAAAAATTTAAATGCCCATTAGTTAAATCTATATGCAATTTATGCTACACAGACACATCTATAGGTGCCTACATTTACTGCATATAATACAATGAAGTACAGCCTAAGGTTTGGCTTGACATTACTACCCTCAATTACACATCTTAATAAAATTCTTGTTCTATTATGTACTTTGAACTTTTTAAATCTGCTGCTATCTAAAAGTATTTACCTACAGCGTAAGTGTACGTTGAGCAGCACACAATAAGTGTAGTACAGCATACAAAAGAAAGAATTTCGCCGGTGGCAATAACTTATGATTAGGAAGAGACATAGGTATAGTCTACAATTACACACTGGCAGTCATCTGGTTTGTGTAGCTAAGCTATTACGCTTTTGTCAGAAATATAAATATTGAAGAGCTAGAAACTATTCACCTCTTACAGTCTGCGTCGGAATAAATAAGCAAATGGTGAAGAATCTGAAGGGTTTCAGATTTTCCTCTAAAGTTTGAGTGTCTACTAAACTTGGAATAGTTTGACAAGGAAAATTCACAGATAGCAATTGTCTGAGAGTGAGAGAATCTTCGTGGATACACGATGCACCCCTGACTTCACTTTATTCACCTGTCTTGGCCTGCCTTGTTCTCGTCTGCCCTGTTCTGGCTTTTTATCTTGTCTCTTGCCTTTTCCTTTGCATATACATACTGTTGTGTACCTATCTTTTGTGTACAACCTTTTTCACATTGGGCTGTACCTAGTGTCTTTACTCTGTAAGTTACGAATACAACTATAGTCACGCTTTTTTGCTGTATTGTATTTCATTACGTATAGAGTTTCCATCGCACCTGACTGGACTTCGACTTGGCGATTTTGGTATGACTCAAAGTCGGCTCTGCTTATTTACAGTATGCATTTTGCATTTGTGAATCAAAAGAGCAGCAGTGTACTGTATAATGTAGCAGCACCACCTAAATGTCTTATTAAGTACTGAAGCAAACACTTTAGATATGTAAAATACATTTTACAAACCTTTCTTTCCCATTCTAATTATTTTCAGTCAACTAAAGGATTGTAATATGATGTGAGTGTGTGTGCACTATAATATAGATTTACAAAGTGTAGTTTTATTTTCTGTTGGGAGATTGTTCAATTCACTTCTAGTTCAGTTAACTAGTCAAGTAAAGAAAGAGTTGAACGCTGGGATACATAAATAACTTCTTTACAAGTACATTAGGGAGAGTACCTACATATGTGGATATACGTGTGTGTAAGTTATTTGCATTGTGCCTTAGTTAGTGTTGTGCAGTATTACTTGTTTAGTCAAATGTGATTTCCTTCTGGATTGGCTTCGTTTAGTTGACTATGTGAGTTGATTTGAGTAGATACATACACTTGAGTACACTAGACAAGGAGATAGACAGTCAACAGTTGTTCTATAGGAGTCAGCATTGGCACAGGTAAATTTTATTTTATCATAAGATAGCTATACTTGTATCCAGAATACTCATACTTCAGATAATGCAATCCTTTACTGTGTTTAGCATTGCAAATTCTTGCATTCGCAATCTGCTCTATTCGCATTGAAAATAGCATTCCTTTATTAAAATATAAATATGCAAACTGCAAAGCATATACATCGCAAGTACATAATAGAAACTAACACGTAATGTTGCAAGAAGAAAAATTATCCATCATTCGTCGGGATTTACACTCACAGTTTATTTTTTATAGTAGCAATTACGTTGTTGAGTAATGCAGAGAATAACTGGCGATAAACACCTCTGGTTTATTTTAACTAACCTGACTTTGACTGATAGGCAACGAGTGATAATTAAAGGAAAGCTAAAGCCAATTGTGCGGGCAGATTAGCGCGAAAGGAACCCTAAGCTTAAGTAATCCTTTCCCCAGTGATTGTGATTTCTAACCAAACGGATCAACAACTCCGTTCCATTGTCAGTCTGATTCAGATTATCGTCGGAATAAGTTGCATCTTTTTCTCTTAAAAACAACGTGTTCTACGCAATATTACAAGTTCATTTGATTTTGTTGGTTTATCGTTTATATTCTTCTGAGGGGAAAGGAAACTCTAAGATCTATTAGGGGTGTATAAATACAATTTTAATGCAGTATTTAGTGTGAATGCTATCGGACACATTACATTTGGATTTCAATTGTTAATATTTCAGCTGTGATGTGATGTGAATATATGTGTAGATGTGATATAAGTGACGAAATATCGTGCCGTTTCTAACAAGACAACTTGTTGCGCAACAATGTAATTAATTTCATTAGGGTGAGTTATTTGCAGTATTGATTGATTATTCATGCATTGAAATTGTAGTGTGTAAGCAAGTGTGACTTATAGTGGATTATATAACAGTGTTCCAATATGAATTTTTCAATATAGAACTCCCAGTACGCTGTGTTCTTGTCTGCTGATGTAGAAATACATTTGCAGAAATAATCAAAATATTATCCAATATTTCACAGCAGGAGGGAGGACAATAGAGTTGAAGGAGTCAAAGATCTCAGACAAAGAGTGAATAAATGATATCAAGGCAAAGAATTTGCTTCATTTTATGTTATTACACTTAGATATTGACTTTGACACTTGTAAACCTTATAACACTGCGAACAAAGCGAGATCTAACATTATATTAAACGTGTGAAACATGCTACATATTTTTAACATTTAAGTTAAATGTAAAAGAAAGAATTTATAACATCGCTTGATAGTTTGTACAGCGATTCTTTTCATTGTCAGGAGACTGTGCTGTAGTGGAACGAATTCCGAGATAGCTGGATACTTGCGTTTTAGTTATAACTCTTTCATTATCTTTTTTAGGCATTCAATGTCCTCCTAGCTCTTTTCTTGATAACATTAGAGTTAGGAAGAGGAGTTAATCTTCACTTCAAGTCTGCGTCTGTCTACACACAAATCTACTGTATACTTAAGTGTAACTACCACTTTACTATTAGTTTAACTAAAAGTTATAGTGTATGCCTAAACTTTATAAAATGATATCTTGTTTTGTCACGCCTGAGTTCTTAACACTCTTATAGTGTACAGCAGACATTGCCTTGCAGTTCTGTCTGTCAATGTAATTATGGGATGGTTTCTTATAGTCGAACATTATAAATTCTTCTTTCTGTTCATCCTGTACTTTTATCAAATTACTTCAAAGAATTTTGTTTCCTTCACCAGTCTCGAATCGCGTAGACATTTGTATTTACTATTTGCTACATAAACAAGAATGTTTTGGTTGAGATGAGAGCAACTAATTGTGAATAAATGAAAGATACTTGCTACAGTACAGTACAGCACATACGGATGTAGTAGTGTCAGTTTCAAATAAAATTTTACCTTTTTATCTTTAATGCTTACGGTTTTCTCCTGTCTGCACTTCTGTGTTATGTTTTGGTTTTGGTGGAATCGAGTCATGTGGAATGAAGTGAATAAAGCTAATTTAAAATACTCAGCATCTCTTAAATATGTTTAACATAGGTACGCTAGCTAATTTTATTGAATGTTTGATGTTATCTTTTGCTTCTATCAATTTAACATCTTCTCATATGTTGTGTAATGAATAATAATGGTAGACAAACACTGCAACATATAATACCTAATCGCTCGCAAGTTACGTTTTATAAAAAGTGCTTTGCTGCATTTGAAGATAGATCCAAAGGTTTTCTTTGTTGACATAGCGTAGTACAAAAACACAGGAGTACACGATGACTGCATATTCTCGACATGCTTCGTTTATTACCAATATGATTCCTGCAGTGACATAAGTTGTCTCTTCATGAGTCAAACAGTATTTGCATGCATGTAACGAGTAATTGTAAATTTTGTTTTGATTCCATTTATTTGCGGTAGACCAAATTATATGCATTCAGAACACTAAATAAATTTGCAAGTTATGTAATGCGACACAGACACAAACTACAAACACAACTGTTTCTTTGAGAATAATCTTTCCATTCATGTGTGACTGGCAAATTAGAGAAATACCTTGTAATGTTTACTAATTAAATTTTTATGAGAGATTTGCGTTGCATTGTTGCTTACCTTTTGCCTTCACTTAATTACTAATTAGCTAACCAATCACTACGAATACATAGGCATAGTGTTCCAACATAGAATTTAGAAGGTAACTGTTTCTACAAGGAAATATATGAAGACTGATCACATACACGCCAAAAGTCAACTTTGTTGTACAATGTAGAGAATACGTTGTTAGTACTAGATAATCATAACCTAGTAATAAAGCTTTGCAAATAGAGATATCTTCGAGGTAATATTTCCGCAAGAGATACACGATATTTACATACCTGAATGTGCTTTTTCCAAATCAAATAGAGTGTGTAATAAATATTTGACCAAAGAACGTAACATTTAAAAATATATTTATCTGTTTGCTTTCAGGACACTCTTTCCAACCTAAGCTTTGACAACATCCTCGATAATCAACTAGATCCAGTACTAGAAAATAATTTGGACAATAATTTGCATAAAAACGAAGTGGGAGTTGCAGGGGATGCAGGATCTGTCGCAGTTGAAAATAATGAGCCTGGAATTAAAAATGACGGAGTCGTGGCTCCCATACCGGCGCCTCGAAGTTCACTTCAACAAAAGCAATCAGTAGATACCAACGGAATAAGGGTTTGTGTTACAGACGTAGATTTAGATATGGATCAAGATAGTTCGCCGATTGACCTCCCTCCGGGCACTGAGTACAAGCCTCCCAGTGGTAGGTTACTTTTCCTTCTTACAGCATTTTTTTCTCTAGTAGTGTATTCGATACTATATTCTTATTCTACACGGTATATACCGCATTCATACCATAATAGGATTGAATTTTATTTACAGTTATATTATTTGTTATTTTAAGCATGTCTTTTAGCTTTTCAATTCGACAGTTTTTCAAATATCTATGTCAGTCACAAATTTTGACATTCTATTGTCAATGCACAAAACAAGTTTTTGAATTCCTGACAAACATTGGATACTAAATAAATAAAGTCCTCACCTATTTAATACTAATGTTATTGTAATACAATACACACCCATCCTATAGCTCCTGTATGCAACAATACTTAATTTAGGTGCGC
The DNA here is from genome assembly GCA_020352615.2 of Yoshiicerus persimilis. Classification (NCBI taxonomy): domain Eukaryota; kingdom Metazoa; phylum Arthropoda; class Collembola; order Entomobryomorpha; family Tomoceridae; genus Yoshiicerus; species Yoshiicerus persimilis. Next base: position 34,065,072 of record CM036940.2, on the reverse strand, counting down.
AACACGAAACAAATAGACATATATAGAAAACAGTGAATTGAGTAGATGTTAGCATTGAACTGAGTATCATTGAAAACAACTGAAATTTTATTGAGGAAAATGCTTAGCAATTATCTGTTAGTTTAAATTGACAACTGTGAGTAGTAAAACTATTTATTTTACGAGGACACTGTTTACCTATGGATAGGTTAGGCAAGCATAGCTATGCATATGGCGTATTTATCCCAGACTCCTGCAGTTAATAGACTGGCTAAGCATATTATGTCAATCGTGCTCGGTAATTTCACGTAGCAATAAATTGAATGATGCTGAATTAGATTAGTTCGCGATTGTGATGCCTGCACAGATATTATTGACGAGTGGACAATTCAACTACGTTCCCAATTTGTAGCTGTATATTTGTAGCTCCTGCTATTTGTTGTCTCTGGCTCTAACTTATTTTAACACACTTAAGCGAAGCAGGTTCATACAATGCACAGACTACTAATCAATAATTATCAAAGTTATTAGTCCATGAAAAGGTATTTATTTATTATTCCTAGATAGATGAGATAGTGGAGGGTATGATTATTGTACAGGTAGACGAATTGAACTATATACTTTTCCTATACTTACATTTTTCCATATACTCATGATATAAATGGCTTTAGATTATGGTGTATCAGTATATCCTTGTAAAACAATACTCTATTTAGATACTAGTAGATGATAGAGTGTATCATTTGTACGAATCCATAGACTGTGTAATTATAATTTGTAAGTCAAATCAAAGTCAAGCTGATATTACTCACCGGTAAATGACGGCAATAAATGTTACGCGATAAAAATCGTAGAACCATCCCTTTCGTAAGCTGCTTCTTTGATAACCGAACAGTGACGAAATGTCAAGCTTTAATTTATTAGGCCCCAGACTCAAGCTACAATAGTCATGATGAGTATTATATTAGATTTATACTAATTCGCAATTACTATTAGTGAGTTAATGGATTTTACATACGTGTGATACTGCAAGTCATTCATATATGCAGATATTCTTATGGATGCACACACAGTTGTAGATACCTACTACTACAGAACTTCTAAGACTTCGATTTGGTTCATGTAGTTTTTAAATCACGTAAGCTATGTGAATGTGAATGTGTGCAACTATCAATTGAATATTTTGCATTGTACGTTCACTATACATGCTACTTATTCTTATTCTTATATGCAATAGTTGTCTTATATATTACAACAAAGATCTATATTGTTTTTATAGGCAAATATAAAAGTGCTATTCACAACACGCTATTACAGATATGCTTACCTTACCTAATTCAATTACACATTACTTACCTATGTAAGATACTCGCAAGTCATATGTACCATATAAATTGCATTTCATGCAAAAACCAAGTACACGATAATGCACTAAAACCACTAGTAGGTCTGGGAATAATTATGATTTATCTGTATACTAGCATGTATGCAGATAATGTAGACGATGCAATAGGTTGTTCTTATGTTAGTTTGCGTTTGCACTGTATTGGATATGGCAATACATCAGTGACTGAATTGCATTGGTAAGGTTAGGTTGGATTTCTGGTGTTAGTTTCGATAAAACTTATTTATTTTGTAACTTTTATTTGTTTCTGATTATTGTCTGTTGGCGGACGTAGAAAAGTAAGTTTAATTAGTTGTAACTGTATTGTAAGTATGCATTTAGTACAGTCATACTTACCTGTGTTTCTATTTGTAGAATAACTGAATTCCTTTAGGAAATGTGTACATATCCACACTGCATAGGATAGCTAAACATTCAGTGATACCTTTTTGTGTACTAGAACACACTTTGTGGATTTACTGTTTACCCTACTGCTAACTAAAGTAAGTTGGGAGGAAATAGAGTTAGCTGTTCTGTTCCCAATGGAAGCGTACCTACATGCTTAAGTATCATATAGGTATATTTTATTCTATTGTAGTTATGCAGTGAAATTACCTACTTTTAATAATCCCCTGTATATTTGTTTATATTGGGATCTGACACCACTCCTTTATAACAGTAGTCATTAGTGTTAAGTTAAGGTGAGGTGGAGCAGTGCTAGGAACAGAAAAAATAGTGAACAGCAACCCTTCCTTAGAGAACTGAGTGAGCGTATATTATGTATCTGCATTTTTGAACTCAGAGTTGCATTTTATTAAATATTTGTACTAATACAGTTGCGTTTTCCTTTGTTGAATACCATAGCCTGCGTTACGTTACGTGTTGAGGACTTGGCATACAACAATGCTTTCATTACAAATGTGTGAATAACAAAGGATTTGTATTAGTCATAAGCTGGGTGAGTAATAGAGAAGTGTGTTGACTTGTGTTTAGTTCAGGCTTACATTTGTGTCAGTTCAGTTCAGTGCTAAACTCTTTTTGGAAATAAACGTTTCTTTTGAATTTAGCAATTATTTAATGTGCTAATTTGATATGTAGGAACATTGAAAGGTCTTACTATCCAAATTTCTTATCTTTTAATCCTGTGTTCTACATTCGCATATTTTTCATTGTCAGTTGAAACCTTTGTTTTGTGAAAAAGTTATCAAAATTGAATTGCAGGTTGTAATTAGTGTTTCTTTGTACAGTTGACATCGCACGGAGTCCGAGCCAGTTGAAGATTATTCAGGGTGCTGGGTTTATGCCCAAAGAAGAACCAGGTAATATTTACAGCTATTTATATCTGTTAAACTGTTAATTTAATTTAAAGCAATGATCTCTGGTTTTATGTAGATAATGTAGAGATTTAATACTCTCTTATGCTTCCATTATTAATTATTCTGACTTAAGCAACTTCTCGTACCTACCTGTGTTAAATGATATCATCCTTATTTTAACTATTCCTTAAAGTCAAAAGTGACACCATTATCCGTATGTTGTACTGTTACATTCTCCGTTAATATCATTTGCATACAGAAACATTTTATGCAATTTATGCTTTTTGCCTAAAGTTCTGAACTCGTTTTTGATGAGATTTTCCATTATGAGAAAAGTACAATAGTATCAAGACAGCGTGTTGGCTAGAATCCTATTAGTGTACACAACAATGTGTGATTATTTAATATTTTATGTATGACTAAGGTAAACTAACGCCTAACACGGGGTAATAAATATTCCTTTATGCTTGTATAAGGTACCTATCAACTACCAACCAAAAATACGTCCTTAGCCTGTTACGTATGTACAGAATATAAATATTCCTTGATAATGGGTTTTGTCATTCAAACTTTGTTGCCAAATCACCGTGCATGTCTTGTAGACATTGTGTGCTTTCGTTTGGATAAAATCATTAGAGATATAAAGATAAAAAGGAACTAAGGATAGGTCTTACAACTGTTGAAAATAAATGAGCAATTGTGTAGAGTCCTTTTGAGTCAGATATCCATCATAAATACAATAGGTATGTAACTTATGTCTTCCAAATATTTTTTTGTTAATTGCATGTTAGGCAATACCTTGGATTACAAATAACCACTGTGGAGTACAATGTCGGAATTCCTGGAACAGATGTTTTATAAATCTTATGTGTTTTTAACTGAGATGTATCTTTCAAAACGAATTAATGAATTAATTTGTTAGTTTTGCCCTTCTAGTCTACTTACGTGTTTAATTAAATTATACAGATAGTGAGACTACGTATGTACCTACAAATAGCACTTCAAAAATGTTGAGGTACTAATTGATAGCATTATTCTATAAAGTAATGCACTTGTATTGTACATAGCCGCCTGTATATAGCATTGCACATGTATTTACGTCAATAGAAGATATACATCCAAGTATTGTTTTCTTTTCTGTTCGACCATCACTCAATCATCAACTGTGTTAGTAGAAGCATTATAGAAAAAGTGTTACATAGAAATATTAGCGATAGCAAAGAAATGGATACAGAAGTTAATAGTTTGATGGGTAGACTACATGCATACAACTGTAATGCAGTAATTATTTGTAGTAGAGCTAAATAGAGCTTACTTAGGTAGCTGGTTGGTTTACCTGCACGACTCACTGCGTGACACGACCCAATCGTAGTTTCCCTACCGTGATAATGAAATTAATATTTGTGAACTAGTCCTTAGCTTTGCATTGCATTATATAGAGTTATCAGATCCAAGATTGTTCATTCATCTATGTCTCTGTTGTTGTTGTATTTCTCAGTAACAGTACACTGAGAAAGATGTGCCTGCTTTATGGGTATTTAGTATTTAGATTGACGTGTACACAGTGTACAGTAGTTACTCGAACACTTTGAAATGAGTGAGTTATCCATTTAACTAGGCAGTTGAATAAAGGCATCCTGCCATTGTACTCACTCACATCACACAACAGTCTGAATCGGTTGGTGTGTTTTCTGTTCTTTTGCTACTTATTTACTTGGCCTATCTTCTGCTCTTGTCTTCGTTTCTCATTCCCATCACTTTCTTACCAAACTCAATTCAACTCTTCTCATCCTCATCAACCTCAGAAGTATTTAACAGTATGAGTTAACCAAGCACACTATCAGGGGTCTTTCTATGTGCTACACAATTCTACCAATGCATTCGCATAACTTTTCTTCTTTTCTGCCCACTCCGTACATAGCCATGTAAATTTTATTTACTTTTAATGTTTCCTTACCATCCTCAGTCCACAGTTCACATATCTTCGGCAATTTCCGCTGAAAATATCATCTTTTTTACTGTACTCACGTTATATTTACACTAACTATTAAAATCAGAGAGTAATTGCAAAACTAACTGATTAAATCAACTATATCAAACCACATATCCTTGCATTTGTACATGCCAGTGTAGGCTACACATGGTATTTTATGTGTGTTAAAACGTCAGCTTTATGTAAACACAAATGCATAAATGTTCCATGTACTTTACACTAGTTGAACATACATCCTGCAATACAGTAAGAAATCTAACTTGCAATGAAATGAATGAAATCGTAAACCAGGCATGCTCCTAATTTTTACTCAGTTCTTTCAATAGTAATTCCTTATTCACTCCTTAATTAAGTAAGATATTAAAATAACTGTACTAGAATTATATTACTAAAAAGTAAAGTTTTTCTTCACACCAAACCGGTATATTAGCAAATTAATTTACACATTCTACTTAAAATACTTTCAGGTGCAATAAGTGAAGATGAATCAAGCATTTCTTCATATCAGGCTAAACTCGATCTAAACTTACAAAACGGAGACGTACGACTAACCAAAAAAGGTAACGTCAAAGGCGACTCACTTACTATATGTTAATCAATTAATTGTTAGTTTGTTAGGATACACTGTATAATCACAATTTCAAATATAGCAGCAGGAAAGCTTCATGCATTCTGAATTGTGACCCTAATTAGGTGAAAAGCAGCACAAATTTTATTGTTGTGTAAAAACCCAATGTACGAATGAATGAGCGTTGTACAGAGATATTGGCATCATAATTGCTAAACAAACAATGGGCGAAATTGTGATTTGGTGCGGACATTGTATTATTAAGAGACACTACCTTCTTAGGCTAGAGCAGATATGAAGTGATATGAGAGATGAATAATAAGCAATTGTCAAATTAGCTAGCTAGGGGCGATGACAAACAATTTCACAATAATTTTTCATTGTTTACGAAGGGCAGAATTATTGGGAAATAGGTGTTGCATTACAAAGGGTGGGTTTGGGTTAGTGGGTATACATGTGTGGACATTGAAGACAAAAGAATCAGGAATAATTTAAAATATAAATACGTATTATGTACACAGAAGGGGAAAGTTCAGGAAGTGTATCTTTTCTCTTGACAATCTTAATTGGTGATACTGATATTATCTCGAGCATTCATAAGTATGTAGTATTATAATATACACATTATTTGTACATATCTAGGGATGTAATTATAATTGTGCACTTATATTTTACATGTCGTAAGTTCCAACACTGCGATAATGAAGATTTATAGCATGGATTTTTAATTTGTTTTTTGTTATAATTTTTTTTCGGTTTCTTTGCTTGGTTGCACATTCATTTGCCGGTTTTTCGTGCTGACAGACGAAGAAATAAAAACTAAAGAGCAGCCTAACTTTATAATTCCGGAAATTCAATTTGAATTGAATGAAGACGAACCTCCAGATATTCAGATCGATGGTTGCGAAGACAGTTTTCAACCAGATGCTTCAGATGTGTTAGATGATTACATCGAAGACTTTTATATGCCCTTGAGTCATGAAACGGTAATGTCAAGGCAGACTTCGTTTCGACGAAAAGTGCAGAAAAAACTTGAGACTGTAGCAGCTGAAAAAGCAGTGCAAGAATTAGATAAATTCGAAGCCATGTTAGCCACATACGACGAAGATGAAGAAAATGGAATTACTCCACCAGGCAGTCCATTAAATATGAAAAGGGCAACTCCAGGTTGCAAATCTTGTGAATTGAGTGCTTCATCTTCAGGTCCTTGTGCAGCTTGTAGGGCAAAAATGTTGCAATTGAAAAACTTTAAAAATGTGTCGGAAGTTGCTAACAAGGTTAATGGTGTACATTCTGGTCAGTCTGCGGATGACAGTATAGTTTTTAATCCAGATTTGAATGGAACTTCGAGATTTCAACAGTTGAATGGAGGATTGGGTTCTAAATCTGTTCTCCAAGACTATGATGACGATTCTGTGGGGACTCCTAGTTTAAATTTAGATATTGATGCCATTGTTGACGAGAACGCTCCAAATTTAATGCGACCACGGAAAAATTCTGAATGTTTTCCCGGAATTGAAAACGGAGAGGAGTCTTTGTCAAACTATTTGCTTCCTCAGCAAACTTTGGATAAGTTGTACTCAGTGTACGAGTCGAGTAATTTTAATAATATTTACTGTCTGAGTGGAGAACTCAAAGATATATTAAGTGCCACAGAAATGGAAGAGATAATTGCCAATAAAGAACATTTGGAGAAAGTAATCGATCCGAATGTGATTGCCGCTCTTTCATGGTCTCTCAATGATCCGAGCTTACCCTACATCCCCAACGATAAAATTGTTAGTCACCAAAATCAAGTTAATTCAGAGAAGTCAAATAAACTCAATGTGCCTTTAATATTGGATCCTAGTTCAGAGAAAAGTGCCTTACTTAAATCGGATTCTAAGAGCTCTAGTATGTCAAATGGATTTCATTCAGATGCTTCGGAGGATGATAATTTAAGTAATGCCAGTAGCAGCAGTTTTGGCCACAGTAGCATTAAGAAAACTTCAATAAACAAAGAAAAGAGAATGGTCCCCGTGAAGGATGAATACTTGGATTCGGACACTAATTCATTCACTCGAGGAACTCCTTTGAATAATTCCTTCAAGCGAAAAGTATCTATTGGGAAAGATTCAGGTCAAAACGGTAGCATTGTCGACGTCAACCAAATCATTGGTGGTACAGAAGATTCTCCTAAAAAGAGAAGTAGCCTAGAAAGCTTAGATGACTTGGGCGTTGGCGAAGATATTGACTGGGAAGATGATGATAGCAGCAAAGACGAAAAAAGTTCTGGAATTGTTCTCGTTCGTAGAGATTCCAAGCGATTTAGCTTCAAAGGAACTGGAAACGGAGATGATAGATACATTGAAGGCTTATTCGTAGAAAGCAAAAATCCAAACCCTAATGGTACATTGAAAAGAATCAGAGCTCCATTAAATTTCTCTGAAGACTTGGGAGATGCGGAACCCAGTATTGAATTCCAGGGAAGCAATTCATTAGATGCTGCAATCCGAAGTAGTTCAAATGCTTCCAGCGACATTTCCTCTGACAACTCTGAAAATAATACCGAAGGAGGTCTGTTTGTCGAAGCATTTTACTTTTTTACTTTTAATTTGCATTTTATATCCAGAAAAGTTGTTCCTTAGTGTACTCATGGCACTTTATTTTTTACTCCTCAAACATATTTACTTATTTTATCTGCATTGAATAGATTACTTATGCGTTCTTAGTATTAAAAATGCAAATATTCCTCTTGATTACTGGATTACTGTAATGAAAATAACCAGAATTATAGACAAATTGTCTTATTATTGGAAGAATAAGACATTTGTGGTCTTATCCATAATGATGGTAATGTAGATGTAGAAGCCGTGAACCCAAATGCATATGAATGCATACGGTTCCTCGCGTATACTTTAATAGACTATAAAGAGTACAGCAAAATTAAAACCGTTGTCAGTTGAATAAAATGATTTTGTATTTCAGTGAAAACACAGAAAGTTCATAAAAAGAAGATCAGCGTGGACGACAAAATCCTCAGCGTTGTGTCTGCCGACCTTGACGATAGCTCACAAGCAACCGATGTGACGGAGTCTGACGTTTTTCACTCAATCATAAATACTCTAAGGGACGAGGACGATACCATGAAAACGGAGAATGGAGACGATGATGAAGATATCACTTTGGATATCGACACTCCTGATGATATGGAAGAGTCAATTATGGAACGTAAGGAAGCGTTATGCAGTATGGTCTTTTAATGATTAATATATGCTGAACTTTAACACTTATAGTGAGGATGAGCATTGTGACATTACTCTTTTAATGTGTTTTATTTTATATTAATAAAGAATTAGAATCCATTACCACATCCCCAATCGAAAGAATTCCAGAGTTATCAGCCGAAGAAGAGATGGAAGACTCTCGACGATGGAAGTCTTTCCGCGTAGGTCCTAATGATATACAAATTGACTTGAAGGCTATTCAACCCTACAGACGTGTACTCAGTCATGGTAAGAACTCAAACGTATGTAGGCATTTCACTTTATTTTAACAAAATATAATGAAACTAATATTTTGTGTAGGTGGTTATTACGATTTTGAAAAGAAAGTTGCCATTATTCTATTTTCTGGATGTTTTCTTCCCGACAGAAGTCGAAAAGAATACACTTACCTTATGGATCATCTCTTTTTGTAAGCTTACTCTTTAAGACATAATTGAATATCAAAATCTAATTTTAAATATTTTATTGTAATATTTTTTTAACTCAAAATATAACATAGGTATGTGCTGTCTACCTTAGAAGAATTGATTGTGGAAGATTATATTTTGGTTTATTTACACGGAGCTACTCCTAAAAGTTGTATGCCAACATTTACATGGCTTAAGAGATGTTATCAACTGATTGATCGACGGCTACGAAAAAATCTCAAGGGACTATACCTGGTGCATCCTACATTTTGGCTAAAAACTATTGTGGCCTTGACTAAACCGTTTGTCAGGTAAAATATGAATAGATTTCAGCTTTCAAAGTCCAATACAGCATTTAATTTATGTAGAACATCTTTCAAATGAATTTTATAACATTTGTAGTTCAAAGTTCAGCCGAAAAGTTCAATTTGTAAATACACTGTCTGATTTATGTTTGGAAATTCCTACGGAGCACCTTGTAATTCCAGATCGAGTTTTACAGTAAGTAGATAAGACATTTGCCTGTATTTTATTCTTGGTAATTATACTCTATCATGACATGCAATAATGTGGGGGTGGATTTTCCTACATCTAAAGTACTGATTAAAATTCCGCTCTGTTTTTGACGATTGAAGGTACGATGCAATTAGACAATCTATGGAAAATAGTAGTCGTAATCGTTAATACATGAAAAGCGCAAGGCGAGGTAATTCTTAAATTGACTTTCTGCTGGACAACTCTGAATGGTGTTGTTTTTTCAAATGTAACTCTGCTCCACCTGTTTTTCCTGCATTGATGTTGTATGCAAATTTGCAATATCACTGTAAATCAGTTTTTAGAGTTTAAAAGTTACCCGTTTGCACCATTTTTTCAGCATCAGATCCTGATAGTTTCCGATTTTATTAGAAGAAACTTTTGTTTCCACTTCTTTTTTCTTTGAACTTTTGCAGCAATAGCAACTAGCAATTTAGAATAGTGTTCATTATCTCCAGTCTAGGTTGACTTTCTGGGAATGTATAAAAGTAATTAAATTCTGTACACAGTGGGAATGTCGATTTTGACTGGAGTCCTAAAAATATTTGCATACACTGCTTGCAGCACGTGTTTTTGCACGCAGTTTGCACGCGTCCACCTCTAGCTACTTAGCTGAATAGTTTTTAAAACTTATTGGTTTTCTCAGTGTGTATTTTGTTTAAGTATTTATTTGCTCTATTTTGTCATTCTTAGCCAGTTCATTTTTCTCTCCTAATTAGCGTACTACATTGAATTTATTTTTATTGCAGGTATGATTTCGACTTGAAGGTGTACGACCTGAAGAGAAGAAATGTCATGAGCTGATCGCAATTTAAACGAACTCTAGTATTTGTAATTCTACATGCATAACCCCGTGAATTTGAATTACCACTTTACTATTATGGGTGGAACATGTCTACTTTACTTCTACATTCGTAATTTAACTCGGCTAATGAAAATTCCATTATATAACACAACAAAACTACAATGGATTAATAACTACCTAGCAATCTTGACCCATTATTAACTAACATTCTAAATGTACCTACCTCTGCATTTAGCAGCTTTACATTACACTTAAAAATAGAGAAAATGAAAAATTCACAAAATATGTACTTCGCATTATACCTGTTCACTTATTTTTGCTTTGCCAGATTGTTATAACATTCAGAAAGACTGTGTTAATTAATATATTGCATTATAATCTTAGGAAATAAGCTTTAAGCGTATAGACAAAATCTTTTCTGAATTGCTCCTTCTTGAACAGCTTACGTTACTAATATTTTAGTGCGCGCCATTGTATTAACTATAAGCAGATGCTGGATTCTAATTACATAAGTTACGATACAAATCTTAAATTAAGATCGTCAATGAAAGTGCAATAGTAGAATTGATTTGTAATATCATATTGTTAATAATTATAGGTATAGTAAACATAACTGTACATAAAATTACGAGTTTACTATTGTTTGTAATTGTATAAATAATTCTAGGTAGGATATTTCGTTCGACTAAATATATTAAAAACGACTGATTGTAATAAGTGTGTATGAATGCTATTTGATCACCTAATGTTAATTATACTAATGTAACCGTACAAGATTTTGAATATACCTACGTATTTTAGTGGTTTATATGAACAAAACCTTTACTTTCAATCAATAATCAGTACTTCCAAAACTACCTGATAAATAACAATAAATACGGCTTCTTATAGACGTTTGAAGGTTTGAGCATTGAGCTACGGCAATTAACTACCTTATTAACATTTTAATACTACAAAAGGATCGAATAATTATGATAGCAGTAGTTATCGACTTAGTAATATTATTATTTACGTATTTTTACTGTAGTAGCAGATCTTCAAAAACAGGATGGAAGGTTAAAACATGTTTGTAAACAAAAACAAAGAAACTAACATTTACGAGACTGTAATGGTCAAATTATATAATTATTTAATTGGTAAATACATAAAGTTACTAGACATAATACTCTATCATCTATATACTAACTATATTCCTTGTGTCCTTCGTCACTCATTGCGGATCAATATTGTCAATTTTCTAAATTTTGTATACCTGTCCCCGGTTTCTTTATTTTTTGATGTTAGTTTATTAATGAACTAGAATCACTGGAAATTAATTATGCATCAGGTCTTATCAATTCAATTAGATAAATTGTTCAGAAATACTATACTGTTTTACTGGCAGTGGAAGAGTATTGGGTAGTATTTACGCGAGACGTCAACTATTAGGTAATACATGACATTAAAGTGTAAACAATACGGCTGTGCTGTATCCTCATTTACTCATTCCTTGTCGTTAGCATGTAGCGGTACGGCAAATTAAAACGAATAAATGGGTTGATTGAATTATATCTGCAATTCTGTATATAATTGATTTTCTTCAAACTGTCATCGCCTTTTACTCATCAACACTTAAATATTTAATTATAATATGACAGTACTATTTACCGATGGTGTACCCACAAGTACAATATTCATAATAGGTATTTGATGGAATTGTCAGTAGGCCAATTCATTAGTGTGTGAGTGCTATGTAAGTAAATATTTAATTGCCAATAATAATTCTCTACTTCAAATACGAAACTCTACCAATTAATGTCTGAAACAACACTGCGGATACTCCTAGGTAAAAGTGAAATAAAATCCTGATATGTATCAAATAAGTCTATGCACAGAAATGTACAGTAGAGCCTTTCTAAGTTACTGTAACTGTAGAAATGTTCCTATTTGTGGTAGTAAATTTTTCTTGGGAAGGTATTTTTAAAGCACAGCTACAGAGATTGCAAAAGTTTATTCCATTTAGGCTTACAATGACATAAAAATAATAAGAGGAAATTTATACATGATTTGGCCTAAGGAGTTCTCATATCGCATTCAGATATTTCAATCTGGATGGAAATTCGGAGTAGCACATGCATAATATGCAGCCAAGGCGAGGCAAGAAAGTATGACGCACAGGGTAGATCTTACCTACCTATGCATCAAGGTGTATTTGGGAAATGTAATGTTAGTAAATAGGATTTCAGTGTATATGTTCTACCCGCGTGTCTACGACCGTGGACTGTAGATTAGTAGAGCAACCATGCGAAGCGTGGTTATACTAAAATGGCAATCAATATTCTCCCCTATTTTCATAACCTACTGAGTGAGTGAGCTTTTCTCTAGCTACTTTTTGGGTCGCTGGAGTTTTCAGGTGCACGGAATATTAAATTAGTGTAACTTCGACATTTGGCTTTGACTACATTCACTGGAGCAGAGAAAAGGAGACAGTTTCTCCTAGTGAACTAGATAGCTGAAATATTCTATATGAAATTACGTTATTGGCGTTTCCGCTACAGTATCTGTATACTGGAATCAAGATACTTTCTTTAAACTTATTACTACATATATTTACTAGTTTAATTGTCGTATGTTGTACTTATAGCAAGTCAATTGATTTTATCGACCAAACTGCCATGGCCTGGCCTTACCCTCTGCAAGTTTTACTACGTGATAAATATAGGGTCTTAATTCCTTGCATCTAAATCTACTTTACAATTTTTTAGACCATAGCAATAGAAGGATTTTTCTACTTTGTTTCTAAACAGCTATTTACACTATACAGTGTAAGTTTTAGGTGGAGAAAGTTTTAAACAAGTCTTTCATGATACGCCAATTTTATTACTTTTCCAATTCATACTCCAGACTACAGACTTTCAATTATACATTTTTAATTCACGGATCTAAAAACCTTACATCTTACAAATCCTCGTGCTACTACAAAATATAATGAGTGTTGATAAATCTTTAAGTACGGACAGAGTAAGTGCTTTGAAGTTAAGTTCTAAATAAGACTTTTTAAGAATACTCCATCACGGTATTTAAAAATGCATCCTTTTCCTTTATTGTACAGTTGATTTTTTAGATAACAGGGACACTTATTTGAAATCTTCCATTAAATATTCCATTTTAGGTAGCCATGTGGGAAGTGCCGCTCAATTCTGGTTTGTTTTGTATTGAGTTCGAGCACGGCACAACAACAGGGAAAAGAATTATTCGTGTAAATGGTCAGGTAAGGAATAAGACTTTGTTTGCTATTCATATTTCGCATACAACTGTGTTTGCAAAACTACGTAGCGTCTTCTATCAGAATACTTTTCTTAAATGCTAACAGTGCTATTCTATCATTGATAATGAAGTATAGCTTGAAGATAACTTTACAGTGTCTTTCATGTGTCATCTCTTAAAAATACTTTCAGGATATTCTAAAAAAGGATTTCATGTTTAAACTCGTTGGTCACGAAGATTTTGCCGTTGGTCCAAATAAATGCAGAATTAGAGTTGACCCTGTCGGCATTTTTGCTTATAGATATTCATTAGAAGTCGATGGAAAACCTTTTAGACAATTTATAGAGCGTCAGTCGAAGATTTTGAAGACTTGGACTATCACTACAGTTGATGGAACGGATTTAAGAGTTGTTCTAGGTAAAATAAATTGTAACTAAATTACTACTGTTATATAGGCTCAAATATGAATAAGATTGACTTGGGGGATATGTACTGGGAGATAATGAATAACATTTTGTGCTTTATTTATTTAGAAAAGGATAGTCTGGATATTTGGGTTAATGGGGAAAAAGTTTCCACAGAGGTAAATATGCTTTACGATCTTACACACGTCACATATTACTTAAATGTATTTGGTTTCGTTAGTACTAATTCATAGTGAAATATTTAAAATATTCAGAGTGAATTCGTTGACGGTGGAACAAAGACCCACTTCGAAGCATCTAACTGTCCAGCAACACTTCACGCATTTCAAACTGGCATCAAGAAGCAGCCGATGTTGTACTCATTAACATTCAATGGTGAAGAAATTCCAGAGTCTCACGAGTAGCATACAAACAATGTCCATTAGAATTACTATCTGCTATATTAATCTCAATTACTAATAATGAAAGCCTTGACTTATATTATTAATAAAAAATATCAGCTAAAGGCGAGTCGTGTACGATAGTTTTCCTTAAAACCCATTCCATTCTTTTTACTAATATACTAATGCGTCATGTAATGTGATGCTGATGATGTCGCAAACTTCGTCTGAGTTTTCTGCATGCAACTTGATTCACCTATATGCGTGTATTCATAGCAAACTTATTCTTTTTTATACTTCAATCTGCAGTTTCTTTGGGGTAAAATTAGTGTTTCTGTGATTATATTATATGTTAACTACTATTTTGTATACCGGATTGTAGTAATGCGAGTTAAGCGCCACCTTGTCCGCTTGTATAATCCTTTTGGACAATATGCCGTAAAAATAAACAATGTGATTCATTTTACATTATTGCTAAATAAATGATATTTTACTTGACTGAAATTTTTTGTGACAATTTTTGGCAAAATTCACAAATTAATTTGATTTGCGTGGTTTCGAAGATTCCAGCTTTCCATTTAGTACAGGGATTCTACTATGGTACGGTCAAGTTGTGCCCAGTTTTTGGGTAATGAAACTCCACCTCAATTTCGAAACCATCTCCCTTATTTACGACAGGGACTCTACATTCATTTCAATAAAATTTGAAATTGGCGATACAGCTTACACTGTTACACTACTACTAGTATATACCTATGACTCGACAATTGCAAGAGACGGAAGAGACCTAATAGGTTCTGAGTGCTTAGCTAAATAGAAAGAATCGTTGCAGACCGATGGTAGAGTGGAACGAAGAAAATCATGGTAGAGCAAAATGTAAAGATCATTGTTCCTCAACTCACCTTAGATAGTTAGTAAAAGAGATTTTTATATTATACGACACTTCATGGACTCCTGAACATTTCCACACGTAATGCGATAGTATTATCCTGATTATTTCTCACAGAATCAGGTGTTTAGTATAAGTAGGACCGTAGATTAAGTACACAAAGCCTACTAGGTTGTATAACATAAGATATAATATACGTAAATACATTATTGTACAGAATTTTCTGGACCGTATACGAACTCTAAGTAAATATTCTTTTGTGAACTTAACATTAGATAGAATAGGCAAAAAATGTAACCTAAAAAACACGTACCACAAAAATCCCACGATTTACTGCGACAAGCACACGCATAATATCTAATGTTATTTTAAGGAACAATACAATCTGCACGACTATCATAGCTTGCGTGTTTAATTCAAAGTTCAATTATATTTATTTTTATCGCATAAATCTTGTCCGTCTGATTGATTCTTCACACATGTGCACGCGCGAGCGGCTTGCCAGGGTGTAGAATCAACTAGACATTACGACAACGCACGTTCGACTGACTTTGTACATTTACGTGATGTTTAGCTTCGTTCGCTCGCTACGCTCAACTACGTAACAATGTGCAGTGAACATGCTGTTATCACATTTTATGTATTAGATAACTGTATCTGAAACACATTTTGTAGAGAGAGCACTAAAGTAAACAAAAAGGTCAATGTAGAATATAGTAAACTAAATGCAACCTAACTGCGATCTTTAAAAATAAAATCCCTGCAAGGTGGCAGGTGGCATTGCTGTGGCTGTGTCCTTGTTACAAAGAGTTATATCTTATCTTCCATTACTATCTGTTTACTCATTCAGATAAAGGACTAATATCGTCATCGGTGATTGGATGTACAAATTAGTTTTAATGCATTCTGAAAATATACGACCACGAAGTCTTGTCGTCAGACTTTGTATGAAATAGTTTGTAGAAATATTGAAAGAAATTTGGTAATTAGCAAATGTATTCTTGTAAATACTATAAATAAAGTAACCAAATAGCGATTGGGAAAATATTACAATGAAGAAAATTACTAAACTGCTGACATATCTATTCGGTGCCACTTGGTTGTCCTGTATGTTGGTTTTAGTAGGAAATTTAAGTGTACAAGGAGAAACTTGTGACCCCCTTGCATTTTCTTGCCCTTCCTCAATATGTAAATTAAAGATTGCCGATCCAGATTTTTGCAAGAGAGTAAATTGTGTCGGTATTACTCCAAATAGTTGTCCAGAAGCTAGTGAGTATGAGGAAGGTCTTACAATGTGTGGTTGTTGTTCGGGCTGTGCAGCATACTTACGTAAATCACAAGTAACTCAAAGTAAATGTTTTGAATAATCTATGAATTTAACTCAATAAGGAATTTCATTTTGATGTACTTAGAAATTGGAGACGCATGTGAATGGACGTCTTTTCCCCCTGAAATGAGCTTAGAAAATTGCCTAGGTCCAGTTTGCACGATAAAAATGAGAAAGTGCAGTCCAGGATTGTCATGCAGTGCAGACGAATGCCGATTGCCAAACCCGAAGCCTGATAAGTTGGATTGTAATTTCGGACGTACGTTAAGTAAAAACAATTTACTTCATTGGGAACCTCGATGTGAGCCTGATGGCACTTACTCGCCAAAACAATGCAAAGGAACTGTTTTCGATGGACTTTGTTATTGCGCTAACAAGGACGGTGATAGAATTTTCGGGAGAGAGTGGTATGGCAAAGCGGAGAATCAAACTTGCGGTATGCAAATGAACAGCAGAGTAAATGGCATACATTAGAGAAATATTTGTGTCATAATGTTCACAAGGACACATGCCTTTGTCTTTCATTTTCTTTGTTGTGATGTAACAGCTTGCAGCAGAAAAGTATACGAGCTACGGGAACAAGGTAACATTGCTACTATTCATTGCACATCCGATGGGAATTTCGAACCACTTCAATGTGACATGGAATCCGGGCTGTGCTATTGTGTCGATACAATAACCGGAGAAACAAATGCTGCTGTTGTTCCTGAAAATCAATGGAAGACTTTACCATGCTTCAACAGAACATATTGGGGAGAGGAAGCACATTACTTGAGAAAATGCGAAAGCTCTTGGGCTGCTTGGAAGAAACTAAACAACGAAGCAAGACTTCATGGACTTCATGTATTTGCTGGAGATACAAGTCTATGTGACTTTGACGGAAGTTTTGCTCCAAAGCAACCCAAAAACAACAGAGATACTTGTGTTTATAAGAATGATGAGCAAATTGGAGGTTATTTTGCACAGCAGGGTGTACAGACAGATATGAACTGCAGTAAGTCTAAAAAGCCCTTATTCCCAAACAAAGTGCATTTTCATAAAGAATGAATTAAAAATTTAAGAATAAAATTTTTGTATTTAGTTTGCGCAAGAGATACAATACTTGCTCAAGAAGAAAAGAGACCTTTTACGTTGAAATGCGATAAGAATACAGGCAACTATGCCAAAACATCCCCTTACAGAGACGATATTGTAAGATGTGTAGACAATGACGGGTTTTTCTTCGGACCAACTGACGTTACAAAGGACGATGAATGTTGTCTTCAGGGAAACTGCAAAACACAAGTTGCCAAAGACGAATGCAAAACTTTGAAAATTCCGACGTGTGATGAATTATACAGTTAAATGCAAATGACTTTTATAAGATTTTGTGACATTGATTCTTTCTCAGTGCTATTATTTAACGTGTTACAGGATCACATTCATAATATGTTAATGAATAATATCTTGTATCTCCTTATTAGGTGTTGTATTGTATTTTTTGAAGTATTAATATGTGTAGTACACAATTTTAAAAAGGTATTTATATCTGAACAGTAATAATTACTTAAAATTGTATTATGGATTTGAATTCGCCAGAATAAATGATTCACTACGTAGAAATCAAAATCATTGGCACATTTTACTCTCATTTGTTTGACAAGTTTATCTTATCTAGTTATTTTGTTTTTGCGTCATTCTTAAAGCATATATGACAGCATATACAGAACTAAGTAGAATTAGAATGGCAAAACGAATACGCTGTTATCAAAGGTAAATGATTTTCATGGCAGACGTATTTTATCACTCAGATTACAGAGTGATCGTCAAATGCATCCATTTTATTTCAGGTAGAGTATTGATAATGTGCTATGCAGTTAGCTAAGTGTATTTCTAACTGGCAATCATATTCAAAAAGGAAGTTAAGATTTTTTAAACGAAATATATAATTGAAACTTTTAGACAAATTAACACTATGAAGTTTTCTAAATTCCCCCTAGTAAATTATTTTCAGTTAGCAAGCAACTCGTTTATACTTATACACATACTAATAATAGTAATTGCTTCCATTAGTTGTACCTCCTCTCAGGATGCCTTGTGCCCAGAAGTGTTAAGTAAAATTTTAAAAAGTGACCCAGATCCTTGCTCACGTGTGAAATGTCAGTCCTCTATATTAGACCCCAAAAATTGTCCAGAAGGTACATATCACCAGCCTAAAAGTACTTTGTGCAAATGTTGTCCTGGATGTGTCAAATACAAGAAAATGGGTATGCATTCTTTAGGAAATACTGATATTTGATAACAGTGAATGTAAATATAAGTACAATTTTGACATTAGACCAAAGTAGGAAATAATTTATAAAAATAATTTGTCTGTAAAATATTGTTAGGCGAATCCTGCATACAAGGTGCACCACTTAATCCTCGATTTGAGGAATGCGCTACGGAAATCTGTCCACTAATAGTGGATTCTTGTGAACCCGGATTTGAATGCATGACATTTTATCCTGCAAATGGAAATCCAACTGATATTTGTCAACAACCAATTTATCAGGAAAAATGTGGAGAGCAGGATGAATTATTTTGCCCGGTTCATCATCCGCCAAAAGATGCTAAAGTAGAGTGCGATTATAAAAGATTTCTTTATAAGTATGAATTGTATCACTGGGATCCCACATGTGACGAGACAGGTAGAAAGCAGAGAAAAATTCACATAAGCAACAGAATTCATTTGTCTTAGTGTCTTTTTACATGTGTATTGCTTATTCAAACAAGCAATAATTAAATAAAAATAAACTTTCCTGAAATCTTTAGGCTATGCTCCAAAACAATGCAAAGGGAACCCTGGATCATATGACGGAGAATGTTTTTGCGCGGATGCAAAAGGTCAACGGATATTCGGAAGACAATGGTGGGCTGAAGCAGAAAATCAAACTTGTGGTATAATTCACTTTCCGTTTCCGTGATTTAATAAGTCCCAGAGAGTCAAGAATAAGATATCATAAATAACTACATTTCGATAAAGCATTTGACTGATAATAATTATAGCTTGCAGTAGGAGAATAAGCGATATGCGAAGCAGTCAAGGCGGAAGTAATATAGCAACTTTACACTGCACACCCGACGGGAATTACGAACCCGTGCAATGTGACACAGAATCAGGAACGTGCTGGTGTGTCGAACCGAAAACAGGAAAGACAACGGGTGGGATTCTTCCGCAAAGTCAGTGGAAGCAATTGCCTTGCTATTCTGTGAACTCTACAGAACCTGAAAAGACGGATAACTACTTAAGAGTTTGTGATAGCGAAATGGCAGGAAGACTAGGAATTTTAAAGGAAGCAGAAATTCACGGTACAACTTTGCTTATGAAACAGGTCTATTGCGATTACGACGGAAGTTTTGCTCCTCTGCAGAATGACGGAACCAGGTTAGTTCCCTTTATTGGTCTTACTGCTACTACATTAAGCTGGGTTTCTCTGATACTTTTTCACGGAGAAGTAAAACCTACTCTTTCAGTGAGGTCTATGGTAGTTAGGTTACACTATATTTTAAAGTGCTGTCAATTGATTGTATATGTTACTATTATTTTCCAGAATGACATGCACACACAAGGGTGGAGGGCGCATTCTCGATTTCTTTAAAGACGGAAATGAAGAAGATATGGATTGCAGTAAGTAAAGGAATAAAGGAAGGTTTTAATTTTTAATCATACGTGCAATTAAAAATTACCCTACCATATAAAACTTTCTTTTGCTTTTGTAATCGAGCCCTTATATTATATTAATTCTTCCAATAGAATGTGCTAGAGACGAAGTTCACTACAAGGCTGCAGGAAGACCATTCCCGTTTGCCGGAAGATGCGAGGCTCAGACAGGGAATTACCAATCCGTTTACGATTTTGGTGCCCTTAGTTCATGTGTAGATAGAGATGGATTCGTGTAAGTGCTAAATTCTTCACTAGGTTTAAATTGGAAAATTAAAATATATTCACACAGAAGATTTATTTTTTATGAATTTTTTCGATAGGCAGGGGACTAAAGATGTACCGTCAACATACATATGTTGCCTTATGTATGAATGCAGTATTGAACTGCAAAAGGAATGTATAGCTAATAAGTATATTCCATGCAGAGATCTAAGTTACCGTATTTAATGAGTAAAGAAAAACATGATTTTGATGCGGTATTATATTGTACTCTTTATTGATTACAATAATTAATTATTTATTATCTTTTTGATCCAGAAGAATTAGATTTCGATTGTTTTTACAGCTTGAATGTCATTATCAAGTACGTCATCACTATTACATGGAACTTACGGTTCGCACACCAAAATAAACCAGTTCCGAAAAAGAATCAAAAGTATTTCAAATAAAAATTCAAATTATATGTACATAGATAATTTTAATAAACGCACATATTATCACTATCGTAGTGCTAATGTTTATATTGATACTAAAGTATTTATGACAATTAAATATACCAAAATTGAAAAGAAATTGTTATTTTTAAATACATGCACCTAATATTAAGAATAGTAGTACAAAAATCAATAGCTTAAATAGATTGAGGTAGTTAAGTTCATTTTCAACACAAAACAAGTCCGTTCTAATCTAACCTTTACACTGAACGACACTCCGTACGTACGCCTTTTATTTCACTCTAGCATTCGCTTGCTAAATATGAGCCTATAGCTATTGTATTGCCTAGCAGAGATAAAATTCAGTAAAACAATGCGCTATATATCGAATTCTTTATAATAACACAACCAGACAAGAGTGATTCATTTCTTTGCCTCTACGTAAGTCACCTCTATGTAAGTTACCTCTTGGTAAGTAGTTTTATAGGAAATAAAATCAGTAAAGCCGTTGGATGTGAATAATTTTTTATGCAGAGTTACTCTTACAACTTACTACTCGCAAGTAAGCACAATCGTGGTAAATATATGTTACTACATAATTTTGAAGAGTTACACTACAATAATGTTTAGTACGTGATGTGTTATACTTAAATGAGAATCAATGTGAGTAAGGGTAAGTTATAATCAGCAAAATTAATCTGACAGAAGCTCATCCATTCGTCTTCGAACAGCTAACTCGACGACTTCTAAGCTAGCCCAATCCAATTCTGGAATCAAGCAAAGTACGGCTGACAGGAGATTTGACTGCAATCAAAAATAAGACATCAATGTTATAGTTGGCTGCTTAACACCATAGTTGACAAAGTGTACAAAGATATCTACCTTTGTTCGAGGTTTATTACGCACTTGGGAGGAATTACTCATCCGAGAAGCAGGTATCACCATCGGAATATTTCCACCAGATGACCTTTGCGTCTGATGTGGTGGTGATAAATCGTCGTAACAGGAATCAGGGTAATTACGACTTCCGTCCGATGCATAATCAGCACTCGCACGTCTAGACGAACCATTCAGTTCTCTTTCGTTTCGTTGATAGTACTCCGGAGAGTGAGTCACTCTCCTCTGCTATGGAACACACATCATAGTATTTTCAGAAACAGTAATTAACAATTATCATAATTGATAATGCTAATACTTCACTAAGAAAAGAGTATTTGCTAAAGCCAATTATCTAACTGTCTCACCGTGCTCCCAATTTCCCCATTGTTATTAGTAGGCGAGCCTGCTCTGTCTTCTGTTAATGAGCCCACAGGCATATTGGCTGGACGATGATTGCCATTACCATTTGTAGTTACAGTCGAAATATTATTAGGTGTAGGAACAGTCAAATCAGGCGATTTTCGCTCTTCTCCCTTTGTTAGTCAAGTTAAAAACCGGAGTCACCAAAGGCAATGGTTAAAATAATTTAATTTACATACGATTAGACAAAGGTAAGTAAGTATTTACGTTTGCACTCCATAAAGGGTTAAATTATAATTTGGTCTAACTGAAAGCAGTAGTAAATATATGACTTACATTCTGATAGTAATAATCCACAGGAGGAGAGTTGGTCGAGCTGTTATTTGCATTACGATAAGAACTTGCATCTTCTTCGTAGTCATACTGGGACGATTGTCTCCTACCGCTTTGCAGTGGGGGACTTTCATTTCCGTAGTACATAGGCTCTGGGGATATTCGTTCCTGTACGAATTTAAAAAGTTACGTCATATACAGTCTTTGGATTAATTATCTGAACTACCATAATTGCATTGCTAATAGAAAGTATCTTACCCTACGAGAAAGTGGATGCTCTAAAATAAGTCCGCATCTCATAGCATTTTCAACCTCGTCTGGTGATACTTGTGTATTATCTAAAACTTCCAGATTGGGCAAGCACCTTAAAACAGTAGCACGATATCTAGAGCAAAAAGAAATGAATGATGCCGTCAATTTCGTTATCTAGGTCCATTTATCGTTCCATGTGGAGAATTAATGCAAAGTGTACATACTGTGGTCCAGCTGAGTCCACACATGGATTCTCCGAGAGTAGAAGCCTTCGAAGCCTAGGTAAATCTTGTAAATAGCACAATTCTGACAGGTCTCTGATTTCATTGCGACGAACGTAGAGCTCAACCAAATTTCGACAGTACTGGAATTCTCCTAGCGATGTGATTTTATTCAAGCTGCAAAAATGAAAGAAAAACACTGTAAAATCAATTGGTGCATAATATCAGAGCATTATTTGGTTACATAATGTAGTTATAGACAGGATGACATGAATTTTTGGGTTAAATATTCCACTTCAAGTGTACAATTAATTTAACAATAGAAGATTTGAAACGTAAATAAACTCAATTTATTCGTGAGGAAATATTTACCCGAGTGTAACAGAGTTTTTGTCCTAGGAACACCCACACAACGTCAAGCCATATCAGGCTTGCACATTTATTGACATCATTGCCACAACGTCATTTCATTACCATTATTTGGTGTGCAAATTACAATCTATTTATAAGTATGTCGACATAAATGCCAACCTACTAATGCACAATTAATTGACTGTAGCCAATACAACTTCGAGGTTAAAAAGATGATATACCTAGGCAGTGGGAATGAACATAAAAATGACCATTGCCATTGTCCGCTTTATCACAATCACTCTAGATCTAGAAAATTGTGCTTTTTCACATTTACTAGATTTCAGCTCTTTGCCATTAACATTCCAAACGCGATTAGCAATCGCATCACTATTATTTACGGTCATTTGTTTGTGCATTTATACCTTGGAGTCACAATCACAATACAATACAATGTATTGTGCACCAAGAAATACCGATGCATTTACTTCAAATTAGGTTTAGTCACGGAAAGTGAATGCTCGCAGAAATACTATCGCCATATTTGCTTACTTTAATGCGACAAGTTTTCAGCAGTAAACACTATGTATGAGAAACATACAAAACGGTACAGATTCTAAATACCGAGAATATTGAGTCTTAGTTTTAAGTTTACTGAACTACATATTTTGCAAAACTCACGGTTGAAACCGGGGTTTTTGTCCTAGTGCATGCAATATGCAAATAAAGAAAAGTCCCAAGTTTAGCCAGCCTTGTACTTTCAATCACAACCACAACAGTTCCTAAATATTTGCAGAATACTGACGGAAAATCTTTTGCAGGACAAACTTGAGAAAATGTAACAGTGTTTCAAAAGAGTAAGGTTATTGCCATAAAATATTAAATTGGGACGAAATGCTATAGGAAAAGAAGGAATTTTGTCTTGTCTATCAGAATCAGAAGGATTTTACAGCATGGCAATTTGACATGACATGCATTACTTACTAACTAGGGTGGGATCTTTTTGTGTCATGTAATCCCCAAAGGTGCGCATTAAACTGACGTAATGCCTACGCTCCTCGTTTAGAGAGACTGACGGTTTCCAACCCTACATTTAAAAGCCACTGTCACTTAAAATTTTGTCCTGCCAACATTCCATCCCAGACCTGAGAGTTACTTGATCCTGTCTGGATCAACGGATGTAGTCTGCTCGACACTTAAAACAAAAGAGCGATGTCCTGGAACAAATTGCATGCCACTGCTAACTAAATTAGAAGAATAGAGACAAGTAGAGAACATAACACTTGATACCGTGTACAGTAGTATAAGCAATCTAGCCACGAAAACTTTTCGCAACAGTAGGAATTTTCCCATGGAATTTGCATACTACTAGCAATTACTATACACCGTAGTAATAGTAACATTTTATCTAATAAAACATAATGGGTTAACTCTGGTTGGTCCTTTATTTTGCAAGTGTGGGACTCTCGTCTAAATAAGAAAAACGCATGAAAGTATGCAAAAACAAAAACATTAGGTGCAAAAGTAAATCTCTAAATCTCAAACCGCAACCAATTATTTAGTGAAATCTTGTGTCAAACTAAATAGGCAACAACCAAGCCCATTTATCTCATCTCTGAACCCAGCCCATTTTATAGTAATCTAAAATATGTAATTAGGTATATAGAAACTACAAGTACTAATACTTTATAGATAGGTGCGGAATCACTAAGCCAGACGACGTAATCTTGTACACAACGAAACAATATCATTAATATTGCATTACAATATGTCTCATTACTGATGCGCATTATTAAATGCCTGCGCTAAGTACAATGTAGTTCTTATATAAATTACAAATACAAATACATGGTTCTTTCACATAATACACATTTCGTTAGTGGCCATTTTACTGAAAGTACATACCTACTGAAGTGTAATACTGCTTAGTTTCAAGTATAAGCAAATATCTCTCGGTTGCAGTACGACGAGCAGCGAAACTTCACGTTTTCCGCATTCGCCAAACCAAACGAAGAAAATTATTGCTCATAGTCAGCCATAAATAATGGGAGCATCGAAATCAGACAAGAAGCACTATCATATAGCACAGCTCTGCTTCATACTTTTATGAACATCTTGTATGCGTAAAATTGTAAAAGATATAAACGATAAATAATAAACACCTTAATGGCGAAGTCTACTATGATAAGAAAGACGGTAATATGGGTTAGTTAGTTTACTTGATGCTAGTAATAGGTAAAATATACAATTTACAGTAAACAATTGTCTCAGCATTGTACGGACATCGCAGCAGGACAGATACTAAATGTACCCAAGCTAAAGTAACATGTATGCCAGTAGCTTTGTCAGTTGATAGCCTCATCAAACCCTAGATATTCCCTGTACCACAACAGGGAGCAAAAGACGAAAATAACGTGATATTTCTCAAATGCGGTTTTATTCACATTTCTGTTGTAGAAATTTTTCATCCTTACATACATGTCTGCGGTTCTCTCGGTATTTTTCCAACATATGCAATATTCCTTATAAATTCAAAAAGAGTTGGTTTTACTTATTTTTATGAAACCCCTGCAGTTTTATATAATAAAACTTACTTTCATTTCTAAGGTAGTTTTACACATACAACTTACCATACTATCCTCATTAAAGTCACACAGAGTATTCCTTTACAGTCTCGTGGTATACATTTGCTAAGATATTTTCGTTTACTTAAATTCCTTTATACTAACACTGTAGTTTGCACAACAGTTTTGAAGACAAACAGAATACGATAGAATTTACACAGAGCGTGTGATTGCATAGAGAACATTCGATGAATATCAGAAGAGCATTCAAAGCAACCTTGATCAAAATATTGCATGCATTATGCTAAAAATATCACAGCTAAATGGTAAACATTCTTACGGTTAAACACAAGATGAATTTCTACATAATAATAGTTTGGTTTCAACTTTCAATTAAGTGTGTACATACATAGTTACCCAAGCTGTACATACAATAAGTATTTAATTTAATAACCAAAGCTTTCTTAATTTATAACAAAGAAACAGATTAAGATCACAGTACCATCATCAGAAATTAGAACCCTTTCTTTTATTTTTAGGGTAGATGCAATTTAAAAGGAAAAAATAATTACCAAAAAGTTAAAACGCTGAGAGTACCTGCCTCCATATAAATCATCTTTGTAAAAATTGACGGAACGCAAATCACATCCGTGGTACTGACTACCCAATTCAACAGATACTTAAATTGTTACACCACAGTTATACTTAAATTGCAAAACTATTTACCTCTCTTCATCTTCCTGATGCTATCTTAGTATTTCACCGTGCATTTATGCCAACCTTACATTACAATGCATCGTAGAATTTCTACTGCAAACTGAAATGATTTAAATCTTACTTATCGTAGGCTCAACACAAGATAAATTCACAATGCAGATAGACTGTAAATAATCATCAGAAACTCTCCATAGTCCACGAGCTTGCAGCTATAAAATCAAAAAGCAAGTAACTCGTAATGCCACAGTTGACTAGCCATGCAACTCTTTCTACAGTATGCTCATCATACTAACTTCTTCGCTTATCCTTTTCTTAGCATTCAGTAGCCACAATTACAGACAAAAAAGGCAGACAGTATACTTACGATGCAGTCTAACTACGGGTGCCTATAAAATACCAATCTTCTCCAAAAGTAAGAAGTAAGAAAATGAACTTCAGTTCATCTGCAAAACCTCAGATATTGCATTAGCTTAGGTTTTATTGCAATAGGACTGTGGCAATGATACTTACACTTACTATTGCCGGTCAAACTGGCAACCGCACACTTTAAATGGATCGAACTGTGTGACAAAAGTTTAGACAATTGAATTTTTCCATCCTCGGGCAATTATTCTAGTTTAACTTAGGCATTTCGAAAAAAAACTTCATTTGAGCATGTAACTCGGTTCTGTTAACCAATTACCATAAGCATACACAATCACAATGCTTGTCATTTGTCATCAATGTCACTATTACTACTTGTAACCCATTTCTTGAAGGAATCGTATTATAAATATAGCATGCTTTTATGTATTTGTGCAATAGGTAACATTTCTTAATGGTCTGTGCAGATACTTATACATTACGATGATTGTAGGCACAATTTGAGCAAAAAGAAACTTCACTATACATTATAAGTTATAAAGTTACGGGGCTGTTGTAAGTAAGCAGAACAAAATGTCTATGATTATCATCAGCTATTATAACGATTGAACTAGTTTTTAATTTCGTACAGATCATAGTACAACCTTACTACTACATAATACTATGAGTGTCATATGCCTACCTAGTATTATCCGTATCAGTGTATATAAGACATAATAAAGGAGATATCATAATGCAGTTATAATATTATCTGTTCCTAAAAGATTGCATCGCTCGTGCAGCAACTTCTGATTTTCCTCGAAAGTAAAATGAAAGTGACATATTCTTTTGAAAATAAATGAACTTGAGACGCAGAATAACTGTAAATTCCTTTCTACTTTGCATCTGTAATCTTCTCGGGCAGTTGGCCAAACAGTGAACAGCAAGGAACAAAATCATAACCAATACAAACGAAAACACTAGATGCTAAATACTGTTTAACTACCAAATTATTATCATTAACATCTAACAAAAGTGGCACGTACACATGTTCATAGTTCATGCTTACAACTGTGTACACACCACGAGTCACTAACAATAAGACTTTAATAATATTAGTTGTCTATAATGTAACGTTTTACGCAAACGAGCAAACTGAGCAGGGGAAGCAATCATAAATGCAAATGTGCACAAATGCAAACACTCACTAAAACCCAACTTTCATCTTCCACATAACATAGTAATGCAGGCAATACAAATGCAACAGATAAAATGAAACTTAATGAAAACATGTAAGTTACGTCCATAATTTATCTGTCTTCACTATTGCACGTAGTAGTCCACATATAATAGTATTTTACATTAGTTCTGCTGAAGGAAGGATACCTACACATCATAACACAACACAACACACGAAAGATCAATATCATATCTTAATGCATTCGCCAGTGGTAACATTAGAACAGTCATCTATGCTCATCTGGTAATTTTTATCACGAACGATGAGTGAAGCCAAAGCTCATTCACACCATTTGCAATGTTCGTTCGTGAGGTGAGTACGCTACTACGGCTTGTATGTAAAAACAAACAGCCATAATGTACAACCATACCTAACTCATGAATGATTCTGAAAATGAGTCTGGTTCCTTACTACTTTAGTCCTACATGCTTCCAAACTTCCAACCTATTGAATCTATTAACCGCCCACACGCATTAAAAGCCCAGGAGACATACTTGGAAATGAAAAATTTGCACTTTGCATGTGTCCACGGGGCATTTTTTCTGGCCACATTTTCCAATTCTAATAGTTGGACCTGTCCTGACCTAACCATGGGGCTAAATTATGTTTGGATAAAACATGCAACTTTTCATTGCTATGTACTAAACGGATGAATGTAACGTGAGCCTTGTTAATAAATTTCTACATAATTTACATTTTACTGTATTTAGTGTTTAGTACATGTACGTAACGTTTTGGTACATTCCAAATTGTTCTTTAAGAAGTACTAGCTTTTATAAGTCGATTTTACAATCTGCCTTCTGTGTACAAGTCAAATTTATAGCTTCAAAAGACTTTTGGTAGTTATCAGAGCAACTACATGAGGTAAATATCCTCAAAACTTACTTATTACAAAAAAGAGCTTTATTAGACGCAAGTTTTTTAGTGTCTTTCCAATTGAGTAAAATGAGATGTACCGTTAAACAATGAAGTATGTAGATAAGAATTTAAAGAAATAATCCTGGTCTACAATACAAATAGTAGGTACTATCTTGATCCACCCTCTTAGTGTAATTGAACTACTGATATAGCACACAGCCTCGAAAATCCATTAAATTGAATTTATGAGCCAGTGACAGAAGCATCTGCCTGAAAAAGAACAATTACCTCTAATTACTACCTCTGCTAAAAAGGGCACGTCGGAAAATAACACGAAAATAAAAAGATAACCTTCTTCACAAGTATCTCGTGTACATCTTTTTACGTCTCCTACTTATTGTTACTTTTAGATTGACTTATGTATTACTTACATCCTTGTGTTGTTCATTAATAAACTACTACTGACTTGGCACATGAAAACCACCCTCGACTCAATGATGTCTCAATGCATCACGAAAGTAATGCTTCACATCGTAGTACAAACAAAATCTGTGTGCTTTATTTTGGATATGATCAGTAGAGTATGGAATCGAGAAAATAGTAGAAAATATTGTAAAAGAATGAGACCATAAATCCTACCTACTCAAATAGTCGTAAATAAAAGAAGTAACTCTGAATCTGGCTGGATTGGATGAACAGATGTAACCATGTATTATTTACTTTAGTTGCACTTGTCTTAAAACGTTAATCGTATTCTAAAAGTGGAGAAGGAACGCATTGTGAGTCTCATCCTCATTATTATTAGCATCATAAATTTCTGTATAAGAAGGGAGAAGCTCTAACTCTTTTTCACTATATTTTTCTTAACTCATACGGAATACAAATTATTTAGTCTTCTGCCGAGGTGGGAAGAAGTTTACAATCTATGTGCTAACTTCCCTATTTGTACTAGAAAGCGTTAGAAAAAAGACATTATAATATGCGTGTAATACATTAATGCAAAAAGGTTAAGTAGACTGCATACCTATGTATTAAAAACAACAAATGTTAAATAGATACAGTCGTATATCGCAAAAAATCGTCCCAGAAATGTATACGTCTTATTGTAATGTATTAGTTACTACATAATAGCAGAGTAAGGCTGAAAAAAGGAATATCTCAAGATGCCATGTAAGGTAATTCACCTTGAATTATACATACAGATCGGATTTGAGATTTCCATTAGCTATAAGTTCAGAGGCGGCGCTTAGTCATACTCGTAGAATTAATATTGACGATGTTAACAATTACGTTTCCACGAGTAAATGTCGGCCAGAAATGAATCGTATTTATATGTACTGGTGCTCAATAAACCTTGGTAATGGTAATAAATTTAATGAACAGAAAACTTCAACAACAGAAATGTTACAGTGTGGATTTCCCTTTGGGTAGAACTATGAGAATTTTGTACCTGCTGCTTAACATGACTCTGAACGTGTACAATAAGGCACAAAGCAATTAATAGGACACCTTACTACATTTATATTGACATTGAGTGTGCTTTATTTAAATGTAATGCGTAATTACCTTATAGATAAAACAATTACAGAATTAAAAATAATAGGCCATGTTTCCATATCTGCTAGGAATATGAGTGAGGTTATAAATATGCACATACAATTTCAATCAGAAAAAAGACAAATCATTTATATTTATTACTATTATATCATCCTTTAGTATTGGTGTTAGTTAACCATATTACTTGTTGGTTCAAAGTTAACCTACGCTATTGCCTTTGGCCTCTATAACAATCAGACGGCAGACAGACAATGACAGGACATACAAATACATATATGAACTTGTGTAATGTATTTTGTAGTTTATCTATTTACATTACTCTAAAAGTCCATAGTACTCAATAGCCATCTGTAAGTGTAAGTCCAAGTCTACTTCACGGTGATAATACGTATGTGTCTACTTATTGTACTTTCCTTAGTTAACTCGATGAGTAGTCCTCTAGCTCAACATTTGTTCATAAATAGCTATAATATGAGCCTGTCTGACGTAATATCCTAGTATACTCTTAGTGTTATCTACTACTACGTATTAGCATTAGCATTATTAACTCTCAGTTTGAAATGTGCTAAGACCTACAGATTAGCTAGCAGTGCTGTACAGTATGTGCCAATCCAATACATATTGTATTCTGTGCTATTGAGAAAAATACTACCAATCATGATTTGATATGCTCCATTATAAAAGTGTACACCACACCAACAATGCAAAAACAAGACAGTGGAACAAACTTGCAGAATTAAAAAGAACTATAGAAATGGAAATCTGTCATGTCGATTCGTAATTCTCATGTCCTTTTATGCTTATCTGCGCTGGCGAGGCAAAACATTACAAATGAAAATCTAAACAAAACAAAGAGAGGAAGGGAGGTTACATGTTTTGCACACTTAAAACACTTGAACCTACTCAATACAATTTCAACAGAGGAGAGAACACTGCACTTCTTAACATGCTTTATACTACTTTAATTGTAATACG
Organism: Yoshiicerus persimilis; assembly: GCA_020352615.2. Lineage (NCBI taxonomy): Eukaryota > Metazoa > Arthropoda > Collembola > Entomobryomorpha > Tomoceridae > Yoshiicerus > Yoshiicerus persimilis. The sequence continues at coordinate 34,033,566 of CM036940.2, read as the reverse complement.
ACTGTCGTATTAGCATACTGTGCAATTTACGTATTTTCAATATCATTGATAGTTCATTTCAATTTGTCTGCTTATTTCTACCCACATGTCATTGTCCGTTTTGCATTTTCAATTTTTTCCGTTTTACATAAAAATCGAAGACAATTGATGCAACTAAACTTAAGTTTGCATTTGAACTCTGTTTTTTATTAAGGTGCAGATAGTACTATGTGATGCATAAAATCTACACTTAATATTCATATGCAATGGTCAAACCATCTCAAGTAGTATTGAATTAAAGGGATTCCCGCACAGACATAATGCGGGAAGGTTCATGAATGCAATACGATACACAATACAAAATACAAGAATCCTCTTGTTAAGTTTACATGTAAGTCTCTGTAAATCGTATCCTGTTTAAAACCAAGATGATCTTATGCACAGTTGGGCCAAAATTTTTCTGTATTTCTTAACTGCACCTTATGAAATATTTTATTCTTCCTACCATTCTACTATCGTTAAAATCAGTAATTCTCCTGAATATATTTTATAGTAGTTGGCTTAAGTATGTAATGTAGGTATTGCCTATAAATGATTTTACTTTTATCAGATCAGAAATATTGCCAAAAATGGAAACTTGAAAAGGTTGCAATTTGCAATGTAGATTACAGACTTATGTACTTTTATGTGGTATTTGAGATATGACCGGTAAAGTTATTATTATAATACAGATAAGTAACGCTATATGTGTACTCTATTATCTGGTAAACAATATGCATCCTGGTAATATATACGTTCAGACATCCAAAATAATTGATTGTGTATGTCTAAACAAACCAGTATTTATAATTAGGTAAATGTTCAACTCAAATAGTGGGCAAATCTAATAAGATGATTTAAAAGTTACCTCAGAGATAAGACTTCCACATTCGTTAGACGGCGGACGAGGCTTATATCGTCCAAATCTGAACCCCTGCAAAAATACACAATATTAATGCACACAATTTTTCTATTTGGGTTAATTGACTCTTTGCTAAAATATATTTAGTTCCTGAACAAAATAAATTAGCAACATGCCTATTTAGTATGATTACTCAACACAAATAGGATTGTTTTCGGAAATTGCTAACCTAAGGTTAACATTATTAACTTCCACCAGAAAGATTGCACCCACATTGACATACTAACTGCTACATGTCTATCACTTGCCTGTATATTTATTTAGGTAATGTCCCATTAGGAAACAAAAGAAAATTAAGAGATCATGCCAAGGCAAGATTCCAAAACGACTTATGGAGGAATTCAAATTTGTTACTCTTGGCACTGGGCAAGCTATTTTGCCTACTAATTATATGCTTAAATGTGTGACGCACTATATACTTCTTGCATTGCTAATGTGGTTAATCTGAATAATGGTAATGAAAACAGCTTTTATTTGTTTTTACAATTGATTAAAGTCTATCTCCTCATTCTCATCAATCTCATCATTCTGAAATCAAATCTACTCATTTACGCAAAACTTCTTTTAAAATATACACCTACATAAAGTTTAAAATATTAGTAAACTTTCTCTGAAATATTAATCCTGCTTTCCCTAAAGCTACCTTTTACTTACCACTGCTTTCCTTTTAATTAACGGCATGAAAAAGTCAAGGGTGTCAACTAAATCGTATCCACATAAACTGTCGTCATTGCAATTTTGCAAGACATTCATACCATGCTTAAGATGTCATTGTCCACAATAGTGTACATGTAAAATAATTAAGTTACACGTAAAATTGAATCACTTAAGTGTTAAGTCAGGTGTTCATTGGGCATTGGGAAATACGCTACACAGAATTCAAATGACATTATATAACATTGGTGGAATGGCATAACAAGACACAAATGGTAATTAGACTAAAGAGTGAGTGGGATTCTAATTTTTATGTTCAACCCAATTTACACGAATAAATCCGCCAATCTGCTACAACGTAAACAAAGCGAAGTTAAGGAATAACGATGAAATACTTACCAGCAATTCAATTTCTTTACGACTCCTAAATCTGAAGATTTAGTACGAGCAATCACCATATCTTCTGTAAGCCGCGTCATTGTCAATTATTTAAAGTGCTCGTGTATGAGAATTTTAGAACACTGCACTATTCTTTACACTGAACTGATGAAAAGTTTAACTAAAGCCACGAGAGATACATGGAGATGATGTAACTTAGACAAAAAGACAAGGTAAACTCACAATTTTTACAGCTAAACTTTGAATGTGTTATCAACTAGAAGCAGAATAAATATTTGTCGGCGAAAGTTAAAAAATTAGTAAAAGCTATCCAGAAAATGTATTTATTTTTAAAACAAATGCAGCGATAAGTTTATAATTTGGTTCTAGCTGCCGCAGATTACAATACTATTATGTTATGCAGCAGAAATATAATCACACAAAGTGAGCTATCTTAAATTTTTTTAAAAAGTTTGTTTTTTTAATTTTCCTCGTAAACCAATTTCTATGAAAACTGATTAAAACGGTAAATAAAATAGAATTTTTAAAATTTCACGTTAATGTTGCAAACCAACATGTATATGTTTGTTTCTTATGTGTGGGACGAGAGAATATTAGTGAGACTACATGACTGGAGGAGCAAATAAGAATTAATACATAATTCACTTCAACTCAGGTGAACTGAACCTGCCAGCAGACACAGCTACAACAGTAGTGCAGTGGTTTATTCTGTTCTGTTATGTTGCGTGGTGATGGTGATAAAAAGGAGCCATACCATAATATCCACAGTGCACCTAAGTGCTATGTTATACTTAAACTTACTTTATTTGTACCTATAATAATATCTACTTTTGTATTTTACATAGCACCTACATAAGTATTAATATTATAAGACTGTATGTATGTATGTAAAGTCTGTACTTATGTGATAATTCAAAATGCAATATGCATTGTACTTACATATGATAAGAAGCTTAGGTATAAAAGATTGAAAGAACGAAGAACTCAACACAACGGGATGATGTGAACAGTGAAGGAGCATTATAAGATGAAAAGAACACGAACGATGTACAGTACTGTATCATCATCAGGCAATATTATTTATATTACACTATACAGCACTGGTACACACAAGAAGTTCACTATTGTATTTTGTATTGCAATTGCAGTAGTATTGAAAAGACACACTCGCTCACCTGAATACAGGTATACGAACAGGTAAAACAGATTAGCTAATTGTAAGAAGCTAAGCAAGGCAAGGGGCGAAGAAAATTTTCTCCTCTCTGCTCACCTCCTCCACACAGTCTCCTCTTTACTATTATGTACTATTCAATATGTAAAAACGTCAACAAATAGCAGAACATCTGATAATGTAACTGCTAACATACAGTTAAAATTACTTACAAATTCATTACTAAAAGAAACATTAAAATTGCTTACGAATTCGTTTCTTTAAAACCTATTCAAGTAAGTGTGTTGTATGCATGCAGCTTTATTATTCTTTGCAGCACACATAACATAAAATGGCTTAATGGGGACTTAACTTACTTAGGACTTTCTTTGTATTCTATGTACTACAACGAAAAGAAAAACGGGCACACACAAGCTATATGCATATCATACATAGATGCAGAATGCAGATGTATTCCGATACCACACTTTACATATTTTGTACAGCTGTGTACAGTTAAAAAATCACTTCTACTCGGACTCTATAAAGTCGCAAGCAAAAGTCTGCATAAGTGAGTTCATGTGTCGAGGGTGGAGTCTTTTCACTGAACGTGATATAAGTCTAATTTCAAGCGCCAATTTTTACCTCTTTCGTGCTACCAAGCATGCAGATCCGACACAATCCGAATATCACACCGGGATGTAATGCGAATTCAACACGTAAGTAATAAAATTTTAATAAGTTGCATTTCATTGGATTAAAAGAGTGCATTTTATTGCTAAGCTTATTGTTTGCAGCACTCGGCACACTTTAAGTTTACGTATACCGGTTTGTTGTAATTAAAGCGCATTAATTTATCGTTCTTCAAAAAGCTTTTACCTGTACCGGTAAAACCTTACACTGAAAGGGCAAATAGGCCAATGCGATATGATAATAAATGGTAAAAAGATAGTATAGTAGATGAGACAACTATTAAATTATCAATAGTAGGAAAGTGTAAACTCTCTGCTTCGCGATGCGGCAAAAACTTAATAATTTTGAGCTCAATATTAACAAACCTTTCTTGTTAATCTTATAGGTATACAGAATATCAGAAAAAATTCTACCTCATTGACTTCAGTACTTACCTATACATGAGTTATGCTACGCTATAAATCGGAAGAAAGAGACTTTTTATCCTACACTAAGACTTATTGAAACTTGGGATCGAAAACGTCTCTGAACACTGAAGGTTGAAGCAGCCTGTCTGATCATACAGATCAGTCGGAATAGAGAAGACAAAAGAGCAGGGAAAAGTAGTGCATGATGTAAGTGCCCTTAAAAATGCTATGGGCATACCTGGGTTAACCTTTTAGTACATTAAATAAAAAATATCCCATCTTAAATGAAATGGCAGATCCTACTCATATACAGAATATTTGTTATTGATGGTGCAGTAATACCTAGCTTTAAAAATGCAGTTTTGTTTCTAGTGTGAACTGTAAACAACTTCCTATTTTAATTACTCATAACAACTACGGTTTAGCCATAGCTTCTTTGCATGCAGTTCATGATAATATTTTACGAAGAGTGGAAATGTTGAATTGGATAAATATTGAATTGTTAAGTCTGAACTGCAAATAATTGAACTGACAATTTTTTTGAGTACGCACAAGTTGCAGATTAAAATGTTTTCTCCTAGTCCTACGTAATAGATTATTTGACAAAAAATGAGCTTTAGTTTTTTAGTAGGTTGATTATAATTTTTTGGTAAGGAAAAGTATTTCGAAATGCGTTTCTTATGTTTGAAGATTTTACAAAATTTTAGCATGCTACAATATCCACGAAAAATTCATTCACTCGTACCAGGATTTTGTATTGCATGTGGACATGTTTTGCGAGTTATAATGTATCACAACACCGCGTCAGCAACAATTTTGTAATTAAACTGTTGCAGTGGATTGAATGAATGACTTGTGTTGTTTTAAAAGTGTCTATTGCAAACTGTTTTGAAATTTTAGAACTTAACTTCTTGGGTAGTAATGGCATCCGGTGGTGGAGCGATGGAAGCCCAGCAACGTGTTCAAGATGCAATGTCACAGCTTATTAACGATATTGATAAGAGTCATCTTCGAAAAATACAGGTTCGTTCGATGAAAATATTCATGTTTTCAAGTTGTCTTTAATCTTATGAAGCTATTGTAATTGTTATTGTCCTTTATAGATGAAAATGCACCAATGTGCCGCTAAGTGTTGTTCATATCAAGACGCTACATTAGAAGAAACGCATCGATGTATTGAAGACTGTTCATCAGGAGTTCACTCGGCTCAAAATTATGTTCAGACAGAAGTTGGTAGCCTTCAGGTTCGTTGCATTCTATTCAAAACGCTATTATATTACTGTAATAATAACCCTAGAGGTTTGAAATTACCGTTAACTTAGGAGGGTATTTAATTTTGAGAATACATCCGAATTTGAAATTCTATCTTCTACTTGGCATTTTGCAACAGAACTTTTTTTTACTCAATTGTTTGTCGTTTCCTATTAAAATACTTGTAACCAGAATGAAGACGAGGTTCTTAGGATACTGTCTCTGTCTAAGTAGAGGTATTACGTCCGAAAATTGCTAGAAAGGTGGTATTAAAGCAGTATTAAATATTTAGGAGCGTATGCAGCGTTGCGTATTGGATTGTCAAGACAAAGCCAAAGATAGTATGGGAGCAAATCCAAGTGAAACTTTAGTAAGTATTTTTGTGTATTACATAATTAACTGCATTGCATTTTTATTTATTAGTTTTACATAGTTTATACAGTATACATTACAGTATTACACAATTTATTTATTTGTATGGACGAAGCACAACACAAGTTTCCTTTTTGTCGTTTTACAGGTTGAAAAAGCTAAGGAAGATTTTGAAAAATGTGCCATTAAGTGTGTTGACACTAATTTGGAATGTCTTCCTACACTTCTAAAACGAATGAAATCAGTTTTAGATCAAAATATGAAGTAAAGTAATGTATAGTAATATATTAGCAGCAAATGCTTCTATGTGAATTTGCCATTGTGTGATAGAAAGAAAAGTAGGCACAGAGTTTTTCTAAGGGCTTAGTTGTCAATTAACGTTTAAATTCTTCCAAGCTTCCAACACTGGAGTGCAACAACTAAAACCCTTACTGTTGTAATGTTCCATTAGTCGCATTTAGTAAAATATTTTGTATTACAGTATGACACTATTTTGTTTGTGTAAATTCTAGCAATGTTGATTTTCGTAAAATTTTGGTGTTTTGTGCATTGGGAGTCAGTTCACGCATGGAATGAAGCCAAATGCGTTTTGATGTTAGATAAGTACATTAGCATTGGAACGATTATTATTTTAAGGATGTGAAGAATAGTTACAATCTTATGTGTATTGCATTTGTACATGGAGACATGTAAATAATACTAAAAAAATTAAAAAATCTAGAAAAATATGTGGTTTTTTCAGTTGATATTGTTTGGGTCTTTGTCATACATATCATAGTGGCTGCTTCCGATGTAATACGTGATTAAAATAGACGTTGACGTTGTAGTGCTTAGTTCTACATTTTGAGAATTATATTGCACATATCTTTTTCCCGAATTCATGATCCTTCTTTTAACAAAACCGGTTCCGCACATTAGCCATCGCTAAACTTCCCTACCCGCTTCGTATGTTCAATATTCTACACGTGAAGTACAGTTCACCGAATTTGTAGCAAATTTCATTGTCACACGCATTCATATTGTTCACAGCACATGGCTTACCGTGTAAAACAGTGTAACTCTAATTGGCAAAGGTTAAATGTAAATTAGTGGGGTAGCTGCCAGTAGCCGCCCATGAGGGAAAATCTATTTTTTGCATATTTTGGAATATCGATACACCTACTTTTTTGACAGCATATACGAATACTAAGAGTAGGGTATAGTTTTACTGTAGTCAAAATTCTGCTTGAAGTCTCCAGTGCAGTAGTACTCTTGAATCCATACATCAAGTTATACAACAGCATAGTTTCGACTGGATTGCTGAGCGTTTGTTTTACTCTGCGCAGACTTTATTTTCGTAACATCAACATTAGCAATTCCAATACACTGAACGACTGAGACTGAACCTTCTATGTAGATAGCTCTCGAAAGCATTTGTTTGCATCATAATAGTATAGTGCAATTCCTGATCCAAGATCCAACCTTCATATATTATTTTGTGGTAAGTTTTATATTGATAAGCATTATGTGTGAGAGAGATGACTAGCACATGGATTCATAATATCATCGTATATATAGAAACTATTTTGTTATTCCTTTCTGGCCAGAGTTGTAAATGGTAATTGAATTTCTTTAAGCACCCCGGACTGCAAAAATTGTAATCCTGTGCCGCTTTTGTTTTCCTGGATCGGTTTATATTGACAAAAACAATGGTAAGTATACTTTATATTACTCTTTGTAATTAATGTATTATATATCAAAAACTTCAAGTTTGTTCATTATTTCGCTTTGTCGGTAGCATTTCATACATTACAATATCACTTCTTATAAAACTTCTTCGTGTACTCCTATAAATATTTGAATTTTCAAGCTATTATCATACAGCATGCTATGCTTAAAATGGTTATTCTAAACCAAAATTAAGAATTGAAAATTGGTCCTTCGTGGTTGCAGCACATTTTACATATAATGCGGATATAGATCACTAATTCGATAGTGAAACATCTGTGCCATGTGTCTATTTATACCTGCCATAATATTGCAAAGTAATTAAAGCTCAGAGAATATTATGTCTTCAGACAGTGAAAGGCAAATATATGTAAGTGATTAAAAAATTATATAAATCAGAGACCAATTCTTGATTCTTACATGCCATAAATAAAATGCATTACATAACATGCAGAAGTGGAGAACCTTGAAAACCTGCTGACTGATTCTATGTACGTAGGCTGCATGTGGTAGAATGCGTTGTAGTAATAGTCTAATAGTAGTACTTATACGTAAGAAACAAACGTAGAGCACATGCTTCTGATATCACTGAATTATTTATTTATTTACATTGAAACGATAGTAAGCCATGGACAGTTAATACTCCCGTGAATGCTTATCAAATGCTTGTGTTTAGGAAGAAATTCAATATAAACATAGCAAAAGAGCGGAACTAAATGTCCAGATCCACGGTATCATAAAAATTGCAACTTGTTTGGAAAAGCTATCTTATAGTGTAAATGCAGCCAATAAAGTAAAGGATAATCTTTGATTTTTAATTTCAATAAAAAACTTACAGGAACATAACATCCATTAATCAGGTTATGCTGACTTATTACGTTTTACATAAATTCCATTTAGAGAGTTAACCATTTCTCTTTAACACTTAAAAATTCGTTTATAATCTCTTGCACGAAGCATGTAGAGTTTTAAGGGTTATGTTATAGTTAATGGCTCATATAGTAGCTATATTATAGCTCATTGTTAATTTATAAGATTGATTTCTGTACAATCATATTTTGAACTAGAGGGTAATTTGTGAAAATCAATTGCCATAAAAAACTGAACCTTAAATATACTTCAGCAGATTTTTCTAAAAGCATTACAAGAGAATAATATAATTTTTTTCTGTGGCAATGGCAATGAGAGATCATGGTCAAGGTCAGTCACAAACAAGTAGTAGCTATTTAAAAGAACTACGATCATGTCATTCATGTATATTAGAAGGCATTCGTTGGTCGAGAACCGGTATAATATTACAAATTCTTGCGGCAAATCCTCCGTCTTTAAGAAATGTCGACCAACCATGAAATGAATAAAATTGGAATCACTACTTTGTATAAAAATAATTACATGTGCGTCTATTCTGTAATATTTATGTCGATGTTGGTAACTCTGACACTTTTGCGACTTGTCTGAAGAACTGAAGGCTAATGAAATCGTTACATAACATGTACGTAGCTCTGCACTTCTTCAAGATTGTAACCTACACCCTTTAATCGACATAAGAGTAAACCTACATGCATTTAATAAGTAGACATGTACACAGTTCGTAGGTAAGATGGATGTATGTATGATTTGGTGTATAGCCTGTCTGACTGATCCCTAGCGGCTCACAAGTACGCAGTTAGGTATTTTCTAATTCTGAATACACCTGGGGATTTTATTTTCTCCATGTATGTACACACATCCATTATGCTATGTAACAACTACTGACACAACTGACAAATATGATATTCAGATGTAGAAACAACACCAGGCACACAGAACGGCTGCGGTATGTAAATACATATGTGTACTCTCTTGTTTTATACACAACGGGCACGGTAGGGTTTGAGTGAAACAAATAAATGTATTCTACTTGATGGCTCCGTCTCCGTCATATCAACATTGCAAGATTCCACGAATATTACGTGGCGATTTGTTAAAGGATGAAGGAAGTAGATAGCTGATAAATACTATTTCATTTCCATGTAGTACTAGTGCATTGAAAAATCAACATTCTTAACCCTTTAGTCCAGCAAGTCAGACGAGAAATTGCCCTGGTAAATAAAAGTGAGTTTAGTGGTTGCGTAAACTTTGGGTGTTGTGAATTGTGCATGTAAGGTACTCCAGTAAAATATTTTACACGTGTTTTATTAAAAATATTGACTAAATAAATATTATGTTTAATCATGTAGGCTTATACAGAAATCTGTAATATCCAGGTTTGAAAATCTTTCACATCAGTAAACCTACCATATGTCTTACAATTATAAGTTAGTGTAGACTGTAGAGAAGGAATTCAGTAGTTATGTGGTTGTAGTTATTGTATTTGTATTAATTATATTAGCACATGTCAGACGCAAGGCCAAACGTTCATAAAATTTGCATTTGGTATTAGGCGGTAATGCAGTAACTTCTTGTATTTACAGTTTGTGCGAATATTATTGATTGGCAATCGGAAATTTATAGAAGACAATATTATAGTACCTTATTTGAGTTTAGTATTCGAAAATAGATTACTGTTTAAGTGAGATGTATCATACTTCTCATTTACAAACATTATTATTCCTACACAAAGCTGTAATGTTGATAAATCCTACTGTTATGTATGTAACCGTATCCAAACAGAATATTTCACAAATTATTGTAAACGATATTAGGCAACTATAGCTATTACCGAATTAACGTTAGGATTTCCTGTTAAATTCTTGCGATAGTGGAACTTTTAGTTATGGTGTAAATGACAAATCGTTTGGGTCACTCTAGATAAATGACATTTAATACGCAATGATATTGATTCAATAATGTTTGCCTAATCTTAATTAGTCCGTCGCAAACACGTCAGCACAAATAAGATAAGAAGTCAAATTGCTGATAATACCTAAAAAGGAGATTCATACTTCGCTTAACACTTTTACATCGTATTTTCTTATATGCATACTATGCAGACTGCAGACAGTAGACTTACAGTAGAGCATTATAAGTTTATCTTATATGCATTTATTTACATATCTACGTGTCTGTCTAGTTTATTATTCATTTAAATCTTATCTAATTCACTGAAGGTCAGTGTCAAAGCCAACTGTAATGAAAGGAGTTACACTTTGTAGAAATAATAGCATATTATGACTATAGTGTGCCCCACATCGATCGGTTATGTAATTTTTGTAAGGCAGAGATCAAGGATTGTACACTATAAGACTTCAATAATTGACACAGCTAATAAACATTACTAGCTTATATCATGTAATGAGTTTGAGGATTAATAAACGGGCCTTAAAGCATAGAGCTTACGTAGATCGACCTTCAACTCTTATGTAATTTGGTATTTAGAATATTTATAATCTGCAATGACGTTTTGTCTCCTATGCATCTGGTCGTAAGATGCCAGATTATGTAAGCATTAGTAGTACTTTCGCATAAGTTAATTCAGCCTAAAGTAGAGTGCCAATTGACGGCACTATTGATCCGTATGTATAACGTATGTTCTAATTGCATTTTTGTGTTTGCCTTTGTATTTGAATAATAATAGAAGCAAATTTTCCATATGAAAAGAGGTCAAAGTAGATCAATTTTAGGACAAATGCAAAGAATTTATATTAATCAGAAATCTCTCATCAATCAATTCATGTAGTGCAAACTTTAAATTGCCTTAATTGTGAAGAAGTTAGCTATAGGTATTTATAGATTTCTACCAAAGGAAACACTATTAAGGTCGAAAATACGACAAACTATTAGAATATGTTAACGACCCTTATTTGTTACACGTTAAAATGCCAATCTGGTAAACATGATTTAAGAAAATATTATTGTATGTTCCAGTGCTTATCACCAGAAAGAATGTTTTCCATTGGTATTACCGTCCTGATATTTAGTATTCTCTCTTGTAAAACTGTATAATCAAAAGGTAAACAATGGAACTAAAATTGTTTTGTTCATAGACTTTCGGTAACTTATTCCAATAGGTAAGGAAACAGTTTTCGAAACCCATAGTCCTCTCAACTAATTGTTTACGAAACTCTTGCGTGAATGCATTAACATAAGGGTTTATGTACATAGTTAGGTCATGTTTGCTGTGTAAATTTCATGTGGTGTAAGCTTTTCTCTTGTTAGAACAATCGAATTTTGTTTATAGATATATCGTCCTCATTAAAAACTAATTAAATACAATGGGTATGTATTAATGAAGGATTTTCTGAAGCCTACGTAAAGGAAAGATTTAATGTTCATAAGTATAATTTAGTTGAGTGTACATGCGTCGTTTGCATGAATATAGAGTATAAAGCTTTTATGCAATGGTAGGACATTAAATCTATATGTACTAGGTCATTCAGTACTACTCCATGGCATGAAGAGCAAATATTTACGAATGCACGGTATTATAGAGATAGTGATAAGATAACAAATTTAGCCTGGAATTAGTATTTAAATACAGTTAGCCCAGGAAAGAACACCATCATTCGAAGAGTTACTTATTTTAAAATATTTCTTCGTTTAGGTAGCCCAGTAGCAAAAAATTGGAAGCAATTTTATTAGTCTACTAATAAGACTACAGACCAGGTTGTGTGCTGTGCATTCTTGTGGAATTTGATTTATAAAGTACATTTGTGTTTTCCAATTTCTCATCATGGAGTGGCTTGGATTTGGATCAAAGGTGAACTTAATGAAGATTTTTCACATAAATGACTTAATGAAAAAATACCTACAAAAATTATTGACAAAAACTATAAAAATCAATTTCCGAAAATAATTTCATGTAATTTATTGGTATTGGTGTCCGCAACAGAATTTTAAACACAATGCGTATAACTAGGTATTTAGCGCATACCCCCTTAGTATATCACTACCTGCAAACAAATCTTATATTTTGTATTTTCCTAACTTTAAAGAAGATGATATGCTAACCGTAGCTGAAACAGATAAATCTACTTTTCTTCTATTTTGATTTTAGTTTTGAAATTTTGAATTTTTCTAATCTAATAAATTGCTTTTACAATTGAAAATAATTATTTTCAATAAATTAAAAAAAAATCGAAATCATAGGAAAATAGACTTGTTAAATTAATACATATTCGTTTGTATCCAAAATGTTTTTTATTAATGAGATTCATTGTAATTTGTTATAGCAGACGCCTACTAATCAGCAGAGAGCAGGCTCTCCTTCAGAGGCAGCAGAGTTCACTGCTTTAACGAAACGGGATGCTCAGATTCGCATGGTCAGTGAATTAAAAGAACTCATAAACACGTGCTCCGGCGACCAAAAACAGGTACCATTTTCTCTAACTTTTTAACTACTGAAATTGTTCATTAAATGCGAGATAATTATATCTTATAGGCATACCTAAGTATATACTAAGTATGCATTTAGTAATTTATTTATAACTAAGTAACTGCAGAGGAAAACTAGTATTTTTATTTTATCACAAACAAAGCACTTTATATTCAAGTCTCGTGATGCTTTCAAAATTATATGTAACAATATAGCATTGTATAAAGTGATTGCGCGTGACTTTTACACATGTTTTGTGATAAGGGCATTTAAAAATATTGACACAACTAAATGAATGGTATGTTATAAATGGGGGCTTTGGTTGTTGCCTTTCGTAGAATTGATATTTAATATGTGACGATTAGATTGTTTAATGAGGCTTAAGGATATCTTATGTGAGATTGAGGCAAGTAATTGAACAACCCATTTTACTGCACTATATTTATATACTGCCAGCTTATATTAATCTGAAACCAATAGCTTTCATTATTAAGCGAAGGAAGATAATTTTTGATGTAGGTGCAGTACTTTGTTAATAGTAGTATTATTAGTACAAAGTTTTAGAATGTAAAATATTTAATATTTAGAAAATTCAAACTTATTTTAACATTCTGTCATATTCATAAAATGTGATTCCAGCTATTTGTATTTGACCTGTATCAGGAGAAGGCTAAGAAGAGAATGAATAAATTTGTAAAATCTCATTTCTTCAATTCTGATATATTTTGTGTGTAGGTCGTGGAGAAGGAGTTCGAAGGATTCCAAAACATATTTAATAAGTTTCTCCTAGCTTCTACTACTTCAGTTGATTGGAACAAAATAGAAAAATTGCCCGATGGATCTGTGCGAGACTACAAAACCCTGTCAAATCCCGACTCGGGCGAAATTAAAGCCATGTTATCGAAACTGGTCGTCATTAAGCTTAATGGTGGTTTGGGAACATCTATGGGATGCAGGGGACCGAAATCTGTTATCCCGGTATGATATATTTGTTGTAATATAATAATTTAACCATAATCCTGTAGAAAAAAAAGCATTAATGACATGTGTGTCAATTATTGCACATTATAGCTTCGCTTGTGTATATGCCAATGAATTCTGTAAATGTGAGAACCAGCTAATTAGTGTTTTTAATTTTTCTTACAGGTGAGAAATGATCTATCGTTTTTGGATTTAACCGTTCAGCAAATTGAATACTTAAACAGGAAGTACGATGCTGATGTTCCCCTTGTGCTGATGAATTCATTTAACACTGATGAAGATACAGCTAAGGTTTACCTTCATAACAAAGCTTTCTGTTAGGAATTGTGTAAAATGTTTTTAAGGAGCTCACATTCATTTGTTGTTAAATGTTAAAGGTCATTCGCAAGTATGCTGGGTTCAAGGTGAAAATCTTCACATTTAACCAAAGTAGATACCCACGTATTAATCGTGATTCACTCACCCCTGTAGCAAGGAATTGTAGAACAGAAGACGATATGGAAGCGTGAGAATGATGTTTTGATTCTTATACTTTGCAGTATTTTTCTGACTAGAAACATGCTAATTAAGTGTTATCTACAGTTGGTATCCACCCGGGCACGGAGATTTCTATTTGTCGTTTAACAACTCAGGGCTGCTAAGTAAATTCATTGACGAGGGTAGACAATATTGTTTTATTTCCAATGTTGACAATTTGGGAGCCACTGTGGATTTGAATATTTTGAATCTCCTCCTCCATCCGACTGCTGGACAGCCAGGTGCTGAGTTCCTCATGGAAGTCACTGACAAAACAAAAGCTGATGTAAAGGGAGGTACTCTTATGCACTACGAAAACCACCTTCGTCTTCTGGAAATAGCACAAGTGCCAAAGGATCACCTTGAGGATTTTAAGAGTGTCAAGAAATTCAAGATATTCAACACCAATAACCTTTGGATTAGTTTACCAGGTAAATTACTAGTCAAGTAAGGCACGGTAGTACTAACAATTAAAAATAGAAGAAAAACATTGAAGCAATAGTAATGCTGAACGTGGGTTTACAGGTATACAAAAGATTATCAACAACAAAACTTTGGATATGGAAGTTATTGTCAATCCCAAGACTCTGGACAATGGACACAATGTTATTCAGCTGGAAACTGCAGTCGGTGCTGCTATGAAATGCTTTGATGGATGTTTGGGTATTGCAACTAATTTCTTCATGTCGTACATTCTTACTATATTATTATTTCCCGATTTTACCTATGATTTTATTTTAAAATCAAGGAATCAATGTGCCAAGAAGCCGTTTCTTGCCAGTAAAGAAAACATCAGATTTGCTCTTAGTTATGAGCAATTTGTACAGCTTAAAGAATGGTCACTTGGAAATGAGTCCCTTGAGAATGTTCACCAACACACCGTTGGTAAAACTGGGGGACAACCATTTCAGCAAGGTAAACAAAAACAGCACACTATTAAAAGAAACTCAGGCTCTCATATAAGCTTTCGAAATCGAATTCAGGTAAAAGACTTCTTGAAAAGATTTGCAACAATTCCCGATGTTTTGGAACTGGATCATCTTACTGTTTCTGGAGATGTAACTTTTGGTCGTGGTGTCTCTCTTAAAGGAACTGTAATCATAATTGCCAACCACGGAGATAGAATTGATATTCCGTCCGGTGCCAATTTAGAAAACAAAATTGTCTCTGGTAACCTTCGCATTCTGGACCATTAAATGCAGCAAACGAAAATTCAGCAATTAAACGTACTAAATGCACATGGTTTCCTGAACGATTATCAGCGGATAGCTAAGCAATTTGTAAAAACGCGGATTTTAAGTAGTTAATTTTTCTTTGTTATTACGTTAGGAATGCTTTTTGAGACTACCTGTGGATTCATTTCCTAACATGCGTAAGGTAGGGTTGATCTGCAGTGTAGTTTCTTGAGGTATATATCTAGTGAAACAGCTATATATTAAATGCAAGTAAAATTAAAAGTAGGTCTCTAACGTAGGGTAATAATATATATGTATGATGTTTTGTCATTGCATTGCATCACTGCCAACAAAGGGGTCAAGTAATGACAAATATTCGATAAATATGCATAAGTAAATTGCTCACACGATGTTCGTACAACCAAATAAGAAGTTACATATTACGAGCATGTATTTTCAATAGAAATCTATATATTACATAGCGTATTTTTCTGTCCTTACAAAAGTATAGGATTTATAGAACATAATTAATACTTGAGAACTTCATAAATCGGTAACAGAAGGGGTATCAGAAATGTAAATATCAGTAGCAAGTACACATATTAGTAGTAAACTTTCCTCGATAATTTCAATAATAAAATTCTAACCGGTAAACTAAATTGGAACACTTTAGAAAGCACCTGTCTCGTACTACATGATAAATCCCTTTTTATATAGATATCCAGTCACTTCGAAATATATTAGCAACCTTATGATTGCAAATGTTTTTCTAAAATTATTTTCGGACCTATTATTATATAAGAATGTAAATATATATTACAAAGTAAATTATACGTGCTATGTATTATATATCGATTAAATTGGCGAAAGTTGTCACATATTTTTCTGTTTTGTCGGAAGTCTTAACTTCATTAAACAGCTTCATTATGTAAGATTTTAAAAGTGAATCGTTACAACCAATTTGGAAAATAACATCCAAGTTAACGTATTAGCAAACTTTTGACAGCATCTATGATGGCATTTTCATTACCAGCGTTGACATGCTGATCAGTTAGAGTTTGGCCTGTTTTCCGATTTCTATTTCTATGCCGACTTTTGCGTTTAGTCTTGCTTTGGGCCATTTGCTCCGGATGAGCAGCAGTAATTTTATCTGCAGTCTTTGAAGTGGATATAGCATAAGGGGAATTGTTGGTAATGGTGCTGCTGCCTGGAGCTGAAGTAGATCTGAATATTTGAAAATAAAACTTCAAATCATCTAATACATATTAATGGTAAAATGCTAATGCATATAAAAATATTAGTGATAATTCTCAAAAATATTGTAAATATGAAACATCAGCCATTACATTTCATCCGTGACTTTTTTCTTTGATGCTCTGTTTCTCCTTCGGGATCTACTAGATCGTGGGCCATGGGATTTTGCGAACGGATTGACGTCAAGCTTCGAGCAATCGCCATTGATTTTTAAGCACATTTCACAATACCCATTTTGATGTCCTTTTTCTCTATTTTTAATTCCTTTAAATTTCAAATTGTCCTGCAAGTAAATACACTAATACACATACAAAAGTATTGAGAAAGTATTGCCACATAGGTGCACTCATTTAGTAGAAATACAACCTGACTTAATCCGTGTATATTCTTTTGCAATATTTACAGTAATCCAAATGTAACTGACCTGATCAAATGGAAATATTTGTATTTCACAAACTTCGCATTTTTGAGAAATACCAGCCCAAGAATTTGCAGACTCCCATGTTCTGAGACATTTGTGACATCTAAATACTCCAAAAACTCGCTTTTCTCCTTTGAATGGAGTTGGTCCACTTATCTAATAAATATTCATACGAAATGTACAACCTGTCAATTTCAAATGCGTTTCTTACCACTGAAGTATAACAGTTTAAAATACATGATTAACCTGCTCATAAGGCATAACGGTTTTATCACAACCATAGCAAATTTCTCCATTTTTTGCATCTTTCAGGGGAGATTCCCAATGATTTCTTTCTGATTTGCAAGTGCACTTAAACAGATGTGTTACAAAAAAGACTACCGGACAGCTTTCTGTTTTTCGCCCCGCATTTTCAACTATTTCGTAATTTTTGTACAAATCCAAAGGATCCTTCTTCTTTTTACCCTTACCCATGTTTCTTAAAATTACTAAAGTTCTTTTAAATTTCGATGTAGATGCAAACAACTCAGTTTATTATGCTTTTGTGAAGTATGACAGAATGATTGTAATGTTCGCCAAAAACCACGAGATTTGCCTTAACAGGTTTCTTTCTCACAAATTTTCATAGATGTGATGCACCACATGGAAAAGAAGTAAATCAGAGCTGCGCAAAAATCCACTTTATACATAGGTATTGAAATGCAAAAGTAGTGATGTCAACCAACTTAGATGGACATGATTAGATATTGATTACTGATTACAAAAAAAATTTAGATTAAAATAATTGATCTTTGGTAGTAATATTCCATGTTCCACGTATTAACTCCCTATGCAAAAAATGGCAAAATAATCATGTGTAACAAAGTACTATGTAAGCTAAATTAACAATGCACAAAAAACGCCCCAAATAAATGGCGATAACATTGTTTTGTATGACAAAAACTAATCAATGATAATACATTAATAAATTATCAGCAATTTATAGGATTTACTTACCAATAATTATATTTACCATAACACAAAATCACATCATTGTTCAACAAGTGCTTTGCACTGACTTTATTTCATACGCATAAATTATGTATTTCAAATACTTAATACTTCAAAGTGTTTTGGATACCTAAAATGTGATACTGATATATAGTTCCTTTATTTATGTGCACTTCCTGGCACATATCACTGGTGAATTAGGCAACCTACATGTGGGTGTAAACGATAGGCAATAACATACAACACAACTTTAAGATATGGCAAATAGGATATGCATCATGTTGAATATTAGTAAAAGTACTAATTCAATAAAATTGTGTCATGTAAATAAGAAAGGCGATACTATGAGTTTCGGTTCAAGAATGTGACCAAGGGTTTCATGCATTGAAAAGATAACTGTAGGTTTCCTTCCTTTGCTAATTAGAAATGATACGATGTTTCAATTGCCAGGAAATGCTAACTGCTGCTGCCGTAACCATATATGACCAACTGGGCTTCCTAAAATGACTATAAAACAGTAACAATGACGGTACTTCAAATCCCTACAAACAATGGAGGCTAGCATCCTCGCATATTATGTCAAGTTAGATAGTTTACATTATGTAACCTATTATTTCCCATTGAATTACACCCAATGCACATCATAAATAAATACTGTACGTATTTAATCATAAAACAAATGCATGAAGGTCTAGTACAAAGCAATGGTTTGCCATATTCTGAAACCATATTAGATGTTATACACCCGCACACTACACGAGGCGAAACAACGTTGAAACGTGACAATGAAAAATAAGAATCACAATAGCCATCTATATAAGCATAAAAGAGTGCAAGGTTAGATGTAAACGTAATGTACATTGTTAAGCAATGCCTATTGCATAATAACCCTTACTAGGATAGCAAACAAAAGTGAAGAGGAGTAAGGGTTCTGGAGGAGTAATTCTAGAGGGTAAGAATGCCGGCTAGAGAAGTACTCAGGTGCAAAAGCAGGTATGCCAAATCAGCAACAAGTTCGTTAAGCTCTAAACTCTAAACCAAACCAAATTGGTGATATGCCCATAATCAAAGAATGAGTCAAAGAGTCAAATGCTGCTCAAGGCGTGTCCATTTGAATTTAACATTGACTCTTTAACTAATATTACCATTTCATAATACTGCTATTAGCATTCATTTACACCACAGTTGCAGTTTCCTACAATACCATGTGTCACGTCATTTAATGGTTTGTCCTGGAACAACAACAATTGCAAACGTAACCAGATACTTCAATAACAAAACAACAGACACAAAAGTTTTATTAGTGCGTTGACGGTTTTGGTTTTATCGCATTAGTTCAATATTATGACACAATCAGTTTCAGTCAACCATGTAAACATCTCTTAATGTAACTTTGTGTGAGCTATGGTTAAAGTGAAGAGGGTTTAAAATATTAAATAGCCAATCGATATTACTTGTGATAAGAACTCGAGATTAAGTAAAACGTGCGTTATAGGTATCCACACAATATAGAGCTATAAATATTTTACTATAGCTCGGCTATTTACAATTATGGAAGCTGGTAGCAGCGTTAATCCCAGTGCCCCTAGTTCCATTGCAACGAATAAGTCCATGTCAGTTTTTGTATGGAATCCCTCGGATACATACAGTTCAATGGATATCAGTAATACTGTTAAAGTAGCAATAGCAATTTTGGTTGCAGGATTTATTTTCATAATTGTGTCTTTCTCTACTCCTGCTTGGTTGGAGACTGATGGAGATTTGCCACGTCCGAAGTTCATCAGAATAGGTAAGTTTTACATTTATTTGCAACCATCAACTTGTGTAACTTAATCCTCTTGCATGTCTGTAAATACTACAAGGCTGTAATTTGGTATCTTTGTTTGCTCTTCTTGTGTATAACATTTCCCAGTAGGTAGTATTTCAATTATAGTATGTATTACCACCACTTGGATACACTCCAAAAATAATTATGATTTAATGAGAAAATTAATTGTTGGATTTTAGGATTGTGGGAAGGATGCTTTGAAAATTTGCCAGACGAACGATACCATTATGACAATCCTATAACGGGCTGTTGGTGGTTGTTAGCAGAAGAATTATATCCTTTAAATGATCTCATATTTCAACGTAAGTACCACTTCTGCAGAAGTGACTCATTTATTTATGTCGTCGGGTTATTCATAAGTTCGCATTTTAGAAAATTCACATAAATAATTCTGAGTACATCAGCATTTTTGTAAAATAAACCTGTTGGTGAAATTCTGTAGATGCACTTATGCATTTACACACTCAAGATACATATACAGGTATATGAAATTCATGTGGCTAATTTTACTCAAGTAGACATAACATAAAGCTGATAAGACATTTAAACCCTAATAATGAGTAGAGCAAGTGTACATTGGAGTAAAGAAACCCAATTGTTATTATCTGCAATGTATTTGTCTGCTGTCTCGTACTGTATACATAGAGATAATAATGTGTAAATATACGTACCTGTACGTACAAGCTAAATTATCTGTGCATTCTAATCTGGGTTTGAGCGGATGATCTCCTCCTAAAGAGATGTTAATGACACCGGAAAGAGAAATAGATTTTGGTATTCTCTTCACGCCAATCTAAACAGAGCTTTGTATTATAAGCATGGAACGCAGTATTAGCCAACAAATTGCAAAGTACCCTCTGAATATGTACTAAGACCATCTCATTTAGAAATTAGTAATTTAGGAGAATTATGCCCCAACGTACCATAATAACAGCAGCAGCATAAAATATGTAGTCCAAAACTTTTATGCAGCTAATACGTACATACGAAGGATATAAAAAATAATTTTATTCATAATCAAGAAGTATAATATAGATATTAGGATATTTGTGCAGCATGATATTTTTTGACCTTATAATTCCTATGATTGCAACGCAATACTGTGTACATTCATCAATTGTACATGTGGTTAACAATTTATTAGCAGGGAACTTATTTATTTAGGTAGCTGTTTAAAATGTTGTAATAACACCCATTGACATTAACCAGTGTTTGAAGGAGGTACATAATATGTACAAATGATTGTTTAAAACAGTTTTTGCATCTCTTAACTTGTTAACATTATCTTCAAGGAGTATTGATTAGCGCAATTATTTTTTCAGTACCAATGTAAATAGCAAACACTTGCTAAGTATTAAAATTAAACTGCAGCCCACAGTGCATGGTTTAAGATGTGCATATTTTCAAGGTAGTAAACAACCTATTGGCAACTCTGTATTGTTCCACCTTACAGACGTTAACTCCTTCTTAGTCCTTTGTCCTAGGGGAGCTGTCGACTGAGAATGTTCTCAACAGACCACGTAATAGCAGACATGCAGTAAAGAATCTTGATAGTTATTTTACCTGAAGCATAAAGAATAATAGGACTTGCTCCAACTAGGACTTTCGTTTTTACCTGCATTGGCTTGCCCAAGCAACGGACCATGTAATGTAATGCTACAGAGCTATCCAGCAAGTAGGTAGGCTGTTAAGTTAGCGACTTCCTCCACAATGTTATTTTATCGTTTTAACCATACATGTATGTATATTATGCCCCGTCCCGTCCGTGTAAACAAAATGCGTAAAATGCATGGATGTGATCAAAGGGGGTTGCTAATGCCACACCCGATCGTTGATGGTTACCCGTTGTTACCACCACCACCATATCGTCACATCATCACAAGCCTCATACAGGTGCGTGTTGCAGGTGCATATAATGCGCAAATATCCGCGACAAATAATATTATTCAGTGACACATTCCTTTCCTATTGTATAATATCGCATACACAACACTTCGATTTGCTAAGCTCTCTATACAGTCCACTTATTTCACATTTCATTAGTTATTAAATAATACTGCTCCGTAATGAAAACAACATCCTCCAATTTTAGTCTATTAATTCCGATCTCATTCAGAAATTTCACAACATAGAAGTTGCATACACGTAAATACAGAGTGTTTTGTTACAAAACTGCATACCGCTTTGTACAGTCATATCGTATTTAGTAGGAACTAGAAAACAGATATACGTATTAGACGAAGACGCACGTAAAAGTGTAACCGACAAACAGTGTTTGCAAACTTTATGACTGTATAAGTATCTAGGAACTTTAGGAGCAACATACTAATAAGCCTTAATTAGCTGTTGTACTCGCTAACAAATAATATAAGTGTGATTCAAACCTGCAATAAACTTCAGATACTTTTAGTTGCCGAAAATCTGCCATGCAGACAACATAAACATTTTTATCTTTCTAAACCGCGTCTCAAGTTCCTTTCAACCAAATAATCATCTCTCTGTGCAGCCCTAAAACAATGTACTAATATTGGCAGTGGATACTGAAGGAATTTCTGTAACCTTTATTGAAATAATAATACTTAGGCGAATTTGTGAAAAAACGTTTGGAAAGTAGTCAAGGGCTGCGTTACATTTTTCCGTTAGGAACCTCGAGGCCCACAAGGCCACAAAAGAATTCAAAATTCAGTCTTTCAGAGTAGATTATCCCATCTCACATAGGCCTCCTATGATGGATGATTATATGGATAATCATTATTTGAAAAAGAGGGCTCTAGCAGGAAAGTTTGCCATAGGAATTTTTGTTATTGCCATAATTTTGGTTGGGTTGGCTTTCTGTACACCGTACTGGCTAGAAAGTGACAAAAGAATAGTAGGATCAAAGTTTGAGAAACTTGGTCTTTGGGCACATTGCTTTAGAAGTCTTCAAGACCCTTACGCACAGATAGGAGAGAGATTTTTCACTGGATGTCGATGGATTTTTGATCCTTTCACTAGCGGTTACCAGGATATTCGGAGTTTTCTGGTTCCACGTAAGCTATTCAAATAAATTCATTATTCTCGAGATATGTACTCTTTTCATTCAAGTTAAGTTAAAAGAGGATTTAGATAATTTATAAATAACAACTGTCATTTCAAATGTGTGTGTAAATGCATAGAACAAATTTTGTTAGTTAAAGTAATAGTAATAAATTCATGGATTTTGCAAGTAGTGAGTTCGATACGTCAAAATTGTTAAAATTGATTCAATGTATACTGATTGTTGTTACTTATTCATAGTAGAAGAAATTATGCTGACTCTTCCTGTTATGTAGGATTACAATTAATAGTAGCAATACTCGTCCCGTCATAAAACGAATAGTAATGAAACTAACGTCAGTATTTTTTATTTTCAGCGTTTTTCGTCGCAGTACAATTTTTCTTCACGATCTGTTTCATCAACTTGCTGATAGCATGTGTGTTAGTGCCAATGTATCTTCTTTGCTTCGGACCTGAGCATCAATACTATGTTCTTCTTATTCGAGTGATTGGACTCGTACTTCTCTTCTCAGGTAAAATGCTGTTACAAAATACAAATGTATTCAATCAACTATTCGTTGCAGAATTAAAAAATGACGAGATTTTCTACTTTCTAGCATTCCTGGGCACCATTGCTGTCATTGTATTTGGAGCGAAGGGAGACAGTCGGGATTGGTAAGTTAGTTTACGTTAATTTCCCACAGATGTATTATTTGCTTCAGGTTGTTGACTGCATTACATTTTTATAGGATGCCCGATTGGCAAAATAACTACCTTTCATGGTCCTTTGCTTTCGCTGTTATCGGAGTTTTCGCAGAATACGTCTCTGGAATTTTATTTCTTGTTGAGGCCCGCATTCAAGGAAAGCAAAAGAAAATTCGAGGAAGTCATTCTGCGTATACAATGGAAACGAAAGCATGACTAGCGGAGGAAAGGCAGGGCGTCCCGTTAAGACCTGTGAGACCAACTGATCCTCGCTCTGTCACTTCGTTATAGAACACAGTTTGCAATCAAAGGGGTATTGTGCCTTCGACAATGACAGAATTTTACAAAATGAATTACAGTATAAAATGCAGCAAATAAAGTTTTAACTCTACCTTTGGGTAACAAGACATGATAAGAATCTACAAATAAATGTTAAATAGCTAGGAGTTATATAGGTAGGTACTGTGTCCTACTTGTATAATTTATAATTCATGATTCATGACTATTTACGACTGTGCGCTTATTTTTTGTAACATATCAGTCTCATTTTACAATGTTTATGTGAAAAGTACCCGTAGTAATATAAGAATCTCTAAACACATACTGAACCTTGTTTGTTCAAGTACTACTTATAACATATCTTTATAAAGCTCCTGCATTGCAAGAACTTACAATATTCCATCCATGTATGAATAAACTATTTAATTTTGTAATTAGTATGCGTGTGGAGATAACTTAAGACATGTACTGATATCAGTACTAATTTTTACTAGCGTATGCATGTAATTTCCTAGGTTCAATTTAATTTCGTACTGTTATACTTATGACAAACACCATGTTGTGTTGATGGTAATGCGGCTTCAAGTTGCCAGCTGGGTAGGTTTCTAATCAGTACTACGCATACAAAATATAATTCTGTGTATTAGTTTTCAATTTTAAGACTATGTGGAGTAATCATTTCATATTGGATTGATATGGAATATTTTGTATGCGTGTGGTACAGTCTACAGCACTGCAACCGTTATTCAAATCTCAGGTAGCAAATCTAAGCAACTACCTTAATTAAATAGAGTCAAAGTTTGCAATAAAAATTGCAGCGTATGTAATGGTAATTTATTAAAGGCTCAAAAATTTGCATAAAAGTATTTGCACTTTTTGCACACGTTTTGTAATCAAAATCATTAAGTATATAGGGAAGCTATAGAAAATTTGTTATAACTATTTCTATACGGGAAAGGTTTTAAAGAAAAATTGTGGAATAATTTTGTAGCTTTAATGATGACGATGACTATTCATTTACTAAACCCGTGTGTTGCTTGTAGAAGAGCTCTTATTTGTATCATATTATTTACATGTATAGTTAATTTACATAATGTGTACCTATGTAATTCATGTACAAACTCGTTGCTTCATTTAGCCAAATCCTGTTTACTAATGTCTTTAATGTTTAGTGCCAGTCTTTAAATAAAAATACCTGCAGAACGTAATAAAAGTATCTTTTCACATCCCATAAACCATTTTAACACGTTTGTCACATTTTGTAAATTATGCAACGAGTCCTTCTGCATACACCTATATAATAAAGCAGAAAGTAATATTATTCCATCCGTTCCACGCAATACTCACTCATTTGCAAAACTCAGAACAATAACTAACTACTACCACCATACATTTTTGTCATTTTAGTACCTTAAATGCATAGTAAAACTGCAAGCACGTAAACATCTGTAGGCAATTAACTGTCTTTTGCATTTAAATTCTAAACTATGTGTTTGAATGACTTGCGGAGGATTATACATTTATGAAGGTCATTTTAGGAATATTTATCAATGAAGGGGCTGACATAATATGGTGTACTATAAGTACTATTTGTACCTATATTCTTTACAATATACTTGTGAAAAAATAGAATATCATTGTTAAATATTCATAATCATTGTCATTCTTTAAATAAATAGCATGAAGTCATAACAATTTTGTTTGGAGAGATAATTACAACCTTAACGAGAATAGCGTATTCCTTTAGCGTTATTTTACCTTTTTGAATTACGAATATTTTTGTATAACCAGATCTAAGCAGATAATCTACTACTTAACTTTGACTGATAAAGGTGTTTGACAAATTTCACATTGTTTTAACTTTTCAGTGTCATTTTACATGTAAACTAAATACCTTATTGAATTACATGATACAATGTAACATTGTCTCAAATTAAACATGAGGTTTAATAACTTGTATTAAAAGTTGTGTGACAGTCGTTTGCTCGACAAACTCGAATTTAATGTAGTTATTGCAAATACATGGGATTTAAATTGGATATGCGGAAAAGAGTGAATTTGCAACCGAATAACGAGCAGTTTCGTTCGTTTGTTTTGCATTCGACCAGTCCCGTTTTCATCCAGTCCGTAGACAGAAACCTAATTCCCGATTTTACACCTTTCTGTGCTCACTTTAAATATAAGTCGTAAAGTACTACATTTATTTCTTTGATTTTTGTCGTTTTAGTGTGTTACATAAATTTCCCCATTAAAAATCAGTGAAATGATACTAAGGACATCAGCATATATCTCTGTAGTGGCATTGAAAACATCATGGCTTATTGTTACTAAATAAATTGTATGTACATAAAAGCTTACAATCACTTATTTAGTATACATTTTACGAACGTACATTTCTTTAGCTGTTACTTAAAGCATTCCACTATATTTGTGGGTTTCAAGTTGGACAAACATTCACCAATAAAACTTGTCCTTACTGTAGAAGGGCAATATCAACACAACTATAATATTGCCCTTCAATTTAGCACATTCATGTAAACAAACAAAATTTATTATTGTTTGTTCTCGTGAAATAACCATAGTGCTTTAATTAATTTACTTTTACCCAGCGTAAACTATAAAATCTTGCTCACATAAATACAAATAGTAAAGAACATTGCATATATAGGTACATACAAGGAGTGAAAATGCATGGCCAGATTCAATATACGAACTATGGCATCTGTAACATTTAACATTCTCCTAGATGATACGTTATTTAAAAAGTTTATGCTAGCTTAACCCATGTCACATAAATAAATACACTATGTGGACTAAGATAATATAATAGCATTAATTTCTCCTTTTCTGTAACTTATTAACGTACTAATTAACCTCAGCTTAATAGAATGCCACATTTAAATATTGAGGTTCTAGGAAGATACCACCTTTCTAATTACATTAAAAAATCTGATGAAATAATACACTGAAATTGCAATAGCCTATCCTGCTGTCCTGGATATAAACTTAAATAAATGAGTACTCTTGATTGTGCACTGGGAAAATCCGTTCTACCTTTTATTACCTAATTATTCAATATACAACAGAATGCCATTTTCCAATTGAACTTAGAAATACAACCCCAGTTTGATTAAATTAATTATCGTACGCTCGGGTTAATTTATATGTACGCTATTTATCTTTTCATTCTTCCATAATCTATAATCCTTTCTAAAGGACTGGAAATTAATCCCGAGTCATGACAGTCATGAGACAAGAATACTAGGATATAAACTTTTTAAGGTTCATTTATCGATAAGAATGAACCCAATAATATTCTAATCAGTCTTTATGTACATAAAAGCATGATTATATGTTTCCAAACAATGCATGAGTACTATATCAAAATTATGTCACGCCAATGCACGTGAAACAAGTGAAACTGTAGCATACCACCGTTTTCAACTTATCAGACTTATCTGTATCTAATCAAATGGACATGACAGACATTTTTAGAAGGATAAAAACAGTAAACTTTCGGCGATTTGCTTCATTTGTGGATTTTCTGAGTTCTGAGTAGTTTTCCCCAAAAAAGTCTCCTTCAAAGCTTTTATCCATGTCGCTAAAAATAGATCTATTAGGAGTATTCCTGTTGACAGCACTAGCATACCTTGTTAATGCAGTGCCTCCCTTGCAATATGAGGGCCCCAAGAAGTTAGGAAGACCTGAATCCTTCCTTTTTAATGAAGATTTCAGTAGACATTTGAATCCCCGCTACAGATTACCAGGAAACCTTATTCCAATATCCTACGATCTTTCAATCATGCCTATTTTAGACGATTTGCCCGAAATAGGAGAAAGATTTACAGCCCCCGCCAGTGTAACTATTCGAGTAAGATGTGAAGAACCAACGGAAATTATTACAATCCACTCTTTCCTTTTGACAATCGACCACAGTTCTATTTCGGTATAGTGAACTCAGTAATTAATTAGGATATAGTACTCAGTACGGTTTATGATAATGCATATGTGGTAATGAATACCTAGTAGCTAGTCTAAGTACTTGTAGGGATTTCATTCATTATTATAATCTTCAACTTTTAATTTTGCATACTTTCAATAGGTGACGGCGGTAGAATCGGGAAATATAATAGGAGTTTCAAGTGATGTTATTTACGATGAAGAAAAGCACTTTTATAATATTACCGTTACTTCCCCTTTAGTTCAAGAGTCGCTTTATGATATTAGTATTGACTACATAGCCCCTGTTTCACAAGACAGGGCGAATGGATTGTACCTAACAAGCTATGTGGATCCAGACACACAAATTACGAGGTACCATTTGTACTCTGCAAATTAGATCTGATTTAAGAAATACTTGATAATGTTTTTAGTACTTCAGTTAAGTTTTGATACATTGAGAATTCAGACAGACATCGTTAATTACAAACATTTTATTTAATTAGAAGTTTATTGTTACAGATACC
Organism: Yoshiicerus persimilis; assembly: GCA_020352615.2. Lineage (NCBI taxonomy): Eukaryota > Metazoa > Arthropoda > Collembola > Entomobryomorpha > Tomoceridae > Yoshiicerus > Yoshiicerus persimilis. The sequence goes on along the minus strand of CM036940.2, from coordinate 34,005,070 downwards.
AGGCTATGACACAACTTGAACCGGCTAGAGGAAGGCAAATATTTCCGTCTTTCGACGAACCAGGTTTCAAATCAGTATTCACCGTCAGAATCGGCAGACTGGCAAATTACATTTCATTAATGAACGCACCTTTACGCAACACAGAACCGATGTACGTTCCATTTTGCCTTTAATATACCTATGTAATAGAAGACTCATATTTTTCTCATGCAAATAAAATTTGTATTGTGCCCAACAGAGAAGGTAAAGACGGCTGGTTTTGGGATAATTTCGAAACTACTGCCGTTGCAATGCCTACATATCTCTTTGCCATGGCCGTGTGTGACTTCACATTCCAAGAGACTGACATGTATCGTGTGCCAGTCAGGGTAAAATAAAAATAGGAAGAATGCAATTGTAAAGCTTTATGATTTTATAGTTGTATGGAGTAAGTAAACTATTCCAACGTTAACAGAGTTATGGTCCGAAACATTGGATTGATGAAATGGCCGGAGTTTACTCCGCAGAAACAACAGCTAAGATTTTGACTTACTTTGAGGGTTCATACAACGCAACCTACGATATGCCAAAGATGGATTCGATTGTTGTGCCCGGAAAGGGAGGAGCCATGGTATATTTATCATTAAAAAATGCAACGGTTTTCGTTCAACCACTAATTGTCTATATTTTCTTTCAGGAAAATTGGGGCCTAGTAACATATGGGTAAGAAAACTATTTCTGCAATAGTATAAATTTTTTATTCTTGAAATATGCCCTACATGATTAGCATTTCCAGCTAAATTCATATCTTGACTTTAATTTGCAAAGAAATTGGCTAATGTACTTTAACGGAGTCACCACCGAAGCGGAAAGATGGAGGTAATTCAATTAATGTGCCTAATTTATTAACATCTATTCTCTGAAAGAGTAATAAGAGTAATATCATTAAAAATTTTTAGCTTGGATTCTGTACTTGCCCATGAATTAGCCCATCAGTGGTTTGGAAATCTTGTGACCTGTCAAACATGGTCACAGTAAGAGTTTCTATCATTTTACACTTAGTGCAGAGATTGATAATTTTGAAATGAAATGTGAAATACTTTGTAATGTAGTATATGGTTAAACGAGGGACTTACAACGTACGCTTCATACATTGGAGCTGATGAAGTTTCTCCTGAGTTTGAGCCGAAGAAAAAGATCTTAGAGGACCATCAATCAGCTCTCATTTTTGACGCAAGTGATTCAAGTCACCCAATGATTCATAATGGAAATACAACTGCTGAAATTAGCATGTTTTTTTCGGCCATTGTTTACGACAAAGGAGCATCAGTAACACGAATGATGGAGGGATTCCTGACAAACGCAACACTGCATTTAGGGTTGAGGAACTATTTACAGAGAAAGTAAGACATTTTCTATATGCACGTTAAATAAGACCGTGATTTATACTTCTTAATGTCCAGCAATACATTTTTACGATAATAAATATCTTGGAAATTAGGGCTCATGGAAATGCTGTTCAAGATGAACTATTCGATGAATTAACTAAGCAAGCACACGCTGATGGAACACTTTCCACTAATACCACTGTTAAAGAAATTATGGACACCTGGACCCTGAAAAAAGGATTTCCACTTGTCAGAGTCAGCAGAGCCACCATAAATACTATTTACATATCCCAGGTAAAATCGTAGCACAATAAAATATTAATGAATAAGCTTATTAGCTTAAAGTATATGCGATTATCGCAATATATTCATATTGGCTCTTGTATTTGTTGCTCCCTGTTTTTATCGAAATTTTAATGCTCCTTACAATTTCACCTACTAGGAGACATTTTCAAATAGTTATAAAATGACAAAGCAAGATCCTGGAGAGCTATGGGCGGTCCCCATTTCATTTGCTACACAGACAAATCCTGATTTCACTGATCATACTCCAAAGCTGTGGATGGAAAAGAATGAACTTTTAAAGACTGCGTCTCACAATACTAATGAATGGATTGTCATCAATACTGACTCTACTGGTTAAGGCTAACACATATTCATTTATAAATTCAAAATATTTGGTTTAAGTAAAGATCTCAATCCAAATAAATGTTTTATTGTTTCCGCAGGTTTTTACAGAGTGTTATATGATAATTACTTAACAGCACTAATACAAATTCAATTACAGGAAGACTACAACGTAATTAGTGCTTTGAGCAGATCTCAATTAGTGGATGATTATTTCAATTTGGCTTTTCAAAGTAAATAGCTTTATGGATTGCTTGATATATGAGACAATTATGTACACATTAGCGGATTAGTGTATACACAATTGTTGCAAATGTACTAATTGACAATACCTACACATAACATAACAATGCTAATTCTTTCTGTAGACTACACGCCCATTGAAACAGCATTACCCATGCTGAATCACCTAGATGAAGAAACCGAATTCGTTGTATGGAATACGGTTGTTTTGAATCTTAGGAAAACTTTAAGGTTACTGAGTGGTACAACTGGATTCTCAGGCTTTCGGGTTAATAAAACACGATAAGAATTCGTTACAATACAATGATTATTGCTAAATAGATGCTCATCTGCTAATGAGTATGCTTTTCCTGGTATATACTGATTTAATATGATTGCATTGATATTTTTGTCTCTTGATTGGTACACTTAGAATTACTTTATCCCTCGTTTGGAGGGTGCTCTTGGCAAAATTGGGGTAGAACAGCTACCGGAAGATAAAGGTGCTCTTGTTTTGCTTCGAGCACAACTTTTGGATTGGGCATGTACTTTAGAAAGTTCCGTTTGCTTGGAATACGCTTCTAGACTTTTTAACGAATGGCAAAATAATCCTGACAATAATCCGTAATATTTTTTGAAAATTATATTTATTTCTAATACACTTTACTTAATACATTGAAGTCGCTACTGAACAAAATCATTAACTATCGGATCGTGATTAGGGTACCAATAGACATACAGAAATCTGTGTACTGCACTGGAGTTGCCACTGGAGGAGAAAACGCCTTTGCTACTGTTCTCAGCCGCTACAAGACCGAAACTTCCTCAACACAAAAATCTCGATTATTAAATGCGTTGACATGTAGTAAAGATCCTGCTATTCTTGATAGGTGAGGTAACATAGTTTGTGATAAATATATATAAGAGTTGATTTAATCATAATTTTTTTTGGAAATTATGAGTTTATGAGTATTCAAAACACAAATTGATATAGGTATATTATATTTTATGGGCACACAGATTACTAGAACTATCATTGGATTCTAACTCTGGGATACTAAAATCGGATGCAGCTTCCCTGATAAGCCTAACATCAGGAAATTCTGTAGGGCGACCAATAGTTTTCAATTTTCTCCGAAGAAGAACTAATGATATCGTTACATTTTTTGAAAGTGCTGGGGCTATCGGTTCGACAGCAGAGTTTTTATCTTTATTTTATGGCTCTCAGACTGAATTAGATGATGTGAGTTTGAGTTTATTTAAATACATTTTGCTTCTACCAGTAGGTATATTGTAAATGTCATTTATAAGCATCAAAACTATCATATTCTGCCTTAAATTAGTTCTATATACAAACTACACACTGACTGATAAGATAGTGAAGTTAATTCATTTTACTTTCAGTTCAATACTTACATCGAAGAATACAGAGATATTCTACAAGGAATTCAAGGAACCTTAAATAATGCGATTCGTACAATCGAAGGTAACATTTCATGGATGTCCCAATTCTTCATTCCAATGAAAACATGGTTTGAGTCAAATTGAAGAACCATAACTATTCTATACACTAATAACAGCACCAATAAAGGTTACTTTTGACAAAATTGGATAAACTATATTGTAGCTACACGTTTATTTACACACAAAACTGAATATTAATAATAGTAGATAGTATTTATCACTCTTGGAATGCAGAATTTTTCAGAAATTTGTACCACTCGTTGACTTTTGATTGACATAGAATTGTTGGGCCGAAAATAAAAATGTACCGACATACAAACATGCTGCTATCCAACAATTGTATGCAGTTTGGGTATATGCTTGATCAACATCAGCGTAGAACTGCTGGTAATTTCCTTTATAATCATCTTTCAATGGCAAGTCTTCTATCAAGGCGACGCTTTTGATGTAGAAAAAGATTCCCATAATGATCTGAATACGCGGAATAAAGCAACAGCACATTTCATATAACAATGTAAGGACTCGCCTTCTTTTAAATACGGCAATAATAGTTAAGAAAGAACATATTTTATTACCAGTTGCACTATTCCCCAGATGCTGAGGAGGAGACAGCACAATGATAGTTTAGGTCCGCATAGAGCCATGTTCGAAAGTACTGATTGGATCCCTTTGGCCTTTAGTAACTACTATTATTATTGGCTGCTCGCTGTACTCACCTTCCCTAGGAAACAAAGGTATTACATGTGGTAAATGTTGCAAATGTACAAACCAAAAATTGAAACCCGAAGTATGTTAAGTGATGTATATCCAAAATGACCTACAGTCACTACCCCCATATCACTATACTAGTATTGGTATGACTGTAGGTCATCTTGGGTATATGAAGGTGACTAAATCTATCAACTAAACATAAACTAAACAATTTAGTTTTAAGTAGCAATTAGTAACATTTTCACAATATGATAAACGTTAACGTAATTTATGCCAAAAGATTAGTTAATTAGTAATTCAGTAAGTACTGATTTAAATTAGCATTCTTCCTTATAAATTATGACGTGAGTGGCATTTTCTTCTAAAATTAAGGAACTAAATAAACTACAGACGTCAACAATTTAAATAGCTTTAGTTGAAAACTTAACATTCTGAGCGAATTTAAATACTATAATACTATAAAGTGCTTATGCGTGTAAAATTGAATTTCTCCTTTCTGAAGTACCAAAGTACCTGCTATATGGTACTAATAAAATACAAAATAGGGACAATTTTGCTACCTTGAAAAAGAGAAATACAATAAAAGTAATTATACATACAAGAATACCATAACATAGACTGTCATGTACAGTGGAATACAGTCCACATCTAATATTTATATTCTGTTCATTAATTAATTACGTATTTAAGTAGTTTAATATATTCCAAATAAGATTTATTCTTTTTTTACCTTAAAACTAGTAGTCTCTATTTTTAGTGGAGATCCTGGAATTACTTCGGTTTCACTGCCCAGCCGTTTATACTACAGGAAAAGTTTTGTTTCATTAGTTTCGCTTTGACTTTAACTACCCACCCACTATTTGCAATTTTAATTTCAACCCTATGTTACGATAAGTCACATGCTCTGTTGTGGATGGCAAGCCACACCTAACAGTGAGAAGGGAATCTAGTAGAAGTGAACCTCAACTAAAGCGTAAACAAAATGTTATTCGTCGATTCTTTCCTTTAACAGTTCAAATTTACAAAGTGCCATACATGTACGAAAGCTCGAGTATCTCAATAAAATCTATTTACTGTGAGAATAATACTCTACTTTTAAATCATAACAATTCATTATACTTTGGAACCTTTGAGTATCTTAAAGGAAACTAATTCCAGGTGAGTGTGTACTGTTTCATATACATCTCACACGAAAGAGATTGAGGATAATTTCGCTACATGTAAATGTATCACATTTATTTTGTTCTATGTATTTTACATAAGACATGCTGCTTAGCCCCTACACAATTATAAAAGGTGTATCAAGTTTCCTGTGCACTAAACGCTGCTATGCTGAGTTGTAGATCTCTTGTGCTGGAATTGAAATAATCAAGCAGTGTAAATTTTTTGAATTAACAAACAAGTTGTTTCATTGAACTGCAGAAACAACTAATGAGTTGATTATTGCTCTAAAGCAAGATAACAGGACTGACCATCGTCATCCTTGTGTTATCGTCACTGATTGCGATTGAGAGCTCCTGATATTGGACTTTGACACTGCCTAATACCTATAAAGAGCAAACTACTTCGGCCAGGCTGACTGACTGAACGAAATACGTCATCAAAGTCATCGTGATCATCTTCATCTTTAATAAACATTGAATTAGTAACCCATAAATGGTGAATAGGAATGGATCTAACTGAAATGGACCTTAATACAGAATAACTGTAAAACATGATAAGGTGATCCATCTGAATCAAAAGTTTTATTACATTTCTGGTTTGCAATCTAAATCTAATACCTCAATAATAATTTGATAAAGCAATAAAATAAGCTTATCTTTATTCCAATTTTACTTTGCATTTACCTGCAAGATCACGGACAATGGAATTATAACAGATGACTCCGTGACAGGTTAAAAGAAGTACTGTTTGTTTTTCCTGTTATACTTGCCGAAACTACAAAAGCATTGAATATAGTATTATAGTCGGTTGTCTCCATAAAATTGTGAACAAATACGTCCCAAAGCATTTTTTATTCGAAAGATACAGCTAGTTTGATTTTTCTGTAAATGATATAGCTATTTTCCTATATTTTTCTCTCTTTAGAAACGAATAAAGAAGTCGATGTCAGTACCGTTTTGGATATTAAACCTTACTTGATTCACCTCCTGATTCTCTATTGGATGTAGGAAAAGGAACCAACTTGCTCAAATTTTCGTGTTCTTGTACCAGTAAGCACTGAAAATAGTTTTTCGTTGTCCACGACCATCCTGGAAGGGAGGAACTATTGAAATTAGAGACAAACGTGTGGTATGGGTCGTGGTTTGGAATGGGTCACCGGAACCCCAGAAGGACGATTGGTTACTTTGTAAAGAGACGAAAACGGGATAGAATGGTAAGTTTCTATTTTTGTGAAATACTAAATTGCGATTTAATGAGTGGTGGTCTACCAAATGTCGTTAAATTCTTTTTACAGCCTGGGTAAAACCTGAGCGAACACTTTCATTTTATTATTACTGTTTCATTTCGGAAATAGCTTTAGGCAGGGAGTGTGAATTAGAGAGACACAGAACATGCTTGCAACTATTAAGCCGTTACTGTTCTGTATCGATGGCCTAAAAAATAAAAACCCTTTAAGCAGATGTGTCAAGTTGTGCATCTAAAATTCGTAAAACTAAAACTAATAGCTTTATAAGTTAAAATAAGCTAATAAAAAATAAAGATAAACTACCTATGTAAAAGACGGTTCATAATGATAGTAACATGCCCTTACTAGTGTTGCTAGAATATCAAGTCATTCTAAAATGTAACCTCCGAGGACATTAGTATTTTTCTTCAGCATAGGACTGCTGGCTATCACATTTAAATTGACGTTCAAAAAAAGCAATCAGATTATCATGTATATTACTTGCTAGGCTTAACAGATGAACAGATCATTTGTTGCACGAATTAAAATGAATTAGCTTCTGAATTTATAAAAAAAGTCATAAATGTATTTAGAAAGTTGTGAACTTTCAGCTGCTATTTAATTAATCTAATTAGTTCATATTGCTATTTGTATAACCGTTTTTTAATTGTCAATTACTGTCTATCATTGACTTAGCGATGTCTTTTAACTAGAACTCGTTTGTAACTGCTGAGTAGTTCATCTTCAAAAGTATTCTTTGTCAACTGTTGTATGCGCAGTTCTGAAAGTAAATGCAATCTATTAATTGTTATGTAGATGTACATGAAACATAAAACGGACTTCCTTACAAGCTATTTTGGTATTCTGAATCTGGAATAGGCACTTTTTTCACTTTTGTGATTGTTATGAATGTAAAATTGTGAAATATTATACAGTTGTGCCCAGTTGCATATAGGGAGATCTAGTTATCCTAGAAAAGCAAAATGTCCGCTTTCGCCACATATTCAACATTAACTTATCTGAATTGCATTGTATAGCAATCTACTCTTTGTAAGATATAAAGTAAGCCTACATTCGTTTTTTTGGGATTTTAGCCAAATTCAGTTAATTTAAACTGCTTTTGTCTGGAATTAAATCCTTTCCGCTTTAGGATGGGAACAGGATGGATTTTGTGTATTCGGTTTTAATTTGGTTTAAAATACACTAACATGGAACGTAAATATTTTATTTTCCGTTAGGTGATTACTGTCTTATACTGAAGCGTAAATTAACAAGCATTAGAGCCAAAAATTGTACGGAAACTTTGTCGAGTAGTTTATAAAGCGAAAAACTCAAGCATACGTGTATTAGGTACAGTATACGTTACACTTGATTGTTACATAATTAATCAGGGCGTCTGCAGACGTATCTGTGAAACAGAAGTTAATGTATGTAGGTAGCAAGAGGTAATGTTCGTCGAACTAATTGTAAGTAACAGTCAGAAACAAATGGCATTTATAGTAGAAGCTATAAACTACCTATGTTAGTACTAAAGATCAGCCTTCCGTAACATTGTACACATAATGTAATGTAGGACACATGCAGACAAGACCATTAAAACTTAAAACTACATGCAGAATATTACAGGCTTAAAGTTTCAATTAGGCATGTTATGAAGTATTACTGAATTAAATAAATTGGAATTATTTTCGTTGTGAAAGTGTCATTGGCTGAAGGGTTGTAGTTGTGACAGACGACACAGTTTTGTTTGCTATAATTTATGTATACATACTCATACAGATAAGGAACTAATATAGGATCTTTATACAGGAGACACAGGAGGAACGCAGTTAGGTATATAGGTAGTTAGTAGTTAGCAAGAAGAATTTAACAGGAAGGTATTCAGTCTTATAGACGTGCCTAACTTATAAATTATGTAATGTAATGTAGCTTTCTATATAATAATAATATAGATTTCCGTGCAAGCCAGACGCTATGATAGTATATTATAGCAGTTTAAGCTTTCGATTCCATCCGACGAGCTACTGTTCATGTTTAAATTAAAAGTGGAAAAGGAATAGTTACTTTATTACTACGGATAGATTTTAGCCTTCGCTCATTCTTACTAAGATATTCATTCTAGATTGACTTACGAATACGATCCATCTACTAAACTGTAATTGTATAAATAGATAAAACTCTTCCGACGCTACATGCATTATTGTGTGCTAAACGACCTTTAGTTTCTCTTCGCCTCTTTAACTTTACAAAGTTAGTACCTATCCTAGTTCGACTGCGTACATAACTTATCGTTAGATTAAATTTCAACAACCGAAATTGTTAGCTGGCTGAAAGTGACTATTGCGGACAGGGCACCTGAGTGACTGTGTAGACTACTAGAACGCTTACTCTGTGAAGTTGATTTTGCATTGAAGCTATACATTTATTAAAATTCCTCGTTATGTGGGTTTTGACTTGTGAAGATTAAACATTGTTTGGATATCGTGTGTGCCATATTTGAAGTAGGAGTGTGGAGTGGAGTAGAATGTACATAGTTGAACATCTAATTAATAATATATGTAAGGATACAGTATGTAGAACTATTATGAATTATACGTAAACTTCGTTCTATACTTCTATTTGCTATATCCCGCAATTTATATAGAGACACATATAAATTTTGTATTATGTGTTGTACTTGGAAAAATTACATATTGTGTTACATTCTTCTTACAAACGAAGCAGCTTACCTTTACCTAAAAGCGAAACCGCATAAACCTACCTGACCACTTTACATTACTCCACACTTGGAACTTTTCGCAGTAAAAATGCTAGAAGGTCAAGTCAAGTTATTGTCGTGAATGCTGAAGAAGTATGCGATGAAGTAAGCTGCAGGTTGGGTAGACGACTGGCGAGTGGTTTACTAAAAGTAACTTTTGTTATAGCTAAGGCTCAACATTAAGCTAGGAGTGGTATTGGTTTATAAGTATGAATTGCTTTGCAGAAAACTGAAAGAGCAGAGCACCATATCTAGTAGACTAGCGAATGCTAAGACTTTAGCATGCTGGGGAAATAAAATGCAGACAACGTGTTCTAGTTGTGCAAGGAACATTATTTCTATTTACTAAATGTGTTTATAACTAGACTAGTAGTAAAGCTCACTTGATTCAGAACAGAAGTAGTCGATATATGGTAGGTCTATAGCAGTGGTAGTAGTTTTCAGGTAAGACCATGGCCAGTCGAGATACAGGAAAGAAACTACGGATAAATAACTTACTTGTGTTGCAGACAAGCCAAGTCTTTTCAAAATGCGATTTGCCACATGGTGACTTGATCTATGCTAGAGCGAAAGGAAAGGAAACTTGTGCTCCGTAGTGAGTGTGCAAGGAGCTGTGCAGTTAAAGAGATTTGCAATCCAAGATGATAGTGGACGTGGACATATGTTTTTTTCTCACAATCAGTTTTGTTTGACTGCAGTGTACTCTATCATTACCATTTCAGTTTGATCACGGTACTATTTGCAAAATTGGACTCTCCGTTATTGGAAAGTGTGACAGGAGCCGATAACGGACATCACCTAAGTGCTCGTCTGTCCTGTCTAGTAATTGTAGCTTCTAAATTGGATAGAACCAAATTGTGATTAGCCGGCTGCCTAAAGTGCCTTAATCTATGCTCTCGTCGGCGTGCTATTTTATTTAGATAACTATGATGGTTTAGTTTTGTGAACTAAGTTTACATTACCTAGTTGGAATCGGAAGATTAAAATGAGGCATTTGCGTCGGGTGTTTACTTGAGTAGTGACTACAGAGTTCAATGTGGTAACAATGTGAATGTGTTTTTTCTAAATTCGTTTGGGTATTTATGCAACAAACTACAATAGTGAGCGTGTTGTGTAATTACTGATACAGAGCTGAACAGATAGAATCATAAAAATCTCAAAAGCGAAACGCATTCTGTGAAGAGCCAAACTTAAAGAGCAGAATTGTGTGAGAAAGCTAAAACTTTAAAGAACGCGATGTTTATTCTTTATTGTGAATAGTTTGCGTCTGCTATCTTGTTTCGTTACTTAACGTTCCACCAATGTTACTACGAAATCGACTTTAATTCTACTTTTTATCACGCAATATAGCCATATTGCATTGATATATTTTACCCAACTTCAATGTAGACAGACTGATAATAGCTTTATAGAATATCTGCTTCAGTGTACTGTAAAAGTGTCGGAAGACTCGAGTGTTGATTTAGCATTCCTTTCTACTACTTTGTCACCATCACCTTAGCTTCGTTTGCAAAATTGAATATTTGTATAGGTTGTTGTTAAGTTCGCGGTGACGTGATTCGGCGGTCGATATCTATTCACTCTAAATAAATCCACTAAAATAAGACATATGACACATTAATATTTAATATATGTACACAAAGTACAGAACTTCTTTCCTACATATTGGTAATACATAAAAGTAGTTTCGTTGCGGAATACATTTACAATTTACAGAATGTAGGCAATGTAGAACAGGAAGGTTTCTTCCGACTATGAGTTTCAGTCGAAGTCGAACATTGAGAGCTTTTAGTAACACATTATGTATTCCTTAGTGTCTTTTTTGAAAACACAGACTGAAATTTGTTTAAGTATTTCTCAGTTTTCCTTTATTCATTAAATCATCATTTTATGAATTTATTATGACAATAGTGTAGCAGATGTGTCTAATACAATCCATATATAATTCCATATCAAAACTGTGCCTTGGGAATTCAACATAACAATGAACCATACTTTACCATACTATTTAGTGTACAACTGAAAAATTTTAGTAATTTTCTCATCTGTGATGTGACTAGTATCATATTCATTGCCATAAAAATATTAGCGTCATTTGAGTATTATGTCAAATATTTACAGCTTTACTTTTTGTGTTGTAAAAGTGTAGAGCAGCTTCTTATTCCATAAATTGTGTTCTAACATCGCTAATCCGTTTACTCTGGTCTTTCCGGGGCATTGCGGGTTGGGCCATAAAACTTATATCATCAATGTCCGTCGTTTCTAATTCAAAAAAAAGACACGGTAGAAATGACTTCTTTTCAATCAAATTTGTCTTCTGCTTTTTCAACGATGCTTTCGTAAGTTGCCTTATATCATAATAAAAGTATACTTATAACATACACGTACATGTAATGTAAGAATACCAATGGCAAGCCAATTTGCAATAATGCTGATGATGAGAGTGACGAGCAAGTTCTACCACAAGCAATGCGCAATGTATCGTATTTGTAATATTAACATTAGTTAATTAAGGAAATTACTTACAGACCACATAAGTAAAGGCCCAAACCAACTTCATCAAAATGCTTTGCTATTAATATTTTCTGTATAATACACACATCATTTGTTAGTGCGTGTTTGTGTGTGATATACGTTACGTTTAGTTGAAGACATTCCAATAGTTATCTATAAGCTTAGCTTGTCTAGTCTGAAAAATGTTTGCAATAATGCGCTCGGAGGCGTACTTTGTTTGTCAATGTGCTAACGTATTTCCAATTGCGTTTCTAATGTGTGGTACAAACAAATTGCAGTTTCACAAAGGATAATGAAAGCAGAACAAGGGGTTTGAGTAGTGTAGGTACTGTAAGCTCATTGTCAGAAACAACATTATTACAAATCAACGCAAAAGCAAATCTAGGTTAGCATCATGGCCCTGGGTGAGCGCTTATCGTTAAAGAGTAGTGATGTATTTTATTAATTATATAAAATGAATAGCTATACATGATAGCCATATTGTAAGCAAATGTCTGCAGTAAAAATTGAATATATTATATTTGTTTATTTGCTGCTGGTAGCTTATCCCTCATCCACAGAAATAATCCATTCAAATTGTCATTGTTTTGAAGGTACGCAACAACAGATATCCTTATCGTGCTGTTTGAGTTTGAGGAATCCTCGTGTACCATACATTCTCTTCTCACTAGTCTCTAGGTTACATTATGAATGTCTCAAAGTAGCTTCCCTTCGCACACCTGTAATCCTTTACTTCTGTCACACTCAGAAATTCACACATTTGTAGCTTATATAATATTACATGCACATGTACAACATAATATGATATATTTTGTTGATTAAGTCATGCTTAGAGGTTGGTAGTTAATATTTTATTGTAGTGCAATTGTGTTCGTTGATGGTAAAGTAGAAAACTCTCATACACTAACTTCATTTCACTGTTTAATGGGGCATTTAATAATGAATAAATGAACAATAATTATTTTATATAAATATTTAACGGAGGTTGTAAATAAGTTGTTGTTACGTAGGTATATTATATGTCCCATAGTCACATTTCATTGTCCATCAATTAGTTACACGATTAATATTATAATTATTTTGGCTCTATCCAACTGTCCTTGTGTCCTTGCCCAAAGGTTCTAATGCTGAAAAGTTTTTATGATTTATCGGCTAAAGGCAATGTATTAAAGGAGCTGTAGATGCTATTCATTTGAAGGGATTTGTATTTTATTACAAACAGCAGTGACAATATTTTAATAACGCTTTGCTTTTGCAGTTCTGTTCTGTGAAATATATCTGATGTATATTAAAGTGTTGTAAATCCATAGGTAGTTTCAATATAAATGGTAAAAAGGTATTCACAAATTGTACTTTTGTAATGTAAGTACTAGGTATACTGAACTCCTGTACTATGGAATACTAAACACAACAGCAAAATCAGTTAGTAAAGTCAGTAAAGTGTGTAATATTATTATTGTTACTGTTTGATTACTTAATCTAGTGCAACATAATTCTTATCACCAATCTGTCAAAACTTCTTTTACACCACATGAATTTTATTGGTGCAAAGCGTAATGCTGCTGTATGCTATAGTAGCTTATTCAACGCTGTAAGTACTATAGGGTAAATATCAAATGATGCCTACGAACCAATAACCTAAAACTGTTTGAGCGTTGTTACATAGCATGCCAAACTAGAGCACGTGCTCTGGGGTATTTTGGAAATAAGGCAAATAGAATTTGCGAAAGTACGGAGATAGAATCATTGCACAAAGTACAGGTCAAATGGAGAAAAACTGAGTTCTATAATATGTTCATAAGTTAGTAATTTAGACGTACTATACGGAAACGTTATTTATGCTCTGGATGAAATTTAGGTGATATGAGCCTTAATCAGGAGTTTTTTAATGTCGAAGTAAATGGTAAATTTGGAATAATATATTATATATGCACATAATTTAAAAAGAGATACATATTCTCAAAAAATTACATTTCTACTTTATTTGCTTTTAACCCAATGAGTTATTGAAACATTGTAAATTATTTTAGCATACAATAGCACTTATTAGCATGAAAAACATTGATGCTTAATTTGAATTTGATCAATACTTTATGTACCTAGGTAGAGAAATTGGGCATTAATATAATGGCGACCTTCAATTTCTACCATACCATTCTGCTTTGCTCTGTCGGATGAGTGTTATGACTTTGAAAAGGTTACTTACCTTAATAATCGTTATGCTGTAAATACAGACAGCTAGGACTAGGACGGCTGCAGCTACAGTCAATAAGGAATGCATTGGTTTTATGGCATTACTGGCGAGTATTAATATTAATGGAAGTAACACGGTAACAGGATGAAATTTCTATAGGCCGAGAAAGTGAATGCTCTAGCTGCTTTTACTTACTGCAAATATACAAAGCGTGTAACACGGCAGAAATTCATCAATCATTATCTCTATATCATTACGTACACTGTAATACACAACCTCAATGCGAGGAAACCACATCTTAGCCGGACTGCTTTTGTTTTCTGCTTTCCTCTGTCAATACACCAAAAACATTTTCTGCCTTAGCAGTGGTAGGCGGTAGGTACTGCAAACTTTACTCTATCAGATGTTAATTAATAGGACAAAATAAAATAGGACAAATGTTGGGCCTTTTGCCCTTTGGCACACAAAACCTGGATTCGAAATGTCAGAAAATTGTGGTATAGGTAGTAATATTATGTTTCAATGTGACATACGAAAAATTGCATCTTTTTATGAAATAACCTGGATCCTGGATTTGTGGAAATGTGAAATGTTTTTATTTTCTAATGTACTATAGTCTGTTTCACCAAAAGACTTAAATATTTTATCTTTTGACTTTACCTGCTTTCTTTCCAGTGTACACACTGCAGCTATTAGAATACAGCAGTGTTATCAATTAGCTATAACAATGCAATATCAATCACGAAATTCATTCTTACAATTTTACAACTTGGCTTGACCCCAAACAGCAGCCCGTGCCAGCTACAAAAACGACATTCTTTGTATGTAATGGGGTCACATAATCCTTTCTTTTTTCAGCGTCAGTGGACTATTCCTATATTTTATTTGCAACATTGCAACAGAAAATATTTGCTTTTATGATTCAAAATTAGCCTGATTGAGATACTACTCTGCATTGTACACGTTACACTTTACGTAATTGTATGTGAATCCTGAAAGGGATGTCCCTTAATAATATCAAGTTGTAGGTGTAGAACAATTGGGAGAATTCGAAGCATAAAAGGTTGTTACATTAACGGGTAATGATTGAATAATTTACAATTTGATGTTAACACATGGGGAATTTTTGTAAAGGTAATTAGCTACTTTGGTAATTCTATTTTCTACTGAAGTATTTTCAGTTCGTAATATGAATGGAGAATATGTGGGAAAATATGTTCATTTGTCATTCACATGCTTAGTAGCGTAACCGTAGTGTAACTGGTACCCAACTTAAGGGTTTTGCATTGTGATACGCTTCGAATCGATGCAGAATTGGCATTCCAATTGCCATCGTTGTCACAAAATCCAAGTCAGTGATACAGCATTCTTTGCATGCACGGTAGTTAGGGCATAAATTATTGAGTATTCCTGAATTAAGTAAATGTTGGTAATAGGTAAACAGGCAGCTATTCAGCACTTATTGACTGAAGTTTGTGTCAGTCAGCTCTTTAGTTCACACACTTCGTGTCTAACGAATTGTTTGCAATCGAAGGTCGAATTTTCTCCCGCAATGCGAATGTGATTGCAGCTATTGGTTGAAATATTAAATCCAATTCAATTGTGATTTACATACCTTCATCTTCATTCCCTGGATTGTAATGTAATGTAGGTATGTAATAAATAAAGGACAAGCCATTATTGGCATTATTTGTTAACCTTTCAATTCGTTACTTTAATGGAAAAGTTAGCCGTTACGCCGTACCTCTATTCTTAATGGAAATACAACTCCAGTTTTTTCCTACAATGCAATAATAGACTTGTTTTATGGTTTTCCGGATATTAATAGTACCTCTGGCACCTCAGCACCTGTCTACGCTAATTAATAGAGTGTAATACAGCTTTTGGAGACTTGATACTTTCTTAACCACGAAATGTAAATACTAGAAACAATTAAGTTACAGTAGAATGCAGCCATTCTGTGAACGAAAGCAACCAGAATAAATAAATATACTTGCTGACTATTTGTAGTGTATATTCAGTGATTATTAAATCTTAATTGTACAATAGGTGTGGCAAAGCGATAAATCTTTTTTAAAGTCATTTGTTTGTGTATAAGAGAGTGTTTCCTTTACCTGACGCTGTACTTTATTTCCTTGTCAAGAATTATGTAAACTTAAAACTTTTATGACGTAAACCTTTTAGACATATTTAGGGACGCAGTATTGTTGTTTCCTTTCATGGATGTTACCATTTACCATCAGACATAGAACGAGCGAGGAGTATGAGATACATAAACTCTATATACAATGTAGTATAGTATCTAGCATAGGTACCTTATCCTAACACTTGAAATTCCTAAAATGTGGAGTATGTCCAACAAAAAGTAGTATGAATGGTATCGTCAATAGTTTAGGAGTTGCGCTTACACTTTATTTATTTAGCAAGAGAAAGTCCAAGGTGACACGCTTCTTGCTGTGTGAGAAATTGAAAACCATTAAACGGGTACAAAAGATGCTTTGGTTTTCCAATGTCGGAATACTGCATAGTACATTCTCGGAAATTTCCCTTTGCAAATATACCTAAATATCATTTCTACAAAATTGGAATTTAATGGCGCAGCCCACATTATTCGAAAGCATACTGTGTATATCTTCCCAATTATCGTATACTGCGCTATTTATCGTCTTCATGTAATACTTGCTAATATTTTGATATCATTTAAATAAATGGTATGCTGTTAAGGTTGCTTTATTGATTGGTTAATACCTGTCTACGTTTGTGTGCTTTTGTTTATTTTGTACTTTTGTACTCGTCATTAAAACCAGAAACAACGTTACTAGTTGCAACTGCAAGGATATTTAATTTTATCAGTTTACTTTGTACGAAATGCCGAGTATGGATGTATCTTTTAAAAATGCATACCTTAGCGTGGAAGTAAATTAATATAGTCGTACTGTAGTGGAGTGAAGGCAGATGAAAGCAGAAATATATTTATGCTCAGGCTACATTCTTACTTTGTAGGTAATGAAACTGAGCTTCGATCAATGCTCATTGCTCTTATATGAGTCGGTGCTTCTGCACTGATCGTGAGTCGTAGCGATATTGTTTGGCTTTTACAGTTTTTCGGAATGCCTGCGTTGGTATTCAGTAGTCTATGTTTCTGAATTGTACATTGCTACAGTACAGACTGAATAGAAGATATTTTAGCATTTGTTACTGTTTCTATTTACTCAAATGAATAGGTAGTTATAGTGCAGGCAAGAATGAATGCTTTGTGGGAGAGTTCTACTTTGGGCTAAATAACGGAGAGCTGCCGCATACTCTAACTACCATTGCCGAATGTTTTACATCAGGTTCCAAGCATCTCACTTTTACATTCCGTACTTTCAGTTTTTCCTTTTCAGGTGAAAATTTTCTGGTTTTCTAACAAAATGTAGTCCTGACTATTTTTGGCTTTGAAACTAGCTTGCAATTTCTTTAATCAAGTATATGGATTGTACATGTCCTATACATTTTATCGGTACAAGCTCTACTTTATAATTTATCAAGAAATGTATGAACAAAGTAGAGTCGTCCCTCCTAATGGCTAGTAACTCATACATTGCCGATTGTATTCGTGTAATGCTCCATCGAATACTAATTGTTGATAATAGTTCTCTTTTACAGGTAACATAAATATTAGATGTTCATAGCTGACAGCTTTGTTTCATTTCTGCAGGTATTATTTTACTTGAAAATAGGAATTTGCCATAGTGCATAGTGTGTAAGGATGAAAATGAACATTAAACGAAATAGGCGTGTACTATTAAGGTATACTTTTAACTTTAGGTATACACTTTAAACACTGTATGTATTGCTGATTGTTGTATGATGGCAATGATGCCTATGACGTGTTTTTCAAGTTTTGAAATTTTAATTGTGCTGATAAAGCATTGTTTTCAAGGCATAAAGAAATTCTTGGGAAAATATGCACGAAACAATTGCAGAGAAATGCCTCCATATTGCAACAACTCCGGGTTTGAAATCGGAGAAATGCGCATTGAATTTACTTTACTGGCATAAAATTTGTGCCCGGAGAGGTTGTGTAAGACTTACATGGAAGGAAGTACTTATAGCGTCTCGACTGTCGACATACGAAATGGAAGTAATGGAATGTATGCGCACATAAAAGACTGTTAGGGCGGCAGAGCGAATCATTTTTGTATGCTGATGGTATGGTCTAGTTTCATTTCGCAAATTGGAAACGGAGCTTACAGTATGCAGCTAGCCCACGTTATGTTGTAAAATGTTTCTTCTTCCACAAACTTATATGCGGATACTGACTAAATGATGAAAGGGAAACTGTGATGTACTTTGTATCGCATTCACAACATATGGAAAGTTCATGACGATAAGCTTTCTCGGAAGATGTGTAATGGGCAGTACGTGGAAAAGACGTTCTTCCTTATTGTTAGTTGTAGCCGAATCTCTAAAAGGCTTTTTCCAGGTTCTCGCAATGTAAATTATGCAAGGATTTCAAACATTCTTCCCTTCGCTTCCACATCGACGTTGGTCGTCATATTATGTATGTTTTAAGTGGCTATTAAAAATTGCTACTGTATCTGGCAAACCTTCGGCACTTATAAGCTGTAACTGCTACTGGTTGAATATTGCAGAGATGCACTATTCCATAACATGTGCACGGAATGATTAAATTGTCAGTTTATTCCAAGTAAATTCTAAGTAAGTAAATTCTAAGATTATTACTTGAATTATCTCTGCTGTACGTTGTAATCCTTACTCTGACTAAAACTTACTTGATCGTTTTAGAAATAAAAATGTACAATTGTTTACTAAAAGATTTTGTACAAGTTTCTTTATGACATTGAAATGTTTAATGTTTTAGCTAGGCAGGAAACATTTCTTCACTTTGCACATGGTTTTTAAAATTAGAATGTTATTTTTTGTTAGTAGTCCAAAATAATAATTTCTTAACTTCAAAATTCATCGCTACGTATGTTTTTACATCTTTTCTCTCTGATTTGCAATGTGCTGTAGGGGAACGCAACTTAAAAGTAGGTAAAGCGACATAATTGAATCATTAGCCACACACACACTGCCATACCTAAAATAAACCAATTTAGGCTTTCAGTTATACTTGCCGACCGTTTTTCCGCAATCAGTATGACCCATTTTATTTAGCACGGTGGAATTTTTCAAGTATTGATAATTTTGATATTTTCTATATATACCGAGAATGTAAAATTAATGGTCAATGCTAATACCTAATATTAGGATTATGCCAACTCAGCTAAGTAATAGTCTAGAGAATCTCCTTCATGAATCGATTAAATAGTTTATGGGAATATTTGTAAACTCTTAAGCGCATGGTCTTTAAACCTGTGTTTTAAGGTACCTTACGTTCGCGTTCTAAGCATTGAGGGTTTGATGTATTATTTAGAACATCTATAATAATTTATATTACCAAGTATTTGGTTCAGAAGTTGTCCGTGTCTATTTCTCGATAATGGGCTTGAATCAGTTCTCCAAAACCTACCCTGTTTTGTAAAGCTTTCAGTTATAATTTTTACTAAATGTGTATTAGTCTGTAGTTTTCTATAATTGAATACTGTATATTATCAGTATTTGTCTCACTACATTATATTGTTCAATTACTAGCCTTTATGAATGAATCGATACTTTTACAAGTCGATAATAATACGTATATGTAGGTTCGTTCACCCTTGGGACTTCAAAGAAGTAGTTTGTCATATTTTATTATGGAAGTGTCAGCAAAATCAGTTTGATGTCAGTGTTAACCTATCAACTGGTTATAGTATTCAGTTTCTGTTGTATAATGATTATTATTAACGGTTCGTTAAGCAAATTAGGTAGTTATAATACTCACTGTGGAATTATTTCGCAAGGGATATATTTAAATTCTCAGCTTTATAGTTCTCATCTTTGTGGCTTCGTGTTAGTTTTACATAAATCTTTACGTATTTTGCTTATGTAGCGCAATATTTTTGTGTTTTACTTGCTTAACTATTGTGGTTGTTCGCTTAATGTTTATACTCCTTGCGATTTATTTTTTAGTGTAAACACCACACCATATCCACTGTGGTTATGACTTCTGTTTTCAAATGCATAAATTGAAGTGTCTTACACCATTGTGAGATAAGACTGCTAAAAATAGTGTGAATTGACCGAGACAAATGTAAAGTAAAGTCACAGGTACAATGTAGAAGTAATCGTGAGGATCTCTCAATAGGAAGAATATCATCAAAGATCAAACTCAGCTTTTATGTTCACTTAGTACTAATTGTAGTTGTAAGTGCATGTAGCAGTACAAACGCGGTAATAATCATCATGCAAATTAAAACGTAAATGCCAATTCACAGTTTGCACCCAACATAAATTAGTATGTTGTAACCGTTTTTTACTAGCTTGCACTGCTTAACATTTACACCTTTTCTTCTCTTGTTCGGTGATGTACAATGTAATGCGTTGGGACGTTCTGGACTAGTTGTCTAATAAAGGGAATCAGAACGGCACCATGAAAGTTTACCACCAATTTACTTCTTGCAACGATAAACACATTTGAATTTGAATTCATAAAGAATATTTGTTATTCTTTTGTTGATTTTTTAAATGCATAATACACCCGACATACATATATTGTAGAGTATAACAGTATCGACAGTATGTACGACTTATGCATTACAAGATGTGTACTAAAATTGGTATTTGAGGACTTTAATGGAAACTAATTTTAATTGAGAATCGTGCTAAAGTATTTGGAAACAAATTATTACGCATTTTGAAGATAAAATGATGACTATGCTTGTTCTGCTCTACAAAATAGACATTGACCTTTGCTGCAATAAATTCAGTAGGGACAAAATAACTTTGTAAAACTGCATACGCATACATTTACATTCAAGATTAATACTTATTGTAAGAACGGAGTGGAATGTATTGTAAGAACTTCAAACACTTTCACCTTTAGGTATTAAATTATGGATTATGCAGGATTTTTAGTTGATGACGATTACGTAAGTTTTTTATGTAAGAGAAGGAAAGCCTATTATATAATGTATCAATGCTCCTGTATTCATAGTTTCCTTCCAGCCACAGCCTTATTTACCTTATTTAATAATATTGTATGCCATGCGACTACATGGACATACGAATTTCATTATATCTTGTTAAAATTCGTTTCGGAATTCTGATGTTTTTTAAATTCTCAATATTTATTGTGTATGTTGAGTGTTGTGTAATATTGGAGTTTTCTATTCTATCTGCAAAGAGAAATCTCAAAGAGATAATGGAATTTTTTGAGTCTTTAGTCTTTAACGTATCTTTAAATTATTCAGTGAATAAGACTATAATTTATTTCTTTCGGCTTTTAATAATGCAAGGTCATGACTTTCTATAGTAGACTTGTTTCTCTGGAGATGCTGAACACGCCTTATTGTCATGCATTATAATACAAGTGAATTGTGAAAGTTTACCAATTGACTCACTACCGACTTGCCATTGAAATTATACGATGGTGTTCATGAAGAGATAAGGCGCACAAATCCATACTAAATCCAAACGTAATAATGATTCCTTAGTATAGAATAGGATAATAGTAATATGCCTACACAAATATTCATGGTGGATAATACTGCAAAAACTGTCTTCAAAGGACATCAAAATTTGAAAATTCTGTTGATTCATCAGGTAATACATCCATAGAATATTGTGAACTATGAATGCATTAAAGGGAATTAATTTCATAAAGAGGTCTTTGGTGATATAAGTAAGCTATATAGCTATAGCTTCTGCTTTATATCTTATTTAAATGTATAGCATATCTATATATCTATCTTGGCCAGTCTATGTATATGCAAGTTACTGGTGCGTCCGTTGTTAACTTTAAAATGTGGCAATTTCTTCAAGCTATAATGGATGATATTTTGGTCTGGTAAAAACATCATGCTGATGATATAGCTTGTACCTTTTCCACACATGAATGAAGTGGAAATTGTTACTAATTCTTCTGCACATATAAACTGTGTGAAATATATTCTCTCATGAGACTCATGACAGGGACCCCTAAAATTGGAAGAAAATATGTTATAATTATAATATGATTAGGTGCCCGCTGACACAGGTTTGACTGCACTGCTTGTACAATGTATTTTTTATGCTTGAGTCTTAAATTATTCTTGCTGCCTCCTCTCTTCTTCTCTACTGCAGGCCTTGGTATGTAATTTAGCTGCAGAAACTGCGAAC
The DNA here is from genome assembly GCA_020352615.2 of Yoshiicerus persimilis. Classification (NCBI taxonomy): domain Eukaryota; kingdom Metazoa; phylum Arthropoda; class Collembola; order Entomobryomorpha; family Tomoceridae; genus Yoshiicerus; species Yoshiicerus persimilis. The sequence goes on along the minus strand of CM036940.2, from coordinate 33,982,580 downwards.
ACGTTAGCATGCACATATATGGTATTTGGAGATATGTTGGAAATGAAAGTGTAAGAAAGTCTGACGAAGAGTAGAATAGTTAAACTTGATGCCATGCTCCAAGCTCCTCCATGTGAATCAATAGAATTCAAGGTTAGTGGGCCACATCTTGCGATCTGCGGAGTTGGATTTCTCCAGTGAAGAGATCCATTGCATCTCATCCGCCGACGCCAGCACGATAATTCAATAGATTGCAGCCGTCGAGCATTTTGAGCTCTGCTTTTAGCTTTGTCACTGGGCATCCATGCACATCTACCATTCGGTGGGTCGGAATGATAGGTTTTGTTCGTTGCTGCTGCGAGAGCCAAATTTCCTTATTGTATTTTTTATGCCTTTGTGAAAAGAGGAAATTGAGAGCCGCGACGTTAGGAGAAAGACTGAATATGACAGAGGAGAGAATATGGATGTACTTGGAGTCTTGGAGATAAGGTCCGTAGTCGCTCGAAAGTTGAAGGTGGCTGAGTTGGGTTGGTTTGGTTGGAAGTGGATGGTAGGAATGGTATGGAATGGAGGGAGCCGTGCTTGCTTGCATGGATGGAGAGGCGAAAGAAATGGCTATGGAACATGGAATAGCTTTTTGTGTGAAGCGACGCCAGTCCCGAAATTGCAGCTGAATGGGTTGCTGCGTCCCGAATCTAGTCCTTGCCCTATTTTCGTTCTTCTGTTTGGTTTACTAAACTTCATCGTTCTTGTAGTTTTACTAGTGCATTGTGGAGTTCCATTCATTGGGTAGTCTATCTGTTTGTTGAGCCATCGTTAGGATATTTTGAACTTGGACAGTTTCCATTTAATTATTACCTACATGAATACGATATCTCATTTGCATTGTGATTTACTTATGGAATACCTTATGTCTGTCTTGATATAGTATGATCATTAGTATAGCACAGTAATGTGTCTATAGAGCTGTACTTTATGTAGGGGTTCCACAGCGGTGAAACACTCACATACCGATAAATCTGATTGCATATAACGCTATCACATATATAATCTGGCGTGCTGTATTATACTGAAATACGTTTTGCGGAAAGTGGAAATCCAATCTTTCTTCAATCTATTTTTAACACTGGTACCTGAATCTATGGTGTAAATGATGGACTATGGACCGTGGATTAACGTTCAGTGTTCCTCACCTACACCATATTGTAATACAATGAAGTAATTATTGTGGTGGAAGTTCACATTTAAAGAATTGGCAAAAGTAGTAGTTTCTCCTATCTATTACTAATATAAACACTTTTACATGTATTTACGTCTGGGGCAAGAAGAATGACATCCAATAATAGCATTTACATGTACTACTTAAATTCCCAATTATGTGAAATGTGTTTCATGACCTTGTATGTGTGCCTAGTATAAGGGTAAGGGTCATTCGTCTTCGTTGGACGGGACTTTTTACCGAGAATTCGCTCGTACACTGCATACGTATGCGGTATGCATAATTGATGTGCAAAAACCTTACAGCCTAGAAACAAAATGTCAGTACCGTGTCGCAAGCTGGTGTCCTGTTAAGTTTCTTATAAATAATACCCTAATAATGTAACGTATGTGAGTTTGAGTGTATCCTTGTACGCAAGAGACACATTCTTATATTTACGTGCGATTTGGGGTTATATAACTTGTACATATGTGTATAGATTTAGCTATATTTCGCAATATTCCACTTAAAAATTTGATGCCATCCAAAAGACAAAGTTTCAAACTCTGTCTAGTTTTTAAATAATCAGGGTTAATAGTGATTTCCATCAATTTTGATTTGAATTTTTAAACGAATATTATATGAGAATATGTACGTCATAGCCATAGCCATACCATGCCTATAACTCGTGGAACGATTGAGGAAAGGAAGTGTTGTGCTACATAAACCGACTTTAAATTGATAAAGTGATGTAAGCTGACAGCGTACAGTGTACAATATAGGTTGCTTTGTTATTTATTATTAACCAGTTAAACGTACATGATGGCAAACACATTTTACTCCACATCTAAGTATAGTGTTGCTACCCAATACAGATATTGAAATATTTACTCCAGAGTTAGTTAACTGTTCTTATTAACAATATTTGTGGATTATTATAACATTATCCATGACCCCATCATAAACTGTAAGCTCACAAATATTACTATTCTGCAGTATTAAATACAACCTTGAAATTACTGTATTGTGCGTTTGGAAAAGTTTTCTGCTGTCGAACATCCTGCCTCTCGACTAAACCTTATTTAAATAATGCCTAATTGACTTCATTAAGGATATTTATTGCTCATACGAACAAAATTTGCACAAGACATGCTTCAAGTTAGTGTACGTGGAATCCCATTAATATTCCTGCATTAATCTGCCAGTTGCAACAACAGTTCAGAATAAATATACGTATAGGTATAGTAGGTACCATTTAAGACGAAAGAAAATATAAAAAAGATGATGGTTGGTATTGGCTGTGGAGTCCTGCTGTTACCATACGTCTGTACAACTCCTTAATAAATCATAGACAGAAATAGTCAAACGCTGCGGTACAGAAAGATACTAATCTCAGATTGCTGAGCGATGGCTTGCAATCTGGTAAAATAGTATTTATTGTCTTAATACACTTATTTTATTTATTTTCTTTGTATTTCAATAGAAAGTCTGCTTTTTCCTGATGATTAACAATTTTATGTGTTTTCAGGGATCTGGTATAGGAGAGCCATCCGTTCATCATGCGTTGGTCGTTATTTTTCTCGAATTTTTCGCCTGGGGTCTCCTGACGACTCCTATGATTACCGTAAGATTGTATTTATTGTGCTTGTCAATTTTAAAATATACTGGAAATGATATATTATATGGAGTCAGAGGAGTCATACTTTTGTTATTTTTTTCTTAGGTACTCAATGAGACTTTTCCAAATCATACTTTTCTTATGAATGGACTGATAGTAGGCATCAAGGTAAATTTCGCATTTCCCTTTTATTACTGACATTTTTTGTAAAATACAAAGAATTTACTGATTTAGTAACATGTGAGTCTAATGGACTTAATTTCTTGTTTTCAGGGACTGCTGTCCTTTTTAAGTGCTCCATTAATTGGCGCTTTATCAGATGTATGGGGTAGAAAATTATTTCTCATTTTGACAGTGTTCTTCACATGTGCACCTATTCCCCTTATGGTAAGCCTTTAAATGCTTTCTACACATTATGTAATATTGCCATTGTCATAATAATACACAAACACACATGATACCCCACAAGCGGAATGTAATTACAAAGAGCAATAGTAATACGATATTTTTGTTTTACTTAATAGTAAAGCCTTCTTTGCTCTTTGTGGCAGACCACGTTTTCATTTTTGCTTTAATTATCAGCATCTGATAAACAATGTCAGTGTCAGGAAAATTTTCCTTAAGTTGCCCAAAAATTTTATTACCAAGCTTTAAGCTTCTTATATACAATCGGTCAACCAATTAAAATTACCTTTTTACCTTTAGCATTAGTATACCTACCTATTAAATTACAAATACCTCCAATGAACCTACCCAAAATCTACAATAATATTACCACATTTTATTTCGAAGAAACTTTCCTTTATACGCGATTTTATCTGAATACTTCAAAAAACCGTGTCTTTTAATAAGAATATACGAATTTTCGAGAAGACATTTTCCTTTATTTATCGGTCAGATTTATTGGCAGCCTTTATTAAACACTGGCAGCGATGGAACAAATATGAAATGATCGCTGAAAGAAATAATAATTTATTTGTATCTTTGTCAGCAAATCAATACATGGTGGTACTTTGCCATGATTTCCATATCTGGTGTATTTGCTGTGACATTCTCCGTCGTGTTTGCATACGTGGCAGATGTAACTCCTGGTAAGATACTTCGTTTTGACAACTATAGTATTCGTGTTGGCATTTACCATAAATTTGTAGAGTAAAATTGCCCGAATTAGCGGTTCGTTGATTCCAATTGCCTAAAAATGCTCTTTTATTCAGACTCATAGTATATCGTATATCCATACATATTTATTGCACCTGGAGTTTAATGCACGAGCAAGTAATAATTACGTCGTAAAAATTGGTTTTGAAGATGAAATAGAAGTTTGGAATATCACCAACATTTGTAAATATTGAATAAGAGTGTCATTTGTTATGGTCGATGAAATGCTGAAACTACGCCAAATTAGTCAGGCGAATCGAGCAGTTCATTGCAGATGCAGACTTCTTGTCTTGCATGTAAAAGTTTGTTGAACTTTGATTAAATTTGATAAATTTAGATTGTATAAGTACCATAGTAAACTCATAATTTACTATTAGTAAAGTAAAGACTAATGGTGTAATTTAATGAGACAGTAATTTGGTGCGGTTTATATTATGACTTGATATACTTTAGAGTTGTGATACTGTTTTTCCTAGGAGAACAAGAACGATCAGCAGCATATGGACTAGTATCGGCCACATTTGCAGCATCTCTTGTCACCAGCCCAGCATTAGGTGCATATGTTGAAACTTATTACGGGAAAGAGACTGTAGTGGCTCTAGCCACTGCCATTGCGGCTCTAGATGTACTTTTCGTGTTAGTGGCAGTGCCGGAAAGTTTGCCGCAGAAGTTAAGGGTATCTGCTTGGGCTCCCCTAGCCTGGGAACAAGCAGATCCATTCGCTGCCCTCCGCAAGGTCGGCAAAGATAAGACTATACTACTCCTATGTGTTGCCGTTCTGCTGTCTTATCTCCCTGAAGTAAGAAAATTGTCCTTTAGACATGTATCGTTTGCAATTCTCCTTGATGGTCGATTAATGTTGACATTGAAACATTACAGGCTGGTCAGTATTCGTGTTTCTTTGTGTACCTGCGTCTGGTAGTTGGCTTCGGAGCGGAGGCAGTTGCAACTTTCATTGCAGTTGTCGGCATCATGTCTGTAGTGGCACAAACTGCTATTTTAGGTCTACTCATGAAAAACTTAGGACCTAGAAAGACAATAGTGATCGGGCTGACATTTGAAATGGCCCAACTTGCCTGGTATGGCTTTGGATCTCAAACTTGGTAAGTAAATATGTACAAATGGTAATGAGTTAATGTTAGTGTTCAAGTCAACAACTATTCCAATTTTGCAAATTTATGACTGACTAATGAAAATACTTTTTCCAGGATGATGTGGGCTGCAGGTATTTTAGCCGCAATTTCCAGCATTACATACCCTGCCATTTCTTCTTTCGTTTCAACTCATTCTGACCCTGACAAACAAGGTAAGAAATTATGAAGAACTCATTAAGTACCTTGCTGGATTTCGTTAACTATGTTGAAAGTTTCATAAGAGTTGTAATAACATTTTGTTATCTGGAATTATTTTTAGGATTAGCTCAAGGAATGATTACAGGGATGCGGGGATTGTGCAACGGTTTGGGGCCGGCATTCTTTGGTTTAATATTCTATGTTTTCCATGTTGATCTGAATGAAGATGAAGCCCGGTTAAATGCAGTGGACCAAAGTAAAGGAACGCCTAGTGCAAGTTCCATTGTAAGTAGTGCAAATATGACTACTGAAGTACCACCACATCATCTAGCTGGTCATGTAAGCTACAAACAAATATATTTATTAGTGGTGGATGGAATAGTTAAGATGTGTTTGTACATATTCTCCTTTCTTATTCTCTGCTCTTCAAGGATAAATTGATTTTGTCTCTCAGTTCTCATTCTCTCTGTTGGTTGAGTTAGTATACCCTAATAATATCGGATATAGTCTTGTCTCTAGCATGCCTAGTAATGAGAGTTTACCATTCTTTCTATTTCCCTTTATCATGTCATTTATCTGCATCTTTACTAGCTTTTGTAGTACGGATTGATTTTCCTGTAAGAATATATCCTCTTATGTAATGGAAAGTCGGTTTTGACTAATGCTACAAATTTTACTTACTGTATGTACATATTTGTCCTTCTTTCTAATTAAAGTCGGCCTTACGGAATGCGGATTTGGGATTTTTCTTATACCGAGAAGTACGCTATGATTTACTGTAAACCCTCTATTATGTCCGTAAATGCACTGACTGCAATGACCCAATTTTCAATTCTTGCTTTAGAATCCTTATCGTAGTCAATTTTTATATCTTGTGTTTGATTATGAATTACAGCTAATACCTGGACCTCCATTCGTTTTTGGAGCTTTGATGGTAATGGGTGCCATTGCCGTAGCTCTCTTCATTCCAGAGCGACAATCGACCAAAGTGAGGAGACAGGGTGGATCCGACTCCGACTTGATTGACCTCGAAAACCCTCCCCACCCAGGTCAAAATCCTAGCCAGACTATGGCTCCCCTTATTCCTCAAGATCCTGCTATATTATAAGTTAGTCAATTACGTAAGTAGTCGTATAGGGTTTGTGTTATTTCTTATCATCACCTAATCCGCTTTTTATCGTCGTTATCACCAGCAGACATAATAAAGCGTCTGCTATTTCCAAAAATGCTAACAGACTCCACCCATTCTGAATCCAACACAAAAGCACGAGTCACTTATTGTTAATTAGTGAAGGATCAGAAAAGTCACCTAAAAAGATTACCATCCAAATATCTTGCTCGTATGGTGAGTAAATGTAGATTCTTGTAAGTTGTATTTTTACAAAGTCGTACTGTGCTACCTTTGTGTAGTGACATAGATAGTATTTAGCAAACTACATATACTAATTCTGTACTCTAGCGTGTTCTGTCTGATTTTATTTTTTGAAGGAATTCAGTTTAATTTGTTCCATTATTATTAAAAGTTGTCTGGTAAAATCTGAATATTGTTTTGCCCTTAGCTCTAAGTATCTAATTATTCAGTGATATTCTAGAACATCATTATTATGTATCATGCGATCTCTATGTCGCTTATCGTCATTTGTATTAGATTAATATAAATATTATTATCCGCAGAATTAAATATGACTATTTACCTGGATTCTGTGGTGGTGCATTACACTTTATGATTGTGACATTCTTTAGTATTTTCTATTGACAAAGAGTATTTTACGGGACTGGTAGAAAGCAATAATAATTAACTATAATCCATTAAAGGTCTCATCCTTATCTTCTCTTTTCCTCTTACCGTTATTATTGATTATCATTTTGTACACAGTTCATTCTTTGATAGAAGTTTGTGTTTTCCACGACAATTTAGTCATTTTTCTACCTCCAATGCAAAATACACAAGTCAGTAGTGTCGTTATACTATTAACAATTGTTTAACCGATCCAATACAGACAAGCGACACCTCTAAAGAGATAGATAAAAATCACGGTCTAATATTTAGAATAAAGACTATTATAATAGCGAAACTCTTAAGAATTATCATACATACACAGGTGTGGGTGGGATTTAATAATTAAAGTGATGGAAAGATTGTACTAAAATTGTAGCTGTATGTCAGTCCGGTTAGATCATGTTTGCTTTTTAAGAATCTAGTTTTTTAAAGAAGATATCAGTTGAGATTTTTCTGTGTTCTGTGGTGAATTTATTATTGATATATCACTAACTATCAACGAAAGTTGCTTAAGATTGTATTGCTTCATTAATTTTGAATGTTTTGAGTACCTAGTACCTACATATAGATATAGGGATTAGAATAATGGAAATACATAAATATCTTCATAAATATAGATGTTATTTAAAGATACGCTTAATTATTCTTAATTTATTTCCCAAGAAAATGAAATAATCTCTGATACTCTCGGGATTACAGGATTACGTAATTCTTTCGTTCATCTTTCGTCTCAGATTGTCTTAGCGTGTTGCACTTACTATTTATTGCATGCAGATGCTTTTCCGAAAATCTTTGTGCAAAGCTAATGTGAGTAATCATAATAGCAAATAGCAAAATAAAAGCTATCAGAAAAATATAAGAAAACTTGGAATACAATACTTTGCAGGGAGAAATTTATTAGGTATTCTTATTACTTGATTTTGTCCTCTGATCTACAAATAATAGTATATAGTGAATATATCATTGACAAAGCAATAAATTATACATATTATATTCAAGGTATAATCGAATTGATAAAACAAAACAAAAAAGTGGTATAAATAGCATCTTAGATGCATTATGGTGGGATGTGAAAAATGATTTATATACCAAAAGCAACTAAAACTTGTAACTGCACAGAAAGTGTTAATGGAAACTATTCCAAATTGAATTGGACATTTGAGAAAATCAAGCCATGTATATGTACATATACTGATTAAACGATTCTATAATGACACGATGTTTAAAGTAGACTGTTAACTAGGACATTTACACAACTTTAAAAATGTTAAACTACACTATAGTTTAGTATTGGTACTACAAGGCACTCTACCTCTTTTAGAAGAATAAAATATAAATAAAATACAGTTTTATTGTAATACCTATTCTAGATAAAACAAATGTATACATACATATTTACTATACCTATCGTAAATTGTATTGATCTACCTATGTAAAGTAAATCATACTGGTAACTAGTAACTCTAAAAATGTGCCGTGCACCTAATTAATCCAATAGCTGTGCTATTAATTAATTGGTTGTGATGACTAATTGACTTGAATTTTTATAAAACTTTATTTTGGATGATTTCTGTCACTCTTTGTAAGAATTGGGGTTTTTGGGAGGGTTGACTGTGTGCTGTTCACACTTCACAGATTGTGAGTGCAGCACAGAGGAGAAAAAATTAAGACTCTTGTGCCGTGTTAGATATGTTAAGTCCTGGGATTCTATAATGTAAGAGGAGTATTGTACGAGAATACATCTAAAAGGAGACCAAGTATTATTTTGAAAAATATTGTTGATGGAATGTCACCAGATATGGAAGCCCGATTGAATGCTTTTTTAACTGGTGGTTTTAATTGTTCGACAATGATTGTGAAGAAACAATGACCATCATCGTAACTCAATTGTATGTACTGTACTATGTATTTGGAGCTGTGTAAATAATTTCTATTTTAAATCATGTAATACAAATTTTGTGCTTATGAAATTTTTTACATATGATTTTTCTCAACCTTTATTTATTACTTCTAGACTTAACTTTTAGGATAATCTTGTGAAAAGTGTGAATTGATATTGGTTACTATACCTAGTACATCTTTCAATTTCTATAATATTTCCCTACCTATTCGTAACTACTTTATGAAGCTAGATTAGCTTGCCTTATCTAGTAGAACTCCACTGCTGCAGTGTAACTAAACAAATGAAAATTAAATTGAGTACCTTACCTACTTACATATGTGTACTGTTTAGAGTATATGTGCAATTATAGTAGAATACTATTTGAATCTGTAGTATTGTACTGTATACTTGCCCAGAGAAATTACCTAAATCTACCTGTAAGCAATAATTATATTTTATTGCAAACTTTAAAAAGTAATTGTACCGCATGTACCTTGTAATGTTATGTAACATAATGTTCAGATCAGAATCAGGTCTACTGACGTATCGTATGTATATGTACACAACGTAATAGTAGACAGTAGATAGATAATGTTAATTACAATATTAATGTAGCAATTGATTGTGCCCATTTTGTCATTGTGATCATTTTATGTTTTAGTACTACCTACTATTACTGTATAAGTAAACCATAAGTTCATTTCTTTTCTAGAATATTTAGTTCCTTAATAAATGTTAGTATCATCTGATGATAATTAGGTAGTATCAATCGCGCGACATGATGTGATGAATACGAAAATAAACTATTGAATGTGCGAATATCAACCTATTCATTTCAATCAGTGCACTTAATTTTGCTACCAGAAGAAATATGTTTTCTATACTTTATGGATTCTTTACACCATTATACGCATTCGTGTTCTATAATTTGGTTAGGTGATTAGGTGGCTACAAATGCTTCGGATAGAATTTTTCAGCTACTTTGGATATCTTTCATTTTTGCTATTAAATAGATTCCCTCGCATTCATATTATAATTCTATTATCTATTTGTTAAATGCAAAATATCTAATTTGATTAAGCCAGTATTAGTGCAATATTGAACATTGACTTTTCATATAGGTATGTATGTTGGCAGTAGTAAAGTACGAGTTCAACTGGCACACGGTTTCTGAAGGTCCTAGGGTGGTACAAGGGCACATTAAATTTTTTCCTGTGAAATAACGTATTTTTCATAGAAATATACTTGCAGTCCTGTAAAAACGGAAGAATTCTATTCTGCATTTAACACATTTTGACCATTCGAAAATGAAAGTGATAATTATTGTTTTAACAGTTTTTGGTGTGTTCGATTCGATCAGTGCTATTGAACCATTTCATATGTCTAGTAAGTATTTTCATCTTTCTAGGCTAATATTTTAGCTTACCGTTTCTTACTATTTAAATATATAATAATTTTCTTTTATAAGTGACACTTCTTATAACTACCGTTGTTTAGTAATATGAATATCCAATCTAATTAATTTCAGATGATGAATCTGTTTTTAAATATCCAAGAGATGCCAGTAGCGGTTCGATAGATATTAATAATAATTTAGACCTAAACATATTTTGTAGAGATAATGAACCTAAACTATTAGTTAACTACTTTCGTACTGCTAAGGTATGTTTTCACGAATTACAATGTAATCCATGTAGTACAAATAACCGTACTGCTGTTACAAAGATTTTTTAAAAACTGCAGTGGAATCCTTTTGTGTATACAGATTAGAATAATTTCGTCTTCGGAAGATTCAGTCAGTGTAAAGTTATTTAAAGGAAGTACTCCTGAAGATGTTCGGCAGAATTACTTGAATAGACCAAAATGGTTTAACTTGGCAAATATTTATTGGGAGCCAAAACACGTAAGTGGTATTGTTAATTTTAATGGGTTTTCATTTTGTCCGCATGTAGCCAAAATTAATATATTGAATAATTTTTTAACAACTTTTTAGAGTTCCTTTTCAGTGTTCAACAGTTCATGTGTAGGAGTATCATCTGATAAACCTTATTCGGCAGTACTTTTTGTACAACGTAAGCAAAAAACTCTTTGCAATTTAAATGTTCATACATTTTTATCATTCTTGACCATTTTCATAACATTAACATAAATGCTTACATGAATGATTGCCAAAGTAAGTTTAATATTCTGTTGTAGCAATAGATTTTGGAAATGTAGCCATTTTACTATGTGGACTGCTTCTGTTTGCATTAGCAGAGAGACTAAGTCAGTCCACAATGCTATTTTACTTAATAGCGTGCATTGTTGGGGCTTTTGCTTTCGGCATTCTCATTCTATTCTTTGTGACTCGCATTCTTCTAAAGGTAAAAGTTGAGGGTCTTAATCGAATGTAATGAATCACTTTTACTGTTCAGTGGTAATTTTAATTGGTTTGGTAATGAAAAATACTTTTACAGATGAAGCAGTCACTCGTGACAATAAGTGTGCTATGGGGAGTGTGCTTGTATTATGTTGGAGGCTTAGTGAATATTCAGGAGGATATTTTTGCTACAAGTTCTAACCATGTGTTCACGTATCTGTTTATGGGAGCCGCCTTTTCTTTCCTAATTTGCTATCGAATTGGACCACCAACACACCCAAGAACCCTTGATATCATAAAATGGCTTAATCAAGTAAGGGGTTTTTTTTCCAATCGTCTTTTTACACCATACGGCAATGCATTAACCAAGTCTTACAATTTAGTAGACAAAATTGAAATGCGACTTGATAAAAATTATAATATTTCATTTTTTTACAGGCATTAGGACTTTTGCTCATATATATGAGTAGCGAATATGTGGAAACATCTCTTACCATTATCGGAGTTTCCTTGATGTTTTACAATGCTCAAAAATGGATTTAAAGCTGACTCTTGTGCTGGACACCCGATATCTGCGCAAATTGACAAGGAAAGCTGTCCTGCCTTATACACAGCAATAAACATGACTCTTTTATTATTTTAATGACACATGCAAAATAAGCACCATTTTTTATAATTCTTTGCCATTCGTAACCTTATCCTGTATTATAATAGTGCATCAGAGCAATTTTGCAAATCGAGATATATAGGAAATCGTTGGAAGAAACTATGATCCGAAGTGGCCAACTGAATAAATTCCATTCAATCTTGAAACATGATATAAATTAAAATCAGCCATTTTTTTAAAAATCACACAGACAATAAATGTTAAGTAGAAGAAATACTGCTTTCAAAAGCAGTCTCCTGCCAATGCACCAATATCAAATCGAGTCGGCTATGCAGACTATGCACTGTATTTTATAATAAATGTAGATATGGAGGCATACATCAATTTGTAGGCACTTCTCTGCAATGTTAATGTCATGATTATCACCACTGCTTGTGCTTACTGCTATGATTATATTATAATACCATAAAGCATGACTAGTATGTGGACTCGTATGACTATATGTAAATATATAGTTTAATAGTAATGCAATTCTAAACAAGCAAAGTATCATGTTGAAATTGTAATTGTCTCCGTTATTGAATATTCTGGAAAATTACTATAATATTATTTGTAGACAGTATTTATGACAATGCAATGATATCGAATAATAATATATGACAATGTAATGACTTCTAATCTAATATCGCTTGCATGTAAAACGAATAGTTAAAGCACCAATTTCAGTTTAATATGTTAGTAAGTTTTGGTCAAATTTTGAGCAAAATGGGCGTAAGGCATATTCATTCACTGTAAAGCTAGCAGATAGTGTTTCCCTGTACATAATTGATAGACATACGTAAGCTTTACTACCGATAAGCAGGGTACAAGGCAAGATAAGGAATTTGTTTGTCATAAATGTGAAGCAAACGCAAGAGAAATTTTATCTAATCATTTAGTGGTTGCATATGGTTTACAGAGTGCATGCTTTAATTCCACGTAGGATCTGGATGGACGTATTCTGTATCTCTATTTAAGGTTTCACAGGTTACACACGTCATAATTTTTAAAAGTATATTTTAAAAGTAAACGTATATAGGTTTGTGGAATTGTATGCAACTAAAGCGGTTTCTGATTCCATGCGACTGTGATTCATTGTTCTTTAGTTAGAATTTTAGTTTAGGTACCAATAAAAACAAATTTGTTCTGATAAAAATATAGGTTAAAGACTCCTGAACTTCTGTACTTTACTGCATCATTTTACATTTGCAGCCACGATCATGATATCATGATCCGACAACCAATGCACAAGCTTAGCAGCGAAACACAAACCGCCCTTCCAAATTAAAAGTTATTTGAATTTCTTTAATAATCACACTTGTGTTCTTGCCATTTGTTTAGCATCAATTTGCAATTATGAAGCACTTGATCTTTTTAACTGTAAAGCAAGCGCATTCAAACTGACCATCTAAGACAGGCCACCTCAGCAACAAGCAAGGCACCTTAGTTAAACTAAACATAATAATCCTAAGTATTGTTCATATTTGTACGTAAGTTACTACAACATTACAAATTCTGTATTTTTGTCATTGACTTAAATTTGATCCTCGAACTGAATGATCTAACTTTTGTACCGTATTGTTGATTGACCATTTACATACAGGTACTGAAATTATTGTTACTGAAAAGTGTTTTTAAAGAACTTGAATTGTGATTTTTGTGAAACACGGATTCCTACATTTTACTCAACAAAAGAGATACACATTAAGACAGGCAATAATGGCTAACAACTTAATGACTGACAGTAATGCAGTCATGAAATTATTGGAATGCCCTGTTTGTATGGAAATCATCCATATTCCAATTTATCAATGTTTCCACGGTCATCTACTCTGCAAAAGCTGCATCAAAGGAGTAAAAACCTGTCCTATCTGTAGAGATGAAATGCCTTCAAAACCAATCAGAAATCTGGCTCTGGAAAAAATGACTGAAAATTGCGAATTTAATTGTCGAAACAATGGCTGCAATGTTAAATTGAAGCAGGCTGATTTTAAGAATCACAGTTATGATTGTCTTTACGAGTAAGATCACATTATTTATTGCCAAAAAGACTTCAAAGATTACTTAATTGAAAATTATAAATTATTAATTATAAGAAATCTGCACCTGATAATAATAGCAAGATTACGTGAACCAAACAGGCTTCTTCTTTATTATGTAATTTTTACGGAATGAAGTAAAATAAATGTTAGAAATATTTACTATTTTTCTCAGAACTCGTGACTTTTGCAAAAGTCTTGCTCTTTATCAAAACGTGGCTCATACTTGTGATAAGCAAATCCGTAAATCTGATATTGCTGACCATATGAAAACTTACCATAATCTAAAGGGAGTCGATGGAAACAAAGCGGAAGTGATACAAACATTGGAAAGTTATAACCAATCATTGATGTGGATTCCAGTGTATTTCAAAGTTTATGACACGGTATTTTTTATCACTGGAGGATACTCTAACAGAGAAGGAAACGCTAAATGGAACTGTATTGTTGCTGGAAGCTCCAAAGCTGCAAAAGCTTTTCATGTGCAAATGTCACTTTATAATGTATCGCCGGTAATTTGATCTCAAATATTTTACCCTAAAATATTTACTAAGCTGTAATTAGCATTTATGTACTATAAGTGTGATATTTTTACAGAAAATTCGATTGACTTGGGAAGGTCCTATTCTTGGAATTGATCGCACTCCAAATGAAACTCAGGTAGCTTCTTTTGTTGTAACAAAGCAAAACCTGGAATCGTTTTGCCAGAATGGAACTAAAAAACCAGAGTGGAAAATTCAAGTTATTATTAAAAAACTACGAACAGAAATATCAAGTCCTTCCGGACCTGTTGTACCAGCGCCTGAAGCGTACCCATCATTGGGATCTTTATCTGTTGCCATTAATGATATAGAACAAACTCCTCCTGGCTCATTGATTGACAACGGTAACATTAAAAGGTCTTGACATAAAAATGCTTTTATTGTGCATCATATAGTACACACTGTCTATATGGTAAAAGAATCGTTACAGAAAATATTAAACTTTAATAGAACAAAATAACATTCTTCATGTGTATTTCTTGACCACCCTTTTTGCCATGCATGAAGAATTTACAATATAAGAATACTATAAAAATAATTGCTATTCCAAATATATGTTAGTTTACACTGCTTAATTTAAATTTGACTATGATAAACTGCCATTGCTTAATTTAAATCAGATAAATCTTGGAAGAGTAAAATTGACAAGAATCATTCTGTTTTCAGACAACCTAGCGCCAGGAGTCGCATTCCACAATGGAGTGACTTGCGATGGGTGCCATATCCGTAATATACCCGGAAGTCGTTACAAGTGCTTGCAGTGCTCGGATTATGACTTATGCGACCAGTGCATTACTAGACAAATCCATGACCATCACATTTTTCTTAGAATCGCTAAAGAAACTCAACGCTCAAAGGCCTACGAATTCTTTGTTAGTGCGTATAATATTTACAAGGATACATAAACACAGTAATTAGTACTGCATTTCCTAAAATTCTTTTTTGATTTTGTAGAGGCGATTAGGAAATGGAAATGGAGCACCATCGTCAATACTACCAAGAATCTAGTCTTCAAACTCTATTGAACAAGAATCAAAGCTCTTTTTTTATTTTGGTTTGCTCTCAAGTTGAGTATTTGTTTGTACTGACAATGTGAAATAATACCAGTTATTAAGTAATTGTAATTTTGTAATAGTGATAATTAAAAATAAGAAACAAAACTTTTCTAAAAAATCCCATGACTTTTGTAAAATGTAAATTTCAAATTAAACGAACGAATTACAGAAAGTAATGAATTATGGTAATACATTGTTAAATGTCAAAAGTTGAAAAATAAATTTGACTGTAATCATAAGGTGTTACATGTTACATTATTAACCATTATCGTGTTCACAAATGGCAAAAAACTATATACAACATAAACATTTTCACCAAACATTAATAAATCATACCTCTTTAAAGTTTAATGGGAAAGCTAAGAAATTTTTCCACCTCAGACGAGGACGTAATATTTAACCGCAGCTAAAAATTTCCATTCGTATTACATGCGCATACTGTTTTGCAATTGAAAACAACAATTATCGCACCGTTTTATCATAGGTACTTATAGTTCTTTGGAGTATGCACCGAGTTCTATCGCAATTAATTTCGCAATACACCTCACCTGTACCCCTTTTGATCATCCAGAGGCAGCAAAATAGTAATATCGGCAATGTTTAACCTCTGAAGGTTTTGTGGCATTGCCTAAGGTTTTATTTCCGAGGATGAAGAAAGATTTGTTGCTGAGAAAGAATTATTGAGAAACGCGTAAAATTTGGACTTCATAAATATTTCATAAATTCATAACTTCATGAATTATATTTATTTATGATATTGATTTCGTAAACATGTACAGAAAATTTACAACTGGTTTATGGATCGCGAAGTATAAATGTAATATTTTTCAAAGACTTTCCCATGATTCTGAATGACTTCTCACACTCAATAACAAACATATTGAATTTTTAAGGGAAAGCTCAATTAAACGCAGACATCTAAATAGAAGGGCATTAATTATTATTGCGGTAAGAATGAGAATGAGAAATAGTCCTTGTCTTATTTTATCAATTTTTACTTGGTAATACAACGGGGGTATGTGTCCCTCGTTTCCTTCCCAATGTCTTTCGCTTTGGATAATTCTATTCTACATTTGCATTAATTGAATCAAGGAACTGCTATCGTTCTGAGCTATATTTGTATACCGTAATCTCCCATTTATGAGAAATATATCGTACGATATTTTGGGACTTCTACATAAATTCACTATCTTTTCCTGCACGATCATTGACTTTTGTCTTTCTGTTGTCTTATCTAACCTTGAAATAAGCAGAGGATGAAATGTCTCTTATCATTAGCTTCTAAAATAAATGCACAGCATAAGAGAATCAACTGTATTTATTTATTAGGGTTGACTATTCTTTTAAAGAAGATTCAATTAATAATATTTAATTACTAAAAACAGATTGTTGCATCAAATTATTTTGTTCATTAGCCAGGGCACTTAAAAAAGTTTGATAATAGATATGTATAAAATAATTTTTTACAATAGAGATGATGACTTCTGTTTTATGTAGTAATTGTGCTGTGGTACAATAATATTACAACACACAAAACAAAATTAGCCTCTGTGAGATGTATGTTCTAAGGATGATTCTAAGCAAGTGAAATACTGCACTGCAGTAGTGCAATAATAGAGAATACAATATTCAGCTCTCTTCTCTTGCATTGAATTATAACAGTAAAATATCTGTGGTACACAGAGGTTTGTAGTTTGTACTTATTAAAGCTTGCATGGAATCGGTTCAAAGAATACAATAATCTAGTGCATCGCACATATGCTTCCTCAACACGTGCTGCATTATATTGAAAGCATATTAGATTAGATATACCTTCAGTAAGGTAGTCTTGTCCATTATGAAATAATATTAACCCTTAATTATTTTATATGTTACAAAAGCCGAACATCAACTTTAACTAACCAACTAATCGAAATCGTACGTTTGCATTAACACTAAAGAATAGGGAAACAAAAAACTGGTTTTATTCAGTACCAGTGTGATGGGAAGATTATCCTACATACACAATAACACAAACAATCTAAGCATTTATCATTTATATTTTCTACTGCTGTGTTAGCAAAGTTAAATTATCGTATATGTATATACATCTGCTTATATGGATCATAACTGTGTTCAAAAAGTATTATATACCTCAATGCATTACACATAACGATACTATTACTACGTGCCTGCAAATGAATCAAAAAGTAATAGCATACATGCAAAAGCTGCAAGTTACAAACACGTATGCAGGCACTCACACAACACATGCAATAAAATTCTACTTTATACTTCGAGGAATAAGTACCTTGCTAGTGTGTCTCCATGTAAGTAAATACATAGGTTAAATATTCTTTTCCCTTCACAGTCGGATAATTCCTAATAACCCTTTCAAAGCGTATAATAATATATAGCCATAGTCGCAGTACATATATAATTACGTAGAAAGTAGAGCTGAGCAGTTCCAGTTCGCATGAACTGAACCAGACCCCTGTATCCGACTGGAAGATTTCTCACTAAGACTTATATTTCCTTACCTAATCCTAATCTACATTAAATAGGAAAAATTCATTGAGATTTATTACAGCATAACATTGCGGCCGGTGAATTCACTCCACATCGTATTTATGGCTGAGAAGAGTGCAGACATAATACTACAAGACTTCAACTTGAGTAGTGACTGATTTGCTGCTTCAACCTCAACAATTCGCTCAGCTACAGCAATCTCTCATTGTCAGTTTATCAAACGGTCTCGCTCGTTCATCATATTCAGTACAGTTCAGACTCCCACAGCACATCTTGCTCACCGTACGTTTCTGCCACAGATTGCAAACCAAAAGAGTGACCGACCACTACACTGTATCATTACTGAAGTTGCAAGATACGACAAATATCAGATGTTACATAAGTTGATAATAAACAACTATTCGAGATTACTGTGTCGCAAGGTTCATGTGGTACATCTACAGATATCAGTTCATTAAAGGATCTCGGTGTGTACACAATGTAGGACTGTACAAATAATAATATTAGTATGTGTCAATAGAAAGACTCAGACATATCGATATCGTAATGTTTACCATTTGTCAATCTACTTTGAATTTTAGTATTTCTCAGAATTTAAGTACTACCTTCCAATGGCAGTTTCGTTTCCAGTTTCTAGACTACGGTAATAGAATGGCAAGCTAGCTTCCTTCTATATTTTTGGTAGCGCGTTTTCCAGGCAAGTGCATACATGCTACTCACACAACCAGTCCGTTTTGATAAAAGTTTCTGGAATGAACTAACAGAACCCCTAAAACAAAAATTAAATACATATTTCATGGGATAAAAAGTGAATTGTACATTAAAATGTATAACAATACTTTACAAACCGTTTGCTGCACAATGAAGCAACCTTTACGCTTCTATAGTCTTCACAATAGTAGGAACTTCCGTGTCTGCTTCAACTGTAGTGACATAATTCGGTAAGTACATTCATTAGATGCTGAATTATGTATTTAAGTACCTAATGTAATCATACAGATATACAACAATTTAATGTAAAGTCAGCCGGCATTTCGCTTTTGAGACTATTTATGATAATTGCTTTTATAGGTCCAAGAATCAACGGATTGCCTTAAGAAATGAAAAGAAAAACTTGGCAAATATTGTTTACAAACACCCTAACATTCAAACAGAAAGATGTTTCCATTCCTCATCTAGTTACGTTGGAAATTCTGCGTCTTCTGTAGCGTCTTCAGTTGTGAAATGCGGTTAGCTTTTGGTCGAATATTGCTATCTTTATTTATGCAATTTTCTCATCTACTAATTTAACTTGTCAATTTATCTTGAAATTTAAATTTCAGATATCAAACAGAACCAACACAAAGCTGCCGTACATGCAGTTCAAAACGACCGATTACATAAAAACTTGATGGTGTTTGCCCTGAAATGTGTCATGAAAATGTATGATTTAGCCACACTTCCTATTTATTCAGTTGTTCAGAAGCCATGGAAAACCCTAGCATTGCACAATGCCAAAAAGGTTCTAACGAGTTCTACTTTATTACCATTATCATGCCATAAAAAACTTAAATTGTAAACAACTATTTTAAGCAATTTTATAGTATACTTATAAGCAAAGATTTCACTTTTGCAGAGCAAAGTAGTAAATAAAGACAAACATGTTTACGGGTCAGTTATACCAAAAAGTGAAATAACTGATGATTTGGAAATTCATGGTGTGGATACTCTGGAAAAAGCTTTTAGCAGAGCTATAGAGGTTCACGGAGATAGACCGTGTTCCGGCATTCGTAAAGTCATCAATCAACACAAGGTAAGAAACAAAAGAACCCTTATTACAGCACTAATGTGTTTTGATTATAAAACTAGTTTCAGAAGCTAGTTTGCTTTTCATTTTGTTGGTTGAGTCCATACTGCTTAATTTCAAAAATAAATATTTTATGTGAAATTTAAGAAATAGCTTTATTTGTATGTGAACGTGAACCCACATGTATTTATAAAAATTTTATTTCCTCACATGCAAAGTCAGGAATCATGATTGTCGTGATTTTCATTTTATAGTTTGTCAATATTCCCTTTCCTTATGCTTCTAGGTGACCGATGCAAATGGCAAGGTTATAACTAAATACGAACTGGGAGAATACGAATGGAAGAGTTTCAATGATATGGACAAAATTGCAGATAATTTTAGTTTGGGACTTGCGTCATTAAACATCAAACCAAAAGAACATATTGCTATTTTTGCTGAAACTAGAGAAGAATGGCTTGTCAGTGTTATGGCGGCATTTAAGAGAAACATTCCAGGTATACCCTTGTTTTAATGGCTTACTAGGCTTACGTACTATAATCCCCATTGTAGGTATTTAATGTTCGCGCATTATATAAGAAAACGTGCAAAAGTCCTTCTTTTTTAAGTTAGGCTGAGAATTGCCAAAAATAGTGTTAGTATAACCTTATATTCGATATTCATTTCAGTTGTAACAATCTTCACAATACTTGGAGATGAAGGGGTAATTCACGCCATAAATGAAACGGAAGTGAGTTGCATTATCACATCCGAAGAATTAATTCCTCGATGCAAGGAAATATTAAAGAATACACCGTTAGTTAGACAAGTTATTTATATACCGCAAGATCGATCCGACAAAAATAATTCTTCCTATGGAAAAGATTTGCCAGATGTAGTAAATCTTAATTCATTCCAAGAAATTGTATCTCTTGGTACTCAATCGACTCACTTGAAAGGTAACTAGTATAATGAGCTATTATTTCATTTTAACAAAACCCATATACAAAACATTTACTATATTTATAAAGACTAATGATTACTGATATTTGATTTCTAGACATTCAGTTAAAGCCGAAACCAGAGGACACAGCAATTATTATGTACACATCAGGGAGCACAGGAATCCCGAAGGGAGTAATTCTTTCACATCGCAATGTAATATCATCATTAAAATATCTCGCAGACAGCTTGATATTTTCTGTGGGAAACTCGATAGAAGAGGATGCTTACATTGCCTATTTGCCAATGGCTCACATTATGGAACTCATTGGTGAAACATTTTGTCTACTGAAAGGAATAAAAATAGGATTCAGTTCTCCACTAACCCTAATTGATAGTTCACTTGGAATTCATCCCGGGACAAAGGGTGATATGTTTGTTCTACGACCAACTGTCTTTCCAGTTGCTCCGGTATAATTTAATCCTATTTCATTATTGTCGTATCTTATTTCCTACTTTGTACAAGTTTCCTGTACATGTGTAGTTAGTTCTGGAGAGAATCTGCAAAGGGATCAAGTCAAAAATTGATGACATGGGACTTAAGAATCTATTTGAATACCTCTATGACTACAAAAAGAATTGGATTCGCAAAGGCTATCAGACAAAAATGCTAGACAAGCTTTTCTTCCAAAAAATGGGAGCATTAACGGGTGGAAGAGTGAGGCTTATTACATGTGGAGGAGCACCTCTTGCACCTCACACCCATGAATTTGTGCGAAATGTCCTGTGCACTAAAGTTTTGCTTAGTTATGGAATGACTGAAACTTCTGGTCTGGCTCTGTTCACACAATGTAAAACATTAAATATTTTTCTACAATGATGTACACAGAAAGCTTAGATTTACGAAAAGCACAAGTGTCAAGTGTGCATACATAATGTCATTGTCATTGATACACGTATTGAATACATGTTTTGAAATTTGTAACTAATGTTTAGCTTACGACTTAAATTCGGGAAGAGTTGGTGGACCTATCGGAGGATCTACTATTATAAAGCTTGTAAACTGGGAAGAAGGCAACTACAGAGTAACAGACACTCCATTTCCAAGAGGAGAAGCGTACATAGGAGGTGACAATATTTCTACTCAAGGTTACTTTAAGCGATCTGATATTGGAGACTTTTTTGAAGAAGATGGCATTCGATGGATTAAAACAGGAGATATCGTAGAATTACAAAATGATGGAGGATTTAATATCATTGGTGCGCTTATTATTCTTTTCTTTGCAACCATGAAACTTATCCATAGAAAAATGGTTTGAATGATACTGATACTTACATTTTTTTATACTTAAAGACAGGAAAAAGGATTTGATAAAATTGTCAACCGGAGAGTACGTAAGCTTAGGAAAAGTTGAATCCATCCTGAAGACACATACATTAGTCGAAAACATTTGTGTTGTAGCCGATCCATTTCAACCTTACACCGTTGCTATCATAGTTCCTATTGAACCAAAGGTATTTTTTGTCTTTCCAGTGTGTTAAGCATATCGAATAGAAAACTCGTCATCTTGTTAATTATACTCGTAGTTTTATCTTTATAAATAAACGAATTCTCTATTGTCTTTGTATGCTAAATTGTACGTAAACAATCTCGATGGTGCTCACATGTAATTGTTAGCAAGCAGTGAATAGAGTACATGAATCCACAAGGTTTGTAAGTATATAAGTACCAGAGTTTGTAATAATGTTGGTCTCTCCTGTGTACGCATATTTGAATAGAAAATATGAACAGATGGTTGATCAGTTATCCAGAAACATGCAGTGTATAATTCTGGCTATTGCATTTTCAGATAAAAAAGCATGCAGAACAGTTGGGAATAACGGAAACTAATCTAGACAAGCTTTGTAAAGTGCCTGTAATTATTGAAGAATTCAAGAAAGAAATACAAAATCATGGATTATCTCTGAAATTAGAAAAATATGAAATTCCTCGAAATATTTATTTATCTCCTGAGCCTTGGCTACCCCAATCAGGACTGGTGACTGCGGCTCTCAAAAATCAAAGAACAAACCTTTCAAAGCATTTTAAAACGCAAATTCAAGAAATGTATGGATAAAGGTGTTTATTCTTTCACTCTAAACAAAAGAGCAAAATAAAAGAGGTTAATAATTTCTTACATGCATGTATGTTTTGCCGAATCTCAGGTGCAATTCTATCATTTCTAGTTAGCTTTTTATTTTCAGACTAATTTTGCAAGGTCTTAATTGTTAATATTAGATGTCATGTCAAGGTCCCTCAGTGTACAACCTGATTATCGTATTATTTTTACTGGTTAGATACCATTTTAACTGTACCCAAACCCTTACTCCTTACACGATCATTTATTATGTAATTCAAAATTTGCATTACTGCTCACTAAGAAAAATGATGTATTCCTTTACCCTTCTTTATTTTACTATTTACTTACTAAGAATTTTGAAATAAAGGCACTCGAGAAACTTTTAAGCCATTGATGTGTGTTACTTGTGCTTTCTTCTGAATTGGAAGATCCACTTAAAAATCCACTATTTCGTTTCATAGTCTAGTTTTCATTGGCAAACCAATAAATCATTCCAGTTTTTCACAAGATTTTATTATTTTATTCTTAGAGAAAATACAATGCAGACTCAAATTGTATTAAATTGTAAGTACTTTAATTTTAATGACATTCCAAACTCCAATACATTCATTTCCTTCAAACTGCTAAGTTTTGACCAATACTTTACTAAATTATAAATCCATAAAAATGCAGTATGCTTGAAATGCTTGAATACAAGCTTACGATTTTTTTACATTTAAGGTAACGAAGAGACATTAAAACTAATTCCACATTGTTGCCTGAATTTGCATTTGTAGAGCCGTAATGTTTGCGCCGTTGCGTTTACAGTAGGTAGTGACTGATGAAGTTTCTTCAGAAAGATGTATTCTAATTTACAGACAAGCATAAATGCCTATAATGTGGATTGAGAATAATAGACAATGTTTGTCAACTATGCTTAATTGTGATTTTAGTCATGTATACAAAATAGTGACATCTGAAAACCTGTTGCTGAAGGACAACAGTAATCCTACCCTCTTACCTTAGTGACATTAGTATAACCCATTGCCAAACCCTTTCGTTTAGAGCTATGCAATATCTGTAATATGTTTACCGCTGCTATTACCTTTATAGAAACAATGTACGCAGCATAAACATATGGATTATGACAAGAAACTCTAATTCTGAATTGAGATTAAGCATTTAGTAGGAATTAGGAATACATCTGGATCCATGCGGGAGTGTAATGCTTCCTCAATTTAAACAAAGAACAATTAATCATTGACAAAAAGTCTCAAAAAAGATTCTTTTCCTATTTTACAAATAAGTAATACTGCGAAACAAATCTCTTGTTAATTAGAATCAAGTGCTATAAATAGATAAATCACAATTACCGAATTTAGCCATATTTATACCTAGTTTACATTTATAGATAGATCCTGCAACTTTAGATTGTGTAATATTTTGTAGTGTGTTAATTTCCTAAGGATATGTTGCGACTACTACTTCCAGCAGCACTTATCATGGTTTTAGTAGCCGTGTTTACTGATAATTGTGTGAATGCTGAGAAGTGCCCCGAGGAACAAAACTGCACTCAAGAATATAAGCCAATTTGTGGGACCGATGGAAATACTTATGGAAATAGATGCAAGTTTCAAAATGCCCAAAAGTGTAAACAAGGTGAATGTTCCAAAGTTTAATTTTTCTATATATAGTTCGTTGCAATCTGTCGCAAAGCACAAACAAGCTGAAATAAACTTTCTTAACTGGGCTGTGGTTTGGTTTTCCGTGTTTTGAAATATTTAATATTTTCACAAATTGTCTATGATTCAATGTAATAATAATCCGTAAAAAAGGTCTTGGTTCTAGATTATTGAGCCTACCTAATTAGAAAGACGCGTTTTCTATCAACGAAATCCTGTATTGAATGACTATTAGAAATTGCCTAAAAAAGTGAGAATATCGTCAATTTGCAGTTATACTGTACACCAACTCACTGAGTTATAAAATATCCATGCATAATCTCTTTTCAAAATTGTTTAGAACTGCAGCAGCTTCACTGTGGGACTTGTTATTCGCCAAAGGGACCTCCATGCTAAGGATGACTTCCATTAAGAAACACCGTAACTTTCCATTAAAACAATTTTTGAAACAAATGTTATTGTCACCC
Organism: Yoshiicerus persimilis; assembly: GCA_020352615.2. NCBI lineage: Eukaryota > Metazoa > Arthropoda > Collembola > Entomobryomorpha > Tomoceridae > Yoshiicerus > Yoshiicerus persimilis. The sequence continues at coordinate 33,957,569 of CM036940.2, read as the reverse complement.
CTCAATTATGTAATGATTGTTTGTATTAACACATTGTGATAATTAAAAATCAATTATTTTGCTGGGATTAGGTATTGCGTAAACCGCAATTTATTGTATTGTATATACTAAACAATTGATGCTTTCAAATGCATGCCTTATTAAATGATTTACACTTTAAACCCTCAAAAAACATTAGATGCATATAAAAATCATAAGATCACAATAAAGGTCCCATTTATCTTGATTATGATTATGATGTACACTAAGCACTTGCACAGCGCACAGCTATAAAATACCAGATGTAACATGTAACATATTATGTACGGAAAGATATTGGTAAAGAATGTCTCAGTCTCATCAAAGAAGTCTCACTTCAATAGTCAAGCGAGTGAAGTCGACGTGAACTATAGTTTTTTGTAAATATAATTGGCTTTACTATGCATCCAACTCTGTGACACAAGGTACAACAAGGCCTCGTGCATGATGAAACGTAGTCAAATAACATTGGCAAACAGACCAGAACAGAAACACGGGCAATTTGTAAAGCTTTGGTTACTCAGGTAGGTATAGTGTGTGTAGATTATAATGGATATGTGTAGCATGTAACGAATCGTGATGTAATATGGGTAATAATGATTGAAATTCGTGATGGCACATTTATACTAGTACGTTACCTTAATAGAGTAATTTGTAGTAGCATTGTTGAACATGCAATATGTTTATAATTCTTGAATGAAACACCATAACGGAGAGTTACGAGATACTAGTATTATTGCATGTGTATTGCATAGAACTGCAATAATAGTCAGAGAGCAATGAACAACAACCTGTACTTAATGTAGGTATGAACATTAGATTGCAATAGCAAAGAATAACTAGGTAAACGTTCTTATTACTTACAGAACTGATACATTTTTACCTTCCTTACCTCAAGTCTACTTTAGTCACTTTCCATAATTTGAATGCATTTACTCTCATGTGGGCTCAGACAGTAAGTCAACGTAACAAATATTTGTACCAGATATGCTAAGAGAAACTCTGCTCGCGTTCCAATTTTGTCGAGAACGACCTAAAGACACAATTTTGCTTAGCTGGCTTCGCTCTTTTTAGAGAGCTAAGTAAGATTGGTGCCACAAGTAGTAGAAAGTCGGAAGTTATTTTCTGACCTCGAATCAAAATCAGACCAGAGATCAGTCATAGACATACACTGCAGTGTACAGTATTAGATTAGAAAAATTGAAAGTCTTATCATGAAAGTGAAAAGGGCCTACTTTTAACATTTGTGAAATTTCTACGTTGCAAGACAAAGGCAAACATATTACAAAGGAATATTAGGTATCCTAGTTGGAGTTGGAGAGTTAATATTTACCTTAAGTCTTTCATTGTGGTACTGAGTGTTCTACTGACAGTGTCTCGTCGTAGTGTCTATTTCAAAATATTGGATTAAATAAAACAAAGTTATCTTTACGTGTTCATTTTATTTTACTCTATTTCCCATCACCATGTATTTGGCTTTAGTCTTCCTTCAATAACAGATCTACATTTTCAGATAGTTTAAGTTTTGGATAATTTTACTTTCTGATATATTCTTAACAAGTGTTAACTACCAGGAAGATAATATTACTTGTTAATACATCGTACCATTTTACTTACGACACGAAAGAAAATAGGAAGTGGACAATGGTAACTTATACGACTGGAATATGTAAATAATTGGATTATCTAATAAAACATAATTTTAATAGTCACAAATCTAGCAAAGATTCGGAAAGAGCTATTTTAAGTGTCCAATTAGCGGACTATTTTAGTGAACAGTGGATTCCTACTATATAAATATTTTTTCATTTCAAACATTTGCAATTGTTTATTGTACTGGAATGTAACTTTATTTAACACTAACTAGATCTAGCAAACATTTAAACTAACACTGTACTACGGGTTCACGGTACTACGGTATACATGAATTATGAATCACAAATATGAATTGGACTAAATAAATCACATCAACTGGATTTCGATTGCTGGAGTTGTTGTACATAGTAATATTATAGTTTTGTATTTAACATTTACGCGTTAGCGGCCAGCAGATAATCATGATAAGGTTCATTTTATAATGTAGACAACGACATTATACGTTTAGCGATCAACGAAATTCCTCTGGATTGAACATCCCCCTAGCTCTGCGAAGAATAGAATCCTTTGTTGGGTCATAGGGATGGTCTTTTGATGGAATTTCCAGAACTGCAGGCACCGGAGTAGTATGAGTATCAATGACATGTCTGATCATCTCTGCAATCTGCAAACACAACAATATCTTACAAATTGACTACATTGAGTCCTCAAAATGTTATACTCACGTATTAATAAAATGTGGAGCAACAGGCTAAGTTGACTTAACAAAATACAAAATTATCAACACAGTTTAATAATTTAGTGCGCTGGAATATGGATGTCTCTAAACTAATTTTATAAATGCTTTTCATTATGATATATAAAGGTAAGTGTGATACGTGCTACATTTTTTAATTTCTTACGTTTTGGTTTATCAGAATTATATCAATGTCATCTCTTCGGAGAAACTTCTTAAATGTTTCTTCAATCTCACTGATGCTCGTGTCTAGAATTACAAAATAAAATTCGATTGTTAAATTGGCAGTAAAATAAAACTGCCTTGCAGAAAGCGAAAGGTAAGACCGTAGAACTATATACTTACATATGCAAAAATAAAAATGTATAACATACAATGTCAGTTCAGTTCAAATGATTAATAAATGTTTCAATGTTATTTGCCCTTACTTTTATCTACCACCATAAAATTAGATTGTCGATTTTTATTAATTTCTCCGATTCCACCTAACAAAAATCCAACGCAAGTGTCCTGTAATTAAAAAGTAAATGTACTATTAACGAAATGCAAATATCTAATTTTATTTTCAATAATCTTACTGAAACCTACAAGCGCAACTCCTCAAAGGTTTTATTTTAGCAAACCATAGATTACCGAATAGTTTTAAGAATATACGAACATACCTCGTCTCCTATAACCGCTATAAGCTTCCCTTTGATAGCTGAGTGCATAGCCATTTTTCCGAATTATGTGAAAGTTTAAAACTTAAACTTTTCTAATAATATATCGGTTTTGAAAAAGAAGTTTATATGAATATATATATTTACTCGCCTCGCCCAAGAAATATATATATTTACTATTTCAATCTTCCGCTTTTACGAACCGAACAGGATTCAGCTCCATTCAGAAGAGCAATGCACTCACTAAACGGTTGCATTCGTAAGATTGCATTTTTATGTATTTTAACATGTGCAGTGTTTTGAATGCAATGAATATTTTGAATGGTTGAAACGTTGAAAGTTGAAATGCTGAGTGAGACCATTCAGGATTTTAGGAACAGCATTCTGATATCTTATCTAGATTATAATTTAATTTTAAGTTAATAATTAAGCTTTCTACTTTTTATGATTTTTGCATCTTCTAATCTTTTGGATTGATAAGGATAATATGAATAGATGAAGAATTTTAACTGAAATAAGACATTCACAATTCACAATAGCACAATGTAAATATTTATTCCAATATTGTGAAGACTAAACACACATTTTAAATGTTTCATAACACATAACATGTAAGATTATTGTTATGTAACAGCTATCTATTTCACATTTATTAGTTTAGCAATAATTTCTACGTGTTCCATTCTTGGTATGACTTAGTTCTATGAAGGCTATTTCTAAGAACAATAATACACTTAGCTTATATGCTTTATTAAAAGGTAAAAATTACTTTAAATCAGTCATGCCGGTTACTTATTAACTGGAATCCTCAAAACGTCCAGAAACTCAAACTAAATAATAGAAATAGTTAAATGAATGCAGCAATACACACTGCATACTTATTACTAATGAAGCTTTTCTATTTATTAACCTTCAAAAATGCTATAGGCTATGGAAGTGTATTAAATATTAAGGTACAAATGACAAAGCATTTTATATTTACACTGTGGACTGATTAATATTGACAACTTATATAACATGTAAGGAAAGTTTTTGTTGCGGAAGAAATTATGACGTTGTAATGAAATATCCCATTGTATTTAAAAGCAATCTTCACAATAATTGATTGAACCCACAAAAGTACAGATTTTGTTTAGTAGGCGCAGGGAGTTAATTTTTTTATCTACCACAAAGGTTATAAGCATTTTAGTATAACATTGCTGTATACATCAGAGTGAAGCACCTAGTATACACTTCCAAGTAGGGCTACGGAATAGTAAACATAACTCATTCCTTTCATTTTATTTCTTGATTAAGTTTTGTTGCATATACAAAATAAACACACGAATTTCCATACAATCTGTAATTTGTCTAGGGCAGATTCAAATTATGTAATGAGAACTGAAGATATAGTCTAGTCTTGTTTATTTAGTGGTAGTGAAAATGAATAGGTAATGCTAACAAACTGTTTTGCTTTTCTGTGCTAACACATAGATCAAAAGGCAAAACAAATTTATACTAATATAAACTATGGCAGTTGAATACAGTTTTCTATTCTAAACTCCGAGATCAAAGACAAATTACACTCTGAAATACATTTGTGTAAATAAGGCTTTGTAGGTTTAAATTTCGCATAGAAAGGACATTAATTAGTAGGCCGGTAGCAAAGGAGTAGTACATTTAGTTTAAGAGGTTGGTAGCAAAGTAGCAACACGCTTAAATGAATATTGCAAAAGTACCTTTATTATAATCATTGCAGATACCATTTTTCGGAAATAATATTTCGATTTCTTGGCTACTTGTGCTTATTTACATTTAATAGTAATCGTAGTGTAAGTTTCAGTTTTACAGTTAGTAGTAGCTATGATCATATAGAAAAGATACAAGAATTCCTACACGTTTTGAATCTCAACAGATTCGCTCATTGAAGGTAGAATTACAAACTATAACCGTTGTATCTTTGCTAAATTTAGAAGTTATGTATTTTAGGAAATCCATCTACCCCCTTCACTTCAATTTAATAAATATTTTGGTGTGTTTCTTATGACAGTTAACTGGAAACATTGGTTATGGTTTGTTTTCTTACTGGTAATTTCTTAACATTTAGATTAAGGAATTTAAATGTAAAAGTTCTAATATTACAATTGAGATTTCGGTTATTTGAGGCACTAAAGAGAACATGGGATTTTATACCTGTTATAACTTAATTTTATCGTTCATATATCCGACTTGTAATATGATAATTACGTACTTATTCCTTTTATACACATGTGGGATGTGCTTATTTTGTGACATTTTATATGCTTATTGAATACTTACGTCTATTTTTACTTTCCATTAAAAATCATTAGATTAACCTTCACAGCTAAGTAAATGCATGTATACCTATACATTATAGTGATAGTAATAGTCATCATAAAGGAAATGTATTTCATAAGAGATAGGCTCATCGGTTTTAAATAGGCCCACATTGCACTTAGGGAAAATCGGGATAACTTCTCTTAGGAAAAACTTAGTTTATGTCCTTAATATTAAGATTTTTTGGAATTTTACGATATTCGAGTATAATAGCTACATCAGGAATGTAGAAGCTGTCACAATCCACTTACAAATTAACTTAATGGTAATTTACACATTGCACCACAATATTTGACAACTAAGTCGAATATCTTAATAGAACTAATTAGCTGACATTGACATCGAATCACTCATGAAATGGCCAATTACCTGTATTACAGATTACAGCTGTCAATTGCGATAATTTGTTTATTTTCAAGAATTAATAAATTAATTGCATACATGGTTAATGTAGGAAATGTAAACAGTATGTAAATTGTAAATAATAGTTTCAAGTATTCTTAAAAGCGTTATTCTGAATGCATGCATTATACCAAACCTGAAGCGGTATTTAGCGAAAATAAATATCACATTAGGGTAACACAATTATAACAATATCACAAAGCATATTTGAACTTTAAAATGACTCTTGACAATGAAATGTAGACAGGTCAAACAGGCAGCATAAAAATTACTTGTTAGGATATTTTGCAATTTTTACTGTTCTAACCTTATGTAATTAAAAAAGAGCATTTTACACTTACAATTTCTACAAACCTAATAAGCAAAAAATTAAACTATAAATTCTACCAAAGAAAAGTAAATTCTTGACGTTCTAACCATTTTGTATCTATTTTGCAGGCTGCTAACCCGTCTTATATTTATGTAAATCACAGTTGCACAAAAATCTTTTGGATTTTTTAACTAAAGATAAAGTGGGTGTTCAATTAATGTAAAAGGTGATTAAGGTTAAATAGTAATTTTTGTGTTTATATTGTTACATGACATTTCATAGTACTTGGTTAAAATGAAGTCAACATCCAGATTTCGTTTACTAAAAATTAGCAGTATATGCAGCAGAACACTACAGGTAAAAACAGATATATGTATGTATAAGTAATACCTTTATGAACCACAAAATTCAAGGCTTAAAATTTAAAGCCAAACGTGCAAAGTTCGCAAGAAGGGTAATAATAGTACAGTGTACACTTGATTATGATACAATATTACTTTTAGCTCTCCTGTGAGCATCAATTAACAAAATTATTCTCTCTCGGAATGTAAATTGTGAAAAGTCTAGAAGAAACCTTCTTAACCATTGCCCTTGATTTAGAAGAGTATTATTCATTGCATTTCCATTTCTCAAAGAAACTCGGTTGACGCGTTGATGGTTTAATCCACCAATTCTCTACATCTTGCACATTATTTTCTAACATACCATGTTAAAACCCGATGATTATGTTCACAAAGTGTAAGATTAAAAATTAAAAGTATTCTGCTTTGCTAACTAACAATACAGATTTCCTTATTGTTATTACACGCAATTTATTGCATACAAAATGAGTTGTGTGCAACTTCTCCATTTACTTCGGGCACTGTAAAGCTGTTTTGATGAACTTTAACTTTGATACTTTTTCCTTCAACTCTTCACTCACGTAGAAATTGAGATCTCGAAATATCGCTTGCATTTACTTATTTTCTTTACAAGATTCATTAGTTTGTATTGTAATCATTAAGCATTTAGTACGAACGCGGTTGTTGTACGAAATGGCCAAGTAGTATTTTTGTTTGTCGACGGTCATGGTCAGAGTCAATGCATTGACTTTTTAGATAAATGTACGTAGTATATGGTATGAATTTGTGTGACTTTTTCTAGATAACATAACAGTTCTGTTCTGCTATGGTATTTTAATGTAGTTACAGTTTTTGTGGTAAGTTAGGTATTAACATTTTATACATACATCTTACAATATTATTGTGTACTTCTGTAATGATTGACTTTGAGTAAATTAAGGTTGCTTTGCGGAATCGTGGATTAATTAATTATTTGGTTGGTTTCGGTTTACATAATATGGAATGGAATGTTTTGATTAAAATTGTGACTGTAAGCTAGAACGAAGAGTTTTAAACATTGGAGGCAGAAGAGTCTTGTCTGAGTTTTCTGTTGTGTGCCGAATGGGGTTTGTTGGTGGGCGTGCCGTCATTGGTCGTGTCAGTTGACAATTGTCGGGAAGGTTTTGGCCGATGAGAATTCGAGGAGCCTGCCATGGCCATTCCATTTCCTTCGGGATGAGAAGACCCGCTCCCCCCGTCGATATTCCCACTGGCAACAGAAGCCTGACTTCCTCTCCGTGAACGCTGTCCTCCACCACTATTTCCTCGCAAAAGTGTCTTGGACCCTTTCAGTAAGGACACGTTCATCAAACGGGGATTTGGCGTGTTGAAAATTGTCCTGTTTTCTCGGAAACGTGCTCTGTAAGATTTAAGATAATAGTACCGTCAATTTTCTTGTCAACGAAAAATTAGCATGATTTAAAGGTGTATCACGAAAGTAGGTATTTCTAAGTCAATAAAATTGAATATACACACTTGGACATATTTTTGATTGGGAGCTATGTAGGGGATTTCATATGTAGCAAAGAATATGGAAAATCAATTTCCGCCAGCAGCATAGTCAATGATGCTACATAGGAAATCCGGTAATATTTCAATTCAAATAAAAATAAAGTCTCAAACAGACTATGTTATATACACGCTGGCGATTCTCCCAACAAGAGTTATTGACATTTCTCAGAATTTATCGTCCGAATTCTCTCATTACAATTCTCTTTCATAGCACACAAAAAGTGCATATCAACATAGTCAATTAAATAAAAAACTTTTCTAAAAATGTTCTATTACAATTACGTTTGTGTAGATAGGTTGATTTTGTAAAGAGTTGGCTAGCAATAATAAATATAAAGGCATCGCAAAACTTGATGACAAGTCGTGTCATTTCTTCAGATAGTAACAACGTATAACTTGCTTAAATATCCGTATGGATAGGATACATAAAATATATGGAAGTTATCTAAAGTATCCGAATTGCACTACTGAAATATAGCAATTAATGTATGCCATATATATCATTGATAATGAAAAAACTGTCTTACTTTGCAAAAAGTCTGAGTACGATACACAACGTTACTGACATCAAGGCTAAGCCGATTACAACTCCAATCATGGTGGGATCCGCTTGGGGAACTTCCACATGGTGGGCACTCGCTTCTGCTCAAACACACAATAAATAATTCAATTGATTAAGGTTGCATTATTGATATACCATATACCCACAAAGATCATGACAACTGTCTACTTAGTAATGCGACATAATATATAACTAAAGCGTGTGTTCAGTTATTAATAGTAGTTCATACTCCTCTCCTGATTAGATTACCTTTTGGGGGAGGACTTACACGACTTTACCATAACTTAATATTCCTTTGACTGCACCATGTACATTCTTATAAGATAGTGCTTGGAAACATAATATTCCAGTAATTTCTAAAAATTGCTGTTTCATTGGTTATGGACACCATCACTATGTATCAGTACCGAATGAAGACAAGCTTAGATATGCAGTCACACAGCAAGGCAATAGTGTATTTTGCTTGAAAGAAAATATCGAATGCATGTATGTATGCCTGCATCGACTGGGCTTCTTGACACTAAAATATCTTGTCCACCAATCACCATAGCCCAATCGACACATTTTACTGCTACTTGGCTACTTCTGGATTTCTAAAGCTGAAAGTTGCCGTCGTAATTGCATCCCCAGATCCCACAGGTGCAATCAACGCTGGGAACATAATATTTCTTTAGGGACAAGAAACTTTAGCTCGATCCTCGATCTTATACTTTCTACAATACTGGTACAGACATTCCAATTTAAATTCAAGTAAGCACTAATGCAGAACTATTTGTGTTGGAATTGGAACGAAGCAAGTGTAGGATAACTATCATTTATGTATTAATATCTATTTAAGATGGTATTCTAAGATAAAATATTTTAAACCCCTAAAATTCAGATGATATTTCGGAATTGACGGTAACAAATAGATTATATTCACTGTATGCAACCTTTGGACACGACTGCAGAATACTAAATTTTCATATCAATTGCATCCTAGATAATGTTCTATTAATTAAAGATTTCACCACCCACGGTCTTCGGTGAATGAAATGGTAAAGAAGTAATAAATCAGTTTCTTAGTTCCCGCATTCAGAAAACTTGTTCATATTTACGAGGTTACAGCCGAAAAGTCAGGTTTGGTTCTTATAAATTGTTTATCTGTTACAATGGCTGATTGAAAAGTATACTTGTCGTAATGTGATATATAGTTGCCATATTATTCTAAACTTACTAGAATGTTGTTAGAATATAAAATGTTTCCTTACCTCCACATAGTTCACCGTTGTCAACTCGTGGCAAATAGCCAAGTGCACATTTGCATATGCCCACACGACAGTCGACATTATCACCAACACACTGGTCAGTTGTGTTACATTTTCCTCTGAGAGGCACAGCTGGAAATCAGAAAAAACAAAACATTTAAATTGCCGTCATTGGTTTAAAAAACTGTACAATGGTGTTGTTTATACTCTTAGTAATGTATCGCTCTTGAAAACATGGATAACTAAACAAAGTTTTGGCATTGTTCAGGAAGCCAAACCGTAATTTTAATCCTAAATTCATTCTTAGGTTTTTGCTTGCTTGTTATGAGTTTCGAAGATTAGTACAATCCGAAATTGTAACAAAGGCTTGTTTATTTTAGCGATATTGATTTCAATTTGTTGCTAGATATATCGCGTTACGGCATAGGACCTCTAGCGAATTGTGTATTTGCACATTTGAGATTGGGAGTAAGTCAAGGCTTAAAATATGTAAACGATCCTACAATTTAGCAGAAGTATGTCTGCATGTCTGTCAGAAGTCAGGATTGAAGTCATTGAAGAGTATTCGATACCCTGTCAGATATGAGTGAACTGCACGGAAACGTGCATAAGTAGCAAAAGTCAAAAAGTATATCGACAGACAAAAGGACATGTACTCACAATAATTCAATAATTCAGAGATAAAAATCGTGTCACAGGGAAAAGCACGTTTTTATTATTAAGCGTTAGAAAACGAAGGCCAGCAGTGACTATAATATTAGTATCTCAATCAGTCTATCTATCGATATATTCAACACAGAGAAATTATTTAGGTTTGTATAATGAATATCTAAATAATACTAATAACTGTCAACTATAAACGACGATTAAATATAGACTTTGATATATACGCACAATGCGAAGGTGAATATATTGGTAGCTAAATAATATCCTTTTCACATTATTGCAGACAGTTAAAACCTTATCGTGTCTTTGTATCTGCTATTAAGCAAATGATAGGTTGTACATCTTGCATGCGAAAATACCATGAAAAGCTTTACTTCGTCATGCAATCCATGTTCATGTAGTATTTAGTTTACTTGGAAATAAATGGTCACAAGATGTAAAGAATAATAATGTGTGTTCACATTTCACCATCGGGTCCTGTTGAATTCAGGGTGCAATTTAATCGTCCAAGGACTGCCTCCATACACGTAGCACATATGCACACCTTCTTCCGCAGAACCCACTAATAATGTGTGATGGAGAATGCAATATGAGTAATAGCAATATTTAAGGTGGAATGGTACGTCTGGATAGGTTTTACCCACTTCCTTGTGATTAGGGAGTAATTTACTTTCACTTGGAAACTGAACCAGTATTTATTTGGATAAAGGATTCACTTGTATAACTTTAGTAATTACGCTTCTATAATATATGAAATTAATCCTTTCTCCTGCCATTTGAGACCTCATTGCTAACCAAAGTAACTAAGCAGATTTAATCATCCTTGAAGTATTCTACCAAAGAAATTGCAAACTACAAACGACAGAGTAATAGGAAAGTAGCCCAATTTCTGCACTCGATGTTACATACTTCTTTCAATACATTATATTTAACTACCAATTTATGTTATACAAACTTCATGAAGTACATAAACATTATATTAAATGTTATGATGGAAGTTTAAATCACATATCATACGTTATACTCCTACTTCTAGAAAAGATTTTCGAGAGCCACAACCCAGTAAACAATGCTTTCCCTACAAAATGCACTTCGCCCTGAAGAATTTTTCAGAAAAATGCAATTCTTTATGAAATCAAAACAATTTTATTGTTGTATGTTCAATATTAGTGGTATGCACGCGGGTAGCCACTAAAACGCAATGCTTGGAGAGAATTGAAAAAGAAGACGGAGTGAAATTAAGAAAAAAGAGGTAGTGAAAGGTAGCACACTTCCCTCAAGCTTTGCATGTCATGTTGGCATACGTTTTTCAATTTTATAGGTTAATCTACAAGTATACCTTGGAGAAAAGCTGGTAGTCGAATAGAAATGATTGAAAGTAATTCGTAAAGACATGGCGTGGCCTAAAAGCATCGTACACTTTCTGGGGCTCTGGTTACTATTTCAACTCCTTTGTGTTCGGTAAATTTCCATTTTTCCATGAGGAAAGTTTGAAAGCTGTCGGTGAAAGTAAAGCAGCGTGAAACCGTAAAAGCAAAGTTTTAGACTCAAGCTGTGAATGATGCTGCGGTGTGTCTTTGTGTAAAAAGTGATGTGATTTGGAGCATTCAAAGTAATCTAAAGAACTGGAAAGGAAATGAAAGTGCACGATATTAATCGCTGTAGACTTTTAACACGTAGTTGACGGATTGCTTTGAAACTAAACTACAGTTAGAGCCACCGAGGCATTTAACACACCCCAGCTCTGACTTTTAATTAGAACTTCTAATACTTACCGTACCAATGACATGAAATAATAATAACAAATCTCCATTCACATAATACCTACTTTCGAACGTTTGAAGGAACTTTTACTCAAATGACTCACATAATCACATTCAGCTTTTAGTAATTAAGCAAGCCAAATGTTTCCACAAACTTCATTGTTGTCTAATCTTAAATCTGTTGTTTAATGCACAGCAGATATACTTAATAGGTCTACTAGAACACATCATGACTATATTCATTGTGAGTATGCTAATTCTCTCTAATCACTGTTTTACCAAGAGCTTAATTTTAAGCCAGTGTATTACTCAACCGACATCTTCAATTCATTCCGTTTAATAAAGCTGTGTGTGTACTTCCCCATTCAGTAGCACACAGTTTGTAGATGTATCAAATTAGATAGCTTTTGTGAAATGGCTTATTAAACCGATACGTACAACGTGTAACCGTAATACTACACAATTACTACTGTAGTAATGGTTTTGTATTTCAAATTTCATAATCCTGGCACTTTTACAAAGGTATATATCTTCAGGATATTTATGCTCTGCTACTCACTAACAATTATTAAACACACTCATTTCATTGTTCGGAGTTTTGAACAATGGAGAGATTACCAAAGAGCCAGTGAATAGCACTTTCGATTTGAATAGAAGTATGTGAAATGATGAAGTTCATAGAAATGGAAAGGGTTTAATCACTCTTCCTTTTGTTTAAAATGTTGTGATGAGCTGGAAAGCACGGTCGGATTTCCGCTATTATAGTCCGCAGTAACTCATAACTTACGTGAATACATTTGGTTCGTGTTACTTGTTGGATTTCATTGAAAAATGATTCTGATATTACGCTACGCTGTGGGAAATGTGAACTTTTACTTCTTTTCAGTATCATTTTATTTCCATCGAATACAAAGTATGCAATCAATAAAATTAAACCTAGTATGTAGCAAACATGAATCTAAAACTGACATGTTTTCACATGTTGCTTTTACAAGGATATAATAGATAGAAAAGTCTGTATTTTGTTTCACTTTTCCATTTCACCTTACTAATTATTGCAGCATTGATTCTTTGTACAGTGTGATAGATATTACATATAGTCTATCCAATTTCGCGAATTTGCTAGTGTACCATGAAAATATTTAGTATACCACTTTGTGCTTCATGCGTACATTTTATTTTCAATAATAGTAAAATCTAAACTTATAACTTAAATAATTCAATGTATTCATATCCAAACGTTCACAAGAAGATGATAACTTTAGATATGAAATGTGCATGGTTGCAGAAGTTTGATGAATATTTTGTCTAAAGACTCTCTGAGGTAGTTAGTAGAAGTAAGCACATTAATAACATTAGTATAATTGCCTTAATTCGTTATAGAACACATTTGTGTATCTAAATGTATGCATAAGCGAGTTCCCTGTAAAGTATTTCTAGAGTAAGTAGCGGTTTTGGGTTGAATGGTTTGTGCAACCCACATAAGCAAACTCGCATTTGTAAGCACCTTGGGGATTTTATCAACGAAATTGGAAACTCGTCGACTAGCAGAAAGCAGAGGATTCTGTTGCGGCTTAAAATAGTTACCTACATGTGGTTTATTTTGAGTTAACTATGCTGATGTACAGCCACAAGAGAAACTTAATTCCAAAAAGAGTAATCGTAATATTACATGCATATCAGCTATCTCGAATACTTTATATAAACAATCCTGGAATTAATACTTTTCATGCATCCTTATTAATTCAAATTTGGAGTATATCATAACATCATCATGCCTCAATTGAGCTGCAAAGGCAAACAGGTACGTAGACAAAGGATTGCTAATTGCTATGGCTTGAGTTACTAATAAACCAGTGTAAAAATGTATCGTAATTAACTGAGCGTACAAAAGCAAAGTAGGCAATATTTAGTAGACATAAAGATGGGAATGACCTCAACTAAATACATTCCATCTTAGACAGATAGACTGTGAAGCATATCCCCATTTATCTACGGTACGTAATAATAATAATATTTTTATTTTATTTTTTATTTTATATGCGTTCCAAGTTTGAAACCACTATTTCAGACTATTCGAGGGTATGTAGATCAGTGTGGTAAATATGGAGCATACGAGCGTTGTGTATATCTTCTTGGGGTTACGAAACCTCACTAATATTACACGCTTATTAACACATGCAACTAATAGGCTCTATTTGGGGACTCTATTCCTGGAACAGGTTTACCAATTCACACCATCTTAGAATTTTGTTTTCCCCTGGACCTCAGCTCAGAGAGATGCGTTCCAAGTTTGAAGTCAGTATGTCAAACCGTTCCGAAGTTATATCGGGGACGGTAATTATAGCGATCCAGGAACGACGAATATTGGAATAGCTGAGGAATTTCATTAGACAATAAAGATAACTGTGTTAGTATCTTTAATTAAATCTTACATGATTACGTCTAACCTAACGGAGTAGCAAGTAAATCTTAAACTGCTATTCCTGACTGTTGAATGTAATTCGAGTAATGAAGCATCGGAAACTTTAACGCGTTCAAAAATACTTCGTAACTCTTCCCTTTTGACCTGAATGATTTCATCAAGAGCTACAAAATAATTTAAAGGTTAGGTTAACAAGTTTAGGACTGAAAATGATAGATCAGTTGATAATCAAATCACATCGTCATCTCCGTCCTTGTATAAGACTCTGGGGATTCCCTGCTCCAGATTTATAATAGATTTATCTCTGTGCCCAAGAGCTTTCTTGGTAATAAATTGTGCAAAATTGTTGGTTCATCATAAAAATGAAAAAACTTCATGCTGAATGGATTTGTGTTTCTTAATAAACCAGGAGTTATCAGTTATCCTTTCATTCAATTCACAACAAGTAAGCCTGGATGAAAGTCTGGAAGTAGTTCTTACAGGTAGCATAATTCTTTCCAAGGTTGTATCGATCTAAACAAATTGAAAGGATTGCTGAGTTGTCGCAAAGTAACATTAACAACTTCTTGCATCTAAATCTGAATCCGGCTGTGTGCATATAAGAGTGAAAATTTACGAACAACGGGGGAAAAGTACCGAATAAAATCGTATGTAAGCTGGAAGATAGAAAATGTGTATTGAGAGAAAATAGAAGTGAAGTCAGGCGATATTATTTATTCGTATTACTTTGTAAAACTTGATCGCATGTATCATGTATTGTGGAAATACTCGTATTAACAATTGCTTTATAAGACAGTAAAAATTCGACTGATAAAACTTCTGCTCACAAAATATTGCACGCTTCAATTTGGCCGCAATGAGAATATGTAAATTAAGCATTAAGACAAAAGTAGAAAACATAGGAGATAGGATAGAAGTACATAAGATTGTATTTACATGCCATACCTGTATTACATTTTTTTATACACAGAATTAAAACGTCAATAAAGTAGCAATTGGTAAGTCACTTTATATTATAGTGCAAAGTAAAAACCTAACCCTACTAATAGTAGCTTTATTACAAATATAAAAACAAGTTGAACTTCATTGGCATTGAATGGTATAATTAATGAATACACCACCAAAATAATCTGTGTATTACCTCCTAATAAAATCATCATCCAGCCACTTTATATGACTTCACTAACTTAATAATAGGACAAATTGTCACTCAATTCCTGGAATATCCCGGTTACCGATAAACTACTTTTTCCAACCATTTTAACTTAACCAAAATTCAATTAGATAGCTACTGCATTAGCTGCAAGTTATATACGGTTGTTTTATAATTTTTGACTTTTGAAAGTATTAACTCATTGAAATGTTATCAGATTTTGTAACCGGAACAGAACAGAGAGCAAAAATATTCAAGATAGTTATAGCCGATTTTTGGCAATTTAGTATTAAGAGGGTTAATTCATTTAAAGGTTGATGTAGCCCAGCATGCACAATTTGAAGACGAGACATTAGTTGACTATTCCTTAATAATTGGCTGTTTCTTAAATCTCAGGTTTTAAAAAACTGAAACATTTTTTATACATTTAGACCTTTTATACCCAGCTTTTATTGATTTTAGTGAAGTTTTTGTACACAGATTAATAAGATAAAGGAATAGGCAGACAGGAGGATTTCAGGCAGGAGGAAGTGAGTATAGGAAGAAGTCAGGCATGCCTGAGAGTAAACCTGCTCAGGAGTAAAACACAGGTTTCCGGAATATATCTCCTTGTATATACCAATTTGTAGATGCTAATTGTATAAGAGTATTTTAGTAGCTTTAATCTTTTTGCTAGGAAACATATTATTTACGTGATTTTCTCAACCCGGCTTTAGCAATTGTATCTATTCTAAAGAGACGAAACTGTTCTATTTTAGATAAGTTAATAAGTATGTAGGTGTGGTGTTCTAATGATACGTACACCAGAGAAAATACCCTAACTCATTATTTTCGCTTCAATTTGCTTTACATTTATTATCCTGTGATGTATAGATAGTTCTTACAGCATAGTAAATGGTGATTCTGTTCCGGTACTTAGATAAATAGAATTGATTTCCGTACTTCCCCCTTCTCCCTTCTTTTCAATTTCCGTATTGTACACTCTGGGGTTTGATTTTTTCCTATATTCTTCAGATACATGGTCATTAGTCATAATTTAATACTCGAACAATTCAATGACTTTCTCGTCACAAATAGATATTTCGCAATAAATTCCGTTTCACATTTTTAGGGGGAAGCTTATGCTAATCCTATAAAATATTGAAGTTCTCTCATACCGTACCCTCCTTCTACAGTAGACATTTAGAAGCAAGTTTGGCGGTGTGCACTAGTCTCTGTGTTGTGCTGAACTCAGAACCTCTGGAAAATCTTATCATTTATTGGATTTTTATTCAATGCCCCAAAATGAATGAGATTTATATCTCTTGCCTTACTATCATTCCACTCCTAAGCTAAGATTTCTGGTATTATCAGCATTGCAAAATACATTTTACAAATAGCAATATTCGCAGATATACAAACAGAAAATCTTTGTAAAATCCACTGAAGAATGAGCTCCGATTTTAGATTTAAGAAAGGATTACGATTACATTACAACCATACATTTTTACCTTTCTACTTATATGCAAATAATATATCCACATTTTGTAATCAATCATGCAAAATTAGAATTCATGTAAAGCCAGACAAGTAGGAAACACAATGGATATTAAATTTGTGTGCATATAACAGTAACAAATATTGCTTCATAGCAGTTATATCATTTACCATACTTTTTTAGAAAGTCCCAGATAGATAAATATCCAAAAGCGAAAGCATGAGATGGTGTGGGGAGTGGGGTTTAATGCTACTCGATGAAAAGGCGTGTACCAGCAGACCCTAGCTAGGGACTAATTATCGCTTAAATGTCGAAGTCAAAATCGTCAAACCAGTTCGAAAAAATATTGACTTACGAAGTAAAACTTGAAATACTCAAAATTGTTTCTACAGAAGTTTGAATTTTTTATACCTGAAAATGTCAGTGAGTACAGCAGGTGCAAAAGCTTACAAAAGTATTATACTTTCGTCACATTAGGCGGCTTAGAGTACCTATTACGTAAGTTAAAGACGAAATAGAAATATGAATAGCCTTGCGGATTACTCTTTTTCGAAACTCTACCTTAATATCCGTACTTATTTAATGCCTTATTTATACTATAAGGCAAGGGTAAGATTGTTATCAGTTAAGAGAGTTTTCGACGGATATTTACGCTATTTTTATTAACTTATGTTTAAAAATCTAGCTTTCGTATTCTTAAGTTTTTTTCAAGACACGCTTAGTTGAACTTTCTAACAATGATCTAAGAAGAGCTGAGTGGAGATATCTGAGAACCTAAAGACTCGCTGTAAAGCTAAATCTTAAACGCATGACCCACTTAAACAGTTATGCATTAATAAAGTCATCCCGTTTAAATCATATAAGATCTACATTTACTGCGTTTGTAGTCTGAATGTAAAAGGTTGAGAAGATCAATCTAGTTTACAATATTCGATAACAATATATGTATAATGTGAATTCAAACAGTTGGATTTCAATTCGAGTTTTACAATTTGGTAAGACATTGAAGAATGGGTATTTAGTTTGCAAAGATCTGTAAGCAATTTGAGAACCCTCGTAATTGTTTTATTACAGTTTGGAATCTCTTCCAAAAGCACTTAAAGAAAAATCGTTCTTTAAGTAGTGCACACAAAGCTAAAGATTACAAAAAACGGTATATAGTTTCTATAGCTCTGTTTCTCGGAGGTTTTTCCCTCGCAAAATAAATGTACACTAATGGTGTTCCATTTGTAGATCCAAAGAATGTCAGCATGAGATATTCGGTACTTATTTCATTTAGGGAAGTAGCCGTATAATTAAAATAGAAGTATTATACCACTTAACAGATCCATAAGTTCATTCTGTTTCGCAAATATACTTTAGCTCACTACAGTCGTCAGAATAGAATAGAGAATTCGAGTAGCATGTTTTGTCTTTACTGTGTAAGTACACAAATGGCTTTGCTTGCAAAATTGATTTCTTCAACAGGATTTTTTGCTAGTGTTTAAAGGAGCTCTGAATGATGCCCATTTAGAGGCAGGGGCAGGAAACTTTGCCAAAATGTGTTTTTGTATTTATTGTTAGTGGTTCAGCTCAGCATGAAATGGAAAGTCAAACCACAATTTCCATTCCAAGTAGATAAACAAACGGAAGCCGTATTTCAGTCCAGTCGATGAAGATGCATAGTGCATACTTTACAGTTAGATGTTAATAAAGGCAAGCCTCAAATCCACTACAAAACGCAATTACTAGAATGCCGAACTAACTAGTCTTCAGTCAATTTGTCATTCAAGCTACATTGAGTACATTGCACAAACCACCTTGTTAGATTTAATTAATTATGGGCATATGTTCCTATTTAAATATCTTTTGGTTCAATCTTGTGTTTGGTCTTTGATCAATGTGAGGTGACACACAAGATATATCAGGTAGAACATACTTCATTTGACTTCATTGACACTTAATGGCTTTGTCTTCCTTGCCTCCTGTCAGATGATGCCATAAATATTACAGTATCTAATCATATATAATAATACTGCTACCTTTACAAATTTCTCAACACGACATTCACACAACTAGGAAAATGTCATAACGCAAGCACATATGGAAAGTTTCTATTGCCCTATTATTCTGCACAGGGAAGTCAATGAAAATGAAGACGCCACTTCTAACCAATGTAAAACTTTCTTTGATATACTCGTTGCTTTTCCTATTCGGTTCTATGTGAGAATTACGGACAAAACTCACTAACAAGAACGTGAAGTTGGAGTTGAAAATTGTGTTGACACTAAATAAATATAGGTTGAAAGTGCTTATAGTATACTGGCTTGTTACTAGTCCATGCCATTGCCAGAGTGTACTTATATGTTAAGAGCTGGCGGAATGTACACAATTTCCAGGGCATCCTTTCAACCCCATGCAAATGAAATTTTTACTGCTTGATGCACACATCCTTGGGTTTATCTCGTTGCGTAAGTAAGCCATGCCATCATAGCTCATCCAGTTTACGGTATTAAACTTTGTGGTCCTCCGTCTCCTACTTACGAACTGACGAACTTGGCCTGGAATTTATAGTGGCAGATGTAGCTGTCATTTTCCCATAATATCAAGAAATCATGCGAGCCGAGCTGACAGAATATTATTTATAATGAAAAGACATGGCAGTTCTTGTCAACAGAGCATTACTGACTTCTTTATTTTATTTTATGATACATAATAATGACTGACTGACTGACGCGTTCCATTTACGAAAATGCGCATATTAATATGTAGCACAAAATATATTTCTGCTTAACCGATCCGACAGAACCCTACGAAAGACGTCACGATTATTACCCACTAAACTCAACCTAGAAAACATACTCCTAATAACATTGACAAATTCGCAGTTAAGACACAAAATACTGCGGCCATTATTTTGAAAACCAGTAATATCTGTATTCAGATTGGTTGAAACTAGAAAGTATACTACATAATGGTATTCAAGCAGCCGGGTTTGGGTTTGTAGTACAGACTCACAATAAATATCCAAAGACATCAACAGAGTTAAACGATGAGATGAAACATGAAGCGTTTGGTAAATGATTAAAGAGAATAAATCATATTGCTGCTTATATTATTGTAATCAAGTAAATTGTTTTCGATCCTTTTTTATGAACATATTGGACAAAAAATTTACCCGTGTTCTAGCAAAACATGAACAAGAAGTAAAGTACCTGCAAAAACTTGTCCAAGTACAAGCTTGAATAACAGTCTGATAATATCCTCATTTTTGTTAATATTTAGGTCCTGCAAAGAATAGGTGGTAACCATTAAAACCTAATAAATAATTCTGAAGGGATCTGCCGCCTTCCTTAGAGTCATTAAACATACGTCTACTTACTTAGAGCGTACTAAAAAACAGAGAGAGAATGCTTAGGTCTGCACATATCTAGTATCTAATTATAAAGGAAAAGCTAAGCGAGTGTGGCATGGAATTGTATTGTGAACTTTCTCCGTTCACAACAACAGCCGACACCAATTTGTCTCGGAACGCTTCATTAAACCCATGAACACAACGCTAAAGAGGAACGAAAGTGCTACATTTACTTTTGATAGATACAACATGCTTCTCGGTTCCAACGGAATCTCCACCTTCCTTCCAGGAAACCAAGTTGGCTCTGTGTTCCTCATAAAATCATATTATGCCCTATCTGGGCAAATAGTATATATTAGTGGTTCCCTAATAGGCAAAGAGCCGTCTCACTCACTGAACTGATGATCATTCTCTTTTCCATTCGCAAAGCCAAAGGAAGAAACCACAATGTCAGTCCTGCCACCGAAACATAGCTTCATAAATCTTCTATTGCAATTTGTTCTGGCAACCTTCACTCCTTCATAATACAACGTAATTCCATCTGCAGAAAACGTAACCTCTCAGAAAGCGAGTGACAACAAAGTCATTTTTTGTTTGAACCTCCGCTTTTCTTTATTTCTCCCCTACTCATCTATGTATGTTATTCTATATATTCCTATAATGTGAAACAGGGATGATATTCTAGTGGATTCACTGATGATCTACTTAAAACATATGGGATTTATTATTTTACGAACAAGGAACAACAGATAATTAAATTACATGTGGACTTCTTTGAACTCACTTCCCCCATAATGGTACTACTACATTCTGAACTCCATTTATTATACGAGTTCACTAAATGAGATACGTAAGAGAAGAATAATAATATAGAAATAGATCTCAAGGGTGTGCATGCAACTTTTTCTACATGAATTTAGAACAGGCAGTTCGCTTATACTGAAAAGTACACAGTCATGGAGTTCATACCTCTTTCCCCTACTAATGAATACAATCAGCTTACTGTAAACAGTCAAAATTAAGTCAACACTAGAGTGGAATGTAAGAGAAGTGAAGTACTAGCGTTTCATTCAGCCGACATATTTCACAATTTTTCTGTCTCAAAAGTGTAATTACAGTGTACGCGACTCTTGGTGCCAGAGTCATGAAAATCGATAGCCACCGACACTCAGGAGTGAAATATAGTCCCCGTGGTGCCTTCTACTCTCAGAAATATAAGACATTGCAAGAGAACACGTCACTAGCACAAGAGTAAATGATAAACTATTTCTTCATTACATATAGAAATGGTGTTAATTAATTTCCAGCATGTACTGCATTTTGCAAGTAAACTTATAAAAATTCAGCCCACGTATGACTCAGTAGAGTTACAGCGTTACAGGTATTATTATTAGACGAGGAAAGTCTGGTAACACATGCTTGCAAAATGTGACTGGAAAATTGGTTGACCAAAAGTATCGTGCAACTGCCTTTGTATTTAGAGCGTAGCCTTTTTGAATTGCTTTTAATAATTTGCTACTTAGGTCAAGGTTGGGGAAGTGAGGCGTAACGGGGGCGTGGTCTGGGATAAGTCTAGTACATTTCACGAAACAAATGGAAATGTTTTCTGTATACTTTATTTGGACATGTGAAAATAAAAGCGTGTACTTTATAGCCATTGCAAACAACTTGAGTATAAAACGGCACGCATCGGTAAAAAATCAATTTAACACAGAAAGATATAAAACTTTCACAATTCCTTTCGTTTTCTACAAACAATTACAATTTATTTCTAGGATATTGGCTTTTGTTTGTAATTTGATGTAGAAAAGTATTGAATTGGATTCCCACAACAATTTCTATACTGCAATGCGTCTGTCAACTAAGTTTATCCATAAAAGATAAAATAAACTGGGAGTGCAAAGGAAAATCATGCGGCTCACTGTTCTCGCTCGTTTGTCCCTTCCCATCCGAAAACACGCAATGGAGAAAAAGTAACGTGACTATCACATAGTTTACTTTGCCAATAATATACGGTACACTAGGTAGGCATACATACATAGTTCACCCGGAGCTCTTTATATGAAGGGAGACAAAGAAAGTTCTATTGTGATTGTCACTGTCACTTGGAACGAATTTATATGACTTGTATTGACTAATGCTAAATCCTACGCTTAGTTCACCTTGTATATTAGCTAACTCGGGTGGACGTACACATGACACGAACCTTCGGTCTATCCAACAAGAGGCCCAGTAGAACTCAGAGTGGTCGCCAAAAAAGACTATGGGAGATACTGTAGTGTAGTGCAGTGTGAATAACTTTGAATGGAATTCCAGACAGCTTGACTAGTTTTCCCATGCTTCTAGTCCAGTCCGGGAATGAATTGTCCAGGAGTTGAGCCTAGAGTTTACCAGAGCGAAAAATTCTTTAAGCAAGCCATGGAGGAAAAACCGACTAACCCTGTATAAATACAAAGGTAAAAGGAAGCTACTCACATTTCTCAAGATAAGTGTCTCTCAATTCTACTATCGTTTTTCTTGGTTTAGCTCGAATGGATGTTCAGGTTGCGCTGGATCAATAGATCAGTCACAAAAGTACACCACTCTGTGTCTCCGTACTGAATGAACAAAAAATCTATAGTTAAGGTAGTACAGCTATTGTGCTAATGTAAAACACTTCGTCCTGTCAAATATCCGACACTGGCTTGAACTGAAGATTCCCCATAAGTGTAGTTAGTTTTTACTCTGCCTGTGCGAACCTAAGATAGCCCAGTATTAACCGACCAGGCGTGGACAGAATGGACATCCTTTTTTCTATACGCACCTACCTCACAGAAATAGATTTGTTTCCTACAACCGACAACACAGGCCTTAAATAAAATGTTAGAGTCAGTTAGGATCGAGTGCTTTCGAAGCAGCAGGTGTTTAATATTTGCCAAACTTTGTTAGTAGAAGTCACGAAATGTATTAGTTGCCATTTTCCAGCTCAGTCAATTCGGGTCCCTTTTCAGCGCATCATCCCATCATAAATTGTGCAGGCGATGAATGTTTTATTACAAACCCAGGCCTTCCAACAAAAACAAGGCGCATGGAAAACGCTCAAAAAGGTTTACCTACAATAGCTGATTTAAAACTGACCTTTACACTTTCACCTTTCTCTTTCACAGGACTTTCCACAATATAAATCTTAAAATACAATTACATATGGCTAAATCGATCCCATCTACATTTATAGTGTGCAAAATAATCAATAAATAATTAATCCACATACATAGTACAAACAACATATCCTATACATGGCAAGTGGCAATCAACTAGCAAAATCGTCTCGATTGTAATTACCTATAAAAGTTTTATTAATACCTTGATTGTTCACTTTCCTTGTGTACCCCACAACCCACAACAACTCAGACTTCCAACTAAATAAATGATATTTTCAACGTAACACTAATATTACATTCACTATCCTCATGCTTTCACTTGTAGGCTTTATATTCGCCCAGTCTTCTGGCGATTATTAAAGATTTCCTACGCTACACTTACACTAGATTGCACCAAAGATTTTCCCAGAAGTAGACGTTTCGACAAATAGAGTATACCTATGCGCTTATCACTGCTTTGCACATTATGTGGTAAGTACGTGCAGCATAGTATACGTCCTGTGCCCTTTAGCAAATACATTCCTATCTAGTTCTACCCCTCATTTTATGTGGTTGCAAAAGAACAATAAAACGTCCTTGCTGCGATTCAAGCTAAAGTGTGTAACAAAATAAAACCAGTTCAGATTCATCGTCAAAAACTTGCAGTCGCAACCTCACAATCAATATTATTGCTGAAAAGGGATGCATATAAGCAAGAGAGGTTTTATACACCGTACGTACTTCGAAAAACTTATATGAGATAGCAGGATATATTTTGGAGAATAGTGTTATAAAATTGTAATAATCTTGTCAAAAATATAAGGAGTATGTATCAATACAGAACGACGTCATCAATTTCTTCACTGGTATAGTTTTTATGCTTATTATAGTGTTCAGTCAGCAATTCTATACTGACTGGAAGAAATTCATGGAAGAATAGTTAAAAGTTATCAAATGCTGGAACCTGCATCTGCAGTTACACGATATGTACTTACAAACCACTAAAGATGTTTTCGGATAATACTTCAAATACCACACTATAATTAAAATAAATATCCTTATACGCACGTACAAAACTAATTAAATTGTGGATTTATTTTATATTACATCATAAAAGCAAAAGTTTTATGTAGCAGAACAGACCTACTTTCCGAAAGTACAGTGTTTTATCTTCATGTGGACAAACAAGTCTGTCCTTATAAAAAGGACTTTTCCTAAAACAACAGAGAACTGAAGAACTTACCATGTTCATCCTAAAACAAGCATTGCTAGATTTATAAACATTTGTTGTTTCAAGTTTATATAAGTGCATACTGCATAAGTATGCGAGGCTCTAGACCAAAGCAGCAAAAAATGTCAATCTTACGTGTTGTAGAAAATCTTGGTCAGAGTGCTCTTATTGTGTTTGCTGTGCCACATACAATGTCACAACCGCAAATAAAGTAAACTAACCGCAGAAGATTCTCTGAAGTTTGAAATACATGTGAAAACATTGAATACTCAAGTGGAAAACCACTTAGGGCTATCCAATTTGAATTTGTCCTGGAGAAAGCGGCAGCCTGCCCAAAGAGGAGCAGATTACACACAGTGCATTATGGAGAACTGAATTTCATTATATTAGGTATACCATGGAATAAAGAAAGTTTAATACAATGATGATGAATGCTAGCACATCAACCTAAGTTGTGCCAACACGGCGCAATAATTTTGATACATGTGTTATAGTTATATAAAGGAAAATAAATCCGAGTTTTAGTTATATTAACAGTAAAAATGCATTATTGTGCCTTAACATTTGAAAAACTTTTATGCGAATGTTCTCAATGCTTCCTTGTTATTTATGTATTGTATGGAATAATAGGATGCCCTTTTCAATTCCTTAAGTAACATGCAACATAGCAGATTAGAAATGCATTGCGATATTGTTCTGCGTCTTGAAACTGTCTGAGAATAATGTATACCTATGTGGTGCAATGGTACACTTTGATATACACATCCATTATTTGCATGTTGAGAATTATCTTCGATAGACCAATAGACAGGGATGTTTTTCCAAGAAAAATCTGAATGGTATCAAGAGTAGAAGTCACGACATGAAATCTCAAGGGCTTTGTTGTACGTGTGCACCAGCTATTCAAGAATGGACTTAGAAGCAGCGAGGAAAGCTCAAGATCAGATCGATAAAACTTAGTGTCCATCCAAAAGAGAAAAACGATTTCGAAAGCTCTTACAGTACCATTGATTGGGATGCAATATTGCAAACATGAGTGATCCTGGATTGAATCATAGTTCTTATATATGTTTCTTCGATGCAGCACTATTAGGTGTTTCCAAAAAATTTAACTGCTATCATTTCGAATTTCCTTTTTTGCTCCTTGGAAGCAAATATATAAACGTATAAATATTCGAATACTCTGATTTAAAGGGTAGATACCCGTCCATTCCTATATAAGAGTAAATAAAATTGATTTCTTTAATAAAAAACGCTCTACTAACTTTTTGAGTTATTTAAATCAACATTTCCAGTATTTGAGATTTATTACTATTACTACTACAGTGTTTTATTTGGATTGGAACATTCGGCTCACTTAAATAAACTTCTTTCCATAATTTATTTCGCCAAAATATTTCTTTTTTTTATTGTTAACAGAATTCAACCTTATGCTTTCTATATCCTTCTTCATTGATGTAACTTATTGCGTTCTTTTTTGTTTCGACGTTTTGTTTTCACATGGCAAAAGCATTACTTACATCATACCATAAGACTAATGCGCATTGCTCTGAGACGTGCAGCATGTGTAAACTGCACATATTTGGCCAGTGTGACGTGACATGACATGTATAGTATTGTAAATAGTTATACTACAGGAGAATACCTGCACAACCATCTTTATCTCACTTTGTGGTGACTTTGTCGCTTTAGTACAATAAGAACAAAAGCACGGAATAGCTTTTCGGGACAACATTTTTAACTCTGATATTACATTATTGAGCGAACACAAATCTGCTGCGAAAACCAGCATCATGGCAAATTCATCATAATAAAAGTTTGCAATATATATTTTATTTACTGTATTATGCTAGCATAAATACAAATTGCGCACTAAAGGAGGGTCACGTTTAATAGCTCTCTAACATTGTGTCAGGTTGACCAGATCAGATGCACAAATCTTTTCGAAATATAAGTATAAGCCTGCAGAATGTCGCATGCTGCATGTCGAAATCCATCTACGCCGAAATATTTAAAACTTTTATAGCGCACGTAGAGAATTTACGCGGATAAGGAAAATTGGGAAAAAACATAATTATGAAACACAGTAGTTAGAATTTACTTTCATTGGAATACTGATTCTTAATTTCCCAGCTAAGGGGACAAGGAGCCAAATTCTCAAAAGAGAGATGGAGGACAACATTATCCTACATTTGGTCTTCATGACTTTTAATATTTACAACGTACTGTATTACATACATTAGGTAAGTTTATAGGATATTTGCGATGTCATTCAACACCATTGGGATTGGATTGTCAAAAGCACACCACGCACAAAAAAGTTCGAACGTAGCACAATAACACAATGCATGTGCCTTGAATATAGACAGGAGAAATACCTATTTAGGTACCAAGACGGCGAACGAACGCATGAGACAAGTATCTGTATTCACATAGAAGCGAAGTCTTTCTACCATGAATGTTAATTATTAATTATTACGGATCATTAAACCAGCCTCAAACCGCCTTACATTTACAGGGACAGAAATATAGTGTATGATTTTTCAGTATGTATTCCTTTCTCAATGTTACATTTGGTATAATGATGACCGTTATACTATGCTGAAGAGTTATACTAACAATTTAATGTAATTTGCCTAACTTAGCTATGATAATTATGAATAAATGTAAACATGAAATGTCTAATTGAGACTGCGTTACTTTTGTTTATAATTGTACTTGCATTGTCATTCCTACTTTTACCACAATGATTTTAATGGCAAACTGCAAGTTGCAATGACCGTGCCCAACTTAAGTGGATTTAATAGGTTTAACCGATTAACAGTTGTTTCTCAAACAGCTTACTTTTACCGACTGCTTCCTCATAACGTATCTAGTAAACGTAGTGCCCAACTTTAAAAGCGAATGCTATATGTAGATACTATCATACTGGAATTGGAACATATTATTGCTACACTACATATCACATGTTGGCATTGTTTTTTAGCAACTAAGTGCACCTATTTTTAACACGTCCCCGTAAATACTAGTAAACAATCTAAAGGCATTTCTTCGATTATTTGAATGAATTTTAATGGTAGAGGGAAGAGATGTTTTGTCGATATTTTCAACGTTATTAATGGTTATGCCGTCTTGTCAATTTGTCACCAATACGAATTGTTATGCAAACCGGGAAATGGGAGTATAAAGAAAAGAAAAGCAAACGTTACATGAAAAGTAGGTTAGTACGAAGTACGATAGCTATACGTCAAAGTGTTTATACAAGAAGCTGACTTGCATGCTGCACCTTTCAAGAATGATGGACACCACCATACCAGTTGGCAACTTGTGCAACAAAATGTTTCACCATCGCAATGGCACTACTCTACTACTAAAATCCGAAATCTGATGTGCTTGCAATTGCATGATGAAAAAGTGAAATGTAAGGGTTTCTATTTTTCTGTGTGTTCGCGTAATAGTAACACACTATTGCCATTTGCTTAATGTACATATTAAATGAGAATCCAAGTGGCACAACAAGACTTTCCTTGTGTACGAACATGTAAGTTCCATTAACAAACATTCCATTATCACCATCTGCGGAGAGTAGAGATTTGGTCGACTCTTGTGATTCTCATTTTGTATTTGGTCATGAAAAAGAAGTTATCTACTGCAGCGAAAGAAAGTATAGTCGGGCAGTTGATGCTGTCGAAATTATCTGTCTCCATTAAAATTTGCATTTTCAAAATAAACGGTAAGTGACAAGAGTGATTAGGCATCGACATAAATTACATTTTGTTCAAAGTTTTTGTTGCTACAATTAGCCTGGGAACTAATCACTTTCTGAGAAGCTGCATAACATTTCAAAGATATTTTACAACATCTCTGTTGAAAGATCACACATATCAACATTACTGACACCGTAAACTTGATTACCGTTTCCACACTCAACTGACAACTATATACAATATATTATCAAGTTGCAGCAGTTCTTATTTGTTTTCAAATGTTACTGCACTAATTGTGTACGCACTCAAAGCTCAAGGTTCTTGTTGTTGTTAGTGTCAAATTTCCTAAGCACAATATCTCATTTTTACTTATTTCAAACTTTCAACATGTGCACGTGAGGAGACTTAACTTGTTGCTGTGATTATCTTTCCATTAGAGCTACACACTGCGCATTCAATTAAGATTTTAATGATATATTATTTGATAAAAAGCAGCAACATTGTTTTTCATCATTGGCTAAATATTATCGAGATACAGGAATTTCTGAATTTTAGATCTAGGATGTTTACTAATGTGTTCCAGTCGTTTAAGACATTTTTAAATGCGTAGCAAAGAATAATACGATCTATCAGTAGAACGAAAGAAAAGAAAGCTTTTGAAACACATATATTTTATTCAAAAATTTGTTTGCCTGTAAAATTCAATATGTTTAGAATTAAGTGCAAGGATTGTGAAATTATCAGACGTGTAACTGTTGTAACATTTATTTAACACATTTATTTTCATGTGGTTGAATACATTAATACAGGTTCGTTTTATACGTATATAGAGTTCAAGTGCTGTAAGCTTTCACTTGCTGTTCTACTCTACAAAATCAATTATTTAGGAATGGTGCCTGACATTCATAGTGCCATCCTATCTGAATTGACGGCTGTCAAGTAAATTTTGAATGGGTAACCAATAGAAGAGCCTTTCAAGTTTAGAGTACTTAATGAATATAGCCAGAGCAGTTTCCACTTTTTGAGCCTTTGGAGATAATTTCTCCGTAACATGACATCTGGAAACTGAATATATGCTCTAGGAACAAGTTAAATCAGAAAACAAATCTTATTTAAAACTGAACTGTAAGTGACATGCATCCGAAGTCTACCTCGTCAAAAAGGAAGTACATGTACTCCTATCTTAAAGGAGATACAAATTCTAATTTCCTGAAAGGATTTCGTTTCCTACACATCTCACACAGCTTCCTAAAGTGAACCATTTCATATATAATCAATTCCCGTCGGAAAAATCGTAATATACAAGTAAAATAATCCACTCTCAATTTATTTACCTAAAACGAAGTTGTGCTTGATAAATTGAAAAATAAGAAATAAGCTTCATATTCAAGGATCAGTAGCCATTCTTCTAGGTAACTTGGAAACTATAAAATTACCATCTTGTAGACAATGCTTTTGTAAATTTAGGAACCATTTTTCAGCTTCTTTCAGTACACTTGTGATGCGCTAAAGTCAAGTTTCTTTTATGTCATTGTTTTCTAGAATCACTTCTTTAACGAGACGGAAGGACCATCGCACCGAAATATTTTCCTCCTTTTGTAAAACAGCGCAGGAAATGTAAAGCATTTAAAATTCGAAAAGCTCAAAAAGGGTAAGAGTTATCGATATAGGCTTTTGAGCACAGTATATATTGCAACTTTGCAACTATAAGCATCGACTATCGACATTATGCTAATAAATAATAAATTCGCGATACAGACGATACAGTGGGGTCCTATTAATTATTGAATACGCAATCATTTCTATTGTTCAACAATTCATAATGACCATAAATACACCAAAAATGGAAAAGCGGTACTGTACTCTACATATTCCACTTGCATTTACAATTTATAAGCTGGACCATATTAAAATATATGTTCGTGTTTAATATATTTTGACTCGTTAGTGTCGTTAGTAGTATTTTAAATAATGCAGTGCAGTGCAGTATCATCCATGCATATCGCTATCAAGTGCCTGATTGCCTTCAATTGCATCCTTGATAAACATTTAATGCTCTGTATATTAGCTTAACTGAATACCTGATTTAGTCGCTAGCTAAACCAGACATGTTTGGCTTTCAGTATTTTATTTAATGACAGTGAAGGTCTTATGTTATTCATTCAGAACTAGCTATACTTATTTCTTATTTAAATAGCAGTACTTTTTCCATTTTAAACAAAATTTTAGATAATAGATTATCTAAGAAGACAACCTTGCTAGTTTGACAACTAGGTTAATGTTAAACAAACTTCTGCATACAATGGCACGCCAAGGTACCACACATTACTTATAGTAGCAGTGAAACGACTTCACAGACTATCAGTGAAACAAGTTTGGACAGTTTGAAGTACGTCAATATTAGTTCAGAATGAAAGTGGTGCTGGTCTACCGTCTTGCCATTCTGTATACGTATCATATATACGAAACAAACGATTGTGTCTACGTCTGCAGTAGCAGTAATCTAAGTAAGTATATTACGTAATATCGTTTAGCATGGAATACACTAAAATTTAGATGCTTCTTGTGTCAATACTTTTAGCTTTCCAGCTCTCCTATCTCTCTATTCATTTTTATTGGCCCACCGAGCTTGTAAAGGTCAACAAAAGGATAATATCAAAGCGTACAACACAGCCAGATACCGATGTACGACAAAATAAATAAAAATGTAGGAAACCGAGAAGTGAGGGCGTCGCCGAATTCGGTTTTCCTTATACTTACGAGTAGTTTTTCTTGTTATAGATATCATTTGGCAAATAAACAGCTTTCTCTCTTGTTTTGCTTTAATATCAGTAAATAAGTTTCACCTGGAAGGAGTGAGAACACAGGACAGAACTAAGGACGAGCATTGTTCAAAGAGATAATTGAAACCTAGCTTCTGAAAAAAACCGTAGTTTGTGCATGCAGTAGATTATAATTAATACAATGGATGTAGGTTTCTACTTTAAATGCAAATGTGAACTAGGCTAACGCAACCCGAAGTAACTAAATATACGGAGTAGTTTGTAAAGTTACTTTGTAAATGATAAATTCATAATTATTACAGACCTGCATAAATTTCTGTGCTTTCCTCATTTTTGTGTGCACTACCGGTAACTCACGTGTCCATGAGCTGGAAAATTGACACAGAAATAGACAGGAGCAAAGAAACTGTCTTGCAAAGAATTTAATTATATTTGAAAACATTCGTTCACTCGGAATTCTTAGGTTGCGTTTACGACGCTGTGAGGATTCATTTGGTTATGTCGTCCACGCCGTAGCTCTACGGACATCTGAGGAGGAATAGTCAGTTTCGTTATGAATGTATTCATTTGTTTAATTTTTATTATTTCTATTTTACTTCTGCTCTAGCTGCTGTGTCTGCTTCAGGTTATAATTTCATTTCATTTTCTCTTAGACCTTTACTTACTAAACATAGGTATATAATTCTTTCTCACAGAATTTCCATCACCATTCCTAAGTACCTGGTTTAGGTAAACTCATTTCACAATCTTATTTATTATATCTCTGGATAGTTAAGCTGTAAACTATCACAATCCTTAGACCTGAAGTCTTGTCACGTTTATGAGAAAAGATATCTCTCCAACTATCTTTATTCTATAGCGATTATCATTAAAAGTCTGACAACTTTTCCACTCCGCCGTACGTCCATTCTTTAGTCGTATAATGCAATTACTGTGTTATTATGCATTAAGTTGATCCCGTTCCATTTACAGTCCAATTATTTATTGATCTTAAAAGCGTACTTTTTTAATTATGCCGTAGTAATTTTTAATGCCATCGTAAGGAACATTGAGCTTGTTGTTGTAACCATACTGGAAAGCAATAAACTTGGGAAATAAAGATCTCCCAGCTCAAGGTAATCTTTCCAAATTCCTATTTATATTGCAAAAATCACGTATTTAAAAATAAGCTTACTTGACAGGCTATGTTAATCAGGTAGCGTTACTAAAGAAAACTTTTTCCACCTACAAGCACAAGTAAGTAATTAATAACATATTCTTCAGGTAATATTAAAACTGTTACCGAACTGTAACAGAATAAGAGGTACTAACTACTTATATTCATATTAACTGTTTCCATACTCAAAAATATACTTTTTCATCATAAAGACAACATTCGCCTAAACCACTTCATTCAAAGCAAATATTTACTGAAAAAGTAATTTCTAAGATGCATACAATAAATTGGTTGGAGAGACAATTCAGACAACTTTATTGCAGCGCATTTTTCACAGACTGAAGCGCAATCATACAAGGTAGAATATAACTTTACCAGAGACTTTTCATTTGTAAGCAAGTATTATTTCGTGAATTTCAGATTAACAGATGGAACATTCCGTAATATATTGGAACAATGGCAAGGATAGAAAATTGAATACCATGCATTATGCATTTGAATGAACACTTAGTACGGATTGCAAAATGCCTAATATTATTTCTGCCGAGTTTACCAGTTCACCCCACATATAATCCATGAATAAAAAGAACAATTGCTGGCAACAGGAATATTTGACCACCGTTGCAAATCTCAAGTAATAGTACGGCACAGTGTTAGAGGTTTTCCGTATAAAGTCTACCGTATCTTTAAGATTGTATCACCGGGCTTTATTGCTGGGGCATACATTTCTGGGTATGAAAACTACTTTCTAGAAATCAAAAGTATTTTTAAGAACCTTCAAACTAATTAGTTCCCAATGACAAAATAAAAGCATTTTTCAGATTAGTTACAGGCACTACTTTGGTACTGTCAAAGTCAACGAATACTAATTGTACTTAACATCATCCTTTAGATGCAATATCAGTAATATTCCTGGAGAATCCCGAAATAAACCAATTCAAACTGAGAAATTATTACA
Organism: Yoshiicerus persimilis; assembly: GCA_020352615.2. Taxonomy (NCBI): domain Eukaryota; kingdom Metazoa; phylum Arthropoda; class Collembola; order Entomobryomorpha; family Tomoceridae; genus Yoshiicerus; species Yoshiicerus persimilis. Next base: position 33,924,038 of record CM036940.2, on the reverse strand, counting down.
ATCTCCATTCAATGGTACTTACTACTTATTATGTGGGACAGGATCAATATTTTGGGGAGTACTGAGATTTTAGTTCAGAGTTAGAGTTGACTCCAATAACGCCATAAACCCTGCCCGCAAGTACTAAATACTTGGAAATTCCTGTCTCTTCTGCTCCCAATTAGGGAATTTTGCCTATTCCAAAACAAAAAATTGCTAAATGACTTATCAACTAACTTTTTGGATTCTATCTAACTACACTTTCAGAAATTAAATATTGGCATTTTTAATTGTCACATTCATTTTTCCCTATCTAATGAACTCAATGGCAATAAGGAGTCAAATTGAGATTACAAAACAGAAGAAATTGGTAGTTTGTACAACCACTTTTTTCAATTGCAACCAATTAGCTGTAACAATACAAATTAATAAAAGCAGTAAATGTGAGGTGTCTTCGCCAGATGCGTCGGGATAACGATACATACGGCATTCAGAAATAGCGGTCCGTGTCTTATTAAGCTTATAAGCAGTGTAACCATCTACTATCTAGTAAGAGGTCGTCACTCGATCGAACTTTTAAATCCTTTCAGAAGCTAACTCTATATAGTTTCATCAAATATGTATATGTCTGGAAACTGAAATCCGGAATTAACTTAAGAGTACGAAATCATTTGAAATCATTTGTCCGTGTCAATGTACATACCATTTACGTACAATAAACACTGCATGCACTATTTCAATTGTACATATACCATTCCTCTTTGCTTCATTTTAAAGCTCAAAGATTAGATTCACGTTCACGAATTCCTATGTTGTATATTTCGATTATAAGTTTAAGTACTTGAGTCAATAATTTACTTTAATAAGGGCATGTAGTACATTTTGCCCCTTTTATTTTGCCTTCTGCTAGCGCTTGGTTATCAATATTTTACGTTAAAATATTAATTTCAGAATGTCATTTCTTGATTACAAAATTTAACTACATAGCTAGCCGTAAAGATAAATATTTGTCCTCGATGCTTAATGGCCAAGGGCAATGCTCACATTTAGTATACACGCGCTACAGAGATCAACGTCCAACTAATTTACATTTTTCGACAGAACCAGAATGTAAACTAACAGTGTATAAAGTTTACAAAAGCAATCCATTCAAAACATAGCTATAAATATTTGAAATGTTAATTAACAGCATCACATTTAATTCATGTAAATAGAGAAATGGTTTACTTCACTGGAAAATCACGGGAAAAACTACAGAAAAATTTCATGCTTGTACCTAAAAGGTACAACTGCAGGACTGCAGCAAAGCATCTACACTTTGCTGCATTAAAATGCATTATTAAAACGAGCATAGTGTATTTATTTTAATATACACTTAATGTAAAATACATAAAACCAAAATGTCCCTATAATCGTTTTTTTGTGAATAGGTCGTATCTGTACATGAATTTTGTACCACCAATAAAATGCTGCAATACATATGGAATACAATGCAGTAGTGTAAAAGTAAAAAATCTCATTACGGCAGAGCAGTAAGACATGGCTAGATTACAGACGTACTCCAAAAATCGGAGTATCTTTATGTAGTAGTGTTTTCCTCCTTATATATCCAATCTTATTGCATCACATCTAGTAACATTTAATATAGTATCACTTTTCTTAACAGCACTAAACTAGAACACAGTATTTCATTGAGTTACTTTCTTTCCTTGTTGTTGCAGAGTTTCAGCCTACTTTCTCCTGTTTTAGTACATTCTTGTACATGTACTTACACCAAGAGAATGTCGACTATTCGTACAAGTATTGATATCGGCACATCAAACACAAGAATACAACGTTCTACAGATGTAACCCATTTATACAATTGTACCATGTATCTGTGAGAAGAAAAGTACTCTCTCTAACTTGTTTTTCGAGTATTGCATAATATTTATTTGAAGCGCACTTTTTTAGATTTCCTCTTCACGTGCCTATGTACTTTATCTTTCGGCGTAGAGCAAAGACTTTAATGCGATGTAAGATTTCCTAAGATACAAATACCATTAGCATGGCCATGGATACACAGATACTAGAGATAGGTAATGGGTATAGATAATATCTCTTTTAACCAAAAGGACATAAGGAGGAAACAGGATGGAGACTGTACTTCTAAGGACTCTATTTTTTCTTTAAGTATTACTTTAGCTTTTTAATACTGCAATGAAAACAAATTATAGTATTCCAAAAGGAATCTGTAGTTATCAGGTAACTATTTAGAAAATAAAGAAGTGTGCTATATAGCGAAAGTTTAGCGAAAGTGTTTTTCTTAGTTTTTATGTGGGACCCTGTAAAAGTAAATCGCATTTTACAATAGATCCAATCCATTGTGATGCAATGTCATTTATGGAATATCATATTCTCAGTCACAATAACTATGTTACCCGTTCTAGGTACATAGGACAAGGATGAAGTTGTCTTCAGTGACGTTGCAAAAGGGACCTAAAAGTGCATGACACACAAACACAGTAAAGCTCTATAAGTAATAAAATAAACGTAGAGAAATGAAAGTATACTAGGAACACGGTATTTATGTACATTGCATTAGAGGGCAGATATTTGAAGTAGTGAAAAGTAGAAGGACCCGTGAAGTCCTAGGAGAAAAGACAGAGGACCTATTATTTCGATATGAGGAGAAATGAGATAAAATAAAATGAAGGTTTTCTTGTTTCCTTACGGGTAACGTGTAATAGGATGACTGCCATTGGCTTTCGCTTACTTTACCATACGAGAGCTTTGTACAGATGCTCTTTAGTCTAGTAGCTTAGCATGATTCAACTTGAGTCAGGTTCACTTTCAGTTGACTTGTCTTAGAGGAATCGACTATCCAGTAAAGTTGACTTGACTGACTTGCTCCAAGCCATTATATTACTTCTCTATTCCTAGGCCTTCTTCTTTGTCTAGCCTTTTATCTGTATTAGCAAGTAAAACAACTCCCATCGAATATAAAGCCTCTTCAAAGCATGTGAACACAAATATAGTGTTGTATAGTTACTCTTCTAATAGGTAGTTACATGTTACCTATTTACCTAACGCTATAGCGCTATACGTGTGTAAGATAGGGTTTAAGTATGTATTTCCTGTTAAAATTTCTGCCAATACACTATTTCAGGTCATATGGAAAAGGACTTATGCCAGACGTCTGTGTAAAGCTCTTATGGTTCGTAAGCCTCTGTTTGCCACTCTAGCAAGCAGCCTTCCTTTTTATAGAAGACCAAACGAAACTGGTTCAACTCAACTTAAATCTACTCTATGAATTTAGTTGAACTCTCTCATCGTCAGTCAGTTGGACTTCACATGCAGTTATTACATGAGCTTAGTTCCGACTCTGTCCTTTTCCATAATAATATTGCAGACTTGTTTTACCACTGGGGAGGATTACGCAAATATTACTTTCCAGTTTGCTCTGAGATGGAAAAGGAAACAGCATTGCATTTTATTGTCAACCAAAAGTTTCTTAGTAGGATATGATGGAAGCATACTAATCTTAAAATTAGATCTTACTTATTACGAAAACTAGTTCAAATATAAACGAAGTCAAATACGTAGATTGTACATTCAGGATACATGAAGGTAGAAACACTACAAATAAGTTGATGTGTGCGGCAGACGTGTTAAGTATTCAAAAAGTTCATTTCTCCACCAAAGTTAGCCAAAGTTAATGTACATGCATGTATGTAGTGCAGCAGGTAATCAGTGGGAAATGCTATTTAAGCTTCAACTACGTAGCAATAGTATAGGAAAAGTTAAGCTTATGAGTACTGCTGGATGGACTCATGTACTTCGACTACTTTTCTACTCCCTGTGTACTCCCGACAATAATTTGATGAAATTTTGCGAACATTGGTGGGGGTACATCAGACTTCACGTTTGAGATTGGAGAACTTTGAAACATTACATTACCTATTGGTATACTTTATTTTGAAGGTATCTTGGTATTTTGTGTAAGCGCATGCATAATTCTTACTGAAGGTGAAATGATTGATCAAGATTGCGTATTTGATTAACAAAAATTAAATGTTACTTAAATATTGGCTTATATTTAATTTTCCATATAAGCAATCAGCTTTCATAAACATAAATTGACATTTTTCTATGAGAATAATTACTTTACCATAAAAATATTTTTTTACCCTAATGATAACCATCACTCAATACAAAAGTAATCCCTTCCCCATAAGTAAATTGCAATTTCCAAATTGTATAGGATACTTTTTATACATAATTACATTTTAACTTTTTTATGAGTATTAATATTGATGAAAAAAATGTTACTTCAGCATAATATGATTGCCAAGGTCAAGAACAATAAACAGTTTTTGGGAAAAGCAACCCAATATGTGGAAAAACAATTTTACTTTTGGAAAAATGACGATTTTTGTTTATGGTAAGCTGGTTATTTTTATGGTGAAAAAAACCTTAAATATTGCAATAAAAACTGAAATAAAATTTAGAGGTTCGGCAATGGCTATATAGAATTTCGAAAAAGCTAGCTAATTTTATTTGACCTGGCCCTGGTAGGTAGAGTAGATCCTCCTGTAAAGTTTGACGTAAATCGATATTAAAGAGTGAAAACATGCTTACTTACATCTGTCATCTAGTAAATAAATAAGTACTATAAAGAGAGTTGGAAAACCTTTATAGTAACATATAGTTTTAAAGATAATCAAGAACGAGAGGATTTATTTTTGGGAAAGAGTCTCCAATCTAAAAAGGTCTCATCCACAAAAGTTTCCATTTACAAAAGGTTGTCAAATTATTTACTCTGAAGTTTTCTTACATTGGTTCAAAGATGAATTCAATGATGCAATGGAAGCTATCGTCGCTTCAATGGAATAAAGCTCATCATCTCAGCTAAGGTACAAAGTTTACACAGAAAAGCAAACATCTCCTAGTAAATCAACTCCTATTTTGCAGAAATAAGCAATAGTATTGAAAAAGTAATACTCCAGGAACTGGCTATCTACAGGTTGCATTTTGTCTGATCACGTTTCTATGCCTGTCCGATCCTATATATAAGGTTAAATAACTAATATTCTTTTCGAGTTCTCAAAATAAACATTGCTATTTATCAATTCTCAGACTGGACGATATCAACACGCAAAATACCAACCAATCGTTACGAATCTATGAAAGTATCTATGATTCTGCAACATGATACAAGTGACGGAAAGAATTTCCATGTGCTAAGTAACATTAATAAATTATTAAATGTTATTATCTTTAGAGCGGTAGAGTTGAGAAGGGAGAATATAAATTATCCAGTTTGAACTTTGTACCTTCCGTAGTAATTAATAGTGTGTTGCATTGAATACTAAATAACGCGTAGCTATATTAGTATCCATAATTCATAATTAATAATAAAGAAAATCAAAATAAACCAGTTATGTACAGGAATTTAAAGTAAGCTATGCTTATACTTACTTGGTTTTGGTTTGTCTGGTTCAGGTGCTGCAGTAGTTTGTTTTTGTGCAGCATGGAAAGGTCTGTCCTGTGCGTCTGTTGTTTCATCATTTTCTGGTAAGGATTGAGAATTATTTTCGTCAGACTCATTATCGAGGTCACTCTTTGCACTGTTCTGCGATGAAGTAGGAAGATTACTTGTGGTTGTAGTGCCTGTGGTTTCTGGAGCGGGAGTTGCAGACTGGGTTGTTGTTGTCGTCGTCATATCGGATGTGGCTAATTCTAAAGTATCTACGTTTGATTGCGATGCTACATTTTGATTCCCAACCTTCGGATCTTCATCCTCATTCTTTTCACTAATCGTACTTGATATTGCTGACGGAGATGAATTGGATATCTTTTCTTCTCCGTAATTTTCATCCATTTTACTGTCAGTACTTTGCGAGCTATCTTCTGTATTTGGAATGATTCCTTCCATCTCCAGGATATTTTCTATATCCGCTGATGCGTTTGCAGAGAAACTCACTACATTTTCTTGAAGGAACGAATTCCTATTATGGTGCTTTGATCCGGGCGGCATCCCCGAGGTCATTGCCAAATAAAGTAGCAAAGGAAGAATAAAGAGCCCACGAATCTCTGAAAAATTAACACATTATAGAATTAGGAAATCGAAGTTGATTAAATTGCTCACGAAAGCTATTTCTCTAACTTGCCCACTGTTTAGTGTTCACAGCACAACGGAATGCACTGTGAACACATGTAATAACAATTTTAAAATTAAGTTTCATAACATATGAATGCAATATAAGACCACTCTTGAAGGGATTGATTGAAAAAGTATCGTTAAACTTAGGTAATTCATTTGGTATAATTGCTAGAGTAAGAGTAGATATACACATCAGGCTCTTACGAATCTTTCCATAACTCCATTCCATAAATCAACGTAGATATTTGAACCCCGTTTGTTGGACCAAATGCCACCATTTTACATAAAATTGTGTAACTTCATAAGCTATAATTCAATAATATTATTATCCTGCAGCTATTTTTAGTTTGTAAATAAAATTACAATTATATTAATTCATTACATTCCAGGTATTAAAATCTTACTTTTAGGAAGGCAATTGGCTTATCGCTTTTGGAAAAGGATATATATAATAAACTTTAACCCATGACTAGAACAATGTTTAGCCATATACATATGCATATATAATCCCATAAAGCACATCAACAAAATTATTTATTCATAGAGCAGTAAGTAAAAACTAAATGTTTGTAGTTTGGCTTCCCTTTTGATCGATGCCTCTACATGCAAAGCAGTGCATATTAATAAATAAATGTGTATTGACATTGCAGTAAGAAAGTGTATATCACTGTGGGTCACTTCACTGTCATGATTGGCATAGCGAACAACAGTAGCTAGATTAATGCATCATGCATCACATCGGCTACACATACGTGTACAGTAGCAGTAGGATAATCAAGGTCCATGTAATTAATTAAGGAATTATTAAAGTGCGTACAGTTGAGTTCTTCTTAGAACTGTGTGCGAATATGTGTATAACTTTTCAGCTTTACATGTAAAAACAACTCACTTAGTCATTATACGTGCATTGCTGCATATTGTATACGGATTCCGGTTTATAGGCTCCCCAGACTGCAATGGAAGTTATGAATGATTGTTCTTGAAACTGTCGTTGTGTATGGGCTGTTACTGATTGCTTCCATCACAGCCGAGGTACCGAAGTCATTTTATATTTTGCAAAAATACAAGCAAGGAAAATGTGAGTGCGAAAAATATCCTTTTAATTCTTCCTAATATTCTCGGCTTACATCACATGAAAACAAGAAAATTCATTCCATGCGTTTAGGCCAACATGTCGCTGCAGCACTAAATGGTAAAATATAAAACAACTAAGGCAAACCTGTCATTGGTACTAAAACAGCGTTCCTATACTGATATTGATTTACTGAAAGTACAAAAAAGATTTGTTGACATTGCACATAATCAATAATTCATAAATTGTGTTCCATCCATCATTGTTGACATTCCAAATCTAATATGTAAACATTCTGACTGACATAAGCTGAGTTGAGTTGTTGAGAATGTGCACTCAACTCACAATCTCAAAATACAGTTGTAGGCTATGAGGCTAAATAACTTGGTACATTGCATAGGAAATAGCTGAAGGAACAGGTTCGGTGTGTTGAACTTGGAAACATTCCCACGGATGTTCCCTTCACATCCTGTAGCCAGAACCAGAGGTCCTCGTCCCCATCCAAAATTCAAACTTTTCTGTCAATAGTTTATCAGTAAGCTTCCAGTGTACTTTGCGAACACAAAGTACAGAACCGAAGCGCTTTTGTGAAATATTAAATAGATTTACCTAAAAGTATTCAAGCAAAAATGATATTTTCTCCATTTTTTTGTGTTGCTGCAATAATTTTACTGATCCTGTATAGCATTAAAAGATATCAGTTTTCAGAGAAAAATTTAGCACCAGGTAAGATTCCTTCTGAACCTACTTGTCTGAAAGTGAGCCTCACGTTAAACAAGTGAACAATTATTATTATATATTTACTAAATAGGTCCTTTCAGATTACCTTTATTGGGTACCATCATTCCATTTTTATTTTCGGGTCCTACTCTGCCATGGAGAGCTTTGGACAGAATCTCAAAGAGATACGGTGAATTTTACAGTATGTCCATTGGAACGACATATATAGGTGACTGTTTAATATGAAATTATAATCAAACGTCAAGAAAATGCACAAACGCTCAATTCCTTACGTGTAAAATTGCATGCATTATTATAATCAATTTTGAAAATCTTGCAGTTGTGCTGAATTCGTATGAAGTGATGCAAGAGCTACTGCAACGAGATGAATGGAGTTTGAAAGCAGACCATGTTGTCCTTCGAGCTAGAGCATTCGGAAAAGAGCTAGGTAGAAATAATTTCTCTGACTTCCCTAGTATTACTATACCATAAAAGTGCCTAAGTCACTAAATCTGTTAAAATTCGAAGTTTATACTTCTCATTAGTAGCAGTGACATTCCCAGTTTGAATTTATGTGAATAAATTTCCTTCACAGGACTAGCTTTTGTTAAGACTCCAGCGATATGGCAAGAAATGAGAAAGTTTTCGCAAAGAACTTTACGAGATTTCGGATTTGGGAAAAGATTGTCAATGCAGGGTGTAATAGAAGCAGAGTTAGTTGACACTCTTCAAGAAATAAAAATTGCTCTGGGGAAAAATAATGGGACTCTGCGAGTCCAAGACAATTTCACATTGTCTATTATCAATATCTTATGGAGCATGATGACTGGAATCCGCTATTCACATGATGATCCCAAATTGCTTGCACTTCTCCAACTAACTTTCCGTGGAGCAAAGAAATCCACATTTATTAATCCACTCTTGGCCTTCCCAAAACTATACGATCTAGTTACCAAAACCCATAGATTTAATCAAGGTTTCTTTGGCGAACTAATTGCTCTCATTAAGGTAAGTTATTTTCCAGACACGCTCTAAATATTTAACATCCCAAGCCTACAATGCGGAGTCTTCAGATTATTGCTTTTGCATATAAATGTAATATATCTTGAATTTCTTTCATTTTTACATTTCTTAAAAATTAATTAATTTTCAGTCGATAATAGACGAACGGAAGTCAAAAGGAGACTATCTACTTGAACCACAAAATTACATTGATGTATTCCTCAGGAAAATTAAAGAAACTTCAAAAGATGTTAATTCTGTGTACACAGGTGATTAATCTGACTTCTTTCAATATCACAGTAAACAGGCTTATGATTGACTATTATGTAACATTGGCTTGGCATTTATTGCATATCACAAGCAGAGGAACAGTTGGTTATTATGCTGGAAGATTTTTGGCTTGTTGGTTCAATGACAACAAGTGCAACTTTAAGCTATGCAATTCTCTTCCTTGTCTTAAATCCCGAAGCTCAAAAAAAAGTTCAGAAGGAAATCGATGAACATGTAGCCCGACATTCTATCCCTACTATAGAGGACATAGAAAAGTAAGTCCACATTTATTGAGCGAATTCATTACTTGACATTAACCTACCCATATGAGCAATTAAATAGCTTGGTAAGAAAACAAAAGGTGATTTATTGTACGGTATTATTATTACAGGCATGGAAAAATATTGTTTGAAGAGTTATCTTTTATTGGCCAATTTTGCTTAATGGACATAAATATGTCATTTTCTTTTGCAATTTAGAATGCCTTATACTCAAGCTACCATTTTAGAAATTCATCGTCTGGCTAGCGTTGTACCTGTACCAATACCCCGGATAACCGACAAAGCAATGACATACAAAGGCTGGACGGTGCCACAGGTGATCACTCCTTATTAAAAATTGGATTTCAAAAATTCATTTTCACATTTCACGTTTGAATTCTTAAACTGCAGTTAAAAACCGTATAAGGGGATTTCTACATCGTAGTGTCGCGATTTATTCTTATAATGCCTTCAGAAATATGTTCTGACACTTCTTTTACCTAAACATTCCAGCATTTCTATTATCAAAATCTTACGAAACGCTTACGCTTAGTTGGATTTTTTATTCGTGCATGTAAAATGTGATTTGGAAATGTTAAATCTTAAAAACTGAGATAAAAAACTTGCAAACGCTTTCTTAGGGGTCTATCATTGTGTCAAATCACTGGGCCGTGCTTATGGACAAAAAGTACTGGGGTGATCCAGAAGTATTTCGTCCGGAGAGGTTCATTAACAGCATGGGAGAATTTGTCCCTGATAGACGTGTCGTCCACTTTGGATTCGGTAAAATGTTCATTTATATAGCCATATTTTACTAAAACCCTAGCCATTTTATTGTAAGCTTACTGTTTATTGCATCTTCAAAGTTGAGTTATTTTGTGTGTATTTTTTTAATTTTCAGGAAAAAGATATTGCATCGGTGTTACACTGGTTAATTCAGTTATTCCAATATTCGTGTCTACTTTACTTCAAAAATTTACTATGGCTCTAGTTCCGGGAGAGAAGTTACCCAATATGAATCCTAATATTGGATTGAATGTTACACCTTATCCATTTAATATTCAAATGACAGCACGAGATTGAGATGCATGCTTCGAACAAGATAATAAATATTCACTAAATGCATTTAAAATGACTGTATCATTTGTTTGTTTTTGAAAAATTATTCTACTCTTTGTATTTGTATATTATGACCACAAGTGAAGAGTAAAATAGAGTTAATGTTATCATAAGCCAACATTCATAATTTCCATTATTGTTTTTACAACCTTTTGTACTGGTTTTATTATTTGCTATGACCGGAATGTTTAAACCTACAAAGAGCATGCGTTATTATTAAATTGCTTTTATTAAATTAGCCTAAAAGGAGCAGTACTATACTTGTACTATACTGTAATACAGGAAGCAATACTGATTTCCCTTTTTTGTGTTTTGTTTGTTGGAAGGGTCTCTGAACTTGTTTATATTTAAGTAAGCGTACTTGTGGTGCATTTTAATAACTAGAATACAAAATTTGTCATTCACAACAGAAGGCATAAATTTAACTAAACTGATGGGGCAATGGACGGTTAAGTACATATATTAAGAAAATAAAGAACATGATGACAGAGTTACTTATAACAAGTCTTCAGAGTTCTTATTTCTCGATCGTTAAAAGGCATAAATTATACCTGGGGAAATATATAGCTAAGCTGAAGCTTTGTGTTGGCTACGCTACTTCACCTTTGAACGATGTATGTATTTAAATTGAAGAGTGAAAATCGATATGCATACGTGAGAGTGTTTACGGATGAAAAGGTAACACACATTAGCATAATACTTTGCGAAACAGTGAAATGAGCCGAGTACCTTTTACTAAGGAATGGAAATACGTGCGCTATTCAGTTAGCTAAATAGGTAAGCTATTTGGTGAGAAATTCTCACACGTATATCAAAATAAATAGCACCTTTGGCCAAGACGGAAAGAAAATTAATCTTCTCTACAACAGTATACAGGTTGGTATGTCGCATTTTCTTTCAAACTACACCTTTAGTTTTTCTAACAATGTCATGTTTGTATATTTCCCTGAAGGACGTCTGAAATTCAGCAATAAATCAACTGCGTATACAAGTACAATCTTTGTTATACTTATTTCTAAGAAGATCTAGAAGTTATTGGCGACTAACGATTTCTCTACACTGTCAGAGGCTAGTTAACCCACCGGACACTTCTAAAATAGTAAATTGCAAAAACATAATATTTTACACACTTTCTGAAATCATTTATTTAGAGAAAAGGTCACCTTTTATTGCACGATATGATTCACTTGGATATATTTTCTCTAAGACGTGTTGTGGACGATTGTAATAAAGTCAAAGCATTAGTATAGGACATAAATCGCGATTTTCAGTATAATAGCAATTTAGCTGATGTCATTAGCAATCCCAACAGTTTAAATGGTAAATATTAAAACTTCTATGCATAACAATGAACCATGGATTGCTAGATTTGTATTGTATTCTGCATACTGATGTACTTCGGGGATGAATTAGCTTTATTTGGTGTTATTAAAATCTTGATCATGTCTGCAAAATGTTGATTAAGAAATGTCTGGATGTCATTCGTGAATAAATATGGTTGAATGAATTTCAACTTAGAAGACATGTCACTGTCAGTGCAATTATAATTCATAATTATTTATGAAAAGGAAATCTGCATATGCAAGTGATTTGAGTAAATAAGTATGTATTTATTTAAAGTTGAGATTACGTGATTCAATATTTGAATGTTAAATGTATATTATTTGGAAATGCTCAAGTTGGTATTATGTGAACCGTGATATAAAAGCTTTATGCTCATAATTGGTATTTACCTACGGTTTAGATTCTTATCCTTTTGTTCCTTGCTAAAAGTTCACATTTCTTAGCACTAATTACAGCGAGTCTCCATTCTTTGGAAAGTCTTTGTTTTGGGTTTAACTATGTATATGACTACAATAATACGTTAAGTTTAGCATCTGCTGAGGTAAGGCCGTAAAATGACTTGGACGATTGTGCTAAGGCATGGGTCACATTAAAATGATACTAAATTACAATGGAAACGCACGAGAAGGAGACATTAGTATGCATAAGGTTATTTGACGGGAAGAAAGTTATATTTAATGTAACAACTTCAACGTGAGTATATCTACTGATTAACATGAAAGATGTATATGTCTAGAGAATTTGCATGGGAAAGTGAGCTTACCATCCATGTCCCTGTTGCAGAGTAAGTAATGAATATGTTATTAGAGCAGAAACTGTGAGTTGGTGGAGAAACTTGAACAGCATGCAGTTCACTCTTGCCTTCCTGTCAAACTTGAGTTAGAGGGAGGACGAGAGGTTAGATTTGAGATTTCTGTAAGCCCTTCTCTATCCTTCGCACTTCCCCACTCTCTTCTCTGTCGCTCCACTAAAGTTTACAATAGTTGTGGTGGGGAAAGTCTGCAGAAAGTCCAGTTGAGTCGTAGTCACAAGAAAGATGTTCCTTTTATTGTTGGTTTTTCTTATTGTTAGCTCTTGTAATATTCTTGGCTCTGTCTTGTCTTATTTTATCTGTCATTAATTTTAATATCAACAGTTCTCACTCACATTCAAAGTGAAAGCCAGGGGAAATGCGCTGGCTTTGACTTCACTTGTCACAATGCAATATAATTCTATTGAATGTGGGAAATGCCACGGAAGAGAGACTGTCAGACTGAGTGAACGGAGTATATCCTTTTGTGCAAGTAATCGTAACACTCCTTGGATATTTCCCTGTCTGAATCAACTGCCACACTTTCCACGCCTTGTCTCTTCAATCTACTCTAGTCTATTCACCACCAATTCGGCTACTTACTCAGTAACAATACTAACAGTTATTTTTAGATGGTCACTATTATTTATATGGGGCCTGCAGCCAAGTGCTCTTTACATTCCTCGGCGATGTCACAGAAAACTAATAGCTGTATTATTCCAAATATCCAAATATCACTCATTCAATGCCTTATTCAAGATAGTAGGCAATCTGCGATTATAATACACCTATGCGTGAGTATTATTTGGCTACTTTGAGTTCATATTTTTTGAAAACGGATCACACACCAAGGCCAATTTCTGTAGCATCTCTGCATTGTGTGTTTGACTAATAAATCTGCTCTAAATATTTAACAATCAAATGTCATTTATTTCCAATTTGAATATTTTAATGTCAATTAGTCAGCCTTCATTTCATTGTTCACTTCTCTCACTTTTCATTGTACAACTGCCAAACTAATTAATTATATCTTGTACCTCGTCAACTAAAGCTTGCTCTTTCTTCAATTAGAGCGAACTGTCGAGGTTACTTCTTTGTTTGGAAAGACAACCGTTAATATTTCAATTTTCCGTTCCTTCAAATTCTCTTTAGTATTATGGAGCTCTGCTGTGGCGTTTTCTTTAAGGAATGGTTTTCATTATTTGAAGTTTTCATCTGGTGAGCAGTTTCTAAAATGTAAAAGATGCTTAAATTAATGATGTGTTTGTAATACATTTTAGTGCACTAGAAACAAATCGTTTTAGAATGCGTATTAATAAAATTTGCGGTTAATTACTAATTACACACTTTTCATTAGTTCGTTTGCTTGGTGCACGAATCCTTATTAATAACGACCAATAGTTGGTTCACCATTACTCTTGATTTACTTTTTTGGGGCTAAGACACCACCAATGTATGCTATGTTACCGATACAACATTGAAAATATTTACATACGATGAACGATGCTATTCAAAATATACTATTCATACGACGATTATTATACCGTAGCGCACATTGAGATTCATGAACCTACCATTAAATATGCTTCTCGGCCTTTGTTACTACTTCATATCAGAAATCTTATAAGGAAACGTAATACAGAAATACCAGGGATATTGACGAAAATGCCGTTTTATTGTGCAACTGTGGTGAGTGGTGTGTCTGTACACAAAAGAAATATGGATCGAAATGTATTGCATACTACATTCAAGCAGTCGCTAGTCGCTACTTGCTTTCACTGCTTTATTTAAGTGGCATTAAGTACCGTATGACTATATGCATTCTTCCATTATGTACGAGCTATTGACATGACATAAATACAAGCTAGAAAACATTATAATATTTACGTATGGACAATTCAATTCCATAACATTGCAATGCGAATAGGAAATGTTTTGATGACGGAAATTGACATAAAAAGAACTTGGGAAAATATTAGGATTTCAACTGTTATGAAAGAAGATAGAAATAAGTTTGTTGGTATACGACAATCTTAATTTAAGGTTGGCTTCCCTAGTTAAAAATAGCAGCCACAATACCACAAAGTAGGGAAGTTCTTATTAACAGTATTTTTGGCGCCAATCACACGAGTACGTTAGTCTGAAAATTATTGATTAATATATGAACGAAACGAATACTCCATAATGATATACTCTGCTTCTACTTTGCATACACAAAATTGTAGTCTAAATATTTTGGGACAGTTTAAATTGTAGCTGCTGGCAAATATAATACTCATGTCATAAAATTGACATAACAGGGATTTTTATTGCATTGTCCTCCCCAAGTAAAACTAAATCGATTTATTGCCGTATAATATTAATTCAATATCATCAGTCACAGGCCAAAACCCCAATAGTTTTGGATTGTTTTGAAAGTAAATGTAAAGCAAAAGTTTTGTTTTCTTTTGTGAAGAATGTCCCATTTTGCTAATATTTATGAAATATGAAACTTTGAATATGAGAAGTCAACCTTAAATCCTGTAAATGTAATTTGGTATAATGTCAACTGATAAAATCCCAATAGGAGCGGCAGCGGCAAGCAAAAAATAGAATATTGAACCTCCCCATTTTTTGTTACGACCTTTCTGTTGCGTCTCCAAGAAGATGCATTATGGAAAATGTAGTGGCTACGTGAATTGTGAATGTTTCCCTTTTGCTACGAATGTCCACCGTGCAGGCCGCAATAAAATGAATGGTATGTTCAAAGCGTTAGATTTGCTTCTGACTGACTAGGCTATTGTCCGTGTTTGATAGTGACCCGACTTTTCTGAGTGTACGTACAACGAAAATTAGATTTATTTGCTTGTCAACGAAAGAGACCCCGAGCAAGGAAAACGTGAACACTCGACTACAGTGTGATGTGTACTAGACTACAATAAACAAGACCAACTCCCATGTAGTAAATATGAAACGATATACCTTTACTTGCTAATCTGGCGAATCTTGTTTTGTTTCTCATCCATTAAATAACTGTATCACTAAAGTGTAATATCTTGGAAAGGTTAACGGATCAATTGATAACAAAATTTTTCAACCACGAAAGATTAACGTCATGTTTTGTTTTTGCTGTACTAACAATCATATCAGTAATCTCAAATGGTTTATTAATAGTGGTAGCTCTTGAAAAGTTAACTGGATGGTATACTGTAATTGACATATGCACACATAGGTATAATATTACTGACTTTATCTGGATGTCTATCAACTGTTATACAACTCATAAATAACGACTTGAATTATGTCCAAATTTCTTTAGATATAAATACTCTTGAGACATTTTTGTGGACATTGTGGTAAGAGTACAAAATGGATATGGCTTAAGATGGTCTACATAACTACTTACAAGAAATGCCACAATACTACAGATAAATTAAACAGAGAGAATAATAAAGAGTACATACAACGTAAGTTGAAGTTCTTAGAAAGTTTTCTTTTGAAAGAAGTAAGTAAACTATTTAAGTACATTGAAGTTTCTTCCACTTGACAGAAATTTCGAGAAAAGACACAATACACAATGAAGGTTTGCAATATTCAACATAAAAGGTCTGAACTTGATTTAGCACTTGAACAAAGAAAAAATATTCTGTAGTAACTCCAATAGAATCTGAAGATCTACTGTGGGCTGGACTGAAATAGATTCGTAATGAGAAGATGAGACGAGAAAATGAAAAACTTTCTCCACTTGGAGTTCCTAGTACTAATAAGACTTCTTGTGTATTTCACTAATGGAGCTTTGCTAGTGTTTTTGTCCAGAGCTGCATTTAAGTTGTGTTAAGTACTGTACAGATGGTTCACTTTAACCAACAAATCAAAAGTTAACACTTTAAACACTTTTTATTTCCGTGGGATACTTATCTCTACTTTCTCCTTTCCCTTCTTGACTCGTCAACTTGCGTAATTAGTATTTTTTTAAAAACTCATGTCTGCCTGTCTGGTATAATATTGGAGTAGTAAGTCTTGTATCTGGAATGTTAACAGTGTCGAAAATGGCAGCTAGAGCAGGTTTTCACTTTCTGGAGAATGAAATGGTGTGGTAACACCTTTGCAGTTACGGTGCGGAATAGTGTGCATGGAATTTATTATATATTTTATGGTGATATGACTGAAATGTGCTTGCTCAGTCAAGTCAACTCAAGTCAGCCACAGAATAAAGATTTTTCACAGAGATTGTACATTCTACCATGTTGTAAGTATTCCACCCTACGAATGTATGCCTTAAATTGTGCTGAACTATTGTATCAGAATTTTCTATTATTTTACTTGGTTAGCTCAGTGCAACTAAAACTTTCTAGTGTGTCTGTACCTACATGTATAATGCAACGATGAGATCGAATAAATGCTTTCTCCATGTGTAATTTCTATTGTATCCACATCCAGGGAATGTATTATATTAGATTGTGTATCTTATCGCTACTAGATTGGTTGCGAACTTGCATACTATGAGATTGACTATGCAATGCACAGTACCCTAAAATGTAAAAAGTCTTCGTAAGTGGTTCCGTATATTTATATTCTACATCCTGGTGTGTATATATTTATATGTATACGTAGTCAGAGATGTTTAATGTTAAACCAAGAGGTTACAGAGAGAAAGAGAAAGTAGAGTGGAGTAGAGGAGCGAGAGTTGGAGAGACTGACTTAGAATGAGTTTGAAAGTTGTTTTAGAAAAAGACGTAACATAAAGGGAAGGAATTATTTTATCGTGTAATATAGAGTATGGTAGTTGTGTAGGACGGTGAGCCCAAGTGAAAAGAAGTGAACCGTCGAAGCGGGTTTCGCCGTCGTTTGGTTCGTCTATTCTTCTGGTTTTTCGTCAGGAGAGGAGGAATTGGTCGGGTGTGCACTCGGGAACGAACCAAGTCGTAATACTGCAGTAAGTGCGGTGCAGCAGTTCAACGGAGCTCCAACAGCCAAAGCAACTCTTGCCTTTCGTAGTCGTCGTCGATTTACTCTTCATATCCAAATTCTCCAGCAATAGTATCACATAAGGAGCAGAGCCAGTTGGGCTCAGTGCGGTGCGCTACGAATGCCAAACGTGGCTAAAGCGGGATTCCAATTTCACTTCATTCTGTCTTATACTTAGAAAGCGCTCTGCACTTATACATATGCACAGCCATGCTAAAGTCCAAGCCAAGTCACACCAAACCATACACGACACGCCAGACCACTACAATAGTACTGTACAGAATAAGCAAACCAAGTCGAGCCTTGCATGAACTATAGTGTCAATGCTAAACGTACTTATGGTTTTGTTATGCTACATGTATGGAACACACATTAGGTTCGCTGTACATTCATTACATATACACCTACATGTTTATTGGTAGCCGTATATATGTTCCAACCATTCTTACAGGCTTTTACTCACTAACACCATTTCCTGGAATGAAGAAGGATGTTTTAGTTGTTGCTCCGAATTGAATGTGATAGGGCGGGTGCTCTGTACTTCTGCTTTCCTACTTACTCGTAAGGAATGGTTTTCTTAAAATCCCTTCCTTTCAGGCTATCTAGATTCAATATTATTTCAGATGCAGTGCAATCGCCGTGGTCTGGTTAAAGCTAACTAGTCTAACTTCGAGCTCTCTTCATATTAAATATTCCAGTAAGCAATGCACCTAAGTACCTGCCTACTTAAAACAATAGTTTCACTTACTTAGTGTTGGCACATGACGCATTTAAGAAGTCAAGGAGTATTTTCCTTTTAATCAATACACTGACTTGTGCAAATATGTACACAGTTCAGTTCATGTTTTAATACATAATAACATCACCGAAAGCAAACTCTTTGATGCCATATTGTATATTCATGTCTTGCCAGCAGAGTGCTTTGCAGAGTTAGTACTTACTAAGATTTTCAACGCACACACTCTAAAATCGTTATGTAAATTATAAACATATATTGCCTTCAGCAATAAAAATACTTGCTATTCGTGTTTTGGTCGTGGATTCGTCCACATGGCATGGCTGAATATCAATTTAGGTTTTTAGGTATCTCAGAGAAAACCCCATGTGCATGAAATATGCAAATGTGGTTAATGTAAACCTCATAATTAGTTAATACTAAGCATTAAGTTTACTTGCAACAAGTAATCATAATAATGGCACCTCATTTAATGATTTAAATGAATAAATTTAGAATTGTGTGTGGAGAACGTACAGGGCTTTGACAATGGCATCAGCAGATTTTTATGTTTTCAATTACGTCCCTGATGTTTCGATCCCTGATGATCACATGTTTGGACTATATATTATTGCCACATTGTAATGGAGTCTCATGATTCGCAATAAAAATTTTACCCTTAAAATACATTTAAACCATTAATATGCAATTTTAGCAGTGGTTAGTTAAAATCCCCAAAAGTGTTACATGGTGATATTAAGGAATTACCTTATCTTTCAGGATTACACTATTCAGTACTATTTAAGAACATTTTGTCCTAAGTTCCCTGATTTAACTATATAAGACGATGTACATACGTTACATAATATTACGAGAACCTGTTTAATCTTTTGTGGTGTTCTAAATTTAATGTAAAATTCCTCAGGTGAAGATAGTTCCATTACCGGGATACTGTATGCTTGAACTTAAACATTTATATTTATAGTATTAGAGTTACATACATATTATTTATTCTCTGGTACAAAGTTACTATTCTGCTTTTTGCACTTTACATTATCATTTATCAGTGGTCTTATTATTTGTTTACTATTATAATGTCAAGTATTACCTACGTAATTATAAACAACACCACTATTCATAGTTATGTACGTTACAATCTTAAACAGTAATTATTACAAACATTATATTATTGGTCCCTTTCTTATTCAGCAGTTATTTCCATGTAATTAGGAAAATTATTTTTGTATCTAGGTATACCCATTATAGCTTGATTAGGAAAGATGTGTGAAATACAAATAAATAATTTATTACATTCAATTAGGTAAGTTCAAGTTCCATTTACGTTCGCATTTGAAGTTTGAATCTGTAGGACGGGTAATTTACTAGTGCATTATAATGTATCATCTATTTGGTATATGAAAATATTAACTGTTTATAAAAGTGTTTATCGGAATTTCTAGCATTTTCTCTCATGCAGTGAATGCAGTCCCAAAGGTTTTTATCTAAATAAAAACCAAACAAATTTGCTAAGCCAGTCTAGTCTGTTTAATAGGCATTAAGTAGCCGTAGCGGTTGCGTTCTGTGACACTAAATAATATAGCAAACACATTTGTTAAGCTCCGAAGTTACTTTAATATCGTAGAGTGTTTCTGACCCTAGTTTAAATTACAACTGCTACCTAAAATTCAATTTCTAAATTGCTTTCCAAATTATTGGCATTGTGTTTTAGCGGTAGTAATTGCATTTCCGTGTACAGTGCATTTCTATGTCCCATGACAATTTGCGAACTGAATCCCAGTCAAGTAATGATGGTGATCGTGAAAATGTTCCTTTCCGTAACCTGATGTACTATGTACCTATACTTACAGGAAGAGACCTAAAAATAATGTAACTTATATTGTTCAGTTGGAAACATGATCTACTAGAAGGAACCATTGCCTACCAGGGGCACTTATTGAACATAAGTTCATTGGCCTATGCAGACTTGCATTTCTCATTGCAGATTTTGTTTAGCCAATGATTTTGCAAAACTTTAAGATCCTTTTTAGCGAACTTTTGAGTATCGTACCCCTGCACTGAAATATGGATTACTAAATAACGAATTCTTGTGAGCGCAGCCAACCACTAATTTGACGTTGGCAAAGGATCCGAATTTTACTTCATACTTCATACCCTCTAGACTTTGCTATCGATCTTGCATTCTGCAGTTAGTTTAGCTTTTAAATCATAGAAATAGATATGTATTAATTTTTACTTTTACGTTAGAGACAGAAGGCAACTAAATAGTTAAAAATTAGAAGGGGAAGGTCAGCTTACTACTGAAAGTTTTATGCCCCAGTAAGTTTTATTCTCATAGCTACTAGTAAGATTTGCTGGTAATATGATAAAGGGCTTGTGTGCAGAATTAGATTGCTAATGTAATGACAGTAATCGAGGTTAAAGCTTAAGGTGGTTTACTTATGATGCACTTGTATTTACGATTATGGCTAATGGGAGTAGTGAACGTCCAGCTTTCGGAGACTGAACTTACGCTTACTTTATGTACCTTTGCTAATGCATGTACGAAGTAGTAGTTCCAGGAAACTGGAATGAACCGACTCACTATGGCTACTCGGTGTACAAGACACAAAAGTTTACCTTCTTATTGGATTGAATAATTATTTTTTAATTCTACTTTAGTTTTGCAGAAACTTAGTAAGCTAAAGTTTACCTTCCTACATCAGGAGTGAATGTTACTTACATTTATAATGAAACTACAGTATGTTTGTTAAATGAAGAACTCTTCCAATTAATTTATGGTGAGAAGAGAATGTTTTGGACTACCTCTGGGGTACTAATTTTTCAGTTTTTCGCTGTTTCAGTTTCAGTTTCTCATGTCTGAACTGTCATGATAAAAGCTTAGGCTTTTCAGGAAAATAAAAGACGAATTCCTTTAAACTGAATGCACTGTAGTTCAAGAATAGGTTAAAATAAAATTGCTTCGTGCTACAGATAAAGTCTTTCCTATTACACGATTAAGCTAGCCTCTGTTTAAGGCAACAGACATCGCTTCAACGATTGAGAGATTCAACAGGACAATTCCAGTTTTGTAGATAGGTACAATAGATAGGATAAAAGGTATTTAAGGACTTTCCCTTGGAGAAAGTGTAATGGAATGGCTTGGGTAATTGCATGCAGGTGGACATTTAAAGATTTTCCTTTTTTCTTGACTTTCCCTAACTTACCAACCAAAACCCAGTCAAAGGCAGAACTGAAGCTCTCTTTAACGCTATGTCTTTCAAGAATGTTTACCGATGCGCCCTGTTTATAAGAAATGTAACGGCATTCTGTACATCAATGAAATTAATTCTTCCTACAAAATTAAGTAATGAATGATTCTTATTTAAAAAGCAAACTTACTATAAAACCTACTAAATTATTTGCATCGAAATTATCGAACACCTTATCTAATAATCCATAAATTCTACAAATTTTGCATGTTAGACTTGTATCATTTTGTATATTTTACTGCAATTGAACTAATGATAGATATGAATGATGAAGAGTTTTCACATTTTTATCTATCTCAAAATCTCATGCATTCATATATGATTTATTACCGTACCTATCAATAGATCACGTACATTACTTATGATATATATAGTACAAATATATCTTAGGGTTGGCAAAATAATTATATAGGTGTAGTTAGGTATTACTCGCCGACTAGGTATACATTTTAGTTTGGATGTACTACGAATTCCTCAAAGTTGAAGTGGTTTCTATTGAAAAGGGTTTTTGGGAGAAAGCAAAAGCCGAATGAAGACCACGACAACCGAAATACTGCAGCGCCAGCACTTTGCATTCGAATTAGTTAGTCTACTTACCCAACTGGGTTGATTGTGAGTTGGCTTACTCGCATCATGATAGTAGTATTACTATGAACTATAGTTGTTTTACTAAATATAGGACATGCATCCTCATAAACATATACTAGGCTTACAAGGCTACCCATTTCTAACATTAGAGAAAAGTACAATGTCCTTAGTTTTTCTATATCTAAGCCGAACTACTTAAAGTGCGAGTGAAAGCAAGAAGAAAATTGAAGTTATGTATGTACGTGCTGGCATATAAAAACATAAGACAGGGTTTCATCCGTTTAATTCTTTCTTATAGAGTGGGAGTGCAAAATGTATGTATAGAAGCTCTGGATCGTTTTCCTTGTATACTGTAGCGGTATTGCAGAAATGGAGTATATGAACACACAGTGCATGCATTACGTATAGGTTCTTTGTAGTAAGAAGCATGTATCTGTGTGGTAGTAGTGGGTAGGGATGTTAGAATAGATCGCCTTACTTGAGTAACGTTACTTAACTAGTATAGAATGGAGAAATTCGCATGCTACACATGGCTAGTGCTTTTCGCCTGCAGGATTCACGAGGATTGTATCTGCCTCCATCCTTATACCACTGTCTCTACTGCGGTACGGATCAATTTTTGACGCAGCCCTCTCTCACACTTCCTTCACAATCCTCTGTTAGTATGTATTTGGAAGCGGTAACTGTGCCAGTAACACCCTCCTTGTGAATCTCGTGGCAAACCGAGCCAAATATTACTTCCCGCTCTGCACTCTATATCCGTACACATTAATATGTACATACCGAAGTGAAAACACAATTACTTTATACAGTACTATAGGAAATGCATGTTGGACATGTTACCCATGTAAATAGTGTATTATTACGAAACCCATAATGCATGTAATGGAAATGAAAGTACCCCTGGTGGGTAGTGTAGCACATACGTTGTAGGTAGTAATAATAATGGGAACCCTCATATTTATAAAATGCATACGGTTCATTTAGCAATTTCTCCTCGCATTTTATAAATAGCATAGCATAGCAGAATTCTGTAGAAAGATTTCTGCGTTGAAAGAAAGTAGCTAACGAAGCGAACGTAATATATAACATGGTAAAGCGAGACAAGGCAGGGCGGAGATGTTTTCTCCATTTCTTACGTTGATCAAGTTTCAGGGCAGAATAAACAGAACTTTGTTTTGATAAGGTAAGTAGAACTCTATCGCTGGGCAAGCATGTTCGCCCGTCCAAAACAACGTATCCATTCTGACTCAGTTATTGAAAACGTGGATACAGGAATGACATGGAATAGAATGATGCGAGTTATGCGTGTACTTCTATTACTACTTATATTATGTAACGCCATACCAAAACACGGTCGAGGTATGCATTACGTAATCATATAAAATATGCCTTGCAGAGCAAGCAGGATTAGCTGTACCTGTAAGTATATATTTAATGAGAATAGAGGTGAGGAGAGTGGCATGCAAAGAAAACATCTAGAATCCGAACGTCACTAGATTGGGAGGTTGATTGTCGATAGTGGCCCAGTTTTATGGATTCGCGACTGGAGAGGAAAGTGATGTGAGTTGAGTTGAATGAAGTTGAGAGCCGATTAGTTGGCTACACAACGAACATTGAACATGACTCTCTATCTCCAACCTCCAGAGTTCTTAATTTCAATCGCTTCCGTTCCGTCCCAACTTCCATCCGCGCGATGCGAACTTCACGAGTGTGAAATGGAAGAGACGAACTGAGCTGATTGTGAGAGAGTCAGAGCTTACAGCTAGAATTAGAACTGGATTCCACCGAGAAGAAAAACTCGTGACGTGTCTCTTTTGGTTAGCATTGAGAACAAAGAATCGTGTTACCCTTCTAAATCTGTGTCTCCTTATGTAAAGCCTATTATTTGCTCCCGACTCCCATTCTGCCCAATCAGTCTACTCAATGACACACATAGGTAGCTCTGCTAAGTCAGGAAGCTCCAGGCCTTGCTTCCTAATAATTCCAGGTCAGGTGCCTAACTAACTCCAATATCTAACCCACTCAGCTAATTTCGTTTACTTACTTCCTTAGATTCCTGGTTTGCAGAACAGATAAAACGTCAGTTCAAGTTCGAGACAGACGCTTCTTTTACCTCATCGTGGTAGGGGTGATGTGGCATGGCAGCTGACTCTATTCCCCATCGAACACAACCACCAACTACTCGATTTTTCTTAAATCTTTGACTTTAGACTTTAGCTTGTCTAAGAGAATAGTCACACTACTGTTTAAAACAGTCTTTCGCGCAAAGCGCAAAAGCTAGCAAATATAAATCGATTTCACCCGCTAGTTATACCAAGTATGTTATACTTGTCTATTTACTTCTTTGCCTTTGTGTTATTGTCAATTCAATAGATATCTCGTAGCTGTATTGTTATTTTATTATAATAATGTACACGTACAAAGCGTATACTGTGTTTATTGTGCTTCAGGAGTTTCCCAATTCGTGGATGTATAATGAAGGATAGTAGAGCTACACCGTTTTTAGGTAAAAGATAATGAGCCTAGAATTTCTAGCGGAGAAATAAATAAAAATACAAGCATTCATTAAAGAATATAAAGGAAATAATATATTGCCTATGGAGAAAGGCGTTATGAGTTTTCCTATGTCGAACATTTTGAGTGGTGGTTGGTTCGATCCATACTGTCGGCGATTTTTAACTACTTTTTACTCAAAGCACAATCGATAAATTAAAAATTCAACACTAGAAAGTTTAGCAATTGAATTGGAGATTTTTCCTACATAGTTACATTTGCGTTTAATTACTTGGTTTGAATGGTATTTCAGATTTAATTCACCTAAGTTTTCAGTGTAAAATTGGGCTTTCCCCAGGGCATATCTGTACCTTAAAGCACTTTCCGATATTCCAATTTTAAAACCCTATGAAAAAGTAGTTATTCATCTATTGGAAGACTTATTGGGAAGTACTTACCTCTTGAATTACATAACACAATACGATAATACATATATTACATGCCTTTCCATCCCATGCTATAATTTGCCGTGTACGTTATTGTATGGCTACTAATAAAAGACAAAATAAGAATTCGTACCCCTTTCTTTACAACGATTGAACGAATGGTAAATCATTTTCCTTTAGGGAAAATACCATAGATTTTACAAAGGAATCAATAATAGCTAGAAATATAACTATAAATGAAATTGAGTTCTACGGTTGTACCAAGATATGAATACATAAAATTGAAAAGGTAGTTTCAGGATTTCTCATGAAAAGGCAAATGAAGGTGCTCGTCTTTTGATCTAGTCGAAGAAGCTGCACTATAATCAAAACACGGCTCATTTACTTTTCTTGACATGCATTTCTACAAATGTAATGCAAATTGGAGGCTACGGGAAACGCAAAATACAATTAAAAGAATTATTTTATGACACATTAAGCTAAAGTGCTAACAAACTGGCGAATGCTTCCCATACAAATAAATACGAGTAATACGTATTGAGGAACAATATTTACCTTAAATACGAACGTTTATTTCCATGCACATTACAAGGACAGTCCCGGATATGTTCCATTTCCACATATAAATCATTTATGCAATATTTATTTTGTTTTTCTTTAAGTGTAATGTCCTTTGTAAACTTAATACGATAGTGCAGAAGTATTGCCAAAGATAAGGTTTAATGCTCTCGGCTATCATTATTTTAATAATTTAATTGAATGAAGTAATAGTAGAGTAGTAAAAGTTCTTGGTAGTTAGAACAAGGCTGTTTACCTTTCCATATTGTTATTATATATGTGAAATAGCACAAAAAATCGTTTAATTTATTATTGTCTGCACTGCCCATATCCGTTATAGACTAGCATATTGAATTTTACCCTCTTTTCCGTGAACTGAAAGGCAGTTATGGAAATCTAGGAATTTGCACATGTACCCATTCAATAACAAAAATATTAAAGCTACCACAATCAAACTAAATGGTAAGCGAAGTGCAGCAAGCAACCAACATTAAAATATATTGCATGCAGAAAGACTTTCCAATAGTAATTGAATGAAGAATTAGGTTTATGCTGTTGCGCATATCGAATCAAAATATTATCCTAATGTAAATTATCTGAGATTTATTTTTGACATCGTGTAGTTGAAGAATGTAATTAGAAATACCACTTTGGTGTTAGATTAGGAAATTGTGACCATAAATAACTAATAACTTAACCTTATTTATTTTTTCCGAGTAAAAATTCAGACTTATTAATAACGGAAACGGAAGCATTTGACAGGTTATTGAAACCATTTAAATTCTATATCAGAGAAACATAAGCCGATATCAGCAATAGGAGGGGAAGAAGTAAAAAAGCCGGAGAGTACATTATTTAATTACTACTATTGCAGAAAAATTTTCATAATGTACTATTGTACCCCATCCAAAGTAATGATTTCAATATTTCAATTTAGTTCTGCAAATAGAGAAACATTTTAAATGTAAATGTTTCAATTTCTTTATTTACTGCATCTATATGTATTACTTTTTGTTACATATTTTGAGTACCTACTAACTAACTAACTGCCTCGGTGCCTACTAAGAGTAGCATCCATTCTTAGTGTCAGTGGACAGTCACTGCCAAGTGCCAACATTGCCCTGGTAAACATAAACCTCTGAATGTTGAATACTGTACTGATTACTAGGTGTTGGTGGAATGAGTGTTTAGAAATGACAAAAACACATGGGAATTCATTCTCATTCACAGCGCTATTCACAGCAGGCAACCACCCAGAAAAGCTAAGAGATGCATGCATAGTAATAATATGGGGACTGAAACACTGTAAGTGCGACTTATCGTTAGTTTTCTTCCCCCGACACAATTCTTAGCTCTACAAAAGAGATCTCTGTATAGCAGCAGTCAGGTTAAAGAAGTGAATGCGTTACTACATACAATTTGCTACAATATGTACACAGAATGCACACAGTGTAGTACAAAGTGTGGAACATCAATCACTTTCTCCTGTAAGCGGCTCCAAGTCAACCGAGTCACTCTTTCAATAGAAGGGAGCAAACCCATCTCCGTCTCAAGACGAGTAGTCCATTAATAATGCATTCCGTTCTGCAAACTCCGATTTTTTACCATCCATCAGGTTTACAACACCTGGATTCCTCTTCCGTTCTTTGGTCTCCTACTCACAGCTTTCACTACCTGCTCTGGGCTTGACTCCTTTTGGTGTCCTATTCCTCAACTTCTCATCCAACAAACACTCATCTTCCAAGAAAACAAATATTACCTGAGTGGTCCACACATTTCAGTCTTACAAATAAAACTATGCACACTAGAAACTGAGATTGGATTCCAAAGAAGTATTGGCTCAATATGACTGCTGGTCAGTTACAAATAGTGAGCATACATTATTATTGTATTTATCTGTACATAAGTATCCGTAAGATGCGAAACATGAAGCATACTAGACAGGCATTTGTTAAAATAGTACTAAATTAATAAGTCCAACTAATGTTTTTTAAATGCTTAATACCAATAACCAATTTATTGACACGTCCTTCCTAATTATTACTTTATTCACTTACAAAGTTATAAATGAGCTTAGTATTTCAATTTTTCATCATGAATTTGCATTTGTAAATGATGCATGTAATTTTGAGAAAGATGAAACTGTATGTGGTCATGGTATCAATAAACGAGCCATTAGAACAGATCAGATTACGTGATAAACAAAATGATTAATATGCGCCGCAAAATATCCGCTGTCTAACCAAATGTTGGCTTTCAAAACAGCAACCATTGCAGTCGTTATTTTGTTATTGAGCATTGAAAGCCCAAAAATCAAAGTAAGTAAGCGAAGCCATTCGTTTGTCACACCTTCGTTTAAAAGTCGTCCTGTCTAGTAACTTTCCAACATATTCAGTATCAGTATGGGTAAGTTTTGGAGGATTGAAGTTTTGAAGCGATTTTTAAATACACAACACTTAGTAATTAAACTTCAAAAATATTCTTTTTTTAATTTTCATCGCAAATACTGTAGTAATATTTGTTTTATTTAAGCTCGGCCAAAAAGTGAAAATTCTGCTTGGAGCCCATGGTCAATGCTACCATTGTCATCCTCTTCGGGTAAATACCTAAACAATGATGATGTAAAAATAATTAAATCTCAAGATGGATGACAATTATCTTGTTAGCTAAATGAATGGAATTACTAAATTCTCTTTTACATCTTAGACAATAAATCCAACCAGAATACTGTGTCAGTATGTCACATTGCAACCTTTTGTGCAATTGTCATAGTTCTTCGTATAGGTATGCAACATATCAGCTTTACAAGTTAAATTTTCAAAATTTGCTACTGAAAGTAATTCAATATTTATGAAATTCAGTGGGGACAGCTGTTAATCGTTGAGCAGAGAATGTGAAACAATAAAATGGAAAATGTGTTGGTAATACTCTATCCTCATCCTCACACTATTACAAAATCTACTACCGTACTAACATCTGATTTTCTTTATTTAATTCAAAATGATTTAAGTAACTGAATCGTACTCTACCATAGATTCTACTTCTACAATAAAATAGAATGTTAAAGCGGAAGACACCAACGATGACACGAGTTACAATCCTCTACGCAAACTAGTATTTATATAGTAATATATTAATATGTATACTGAAGCTGTCCAAATCAACGTATAAAAGTTAAAGTTTAAAATATTTGCACAAGGCCGAGAATCTTAATGCTCTGTTCGAGATCAGAGGCTAGTTTTTAATAGTATTCATAATGAAATATTACAGCTCATTACGTTACAAATTCAAAAAATATGTTATCTTTCATTTTATTGCTAAATGTGCTAAAGTAAATAATAAACTACCAAGTACTTCTACATAAACTGAAGCAGAGGTAAATTTTTAATATTTAACAAGTAATTCACTACATCACATGAATTCTATTTATTTATTTATTTTTAAACAATATTAAGATGATCATTGCATAACACCTACTTTAGAGGAAATATTCCTTCGGGATTTGCGTTAAGGTATTAAACTATTTGAATTTGAGAAATGAAATCTCAATCATTATTTTCATTACAGACTAATTCTATATTCATTCAGAAGAAGCGCCAGAAAAGCGTACTTCATTCGTAATGTATTCTACTAAATTAAAGCTCTATTTGCAATCTTCGAATGTCTAAGGCTTGACTTCATCTTCATCCCTGTATGCTATGATCCATAACGCCATTTTGCAACTCTTCCTGTAATATCGTTACATACGGCCATTAGTATTGAATTTGATTAGCCTTAGCCATTAGTTTGTTTCACATTGAAATGGAGAAAGGGAAGTAGGGAAAGTAATGTAATGTTCATTATATACATTCAAGTGGAGATAATTTAATAGCAAAAAGTGAAATGTAAAAATTACAATAAAAAACAAGGTTTGCTTTGCGTACCAAAAAGCCAGTAACTTTGTCATTCTGATCAGGATCCATAACACTGATCATTATGTGCTCCTTGTGAATACTGCTTTTCATGCAATATGTGCAGAGGTGGCAGTTTAAACATTGAACACACGACCATCGAACTCCTTGAATATTTTCCCATCCACAAATTTTGCAAACAAACCCATAATGCTTCTTTGCCTTAAAAAAGAGCTCCGATTCTTTTTCATTAACCACACGACTCACGAGTGGAATCGTTGGTTGAAACCTGAAACAAGATAAATGTAAATATAAATACAAATTGCACGTTAGAAAAAATTAAACTTGAAGGAATTCGATCTTGGGCCATCTTTCCGGTAACATCAATCCAACATGTTTCATTCATTCATTGTAAACTTAGCTCAAGAAAAGATGTAGCGATTAGTGATGAGTTAATCGTTACCAGTTACTCTATGTTTTCCTTCCAAAAACCCTCTTCTAGTTCAATTCAATCTGATGGCATTAATGATTAGTAAAATCAGATTGGATTGAATTACTATCCCCAAAGATATCTAATGAATGCGGACATAAAAAGCTTCAATTGAATAGTTTAACCCAAAGCCAAAGTTCTTTATCATCCAAGATACAAGCGTAAGGATTTTAGAAGTATAAGTCTAAATGTGGTATGGTTTCTATTCTAAGTATATTATTACTACCTAAAGGCATCTATTGAACATAATTAATTCTTTCGTTGGGATTGAGCAAGACGGCCATAATAGACACAGACAGAGACTAAGTTGCTTGACACATGCAATAAGCGATGGTCAACTTTCTTAACTTACCTGTTTGAGATTTAACGTTATGGTTGGTTGAAATAGTATCAGTTTCCCATGACGTTATGCCATTTATAAACAATACTTGATTATAAACAGTACGGAGTATACTTGTGGACATTTTTAATTGCGTAATTAAATGAAACATCATCATAAGAATAATCACCATAAGCCTTAGCAGTACATATGAAAGATTTCTCATGATAATGATTGATTAATTAATTACAATTGTTGACTATCCCTACATAACCTGTTAAAAACTTATGAATAGAACAAGTAAAACGCTTTACATGGAGTTCCCGTCTTCTAACAATTCGTTGGAGTTAAAATCCGTCAATTCTATTGATACGCGGATTCGCCATCCGGGAATATTTAGATTGGAATCGCCAGCACAGAAATTCATTTTAAAATCATCGGCTTCGGTGAACATAAACTCAGGCATCACTTCCTCCCGAATAACGAATGAAGAGAGGCATTCCCTCTTACGATCAACGTTCAGGCCAAATACAGGCGCCTGCCATGTAATATTTTTTCCAGCGTCCTAAAAACATATTATATAAATGAATTTAAACCGAGATCTTAAGAAAAGAATCCCTATAACCATCACGAGCAATTTTTTTAATAAAAATTAACATTTGCTCCTATTGGAGACTTACGAATGCTGAGATGAGTTCTATCTTAGCGAAAAATTCTGCTGGTGTTGTGTCATCGTCTTTACCCCACTGAATGCATTTCACATTCCAAAAGTATAATCCTTGATACTTGTCGTAACCACTATTCAAAATAAAATATCTTCCATATGCTGCAAGAAAAAGAGGTCGAAATAGGGTTGAACTAGTCCCAGATTCCATAAGCAACGACTGTTCAACAACCACGGAGTTGCTCATTATTCCATCTATCATATGATCAAAGACGAGATGGTCCACGATTTCATTTAATGTCGTTTTAGCAGAGCATAACGAAAACCCAATTTTGTGGCAAAGATTATACCTACAATAAATTCAAATACATAATAAAGTATTCTCGCCTTCTCGCCAAGTCAGAGTCAGAAAAGAAAAGTTAAACAAACAGACATGAAGCAGTGAAGATATCAAGATATATTATTACATTTTAATTTTACGCAGTTAGCAGTAGTCTTCAAACTCGGCAACCTAATGTCAAATCAAAAGCAGGATTGCCAAAGTGGCAATAACAATGGACAGTGACCACTACGGATTATTATGGAGGCAGCTCCCAAAGGTATCGTCCTTCCACGATGTTCAGTGTGCAGCTCTGTAGCTTGAAATGTTTAGTGAGCGTTGACCTTAATGTTGAAACGTTCAGTTTTGACTTTAGATTGTAGTACTGCTAATAAAACGATAACGAATCTCACCGAAATATTGCAGGTTGGACTTCACACCAAACTGCAAAGTTAAAGTTGGCAAAGTTTTCGAATAGTAGTAGAATTCAAACAAAGGCGGTGTCTTGCTGACTTACAAAATCATTGCAATGGTGTTGGCGTTAGCAACACTAGCATCCCCTGGCAATTGAGAACGATAACTAGGATAGAATAAGCGAAACTCCACATGCGCCAAGATCGACCGAAAAAATAAAAATGCACGCAATGGTCATGAATTTCTGACAATATAATATTTTAACCAAGAACGTTTAAAAAAATTATTATCCTCTATTATGTACCCAATCTAAAGAAACCTCTTTTTTCACAATAATGCAGTCTCGAGCATTTCATGAGTCTCGAGCTTTTGCGGATTGCTAAAAACGTTTTCTACAGCTATAAATATTTAAATATTATAATAAATCATAATAGCAAACAAGCTACTGTTTGCAAAAGAGCTGTACTTATATACAACACTATTTCTGGAATTTGTACTAAATTTTTTAGTACAAGTCATTTTCCGGGAGCAATAGCATAGCTTAGCGGCCAACAATGAACAATGCACATGTAGATTATTCTTCTTAAGTACCATAATGTACACGCTGTTCCATTTCCATTACTATTATTTCATAATAAGCGAACTTTTTAGTTTCGATTTCTCTACCAAATCGTAATCGGTATGAAAGAGCACATTTATAACAAAATGAATATTAGGTAATCATATTTCTATTCCTTCTGCTTTCTACTATTGGCTGATGACCGTATAATGCACGCATATGGTAATGGTAATGTCTATGGTGGCTATGGTTTTGTAAAGCAAACTGAACACTGAACATACCTAAAAATATCCATTATTCTATGGTCAATAATGTATAAAAGAATGCAAATGAGCAGTTTAGTGTTCACTAGTACTCATTCTTTCAAAAATTTCAGGGTATAATGGTTACTCATGGTTAGAATGGATACTAAAGAAATACATATACCTAGACTACACTGTTATGTACTACATGGATTTGGTATAGAGAACATGTATGCATAAAAATATCACAGGGGTAACGCATAAAATTGTAAACGCCTAAGTGCAAGTGGTGTTAATAAAAAAGGCATTTTTAGCTAGAAGCGTATTGGAAATTGCAAATACATTCAAACGCAAAGTAGACAAAGTTCCCTTTCTATGTTGGCTAGTGGCTTCCCTGATTTACTTCCGCCCTAAATGCGACAATAAAAAGTGTCTCCATTTCAACTTTAGGATTTCATTGCACGACCAGACACCATCATATTATCATCACATTTTTATAAAACTCGAGGAGTCTTGGTTTCTACTCAAGCGAAACACACCTTACCTCATTTGTATTCCCTGACTCTAACTACTGTTTAGTGTGGATGGTCACATCACATCCTCGAGTTACAAAGCAACATCTAAGGTATAAAGAAAGATTCGTTTCATTCCAAATACAAGTGAGAATATTTGTTTACACACTTACATTAAAATCTGCTTACAAAGGGTTACTCAACCTCTTGTCTCAGTCTTTTATTCTCTTGGAGTAACCTGATAGCATTACGTAAAGCATACTTAAGAACTCAGAATTTAAAGAAAATACAGATAAAAGTCTGAAACTGAAGTGCTTTGAAATGTGGTCTTCTAAAAGTTTTTCTTGTGAATTTATAATGGTCACCACATCCGTCCTTTTACTCTTCTTAATAGTGAATTTCCAAAAAGTGTCATCATACCCCGACGGAGCTCCGGGAGAATCTTGTGTCCGCCACAAACCGTAAGTGCAAAGTAAAATCTGATACGAAAAAGTGTATATTTCTGTCTTTAAGAGCTTTATCTTTACAATGACAATTGTACAATTTTTCCCCTAGCTAATGTTTGGGTAGGCATGTTACAAAAACGTTTTTTGTAGGCAATGCAATATGCGTCATTTAATTTGAAATTAAGATCCTATAAATGGACTAAAATGAATATGCTGATCCCAACCGTTGAAAATAAAAATATAGGCCACTTTCTCAAATTTTTATTGTATAAAATCTTCAGTTCAGTCGTTTAAATAAATAATTATTAGTACTAGTAAGATCATAATTATTATACCCACTATGTACCCTTTAGCAATTCAAAACTTAATCCCAGGAAATGAGTTTATGGCTTCAGTTCATGTTGTGAACTTATAAAAAAGCCGTTGAAAGTAAAAGACTTTACCTTATATGCTGACCACAAAGTTATCTTAAATATACCGATATGATAGTTCTACTGAAATAAAAACAATAATAAAGGGTATATCTCATTAGAATCCACCAATTACCAAAAACATGGTAAAATTGGTAATGATATTAATTCTTTGGCATTTGTTTGTGTAAGAGTTGCAAACAATCAAACAATGAAACTTACAATCTACTCTGACACTCTTGACAAAGAACAATACTGCAAATAGCAAAATAATTTAATACCTATAAATAGTACTGCAATTTTTTTTATTTACTACAAAATAGTTCCTAATCACAGATCTTTATTCATTTTTATCAATTCAGTCCATATTTGGGCCTGACTGAGCTGATCTACAAATCTGAATAATTTTTTGACTTTTAGAAACCATGGAGGTAAACCACAACCGCTGGGAACGCTACCCTTTTTGGTTCAAGCAACTGCATCTAGTTTCAAGCCTGGAGACACCGTAGGAGGTTTCATTTTTAATACACTTATACTTCTTTCCATTTTCAAAGTTTCACAATATCTTAATGAATATATCTCTGGTATCTGCATCTTTCTGTTTAGTTATATCGCAATGTAGACATTGATGCAAGCTTCTCAATTTCTAAGACTACCTATGTAGGCGGTGTACCAGACACTTAAAAATGTCAGGAAGGTTTGCACAGTGTAACATCCATTAGTGGTAGGCTAAGAGGTTTATGTAACTGCATACCAAACCCGCTATTGCCACTCACAAAGGGAGGGCAGTACAAAATACAAATGAAGTTGATTTCAAAACAATTTGGGCAACGCAGATAATGCTAAATAGTTATAGTAACTTTCATTAGTATTTCAAAAGGTAGGCATTATTGTAAAGAGTTAGATTATCTTATCAACCACATTGCGCTAGTGTAAGTAATGTATTTCTAATTTTAAAATTACCGGAATTTGGAATGCCATATAGAAATTGTGTTGTCTTTTGTTAATTGCATTTTCTAACTTCTACAAATCACAAAGTATGCAAAGTGGGTTTACTATAGTGCTTTGAAGGTACATCAAAGGGAATCATAGCATGTAAAAGAACTCTAATAAATTACACAATTGCAGTTTTCCATTTTTCTAAGAATTCTGAAGAATTAAAACTGATATCCGCTTACCGATATGCGATACTGAAAAAATTTACTTTGTGCTACTTTTTGAAATTTGAAGCTTGACAAGAAGATTTTGTAGTTAGGCACGAAATTAGCACAAAGTGTTTTATATTATCATGCTAATACAACACATCAAAATGATTGATTGCAGTTTAACAATCCATAATCCATAACTGTTGGGAGTTGGGATTTCTTTACATAAGTGTACATACCACAAATGAGACATTGACAAAAAAGTTGAGAAGTCTAAAAGTATTATAGATAGGTTACCTACCCTTACAAAAATATCTCACTAACTAATCCAGCAGAGTTTAAGGAGCGATCAATTACATCTGATTTATATATTCACATAGTTGTGCCATTGGCCTATACATTAAGTAAATAGCAGTACACTTGAATGATCTTAGCAATTGAAGCTATCATGCGATGCTGTATTGAATTGCATTCCCAAAGCGTATCTACATTCACTTAAGAGCAAGAGGTTGAGAAAATTAGGTCAAAAAGTCTGAGAAAATTAGAAGCAAGTTAATTTGACTATCTTAGGTTCGCTACTGAAGATTTGTGCGTCTAGTCGCACATCGGACACTCATTTCTGATTGCAATTGAAAAGAATTTATTATGGTCAGTCATAATAAAACTGTCGAAAGTAAAATCGGCAATTATTTTGATCTTACGCAGGTAAATAGCTAAAGATCTTTTGTAAATCAAATACCTTGTTTAATAGTTGCGTTTGTCTCAATTTGCCATGTAAGGGTAGGGCTTGGAGAGTTGGAAGGGGAATGTAAATCGGCAGTCGGGAAAATTGGTAGAACCTTGGAATGAATGATTGGAAGCTCGTTCTTTGCACATGTATGAAACTCTTGCATATACTTTATTAGATCATGGATGATAGCATTTTCATGTTGCACTTACATATCGAGGCGAATGGTTTATGGAATGATGTAGCAACATGGTGTGCGGCGAAGACTGAAGCTTTAATATAAACCAAGATTAAAGAAAGATTGAAATTGAAACATAATTAATCATGCAAAACGTAAGCCAATTTTTCTTGCGTTATAGATGGATGATGTTAAATCATCGTTAGTTACACATTTTACACATTGCAAATCATTTCGGCGAAGCAAATGTATTTAAATTGGAAGTGAACAAATGAAACGAAAGCATGATGCAATAAGACTCGATGAGAAAATAGTAAAAGATACATGAAAGATGAGGCTGACTGGTTAAGGCTGGGAATAAATAACAAACGTGTGTGTCTAACAAATGTTTATTATGTAAATCTGTTTAATGGATAACTTTCCACGATTAGGTAGAAATTCGCATCGGCCTTAGACGTTAATGCTATAATTATAGGATTAATGGTTACAGCTTCACCGATAACATGCATATTCATAATGGCTTAATAATTGCTTACTTTTGGTGCGCATAGGTTCATTTCTCTGCTAACATTTCGTTTTGCAAGCATACGCTTATTTTATTTGGCTAAAAACGTTTACAATACTAGTATAAACTAATGGTGTCCATATATTTCGATAAGATACTTTTGCATATCGTAAAATGCATTGTAGTCCTCATAACACACAATCTATTGTGATTCTGGACCACATCCGATTTGTGTGTCTAACGATAAGTTTAAAATGCATGTGTAATAGTTTGGTTTATAGATGGTACGTACATCATTAAAATTGTACGTCAAAAGCATACACATAAAGTACAATCAATTTAAGATTGGACATGCTTCAAAATTCAAATATTTTCCCTGGCCAGGGAAATCAACCATGAAGTGAAGCAGAAAGAGGCAAATGAGCGAATTACAGACAACCCAGTTAGAATAGGAAGCAGCATACTTTATTTCTTACATAATGGCTACATACATACTCTAACCTCAGTTCATTCTTTCTTTGTACCCTGCAGTGCAGATTCAACAACCAAAAACTGCTGCTGAAGCCAATACCATTCTCTTTGACTCAGGTTCCTTGTTTCCATTGTTCCCCTCATTTTTGTGGCTTCACTCTAATCTCCTTGCTGCCAGCAATTGTACTGCGTATAATGTTATCTGTCTTGAACTGTAGTGCACTGCAGAATATACGATATTAAATATATATTTCTATTACGAATCTGTAGATTCTCAGTTTTCCCTTTGGACTGCGGAGTAAATCCTGCTATAGTCATACAACTTTATTTACCTGCCTATATTCTGTGTAGAATGTAGGTACCTACACGAGCATCATTAAATACAAAACAATGACAATGCTACTGCTTCCGAATCCATTCAAATAGACCTAATATCTAGACAGATAGAGTTAGCAGACATAATCATGCATGTATCATGTTACATTTTTATTCGCTTCTTTGGTTTCACTCACAATGAATCTCACAGTATGATGTAATCTAAAATGAGTTACGCTATCAAAAACCTTTTTTGTTCGTTTCTTTGAAGTATACACACGTAACACAACTTTCTACGAAAATAGGTAGTTGCTGCTGGCACATAATTCTTCGTATGACTTTTTATGCAGTTACACAACGTAATGACAGTAATGAGATATACATAATTATTTGAAAGTGAAAATGAAAATTACCATTCGTCTGCACACATCCGAGGTTAATAGATGGACTATTTCTTACGATTTAGAGCAGGTGGTTCCGATTAGGCAATCAGATTTGTCTGACTTAATAAATGCTTATACTGTCTACTACATCTATCACCTACTCCTACTCGAAAGAAAGAATTAATTATATCCTGCATGTAACGAAAGCACAGTGTCACTGTGGTATCTTTTGTTAATGATGAACATTTCTGATATGAACTAAATTAATGCTTGTTAGAAATAAACCGATTTTCAGTTTCAAATAGGCTTTACATGTTGATTTTCAAAGCAAATGTACTCAGCAATGAATTATTATTTGAATCAACTTCTTGTATCATCTAAATACAAGCATTACAGAACTTTTTCTTTGTTGTGTATTTTTTCGAGAAACGTAATTTTTGTGATTTCGAAAAGAAAAATCCATTTCCTTTCAAGAATGTTTCACCTTCACCTGCTAAAAAACCTTTGTTATATTTTCTTAAATAAACATCATTTACTTTCATTTTCCTTTTCTTTCCCTAATTCCCTTCTTCGTCGCATCAAGTGTAGCTGATGTTGGAGAGGACGAAATGATTTTTTCCACCGGACTAGAAACATTTTTTATGTTCTTAAGTATCTCCTGCATTGTGTATTCTTCTTGCAAAAAAGTCTCGTATAAAGTACTGCAATACTGTGTAAGTAGCGCTGAATCAAAGTAGAATAGAACGCATCACATATTCCAAAGCTTCTCAAAGGCGTTAGCTACATTTACAATTCTACTTGGTAAAATTATCCTTAAGTTCTTAGGTTTTCTACAATAAGCTTTCATTTACTACCTGGTCTAGTAGAGAATCGCGTGGTCTCAAAAGTTTTTTGTAGCTTGAAACACTCACTAGCTCATTCATCAGCAGACTTCACTCGACTTTGTCCCCCTTTTCCTTTTATGTCATTACCTGTGTAGTTTTTGTAAGCTTTTTACTTAAAGCGAGTTTTGGTGGAGAACTAGAGAAGAGAGCTACTTAATATATGCTTTAGGTACTGAAAATGTGGAGACACTGTGCACAGTGTGCTACCTGTTTTTCTTTCAACACAAACACCTACATACATACGGACAGTAAACAGTTATGTATGTAATTTTGAATATGCTAGCTTCCTAATGCTCTACTTTTGCAGAAAGAAACACCAAAGAGGAAGGAGAAGAGAAAGAAATGCTTCCTTTTTATGTCGTACACTATTACGTGGATGTATAGAATTCTATGTCCATAGAATTGTGCAACAACTTTCCCAATGTTGTTTTAGTGGTTTGGTGTTTTGTTGCACAAGTTGCTCTGATGGAGTTACCGATAGTTTCCTTCCCAGTTTGCCACATTTTGTGTACTACATGTACATGTGTATAGTTTAGGCAACAAAGTTATCGGTGGAACCATAAGTTTTGCACACCAGCGAATTTCTTGTACTCACGGAAGTACAATAAAACCGACTGTGGTAAATGTGTCTGTGATATACCGCTTTATAACACTGTCCATGTTATTATACTACCTTATTTATAGCATGAATGTACTTGACAGTATGCTAATACGCTAATCATATGAGGAACGTACACTACTACATATATAATGTGGTCGAGGCTATGCTGAGTTTTGCTATGCATGCGAATAGCGCTGTGCTACCACCACAACAAAAGCTAAGTAGAATATACGATGTAACAAGTTGGACATTACAGCTTAAATATAGCACTTCACTCACTTTGCTTTGCAACTTTTCAAAAGCTGGCATACGCAAACTGGAAAAATTCGTTGTGACGCTGTAATTGTTGTACGTGTCTTCGCTTGTCATGAAATGTGATTTGCGAACTATTCTGCAAACGAGAAAGGAACTGCAAATAGAATTAAGCAAACAAAATCAGTTTACCCACTAATTAGGAAAGGTTATTACTCTTTCCTTCGCAATTTTGATCACACACTAACAAACTACAGCGCTTAGGAATATGACGCAACTTTATAATTTGTTAGGCATATATCAACATAATTAAGATTCAATGTAAATAAGGCGTGTATTAATTAGTTTAAAGCTGTTTTCCCTGAAATTACTTTGCTGAGCAGTATCACAAGATCTTTCATTTGTGCTTTCGCAAATATTATCGACAGTGGCAACTGTATCTGTTAATGTGCGAAATTCTTAATGATTTTCGGGGTAGCCATCCTAAATTAGGTAAAACAACTCTTTTGAATGTGAATAAGAGTACAGGAAAAAGGAGCCTGCTAGTCCTTATGGATCATGAATGGATTTTTCATATACACTCCCTGTTCTTATGATATTTTGGCCTACCTGAGAACATCATCCTCACGGTCGATATCAGTGCAAGACAAAATTGAAAGATTATGAAGTGATGCATCATCTATGACAAAGGCTTTTGGCCTAAGAAGCAGATGCTCGTATCTAATAGTTAAGTGCCCCGATCAGAACGCATTGTGCAAATAATTTGACAGCATATGGGTCTTCTTATTGTACGAGTGGATGAAGTATTAGGAACTCTGCTCGGAGATTTAAATGCTACTCTATACAGGGGCAACCTCAGCATGGCTACGTGCTGTAAGAAAGTTATGTTGTGTATTGAATTTGACTATGGGAGGTATAATAATTGTAATGAGCCATGATGTCAGATAAATTCAGTTTCTTTGTGAGTACTTGGAGTTGCACCTATTCTTGCGATGCCGTAAAGTGGCTGAAGTGCAGGGAACAATTGTTCTTGAGTTATGGAGTACTCGTTCTCATTCACAGACAGACAGGCCGACGAAATAAAAGTGTGTAAAATGTAGCTTCGGCCCTTAATAAAGTATACATGTAATTCAACATATGCATGGAGTGAAGAGTAGTAGCATAAAAAAGTGAACAAATTCTTAACTAATCAAGAATCTTGGTTCTCTTGACATAATTCTCAAAAAGCAATCGGTTTCCATTTTTCTAATCTGATCTCTTACCAATTAGGTATCCACTAAGTACGCAATGCAAGAGTATGCTTAGGCATTAAAATAACACGTGTATTAAATAGTAAGTTGTGTATAATCAAAAAGCTCCAATTCCCTTTGCACTGCCATTTTAATATGGATTTTAGAGGTCTGCTAAAAATAGTCCAAGGACTAATTTAAGAAAGTACTGTCGACGATTACGGACACTTTATTAACCTATTTATTATTTAGTAATTATTTTGTTAGTGGTTTAGTTAAAATGTTACATAAATGCCACAGTGAATTACTTTTATAATGCTACTGAGGATACATTATGTAAATACAAGAAAGAAAGGAAAACCTCAAAAGAAAATCAGTAATTCATGCATAAAGAGAGAGGATGGAAGTTAAGTAGGAGAGCTTTTAATTTCAAAGTATATTCATGGAAAGAAAGAGGGAAAGGTCGGTTTGGAAATTGTAGTAAACAGTGCAGTTGAGAAAAGTTGGTTTGGTTAGTCTGGCTAACTCGTGCGGTTCGGTTGCTTCAAAACCTTTAATTTTAATACTGACTGTGATGAGTACCTTGAAGCAGTTACTCCTTACTTAGTAGTATACACTCATGAATGCATTTAAA
This sequence comes from Yoshiicerus persimilis, assembly GCA_020352615.2. Classification (NCBI taxonomy): domain Eukaryota; kingdom Metazoa; phylum Arthropoda; class Collembola; order Entomobryomorpha; family Tomoceridae; genus Yoshiicerus; species Yoshiicerus persimilis. The sequence goes on along the minus strand of CM036940.2, from coordinate 33,882,729 downwards.
GTTTCTCTAGCAAACAAAGTCTACTTTGTCTTATTGTTCAACAGAGTTGTTTACATTTACGTAGTTTTCATTTGATTTCCTCAGAAAAAGGTTGAAAGAAGCTTACATTTACTTTTCCAGATTGGCTAGGCTTAGCATTAGTATATTTCATCCCTAGGACTTATTTAGGTATAGATGTTAGCATACCAAAGAGTTCCCATAATATTGGGACTTGGTAGTAAAAGTATAGTAGGAGCTAGCAGGTTCATTTTCGAAGCCTTACTAATATATGGCATACTCTTCCTGAAGAATGGTAGGGATTAAAATGACAATGGGATTCTCTTCAGAGTAGTCTGACAATATTAACTTAGGGAACTTTGATACAAAAAATATGCCCAGACTTGAGGTCAAAGTTATTCTTCAGCTAATGTAATCTTGATGTGACTCCCACTGTCCTCTTCTGTTACGTGTTGTTTCGAAAAGTTTGCGTGAGTTTGCTAAAAAGTAATAGGTAAATACTTTACTTTCTTTGAAAGTTCTTGTTGACTGAAAATTAGCTATTGCTTGAGTAGAGCAAGGTAAACTAATTGGGAAACACAATTAACAACTTAAAGACCATAGTACAATACTAGTATAAGCACATGGACTATAAATAGGGCAGTACCATGCAGATTGGATGAAAGTTATTTATATTTTAGCCTCCTAACCGAATCCTTGTAGATTAAAAGAAAGGTCGCGTGGAATAAAACCTGATATTGCTAATTAATAAAAGTGGGAACCTGTCAACTCCACGGTTTTATTTATCAGATTTGCTTCGTTGGTTTCCAACAATGTATAAATGTAATTCTTTGCAAGCGTGGGTAGTATCTAATCAGTTCAGAAGGATATAAATGTTTAAACATAACATGTAATTCCATTTCTTTAGTAATACTAAATAATGTAATACCATATAAATTAGGCAGAACATTTATAAACGCAAGGATATTCCAAGTTTCCTAACAGACAATCAAAAAAAGATCCAGACAAAGCTTAATAATCCATGTTTTTTGTTAGTTCTAAATACAGAGATATATTACAAGATTTAGGAAAACCCCCAGAACAAAGCAGAAAACAGCTGATATCAATCAGACACTGTTATTCAGAATTCAGAATAACTCGAAAGAAAAGCGTAACCAACATGCAAGACACATTACTCACGTTTTCAGAGTTGGAAAAACCGAGGAGTGAATTGTATAGCGATATAGAAGCAAGTAAAAATCCCAGCGGGGAAATGCGGGCACTAATGAGCCCAGCAGATTACCCAAAGTAAACCAGATGAGTTAATGTAAAAGCTCTCCTAGCGCCTATTTCATTCTTGACACTGAGCACTCCATGAGAAAAAGATGAGCCTGGATTAACCGACTCGGCTATGAAGTACATTAGTGCAAGTAGTAAGGTCACACTGGCAAGGCAAACTACTAAATACTAGTTGTTGGCAATAACTCAATTGCAAGCAAAAGCGAAACGTACAGTCACTTCTGTAGGTTAAGAAAACTCGGTGTAAACTTGGGTCATGAGCGTAAATTCCCCGTGTAAACCTGGAGATCTCCTAATACCTCCTCACACACCAAGACGGCAAGTAATTACATACTCGTGAAACGTAAATACATTTCTAATAAGTTTACCAGGCCTTCCAAGTTAAGTTCCCCCATTTCATTTTCATCTGGCTTGGTTTTGGTTTTGCACCACTCCAGTGTTTATTTAGGTAGTCGCCTCCATTTTCATTACAGAGTAGAAACAAACAACCAACAAAACTAAGGGGGATGTCAGAACAATAAGTTTCCTTCAACTTGGCTCTACTCCTGCAATTATACATGTAAACTATGTTCTACTAGAATCTATTTATTTGATTTAATAGTTTTGCAGTGAGAGTGAAGCTACAGATATCTTCCTTCAGGAATACACATGAATTATAAAGCAGGCACTACTACATCATCCTGAGTAAAATACAAATACAAAAGTACATAACACATTGTAAACCAAGAAAGCAGGTGAGTTCGTTTACTCTCAGTGATGGGGCTCCTTGAGAAATAAGCAATTTAAATTTTCACTGCAGATTGAATGGGATACAGGCAGACGGTAAAAAGTTGTGTAGAGCAATATGTACAATTTACAGTATCCGATGTACATACCATTAAGGAGAGAAAGAGGTTTCCTGACTGCCAAACGGCACTAGAGAACAGTTTTGCATAATATAGAACAGAACAAGGAACATAATAAAGTTATCAAGTTGGCAGTTTGTTCGCTATCTCAGGAATGCAATGCTTCATTATATTTTATAGTATTAGCTTAGAGGAACTTGAGAGAAATCTTCACAGAATCATAAATCTGTCAAAATTGCCCATTAGCTCTCTGGGTTGATTGCACAAGTGAAATGACTTGACTCCCTATATATTAACTAAAGATCCTCCTCTATGCAAACTAAAATTACACTCAAATAACAATAGCAGATTCTTTCTCGGTTGCATTCCCCTTCCGTTTTCTCAACTCAAATGCATCTCGTTATGTAATCGTGTAGATATCCAAAGCTCATATTAGATAACAATGTAATAAATTCATTTATTCATTCACAATGAGGTAAATACATTAAAGAACAGTACACTCAGTAAGGGTTTCCATAATATGACAATCTCTTTTACTCTTTTCTCTCTTTTACCTTTGCTAAGAGTTTAAAAGAACTTTTGAAACTCTGAAATGTGAAGCAAAGCACACAAAGTTTGTCTTTAGAATTTAATTCAAAAGAAAAAGGCTGTTCGACTAACCATCTACAGATAGAATTTCTGCGAGCGAACAAAGAGAAAAGAATTAGTCATATGTTCTGATTTCGATGTGATATGGAGCTTATAAAGAATATGGTATACTGAATCCATACATTTTATTTCTGTGATTTGCATGGCATGGCAGAATATAATTTTGTAAAGATTTGTCATCTTGAATATTACTAGAATTTAAAGAATTACTTATTCACGACTGCAGAGTGGAATTTGAGATATCATACTTAGAAGTTAAGTTTGTCGATGCTTTGACTGCTTTGTGATGTAAGAGAATAATGGGCTGAATGACTGAAGGTTCTTTTATTGGATTACGAATTAGAATTAATCAATAATAAGGTCAACGAATGTTAGAGATACTTAGGAGTGATTCTCGTCTTTGTCCTTTCAAGCGAGCACTATAAAGTTATCAAAGAAATTCCTACAAAAGAACAAAGAATATTGTTCTGCCTTCTTAATGACTGACTGGCAGTAATTCACATTAAACTAATAAATGTTTTCTCTGTTGATTCTTGATAGTGCGTATAATGGGGAAGAACGGTGTGTACTTCAAAGGCTTCTTTGTGCAAGCGGTTGACGAGGAAGGTCGCTGGATCGGCACCTTTGAGCCGACACCTTTCTCCGTGTCACACCCAGAGTGTTCTGCAATAACCCACCATGAAAATCATGAGAAGGAGGAAGTGACTCTCATCTGGCATCCACCGAAGGATTCAAACGGCACCGTGCGATTTCTGTGAGTAACTCCTTTCCAGCTCCGCTTTCTTTAAAACACTTTCTCTCCGTTTCGTGTTGCTGGCTTTCCTCTATTCCAACTTCAGTCCAGTTCGGGCTTTTCTCTAGCTGCATTTCTCTCATGGAAACTTTCAACTAATCGGAGGAATTTGCAATGTAGAACAGACACAAGGCTGTTTTCGTTGATATTACAGTATGTAGAGGTTATAATTTATTATTTAGGAGTGCACTTACATTAACTACGCTTGTTTCTAATGCAATTATTGATTTTATTTATATCTGTAGTTGGCCAAGGCAAGAGACAGTTATTTGAGTGAAACTGTAAAACTTGTGCTCGGCTTATGGTATAAAAGTTTTTAATGCCTGCTACTAACAGTGTACAGGGCTGAACACATTATGACTGTATTTACCAGATTACAACCAATATTTGGTTTGGGGAAACATTTGATAGTTTTAATATAGTAGAATTAGAATATTTCAAATAAAGTTAGAGAAGTTGGAGCCAGAGTGCGAAGGTTATAGACTGGGAATCCTAAATATTCTAAATTTGCAATATCCGACAAAGGGTATAAGTATGGTGAATTTTGAACTATTTACATACATAAATTTTAAAACTTTGAGAAGTATACGTGTAGTGTGTAGTGTAGGCATGTAGGTCTTTATTCGTTCGTCTCGTTCTCTAACTTTTATCTAAATATTGAAAGTTTCTATTATATTGGATAGGACAAAAGTAATGAAACAAAAGGAAGGAAAGGAACTGAGAAATAGAAGGGAAAGAAAATGTAGCTAACTAAAGGAAAGTGTAGCTATGCATAACGGATAGGAAAATCGAAGTATAAATATACTGCGCAGATACATAATGTATAGGTTGCATACATAATACATAGAGAGTGTACTCTTTACAGTGCTTACATTAAAGGGAGCCTTGCATTGAGCAAGTGACTTGGCTGGAAGCAGTTCCGCGAACTTAATGGAAGGAAAGCGAATATACTTACTAATAGAAATACAATGATGAAACAGAGAGTTCAGGTGAAGTTGAAAGAAATTGTGGAAATACATTTGGATAGCATATTAGAATTGGAATGCGGCTGTTGTATACGATTTAGATACACTTGAACAAAAGAGAGGACAGACTGTGTGGACTGCGAGTTGATTTTATTTGTCTCACAGGACAGCACCTTCGCCTTTCAACAGAACGTCTCTATGCATGCATCTCCGAAGGAATATCTGTGAAAGCTTTCAGAGTCAAACGAGAATCGAATCGATTCTAATGAAGTGATGTAGTAGGTTCTGTAGTAATAGTGATATAAGCAGAAAATTCTTTCTTTGGCATTTCATTGGTTTGGTTGGAGTGAGTTGGATATGCATTCGCTTAAAATAGCGAGCAAAGTGAAGTGCGAGAGGGTCTATATATGCCCGGGTATTTTGGTAGGTGGGTAAGTAATATAGAGACAGACAGAAAACTTGTCTTGACTTTGAGAGCATTTTTTGTGAAAGGAACTCAAGAGTCATCCCATCATTTCGTCTGTCCGGGTCTCCTTGTCCTCTCTCCTGTCTCTCTATTCTCCTTCAATCCTCTTCTCTAAACTAAGATTCTATAGTGTGAATGAGAATTCGCCTCGCTCTCTTTCCATCATCCATTCAACTCGACAAACTGCTCGGCCTTCCTTCAATTCACTCTATCTCCACACTATTTACTCTCCTATCTCTCTCTGCGTGCTCCACCACTGTCTAAACCTATAAACCCCGTCTCAACATCAGATACATAGTAGTCAAGATACAGAGACAGCCATTCAGAGAGAACCTACCTCCACCACTCTCCCGTTTCTCCGAATCCAGTCCAATTCGATTTTTAACCATCCATCTATCTATGTAGGACCAATTGAGGAACCTCCACCAACTTCCCTCACGGAGAAAGCAAAATTCCCTTTCCGGCAGCTTTCTTCCTTTGGTTCCTTTGGTTTGGTCGGAGGGTGTCTTCTTGTCTTGTTTTACACTCCCTAAATTATACAATTTTATATAGTAGGTATCTTCTAGGAGGAATCTATGAACATTACTTAAATAAGTCATGCAGTGCACAAGAGCCTGGACAAATAAATTACTTGGAAAACCAGACATGCTGACTGCATCAAATGCTTTCCTTCCCTTCCCTGGCTTCCTCCGCTTCGTGTACTATCACCATTCGCCTCCTAATGTAACGACCCGTCAACTTAAACGAGAGCAGTAGAAGAAATAGCAACTACTTATCTATCTTAGAATACTTACTACTATGGTTTCCTCTCTCTCCCTTGCTAAGCTCCAGTGTACAGACTCACAGTCTCCTCCGCTCTTCCTCCTCTTGTCAAGACGAGTCGATTTGCGTCGAGTCTATGCAATTTTCACTAGTTGGTTTGCTAACCTCAACTGATCTCGTAGCGAAAAGCGACACGATCTTTCTCATTCATCCGTCCGAATTAAATTCCAAAATCTCAGCGACAATGTTGCACTTACACTTACAATTCCTATTACTCCGTATATCACACCTCCTAACTCAAATCCTAATGCTTCCTTATATTTATCAACCCTACAGCTTTCTCTTCATTTCTCTTCTCTGGGTGTAGGCGTTAGAAGGGCTTAGGGCTTCTTTTAACACATCCCATCATTCCTACCATTACATATGTACCTGCATATCTTCACATTAGTCATAGGCCAAGTCTTAACTTTACAAAATTCTTTGAATTTCAACTTTCAAACTTTACCCATATTTACCACGCTACAGTTTACTCTATGAGGGAACACCTTTAAGAGTATTGTACATGTACTATCTAATGTGCTTTATTCCGGTCCAAGTAAATTTATAGAATAGGCAAAGGTAATGCAACAGACTATAGTATGCATTAGCTTCTACAGACAGATACGAGAACACAACATTACATTACATTACCACATTGCATCGTTGTTCCTTCGCATCGCATTACTCTGGCACACTTTACTTTGTCACTATCTCACCAGACTAATGATTCTCGCCTTTGTTCTCTATCAACAAGCATTAATCCTTTGTAAAATATGGCTTCTCTACCAACTCGACTATATCTGTAGAAACAAAGATCCCCTATGTTCAGAAACAAAGCCAAGCCAGTATGGCTGCCTTTTCACTTCCGGCTGTTGTCTTTGTTTATGTACACCTTCCTATGCATGTAATTCAGACTCATCCCTTCTATTTACTCTCTTTCAACCTGGACAATGTGTACTTTTCATTCATTTCCAATGCAAATGCTTGTATTTGTCTTCTCCATCCTTACACACCGTAATACAACCTGACATCTACATACCACTTTACGTAAGACTGCAATCACCTAATATACTGTACACTCCGCATACCAAATAAGTACTGCACAGTATCTTTGTACCTTTTAATTGTTAATAATATAGCATTTAGCCATGTTATGAAAGTTCATCGTAAAACAATCCTATCTACATGTTTTGAATAAGTAGATAATAAACTAGTATAAATATGTAAAAGGATGCAAATGTACATAAATCTTTCAGGGGTTAGTAAATTTAAATATGAGACACATCGATTTTGTTGTGACATAATAAATGTACAATCCAAAGTGGCAATATGAATTATAAACTAGTGGGTATGTGAACGTGAAACATTTATTTGTAAAGATAATTAATGTCTAGTGACACAATATTTGGTAACCATACTTGTAAAGTTGGAAGATGGGAAGTGTGTACCTAGTAATTATCTAGTGAGGGAAAGTGGGTCGCATCACAAAAGCAATTTATGCATTGTATGGAGAGATAGAATGAGTGTATGAGATTGTGTAAGTAGATGCAAATCCAGGGTGGCAGAGTGCAGTCTATCCTAGAAAATTGAAAAATGGAAAACTATCTTGGTGGAGCTACCTGTGAGCGTATTGTGTTGTTGGTAAACTAATATTTAGGGAGTGTATATAGTTATGAGGGAAAGTGCGGGCGGGTGAAAAGAATGTATAAATCTAATTATGATTCTTTGTATGCCTTAAGTAAGCTATGTCATAGTTGATTTTGAAAAAAGGGAATGAGAAAGAGACAGGTAGGGTAGACTGACTCTTCAGTTGGCTGGTTTGACTTGGCTGACTGCGAGTTACTTATACTTACGTTAGTTACGCGAATGGTGAAGAATAAAGCCAAGTTTCCTTTGAAAGGATTCCAATTTGAATTTCCATTTGAGCTATTGTGCCCTTTAAATCCCCCTGTATCCATCACGTTCTTATTTCCTGCATTGGAGAGAGGAGTGAAAGTAGAAAAGGCAATGGGACGAGATTGTACTCCAGTACAGACAGCAGTGTGTAATATGCAGATGTGGAATACATTAAGCAATCACTTAAGCTAAGCTAAAGACTTAGCTATGCGTGATGCAATGTGCTCTTCTCTCCTCTCCTATTTACTCTCCGTCCTTACTCTCGCTTTCTTTAATAAAGCGCCGTCTTACGTGAATGTGAACCCGCACTCGCTCTTATCCATCATTTCTTCAAAGACTACGACTCCTAGAACAACAATCCATGAGATGTACATCATACTACACAGGGCGACCAGACCACCATCGTCGCACACAGTCACAACTACTGCAGTGCACTCTACGCCTAATGCTCGCTCTGCCTAGACCTATTGTTCTTTCTATAACAAAGCCCAAATTGACAGCACTCGCTCCTCGCTATAATATTATTACTAATACGCTAACTAACGTAAGCAATGCTCTCCTCCTCCGTCTCTCACACCATTAACATTTAGAAGAAAGACGCTCCCAATTTACTATAATGGTAACGAAGACGGCAAGATACTTTACTTTATGTATCTTTCAATTGGATTGCATTGCATAGCACAGCACCTTATACATTTCCTACATTCCATTACTTCTTTACTCAACTCTGCCTCATCACATCCATCCTTTCCAAAACACAGCATCTAAATGGACCTCTAATCCCCATCGCATTATGTAGTTAGCTTAGCTTTACATAACTTCTCTTAAAGAATTCAATCTAATGTAATGCTAACGATCCTAAGGCTAACATTGTCTTACTAACCCACCAGCGAAGGATAACCATTCTCTTTCCTACCAGAAACATCTTCTGTTTCCACTCTTTCCACTCTTATCCGTAGCCTTACTTCTCCTATTTACATTTACTGTGTAAAGGTAAATATCATTTTCCTTTATATTCATCTAACGACCAAAAACTTTCATTTCCAAACATGATATCCACTAGCATACCTTAATTGCCAAATTATTTATGTACACATTGAGATAGGTTACTATTTACTATAAATTTACAGGCATATTTAAGGTTACTAGTATATAACTGACTGTAAAAGTAGTGCTAACTATGAACACAACCTTGCAAACCAGTTGCCTCCGCCTTCATCTAATCTAACGTCTTGAATTATTGTGTAAATAGAAACTGCATGTGTATAATCCTAAAGCAGTGTTAATTGGGAGTAGGCTAAAGTCTGTGTTAAAAGATGCGTCTTGTTTTCCTTACCGTTAATTAATGAGCAGAAAATTAATGCAATTTTCTCTCAATTTTCAGGGCTTCTGTTGTCATAAATTACAAGATGTACTGGGTAGATGCTCCAGCGGCAGCTCCAGCACCAGTTAAGAATGACACTGAAAGCGAGAAGGCTGTCCAAGAGTGAAAAATGTCTTCGCATCTGTAAACAAATTCTGTATGCACACTTTTGTATCTTTTTTGTATGGAAACTTGTACGAATGGATGATTTTATTCCATAGTAAAGGCGAGAGTTCATTCGATTTGTGAATACGTCCACAATGTAAATTCGTGTATAGCGTATTAGAATGCAATAGAAATAAATGTGAAGATAAAAAAGTGAAATTCATTTTTAGTACCACTGTCTTTTATTTTTATTGATTTGTGATTTATATCATAGTACTAATGAATGAATAATAATAATTATTGAATAATATTGCGTTTATGTACTTTATAATATCATTGTCATAAAGTAATAATAATACAACATGAATTGATAATAATAGTTATGTCTATGTATACAATACCTATATGTACGATAAGTAAAAGTTAATTAATGTTAACAATATATTATCGTGAATTTCCCTCCCTGTCTCTCCGCCTGCTGCTGTTTCTTAGTTGTGTCGGATCCTTCCTTACCACGTGAAAAGTAGTAACTCTATCTGATTTCACTTCGAAAGATATAGAAGCTGTAGTACTGTACGAACGAGAGGCATTAGCGCCAATAACTACAACTGTGACATTAAACAGTACATAGACAAGTACAAGATTACAGATTACTGTTTACCGAACGCATACATGTAGGTATTACGTTTATTTATGTAAATACTATTGCTACCCATAAAGTATTGTATGTAAGTATGTATTCTTTGATAATAAATCGTATCGATATTTTTGTCAAAACTCATTCTTATTATTCCAGAAAAATCCCATTCATATTTTTATTCTTTTAGATTGGATTTACAACATTAGTAGTATTATTATTTGATTACCCTTACCACAAGCACCTAATTAGTTACACAATAAAAATTATGTCCTATGTAGTAATTACGAATTTATGAATTAGTCAAGTATATTATGTCATATTTCCAAATTAGTGCATCTGTCATTAAGAATGACGTCGCATATACCAATTTTGTCAGTTGTCTATGTAGACTTACCTGATTTGTATATATTGCATTACTTTGAAGAATTACAACTGCATACATACTCACCCTTGCCTCCTCGGCCTGCATGGTGTAGCTGACTTGACCTGACCTGTTCTGATTCTGACTTTGCTATAAAGGTAGCTACTATCTGTACTTACTTGTTCAATATGTATTATGTATCTCGTCTAGGCTACAACCGTCTATGCTGTAGTGATTGCAAGAAACACAGTAAATATGTATTATGTAAGAATAAGACAATAAGTATAATAATAACAACACCAATATCATATGTATTTAGTTTGTATGTATTCATAATAACATTTAGATAATCGGATGATTGATATACATTGATTTGATTGCAATTGTAATTCATTCTAGTTCGCTACCACAATTCAAATATTTAAGTACGGATAAACTAGTACATAGAGTTTATTTATCAGTTAATCAGCTTCTATGTTTATACGGTAAAGGAAAGGTAGGGATGGACGCACGCAACGTCACGCACTCCTACAATGAACACACAACATACTAATACTTGTACAACATCGACATTGATACGTAACATCAACTCCAGAGACTAAGGAGACTTACAGTAATAAAACAATACAAATACTCCGTCCTTTAATTGTAGTATCAGTATCTGTGTTTGAATTAATAAAATAAAACCTTACCCATTTAAATTACAACTACAATTAAAATTGCGAATGAAGTTACATGTAATAAATATCCATCAATTAAAATTAAGCTATCATTAACAGTAACAGTGTAAATTCAATTATAAATTAGCACCTAGTTAACAACTTGTATAATACCTATCCAATACTTCTAATGACTTGGACACAGTCGTAATAAATTTTACAGTACAAGTATAATATGACATTTACTGTTATCATTACCCATGTATCATTTGTTTGGCAACCAAAACCATAATATGGCACAGTCGTATCATGTGATTTAATAGCTTCGTAATTAGCTTTACGTTTAATTCCTTCTGTTTTATCGCTAATTACTTATTCGTATGCAATTTGTTAATGAATCTTTAATTATTTCAGTCCATAATACTTGCAATTCAAACAAAACACTCCACCCTCAATTGTATTATGCATTCAACTAATTCAATAAATCAGCAGATCGTGAATACTGGCGAGTGCTTTGCTTTTAGCAACTACCCAATTGCTTGCAATCAGAAATTCTAAATGGATTACTTTTCTTTCGTAGATTTAGTACTACCGTATTGCATCGACTTTTCTTACGCAGATTTGGGTTTCATGGAGTTTAATGTAATTTCAATAAACACTAAAAATCCAAATAATTAATAATTACGGCATAGTAAACAAATATTTTTGCAAACTGCAGATTTGTGTGGTTGTAACTGATAACTTAAAATTTAGCTAGTACCATTTATTTAGCATAGTTAATACTAGAAGGTAAAGGTGTTTTCTTATACTCTTAGGGATGTGTTGAATTTTTTTTGTTTGCAGGACAGGATTGTGATAGGAAAGGTGAAGCAGAGGGAAGGATTAGCAGAACACTTATTTTATTTTAGCACAAAGGGACAAGGACTCGGAAACGACATTTGACTTTCAGTAAGAGAGACAGACATTATGGTATGACATCACATCAATTCATTCATTTCACAACACAACACTTAGAATTACTTATTTACTAAAGTTTGTTCACAGTATATCTTAGTGTAGTAAGTGTAGAGCGCAGAAAAGAAAAGAAGGTTCTCTGCCTGTGTACTTGATAAATATAGACATATAAGAAAATTATTGAGCAGACGCTTTGAATTAAGATTGCATGACAAGAGACAAGAAAAACTCGAAAAGGGAAATCACAAGAATGAGAAGGACAAGACACGATCTTTCTTTTCTACTTGTGTTTACCCAAGCACTGCTATTTGAATGACACTCTACACATGTATCTACCTGAGAAGGTCGGGGTTTAATTGTGTGAGCGAAAGAAGCCGTGTACCTATATTTAAAGTTAGAAGATGTCTGCGTGGTGAATAGATTATCATGCATGTAATGTTATGCAGTAAGTATGGTAGTAAATAGCCTCAGTGAATCACACAATTCTTGTAACTGTACCTTATCTTGCACTGATTTGATTTCTTTGATTATTGGAGTAATTTAAATCTACCTCAGTATCATTTTCCCTTATTACGTAAGTACTCTAAGAATTCACAGTAAATATGTAAGTATGTATAAGTAATATGTAAATCCCTTCTTGCGTCCAAGAATTCAATTCAGTTACATTACCTCTATATTTTGTTTGTCGGTGTTTTTAAATTTTCACACACGAACAATCATTACAATACAATACGTAGTTGATTGATAAAACACTCAACCACTTGACTCGACATAAGCTCGATTGATTGGATAAGTTTTGATTGATTGATTGATTCTGTTCACTTGATTCTTTTCCTATACATAAGTAGTCTGTATGGTACGAGTTAGTAACGTTATGTAATAGCATGTAATGTAGCTATATGTATGTACTCCCATTTGTTAGTCATGTCTCCTGACAACGAGTTAATTTTCTGTATGTACCTGTAATGTAATTGATTTATTGGGTTTACTTACTACTGTTAGTGCAACAGTCTATCTAATACCATCTGTATATGTATCCCTGTACACCAATCTAAAATCTGCACTAGTCACAATACCAATTACAATCACACTAGTTCTTGAATGTCCCTAGGCTTACGTTATGACAGTATTTCTTTATAGCAAATATTAGTACTACGTAACATACACATAATAACTAGTAAGAATATTGCCAACCGAGTAAACTTTCGTAGAAATCCTAAAGAGAGTATAGGTTGAAATTTGTATTTAGGTAAATGTAAGTATCAGTTTGGGATACAATACAATCATGACGTGACATTGGGTACGGAAGTATAGATTTTGCTGAGTTTAGGTTTATTTGTATTATGTCTAAGTACATTTAGGTAATGCATGCATAGAAGAGGAGTAGTAGTTACGATAGTTAATTAGAATTAGGAATACTGATTGTGAGGTTTAGGTTGAAGGACTTTTGGCAGGTTCATTATTCTAGGAAGTCTACAGTTTGGTTTAGTCCATACATATTTAAATACAGTATCAAAAGAGAGACACTGTAGTATTAAAAGTATATAGGTAGACACTATAGGAGTAAGTATGGATTTATCTGTAGTTAAGATACGGTCCTGACAATTTATTTCACCATTTGGCAAGACTTTGGTTCAGGTTGGCTCACAACTCTCAATTCTCCATAAGAGAACCTAGTTTATGGTGCAAGGTTTGGTTAGGAAGGAAATACAGACGCTTTCATTATTTGTTTGGTTATATATGGCATGGTAAACTACTACGAGTAGGAATAGGTATACTAACAGGTATGTATTAAGTAGAGGCAGTAGAGCCATAGCCTAACTAAAGTTACGTAAGTCACATGGAAATCGGTTTACTTACTCAGTGTGACTAGGATTTGATTGAATCGGGGAGAGAGTTTGCACGGAATTTTCAAAGTGAACGAAAACCCAATAAAAATGAAACGTACGATTACAAGTGTTCGTGCCATTTTTAAAACTGCTTTTCTACATGTAGAGGAAAAGGAGAATAAATTGGATGATTCGTCAAATCAATTAGAAGCGGAGAGTTGGAATAATAACAGATTCAGGAAATAAAAGATTGAAAGCGAGTGCGAATGGAGTGGAACGTTTATTGGATAGTTAAAGATAATAAAGAAGCAGAGTATTGAATTTGATCTGAGTTGAGAGACAAAAAGTGGAGATGTCGGGAAGGAAGAGAGATAAAGGAAGCCGTAGTGATCTGGGAAGCAATAACGGGCTAAGAAACGGGTAGTGTGACGGGAAGGTAATAGGCAGTGGAGAGAGAAGAGAAGTGAGAGGAGGACAGCAAAGGGCGGGACAGACAGACAGATAGACAGACAATAATCATAATAGATAGACTTGTCGGCAGTTAAGGCAATGATCCGATATGTTTCATATTCACGTTACAATGACGTGCAATGACTGTTTGGTTCATTCCGTCTCTCTTTTGAAAGAAGCACGTACTCGTACACAGCAGTACAATACACGTACGTCCGACCACGTACTATACACATCACGTAACATTACATTACACTTCTCTTCTACAGACTTACACTGTACTGCACCAGTGTTCTACTTAGTTGCATCTTCTGTGTCTCTAGCAGTACAGTCCTGTCAGAACAAACTAGTATACTAATATCTTTAGCTTTCTTGTACCTACTACTAGCATTAGTTTACTTTTCTGTATTATACCTAGTAATAGTATGTAATGTATGTAGCACTACGTAGAATTTAGTAGCCCAACAAACACACAAAGACACCCTGCCATACCATAGTATTTTAACCAGTATATTATATTTAGTACGTATTAAGTAGTATTACAAGTAGAGATAGTAGTATTTATCTACATACATACAGCTTATGTACAGACACTTAATAGCAAATCATTCGCTAGCTTACAATTCAGTAGATGGACATATAGAAGTGTGATAGTTACAGGACAACAAATTACGAAACTCAGACACACTCCTACAAAGTACACACTGATACTAGAATAAGCATATTAGGTTATGTGTATGCAAGACACGTGGAATTATAGTTTTTAGGGTTACAAGTGTGTAAGGTAACCCTTCCCAGCCTTTTTGAAATAAAACTTCTCGTTTTTAAAGTAGAGACACATTTACCTAATTTGTCTCCAGTTTCAATAACTAGTAGGCAAATTCATCAGAACTGTCTCCACCCTGTAAAACCCTAAATTTTGTTTCACAAAGCTTCGGAAGAGCTTACCTTATACCCCAGTAGCTCTAGAAACTATAATTGCACGTGCCTTGGTGTGTATGTAGTGTAGTGAGACCATAGCGTCTTGTTGTTCCTACTTTCAGTTAGTATTGTAAATATAACATTAGAGAAGTAACATAAGAAGTGATACTAGATACTGACGTGAGTACTTTCAGAATAGATAGACACCAGAGCAGAGCACAGTTCGAAAGATAGTTGAGCCCGACAAAACAACAAGTTTGTAAGACATCGAATATCTTTTACTGATTGTGAGTTTTGTAAGTGTGCTGAGTGAGTTCTGCTGGCCTCTCGCTCCCCGTTCAACAGAACAGAACAGAAACAGCACCAAAAAACTTGTTGACTTGAATCTATAGTCTCTATAGTGTATCAACGTAAGTCAGTTTTCAGTTCTACTTTTCCTTAGTTCCGTTGCACTGCTTTCCCCTTCTCTCCCTATCTGTGTCCACGGAGAGGAGCTGTGAAGCTAACCACATATATCATATCATGTTCTTAGTTAGCAGTGGAACATTCGTATGTTTATATGAAAGGAGAGCTGCCTCGTGCAAGGTGCCAGTGCATGTACAGAAATTTCTAGTTAGACAGACATGACATAGTTAGTTAGTTAAAGTATTTACTTGGAGTCATATTACAGTACATAGTTACTATACGGCCACTACAGACATAGTGCACATAACCTCAACCATAAAGTAGTAATCGTAGGAAGCACGCCACGTCAAGAGAAGCCAAAGCCAAGGGAAGGGAAGGTAGACAAGAGTTGCTTGCTATAATTCAGTTGAGTAGTGGAGAGGAGACAAGTGGAGCTCGGAGAGTGTGTGTGGGACGCAGAGAAAAGTGGTGTGAGGTAGGAGGAAGAGAATGTAGGAGAAAGCAGCAAGATTGTTTGTTAGCCACTGAAATTGTAAGTTAAACTACCTTCCGTCGTACATTCCCATATTTAACAGTTCAGAGTCTTGCTCATAAAACGACTTATTAATACAAATCACGTTCTCTCCATCATTTCTTGTCTGAGTCAGTTCAGTTTGCTGTGGCTGGGTGAAAGCAACCAAATGGAAGACCCCAAATGGTAGCCAAACCACATACTTCACTTCTCCTCTCAACCGGCATCCTCATTTCTTTACCACAGCACAAACAAAACCCACAAATCATAACATCAAGCTAAACCATTACTTAATTGAAAGTGCCTATTTGCACAATGCATAAATAAACTGATACATAACAATAACCATAGACGGATCCTTTTCTTTTTCTTGCTATTGTTATGTTGGTAGTATTAACAAGACACAGAGACACTCACAATGTAGCACACAATGAATTACAAAGTGCATGTACCTGCGTCATGTCACGTTATTTAAGTAGACATGTGTAAAGCTATGTATTGCAAAGGTACATTCACGTCAGTTTCGTAGTACCTAAAAATGCTGTATACGTAATGCATAATAATAAGTGTATTTTATTGTATATTTAAATAATGCATACAGAGAAAACGTCAAGGGATTGGTACACAGATAAAAGCAATGCGATATTTTAAATGCTCCCTTTATCCTTAGGTGTTAAAGGTCAGAAGCAGTTGCAAACAGTGATTTACTGATTTATTTACTACTACATAGAGTGCAGTAAGTAAGTATGTACTGGTTGACAAAGAAATACAATATCTTCATCTCTCATGTCTCATGTCTTTCTCTTCTGCTTACGAAAGAAGTTTCTATGTGTTAAGGTAAATAGACTAGGACGACATAAAAACCTGGAGTACGATATCTCTAGCTATTACATACATTATGCAGAGGCAGAGCACCTTAGCATTAGAATACAATACACATAATACAACAATGGATTTCGATAGAGCGAATGTGAAATGGATTTTGGATGCATGGTCCCCCATGTCCAATGTGTTCTGTCTTTTCTCCTTTACCTGTTCTGTTTGAGTGATTTTATATTCTCCTAAGTAAATACATATTACTTACTTAACTTAATAACCTACGACAATCATATATCAGTACAAATTATCATAAAATTACTTAAATAATATAGATATTCACTTTTAAACAACAACCCGTTTGTAGATCTCAGTTACTAAATAATGTCTTATGGGAAACGGAGGCGACTTTCTGGCTTTAAGTTCTGTGGTGAGCAGCGAGCACTCGGTGAAAGTTTTGTTCGCGTCACCAGAGACCTGTTCAAGACGCCCCCAATTTCCCTTTTTGTCTTGAAAACAACGAAATACAATGGGGAATACTTAATTGCTTAATATATTCACGAATAAAGTGCAAATAATTAATTCGTATGAAAACAATATGCACAAACCTAATTAAATACGTCAAGACATACGATACCACATCACTTTCACCACATACAGACACAACGCAATACAGAACGTATATACTTACTTAATACAATGATATCAAGATTGTGTATTTGTAATTTACTCCTTTCCTTGAGATCAAAGATCAACAGTTAACTTTATCTGTACTTATAATCATTTATCATAAGAGATAAATTATTCAAAACTTGTTACTCATTCATCTCTTAATTTACATCACATTAATTTACATATTCTAAGTAAACACACACGCAAAAGGGAACAATCGCAATCACAACACGGTTTGGGTTGTCTCATCTACTTACTTACCATTGCATTGCACTGACTACAGATACGAGAAAGGTTTTAGCAGTGTATTTCTGTGTCAGAGGTAAAATGCTTTATTTCTATCTGTAATTTAACTGTAGTTGTAGTATAGTGTAAGTAGCAGCGGTTGCTATCAAATACATATTATAGTACACTTACGTACAAAGACATAAGTTCGCAAAATTCGGACGTGCAAAATTCGGACAAAATTTCAGAGTTAAATTTAAAAATCCATTTTGTATTTTCAATGTATACCGTATGAGATTGTAAGTAGGGAAAGCTGTAATTTTAGACTGTAGTGTTAGCGTAGCGTAGCGTGCATTGTTCAAGAGCAGAAATTACGTTAGTATCCTCCGTGTCGGTAAGTAAGCACCTACCCTATCTTACAGGAAGGGTGGTTTGGTTTGTGTATAGTAAATATGTGCCGTTACTTTATGTTTTGCAGATTAACAAACAAGAATAGCTAATTGGTACTCTATAATACATAGACCACAGCTGCACTGAAAATACATACATTATGCTTACTTATAGTTATCGTTAGACAATTTAACTGTGTGTATTGTAATACTTATGAATTTATTAGTTACGAATTTTATGAATTATTAAATTTTTAATTTATATGTAATTCTATCACAGAGCAGTGCTTTAAACGCACCGGTGAATCCATCAAACGATTTAGTTTTAGTTTAATTAGATTTTCTTTATACTTTTTTGTTGCGGCGAAACACTCGCTTTGCTTTACGTTACATAACTTTGTCTTGCTTCCTTGGAACTCTATTTCATCCTATGCAATTTAAAAACCACATAAAAGTCTAAAGTACCAGAAAATACCAAATACCGAGAGTACTACTGTTCAGTACAGATATTTCGAAAAAGATGCCTTTCTAAATTAAAGTTGATACTTCCCTACTGATTGTGAGTCTACGCTATTCCCAGTATGTTGCACTACGCCCCACGCACAACTCCTCCATTGCCACTGTTATTGTAATTCAATCTATACACATCTAGCTACATATCTACTAATATCAACGACTATACAAATTACAATACAACTGACTTCCCGTTTGTTCTTGAGTTGAGTTTCTGTTTTCTTTGGCACGATAGAAGTACTACAGATAAAGTAAGTACCTAAATACTAAGTATTTTCTATCATTTCTTCACTTGAGGTAAAAATATTTTACATTACAAATCATTCTCTGCTGACTGACTTTGCAAATTCAGATTTTCCTTCTTCTTTGACAATACTGTTTTCTTCCTCTGTGGACAATCCACCTCTTAATAATGGTTACCCTCCGTTTGTAATACTTTATTTAATTGTCTACTGTTGTATTTGTAGTTCTACTTTATTAATTGAGCCTATGTATTGCAGGTTTCGTAAAACTCCAACTAACATGAATTCAAACGTTAAATCTATTTAAGTAAACTACTACTGTTACTAGACAGCATTTCTTCTTATTTTGTATCACTATACTGATATAACTGCCCTCATAGTTAGAAGTTGTTAAAATAATAATTATAACAGAACATAGAAAGGTACTAATAATCTCGGAAAAGATCTAATCGGACATCATAATGTGATTAGCCAGAAGGATATTGAGTAATTTAGGTTTCCATACCCTTTCTAGTATACACTCTTAGTTGATTTGCACCATGTTCCGTTAGTGAGCTATTACTATATTGATATTAATTAGTAGCTAACTGTTTACAACTCACTGCAGTGTATTCTGATAAGAAGGATTGACGTAATAATCCGTCCTGGATTATTTGCTTCCCAATGTCTAGGGGATTCACTTTAGCCATCCTCACTGCATATTATACAGGGTAAGCTAATTAGGAAGAAAGACTGAATGCAGAGTTGTACAATGGCAGTGCAATCTGTCTACGAGAGTATAACAATAATTATTACTTAGGGTCCATGCTACAATTGAGCGAGTTTATGTTTAAACACATTAATACAATAGACTGAATCAGAATCTTCATCTTTCTTTGTTCTTTCCTTCCATTCTTTTCCAAATTGCTTTTCACAGATCATTTGCTTCCCTTGATATCTTACTTTTACTTGAATCACATTCAGAATGATCAGACAATTACAATAATCTATACTGTTATATACTAGGACTATGATTATTTTAGCTTCCTTATTTCCCGATGTAGAAATGACACTTTTAATAGCCATTTAAACATTTGAGTACTTCATGTTCGGACATAACATTTATAAAATGCTACTAGTTTTACATAGTTAAAAACTATGCAAGTGCAGTATGTTAATTACAAACAAAGTTTCCTAATAAAGTAAATAGTGAACTTATGATATCTAATTACTCATTTTCATAGCACCCTGCACAGACTTTGCAAGTGAATTTTCTTTGTTGATGATGAGCTGTGTAAAACGTAAATAGAAAAGTAGACCCAACAATTATTAAGTTTTCTGTTGCGGGCTAAGAACGATTTAGTGATGCTATTGACATTCAGAAGCAATTCACATGTAAAAGTTCCGGTAAGTAAAACTTACATTTTACACGAATTGTGTGGTAAAACATTACATAACAAATTCCTGTTTACCTTTCGGAAATGTTTGCATGCTTTAACGAGTATAGGTAAAACTAGATAAGACTATACTTAGAATTAGGAAATGTTGATCCCTAAGCTGTCAGATTTCGAAACTTCATTCCAATAGGAATCTGTTATTTTTGTTTGTAAGATCTGAACATGAGTGGTTATGGCAAGATATTTCAATACTGTCATGTAAGTTCAGTAAGATGAAACTACCTGTATTAAAATTGCACTATGTGTAGTGTACCTGTCTAACAGAACAATATCCGAGTATTCCGTCTGTACTGCAGCAGCGTATTTAGTTGTGTACCTGGCAATTTAGCTAGCTCTAGCAATGTCTGGCAACGCGCATGGAGCATTTTAGTATTTCTAGTACACACATTTTACAATTTGTATTAGTAGAAATGCAACAAACTGAGCGAGTTATAGACATAGACATAACACCATTTACATGACATGACTCGACATTTAACATGACATGATGCTGTGTGCTCTGATATTAAGTAGTCCGTTTGTTTCTTAAAATTTAGTCAGTTCTTGAAATTCTCATATGTAATTTTTCACATGTTGAAAATCTTACTTGTGTACTTAACATTACTTATTCGCCTAAGGTCGCTTAACTTTGGTTTCTTTCCCTCACTCTGTGACTTGACATAACTTGACTTCCGTGATTGTATAAATTACATGCATGTACATTCTAATCTGTAATTATCTAGTAACAACATAACGAAATAGTAATTGAATATCTTAATAATTACTTAAAATTTACGTGTCACAATGAAACAAGCTCGCGTTAACTGAATGCATAACGAGAAATCAAACCGAACTAGCGTAACATTGTAATGCAATAAGTACTGAATAGTAAACGTAGTAGGTACTTATAACAAAATTTACACTTACCTTGTAGTACTTGAGGTAGCAATCACGACGTTATTGAATCTGACATTTTATTGCTAATTGTCTGTGTCTTGTCTATATAAGTAGTAATTAAAGTAATGAAATTAAAAATGCACCGATTTCCATTGAGTAAAGCTCCTGTGAATGTTCCTCAACAATATCAACAAACTCAGTTATTTAAATCAGTCCCTAGTATTTATGTTCATCATACTTATAATTTATAACACACTTAACGTATTGTAAAAACTATAAGGTAAACACCATACTTGTAGTAATTCAAAAGGAAACACAACATACCAATATGTTATCAACGAGTATAATCTAGGTTTATCAGATCTTCGCTTGATTTATAACTATTCTATAGCTACTAAATAATATCAATAAAACTGCTGCATTGTTAGAATAGACTAGTTGGATTCATATTATTGTTTTTCTTCATTCTTTTAGTAGTGCCAACGCTTTCGAGTCAGAGTTTCTGTAATAACTCCCTTATTGTACACTTTTCGCATTGTATGTATTTTTACGTACTCTCTATTACAGAAATGAGCGTCTTTTCCAAGAAAACTAGATAATTTTGTGGGACATCCTGTGACTGTGACTACTCTACTTCTTTTTACCTAACAACTATTTTCATATCTACATTATTTCATGTATTCAGTATGACAAATTATTATTGTAAATACAGATACCAGTAAAGTTGTACCAATAAATACAATCAATGATTAGTTTCTTCCATGTGATAAGTAGTTCCTACGAAATTAAAATGACCTCTCGCCATCTTTTCTTTGGCATCAGCTGACCAACTCTGCTTTATCAATACTTACTACTATAATATAGAATTGTTGAGTATACTACCTGTAAGTTGTTTAATTGTTTTGCTAAATAAAATGCATTATCGTTAAGAATACCAAGATTTGATTTACATACATTGAGTGAAGCAAATGAAAAATCGATAGTAAATATCCTCCAGTCAATCATGCAACTTATCTGCACACTCAAGCACAAAATCATGATCCCTTGACTAGAAACACATTATACTGTACTAGAATATACTCACACGTCACAAGTGTCTCTTCTCTTAGTCAGTAATGGCAACGTTCCATAAAACTTAACAGTAATAATATTTGCATACACCAAATTACATAGAATTATTACAACTAGATGTATGACTGAATTGCTTATAAATACTACATCTTAGGTGACTAGACTAGATAGACACAAATTAGCAAGTAAAAGTATTGACGCATGTACACGTAGCTAGTCTAGGTAGCAATAAGTAATGTTACCTAAGAACTAGAGTAATGATATTTATACGAATAGATAATACGAACGCACACGTACAGACAGTCCTAATATATAATACAATATGTAAATGTACATAATAATATGTACATTTACTACACTCTCGTACTTCTTTTGACTTGACTATAGTATTTTTGTAATTATATATTTATACTTTTTTAATTTAGTTACGAATACTTATCTCTAGTGAAGATATCTTGATAATAAGAACGACTGTCCGCTCACGTTGCAAAATGCAAACCTTGCGCTTCCCCACATCTTAGCTAATTATACTTAAACGATAGTATTTCTGTATCCGTAGTCCTACAACTACATCAAAGTTAACGTATGTAAGTATATATCATTATAGTAACCTCTATTTATGTATATTTTATATTTGAATTGAATAAACGCTCATTCAATGAATTCCCCCTTCGTATTATCAGTATACACCATTCGATACGATACAATTCCTTTGTAGTTTTTTGCATGTTAGTTATTCCAGTTGACTTGCTCGTAGTTAGTAGCTATATTGACTAATGAATCGGAGCTCGAAGAATGGGACTAGGTGCCGTTATGTAGAAGCCGGGACTAGGACCTGTAACTGGAGCCGCGGCTGGGAACACCAATCCACCGCCAGCCAGAGTCGCCGTCTCCATTGCTAGCCTGCATTCGCCCAAACACAAAACAAATTTTTCTACTATAGCTTAGCTAGTACAGTAGTAGCTTACGAATGTAAAGAACACCAACAGAGATCAACTTTAAACCGCAGTCAGACTGCTCACAGCACAAACTTTTACTTCCCCCTCCGCAAAATATAACCTTTTCATCAATTTCCACTTTTTCCTATACTTTATTCCCTTCCTCCATACCCACAAAATCTCATTTCCCCTTACTCTCAAAATAATTGGGCAAAAGGCATATCTCTTTATTTCGGGAAGACGCAGAACAAACCCAATTTTTATCAACCGTAAATACTGCAGCCCAAATTCTTGCTGAAAGTAAGAAAATCCTATCTTCAAATAATCTAAAATTAAAAAATATTTCCTAACTTCACCTATACAATAATTCTGAACATTCAATCAAGAAAACACAATTTCGGGACAATAGTGCTTATCGCATTCAGAAATAACTAGCCAATTTTTCCGCAAGAATTTGTATTTTTCCAACCTAAATTTTTTGTTGTATTTATTGCGTAAGTAATAAATCTTAATTTTGGAAATTTATATACCAAAAGTGCCTAAATTACTAGGGAAGTCTATTACAGCAGGATATCCAGTAGTGGGTATTAGATAAGCAATATATTTGTAATCCTCCAATGCACATATATAACATGTCCATCATTTCTCCATTTTTCCTGGCACACCTTTCCCATTACCGTAACTTTCTCTTTCTTTTCCCTAGTAGGAATCTGGTGATTCATGCTCCTAAGAGACTCGATCAATAGAAGACTGGCAAAGATACGTAGAGACAAGGCAAGCTGTGCATAAAAATTAACTCAAACAACCGAAAACCCAATTAGACAGTAATTAAACTACCGCCTTTTCCCTACTAGTGGCTTTTTTCTATATATACTGGCTGCTGTCAATACAGCATCCGGCCTAAACGGAGCCAATGCAACTGAACGGAAGGAAGGGAAACAAATCCACATTATTTCTTATAAACTGAACTTTCCTGTTCTGGCTCACCTATCTAATGGCATAATAAATGTATCTTGGCACAAATACAGTTTCCATTCCACCATACCATACCACATGCACATTACAGCAAATCATATCACTTTGTGGCTCAATTTACCTTCAGTGCCTACAGCCATAAATATACATGTATCTGGAGTCTACTACCTAAGATGCTATAAGAATCTACTAATACATACATAATAAATGGTTATTCTACATGTATACCTAGGCTATTCGTTTTTATCTATTACAATGGAAACCTGTTCACTTATATAATTTAGGTTCTAGTATCTGAGATTCTGAAAGGGAAACTCTATAGATGTATCTGTTCTACATTTTAGAAATAGTCTATTAGAAAAACCACATTGGATCGACATCCACGCATAGGTAAGAGAGAATCTATTTTATATTTCATTCAGTCATCTATAGGTATTGACGAGAGTTTTCGTGAGGGTATACATAAATAGTGCTTCCCATCACCGTCTAATATATACCTGAGTAATTTGAGAATTCAATGTTGAATGTTTCTTTAGTGGAAACTTTTGTCAATTTACTTAGTCAACCGCTATCATTATCGTACTCGACATTGCCAAGATTCTAGCTAACTCTGGTAATACAGAGAAGGATAACCTGATAGACTTTCTCTTTCTTGCTCACTATTTTTTCATCCTGCTGCTATTTCTAAGGAGCTGAGGATATTAAAGATAGACATGATAGTAGTAGAAGGAGTCATGTCTGTCTGTTTAATACTTTTCCATCATCCATCCATCTATCCAGCCAGTATCTCATGCGAAGAGACTTTGTTAAGTATAAAACTTTTCTTGTACTATTTTCCATCCATCCATTCTTCTGTCTTTGTCTATCTGCTCACTTACTTACTTCCACTTCCTTCACCCTCTATTACACACAGTTGCTCTCTTCATTGTTCGTATCTATCGTCCGTGCACAGATTCATTACATCGTTCACTCCCTCCTTTCACTCTCTGCGACGACTACTTACACTGTTACTGACTCTTTTACTTTATTTTACTTTCTCTCGCTTTCACCAATGCACAGCCTTCGCCAAGTTTACTCATGAAATCCTTTCTCTACACCAGTTATATACACTACAACAGTGCAGTTTGACATACAGCACTAACTCTATAGTATTTACTCCAACTAACATGTTCTAACTTATTTCCACTTTCACTCTGACTTAGGTCCATCTCAACTAACTAACTAACTCCGCTATATGCATTACCTTCTTACCTTCTAACTAGTTCTGTTCTGGGAACTAACAACTCATATTAATACGTAATGAAACCTTACGTAACGTGACGTAACACTATAATAACATTATACCATACCATGCAGGCATAAGAAACATCCAACATGCATATGTCGTGAACCAAACTAAACTAACTCTCAAGTCTGAATTCACAGTATTGTGTACATTCTGCACTTCTGTCTGACTAAGTGGCTAGAGGCTACCTACTGTACCTACGCATGTACCTATCACCTAACTAACTAAAAGTCTTTTTAGTAGTTTTCCCTTGTCATAACCGTAACCCAAGTTTTCAGATGAGACAAGTCAACGAGTCCTTCCTTAAATAAACACAATACCTTTTCCACACTTTCATTTACTTTTAATTTGCATTTTGTACAGCTCCTTTGTCAAAGTCAAACTAAAAACTGCTTCATTTGCTCTCTCTTCGAACCAACTTGGTCTACTCTTCCTGCAGACACCACTACATATTATTATCTCCCGTCTGCTCTGGCAAAGATAGATGCGACAGTTATACATACATAACAGATATGTTAGAATTTCGATTATACTTAAGTAGGAGACTACACAACAAAATCTCTCTAACCTCGACAGATGCAATACAATGACTTGCCAACGCCAACACTTATCACTTGGCGAGGATGGTTCTGCTTAGTTCCGCTACTAATAACTATATTATACATTGGGGTATAGCTATATTATTGCTTGTCTCTCAAAATAAAGAATCTGCTGTAAGTATAGACCATAATATACTTATTAAATGTAGAGTGCACATAGTAGTTACATATAGGGATATCCCTCTTAACTACAGCTAAGCGTTTGTTCTGCTTCGCCTCGCCTCACTTCACTTCATCACAACTGTCAACTATTTGGCTTGACAATTAACCCATTCTTTAAAAATTAAGTTAGACTTGCGGTACGGTTCGGTTTGTGGTTCCGAAGAGCTTTGGCTTTAGACTGTTTGAGCTTTAAGTAATTGACGCTGAAAGTTTCAACTTTCAAAACATGTTCTTTCGCCTTCTGAATACGAAATCATGTCATGGAGCACTGCGGAGTCTCACTCCGCCAAGAGGAGAACTCTAGTCAAGACTACAAGACTACTTCCCTTGCTCTCCACTTAATTAGTACTACTAAATCATCATTTCTCCACTTTCACCGGAAACCAACTAAATATGCTACGTTGATTTTGTTGCACACCCGCATCCAAAAACACTCACAGACAATGGCAAATGGAGGCAACATTACTTTATTTCAAATTGCACTTGAGTCGGGGACTGTAGAAAACTGCATTAAATTGAAATGGTCATCTTCCCCAGAATTGGATAAGCAGGACTAGAGATTGGTTGGGCTGGGCACGGAGTTAGATTAGTTTGAATGGAAAAAGAGCTGGACTGAATGGATGTGATTTGTGTGTGTGAAGCTTGGTTTGAGTATGAGGGCCAGGTTAGTTAGATGAGTTCAGGTTCTGTCTCGTTTCGTATTTGTTACGGTCAAAGTGACCCATTCATGGAATTGACTCGTGAAATAGGAAAAGAAAGACAGAACAGGGAAATGATAAGAGCACGTCTGCTTGTTGAGCAGCAGAAAATAGTAATTAGGTTGTACAGACAAAGGTAACGTGATTTTCAGATTTCATTAGATTGACTGACTGACTGCAGATACGAAATAAATAAGGGAATACGATACTAGAGACTATTCCAGTGGTAATACATACTGCAATTCCTATACTCTATGTAGATACTAAACTACATTCGAGATCCGACCATAGCAAACAGAATACGTTAAAGATAATGCTGCTAGAAAAGAGGGACGAGGGTTGGGAGAGTCGATTCAGAAACGACATAGTAAAGAGAGGCTATGTAGAATCTGTATGGTGCTCTGTTTCTAAGGGAAGTGAATTTTGATTGATAAATCAGACACTGCTGGATGAATCCCTATCAAATTACATGGTACACTGTGTAGCTATCTGTCTGTTAGGTATAGGATACTAACTATCTATGTCTGTGGTGTGTTGAAGAGATCAGTTCTCAATTCAGTTAGTAGTGTACGTTGAAAGTAGAGATTTGTGCAGGATTTTCATCGGCTTTGCAAGGCGGACAAGACTGGACTTGGTTGGGGTAATGCAACGGTATGGTAAGGCAGACATATTGTTATTACTAATAGGAATCCGGGCGGACGGGCGGATGGAACGCAGAATAGATGAGAATATAAAGGTCGGACTGTTGGATTTAAGTTGAGATTTGAGATGAGAGGCAGGCGGGTAGAGCTTGAGACCATTCTATTGTATTTGTGAGTGGACTGGAGAGAGAGAGAGTGAAAGAGACTTTGGTTCGGGTAAGTATTATACAGAGAATATATATTATTATATTACGTACACACATACATACATGTTAGAGTGGGTAAATAGAGAGAGGTAAATAAATATAGTACATACAGTTACGGTACGTACATACAAAGAAAATCATGCCAGGGAAAATCAGATGTATTAACAGTTTTCCAGAAAATGGAATGACCAGGCGAATAATAATGGAATCTTGGACGTGGAACAATTCGATGGTAAAGGCTGGATGAAATGAATGTACCAGTTCAGTACATCCACTCTGGTATGGTAGGTAACCTGGAAAAGGGAAGTTGAGCTTAAGGTGGGACGACGAGAGCTGGGTTCGCTGTTGATGGTAATAACGAGCGCAAAGTATTATCATTGTGATTGCGAAAAAGAAGAGAGCTTTGCAGACTGCGGAGTCCGGAGACTTTTGAGGAAGCCAACGTCATCACAGCAGCGCCTTGGATCAGTGCATGATTTATACTATTAGGAGAGTCAGATTTTCAGATCAAGCAAGGGTCACAAACGTGCATCATTCTAGCAAATCAAATACCAGTACCGAATACCATATCCAGTCAGGCATGGGTTCTCAATTCAATCCAGGTATAGTATGTAGGTACAACAATCGCAAAATCCACAGAATACTTAGAAAAGTCACCAGGTAAAAGTCAGACTTACATCATTATTTTTTTTAATGGATTTCTAGGAATTCTCTTCTTAATATACTGTGTTGTATTCAAAAATACGAAAATTTCTCAAAAACTCGTATAAACTTAAGGATTGGAAAAAATGTACTTACCGGAAGGAGAGAAAGTTTGGCAAAACCAAGACAAGGAAATTTTGCTGACTTATTTATAAGGATGATTTTGGAGTGGACAGTTGGAACAGGAACACAATTACGTGTACAGAGACTTTAGAGCTTCATCAGACAGCGCTGGTGTGCATTGCACCGTACTCGTGGTTGTTTGATATAAATGCAGGTTAGTTTTTGCAGTTAAATATTTAAATGCCATTATCATTCTGAGAGGTAAGCAGGAGGTATAAAACATGTACAAACATATTTCTTGAAGAGAAATTCAATATAGAGTAAGGAGAGTTGGAAAAGTTACTTACTTTATGGAATGGTTGGTTTGGCGTTTTGCATTATGCATTAGAAGGAAAATTAGGGTCAACCCAGCGAGGAGCCAGACTTACAATTCAATTCCCCCAACACCCAATGAATGGTTATGAAGGTACATACAGCAAAGATTTGGTAGGTCAAGTTTTGAGGTTTCATTCAGGAAATGCAGCAGCATCACTCTTTCACTTTCGCTTTGCATGGAATTCACAAATTGAACTCAGCACAACACAACTGATAAAATGCATTAGGTACAACAACAATACTGTGCTCTTTCGTTTGCAAGTGAAAAAGCTGAACTTCGGAGTTTTGGATTGGAGTGTTCGGTTCGGAGTTCGGACGGATTGGAAAACAGTCTTCATGGTTTCGGATTCAATTGATGAAAAGCAAGCGGCAAGAGATTATAAATGGAATCAATGAACATGGAGTGAATTAATGGTTTTGGATGATGGAAATGATTTATACAAGAAGTGACAGTCAAGGCAATAGGAAAATGATCATAGTGTTTGTGTTCTGTAAGATTTCACAGGTAAATTATTTTTATTTCATAACATAATCACCTTCCTAGGAGTAATATTTATTTGTAAGCTAACCTTCTGACTTTCTTTATTCTTTGTATTTATTTTTATTGTTCATTAATATTCTATAGAAGAATTGTGAATTTAAATGTGTAAGCATCGATACTTTAGAAATACTAGTAAACACAGAGAGTGAGGAGACAGACAAGGATAATGAGTTCACGAATAAACACTAAATTAATTAGGAACCTAGTGTATGTATCTGTACTACTAATTTGTTCATCATAAATATAAGTTTAAATATAGTGAGTTAGTCCATTTAAATAATAGATGAGAGAAAGAGAAATTCAGATTCACAATTAGGGTCTTAATTACATCTTAATAATATAAGGTATGTACTAGTAGATGGTAATCTAATATATAATTTAATTTATAGTTAGTTATGCATGACTTTAGATAAGACTGACTTCAATTATGTAACTATTTATGTAAATAGAGTGAATGGGTGAGCTATACAATTATAAACAAGTCCATATAGGGCCAAAATAAGTACATGCTGTGGATTACATACGTACATATCTACAGATTTAGGATTTGGGTAAATAATGTAATCTACATATTAACTGAATTGTGTACACAAGATAATTTACGTACTTACTAAAATTCGAGAGGGATACGGATAGCTAAAGGGAGTAAATATTTAGGTGTACTATTTACTGTAGAGATACCTACCTCTAGTAATAAGTAAGTCTACATAGTCTAACAATGACCCTTCTAGATGCCTAACAAATTCTACATACTTGTTTTCAGTATCAGCAGCAATGAAAGTTCAAAAGTCAGTTTATTGCCAAAGTCAACCTAATGGTTTCTATTTATACAATCAGTATTTAAAGAACCTTTGTCACTGGATAATTATTATCAATAATCTGTGATCAATTTGGGACTGTCTCGCTTTTACCTGAGCGTAAGAAAAAATATATAAAATTAAGGTAAACATACTTTGTCAATATATGAATATATATAGTCAAACGTACAACTTATGAAGTATAATGTATATAACGTCCTTGTCATTGCATCACTGTCTATCATAATTAGCTTAAAGGAATAGACACTCAAAATGGACTTCTACTACAGGGATTAAAGAATACTGACATAATAGTAATAACACGACTAACTAAAAGATACTTTGGTAGGGCAATAGGTAAAAAGGCTGTAGTAGGAGCGAGCGGCACAGATCCAAATCATGTACACGTGTGGAAGGTGGCAGATGGAGGAAAACTTCCTAAGAGTGTTCTAGAGACACCAGAGCTGTTGCAGTGTACATCTACGATGTGTGTCAATGTGGAAACAATCAAATGACTTCCAAGGATAAGAGTGAGATGGTGATCGGTTCGGTTGGTTGGTTCGGTCTGAAAAGTGTTCAGTAGGGAGCAAATTTGTTGCGATCATTCTTGGATTTAGGTGGTGGGGAACCAGAGGCTTTGATTTTTGGCGTGAAGGAGTTGTGTGGACGACGGTGGACACCAGTGGTTTGAACAGGCGGCTGGGAGCCATGAGGAAGAGATGCGGCCGAGAGGAGGTCATTCAGACCGCCAAGGTTTCCCAGGGCACTGAGCGAAGAGAGGATTGGGTTCGACAGGAGCTTGGCGAGAGGAGGTAGGGATGCAGTCCCAGTGGAAGATGATCCACCACCTTGTGAGTTAGGCCCACTCGAAGTCCCCGGACCTGAACCTGAAGCTCCGTTAGGGGAACCCCCTTCACCTTTGTTCTGAGCCTCCAGATTCGCCTTTTGCAACTCCACACTGAGCAACCCCACACAATCATTTTAACATTTTGCTCATTTCGTGACCCTCAAATCAT
Organism: Yoshiicerus persimilis; assembly: GCA_020352615.2. Lineage (NCBI taxonomy): Eukaryota > Metazoa > Arthropoda > Collembola > Entomobryomorpha > Tomoceridae > Yoshiicerus > Yoshiicerus persimilis. The sequence goes on along the minus strand of CM036940.2, from coordinate 33,851,604 downwards.
CTACTGTCTCGGTCTCACGAGATCTCGCTACTGCTTGGCCATAGCTAGTCCCCGACTAGACTACTCATCATAAGCACATGCTACTAAGATGGTTAGAACACTGCTAGACTAGACTACACATGGTATGTTATGTAGGTACCATTGAGGAAATAATATTTTGCTAATAAATTGACAAACAAGAATTCCCATTGAAATAAATTAGAAAGCCACTTGAACTTCAATTCAAACAACGAAGCAAAAACTCAACTTCTACCACAGCAGCGTCTAATTTTCATTGGAGAAGGCAAAACGAAAACTAAATGTACATTCACCACATTCAATAATGCAGCACAATGCATTACTCACTCACTAGAACAACTTTCCCCATTTCTTCGAGACACAATTCATATTAATGCTTGCAAAAGCACTCTAACACATAACATCATTCAATAGGAGTCTCGTGTGAAGGGCCTGGCCTTCACTCCCTATGCTTTCTGCCAAAATTTAATAATTCTGCACTGTCCCACAGGGAGCACATTGCTAAATCATATTATACATTGCGTTCTCCATGCTACATAAATCAGCGTATGGCTTCGGCATAATAAGATATATGTTCCCCATAAATGGCACATTATCTATTGTCAGGTTTATATTGCGGTAGGAGAAGGCTCAACAGCGGCGGCCTTTCTAAGCTCAATCAAGCAATGAATTATTGTTCCCATTCCATTACATACTTAGTCAGCACAGGTACAGTTCTAATGTAAAGTTACTTTATCTTTGCCATATAGTTAGGAACTAGACAAATATCACGATAAATAATAATTTCTCATCGAAAATAAGAAGACCAAATACTCTATGAGCTGCTGCATGGTTAACTTTATATATCTAGATACATCGCTATTAATTATCCTTTACTAAAATCACAAGCCAAAGTCTTAAGTAGCAAAGTTATCACATCATTATATTGGAGGCATCATATAGTAATCTACAGCTTTAAACTGACGATTCCATAGTAAATATTCAATTGAAGTAAATCAAAATTATAGTATTCATCATCATACCTCATGTTGATTAGGTACTGAGCCAAAGCAACCGAGTCCGGGTTCCCAGTGATGGTGATGACACGATCAGTACAACCCTCACGCAACTCTTCAGAGTTACTAATGCGAATCATTGCACCGCTTATTTGCCTGCAAAACAAATTGTCAAAGGTTACGTACGATTTACTGCTGTAACCTTATTTACCCCAACCCATCATTAATTCTCCCATCAACATTTTCATTTCATTAAATTACACTGCTGGGTTGCATTGCATTAAATTAAATTAAATTACGCCAGCTCCCTATGCTATTCAAAGCAAGCTTCAAACTTAATAAGTGTAAAAGAGTATCATTCCCCTGGTCGATATATAAAGTCGCGTCTTATTTCACTCATCTACCCCAAGCAAAAACACAATAGAGAGATTAAGTTGACGATAAAGCCTAAAGACAATTTTCCGTTTCAGTTCTCATCCACTCACATCCCATCAAGAACAAACTAAGAGCAACCCATGTGGATGAGAATGTGAGTGAGTAGAAGACTAACTTGGACAAAACTGAAGAAGAGACACGGTGCACGTAGTGCGGTGAAGGCGAGGGCAAGAAGACAAGCAAACTAACAGTCTCTGAGAATATCATAGCCATATAATTCACTAGTGTTACTAATATAACAGAGATACGTATAGATCCTCTTTTAACGACAATCCAAACTAGTGGAGTACCGCAGCACATGCCAACTTGCAAAAAAACGTGAGTGAAAAACTGTCGTCAACTTGTCACTCACACTACTCGAAAGACTTCTTTCCATCAGTTACATTTTACGTAAGAAGATATCAAAGCGTAAACGGCAGAAACTTTCAGTTCACTACTTACTATATGTACTTACACATTCCCCACACCTAAAAGTAACTATGTATAGCGTGTATTCCTGTACATCAACCAAAAACTTATTCCAGCTGGCTCAGTTCATAACGAACACTATCTTTCTCTCAAACTCACTGCACTTCTACTTAAACTAGACTAAATCATATTGCTGATAGTATTATGCACTTATCTATGATACATACTTTATAATACAGACATGCATTTCAAACTTAACTATAGAACACAACATACGGTACAAACATGAAGTGTGATCAACTTCATTCACAACTCCTACATGCGAAAAGTGATTATATGTGGTAGGCATGCGATCATGCAAGAATATAACCTACCAAACCGCATTCTATACATTTTTAACACAGTCGTTAAATAAAAAAGCACAGTTACTAATTTTTCCCATTTTCAGTGCATTGTCTTATAGCAGCTCTTCCCTTATCTCCTCGTCCTACCATTCTCTTTTCAAACCACAAGCAGTCGTCTACATTTTCCTAGTCAAGTCACCCTCACCGCACCGCTGCTGCTGTATCGTGTCCTCCTTTACTTTCTCCTCTCTCCAACAAAGTTGAGAAAGAAGCAAAACGGACTAAGGAATTCCTTCACTTCCTTCACTTAACCACAATACAGACTTGAGCTTGAGTCAGTCGAGACTATTGATTTTCTTTCAAACTTTTTGATGACAGGGGAACGAAAGAAAATGAGTCCTACTACATACATATTAGGTACATATTATACATATATACGGGCAGTAGCCTAAGATCGTGCAAACGTTACAATAGAGTAGTTATCGGCGGGTGGTGGTGACGCTATTGCATTACTTATTATACAAAAACCAACCAAGCAAAGCAAAAGGTGAAGCGTAGTACTTATCAGTACATACAATACATAGGTACCAGTATACCTTTGGCAGTTGCCAATAGAAAATACTTCGCCCTGCAGTCCGCAGTCTAAAATCTTTACTATCTACCAAAGACAGAGCAAACGAAAAAAGACGAAGAAAAGTTTACTCACCGGATTTCCGCAATCTTGGTGCCGCCTTTTCCAATCACGCACCCAATCAACTCATTGGGAACTGTCATCTCTTGTTGCACATGATTATTTTGCTGACTTTGCTGCTGACGATTGCTTCCTGTGCGTAACTGACTTCCCGCTAAAGCAGCCAAAGCAGCCAGGGGAGCTAAAAACCAAAAATTAATTTTAATTAGCACCTCATCTTTATCAATACATATTAATGGCAGTGAATGTCTGAAGGAGAAGTCCGTTCATGCCTAGTGTGGGCGAAACTTTGTAGGCCGAAAAAGACAAGGAGTCACATTCAATTAATAAACTGATACTGATTAATGGCAGGGTGAAGACAAACGATTGTACACGAATACAATTAAGCTTATACAGTTAATACCAATGGAAATAATTTTGTTTCCGTAGTTTACAAATATTTATATTATTTGGTACTCAAAAAGAAACATTTCATATTTATCTTTGTTACAATCTCATAATATATACAATTGGAGTGGGTACACAGTAGGGAGTGCCTTATTTTTGTATTTCATACCTATAATAATCATCTGCAAATATAATGAATTTATTAACGATTCAATTCCAAGAATTCCAAGTTCTTACTTCCTTACGGTTACTTAAGAAAATACAAAGACACCCACTACCTACCTACTATAAATACATTTTAACAGAATGCAATTATACACTACACCACTATAAATACTAAGTATATACTGTTACATGGAAAGGCCCGCAATATCATAGTAGTGCATGCAAACAGCTGCAAGACTGCACACTGTTGCAAAATAAACAACTTTAATAATAGGAACCCATAAAATCTGTAACTGCATGTACCTATGAATAACTTCTGCTGTTAAAGTAAGTGATTCATTTGAAAAACTTGAGTTCTGGTTCAAAGTCTTTTTAATTGACTAGGTTCGCGTCGTGTGTATCTCGTAGAAATGAATGAACAGCTTTAGATTCCAATTGCATAGCTCGGCTACTAATGCTGGAAGAAAGTGGAAATATAATTCAATAGTTAATTGAGAGTGGCCTGGACCGTGGCTCCAATAACTATAGAAGAAGGAGGCGAGTCACGTAAACAGGAAAAACGGTTGATACTCTCGTTGGTAGTCCTAGTAAAGCAAGTGATTACTCAGCTCTAATTTTGGGAAGTTCTTGAACAAAGTAAAACTTGTCACATAATTAAATTAGCAACCAACACACTGATTGTGAGTGAGCAGGGCTGCCGTGTTCTACCTTGCAAGCTTAGTGCATGACAGCCGAGAAGGAAGCAGGACATTCGGAAACTCTCCTCCGCTCAACTTGGCCTGTCCCTGTGAATTAGTTGCATCCCAACTGAAAAGCAACGTAACATAATGACCGTAACGTACGACTGCCTTCCTTGCTACTGTGCTATTCTGTTTTCTGACAATTACATTTTGATTTGTTGTGACAACGTCAGTCGGTTAACGAGAGAATTCCCTTGGTTCGACAACTCTGACACGTAAACCTAATTTAGTTGGGTAATTTCGATGTGCCATTTAAGCTCTCCGGCTCTCATACTCATGCTATGCTCGTCAACTCTTAGAACGCTAGCCTCCTACATAAAACCATTCTTAAAGCCAGTCAACTCTCTCATCTACTGCTATGTACCACTACATACTTTCACTTCCTTTCTGACATTAATAAAATTCAATCTTACGTTACGTCGTGACGCATAACCTACCTTGCCTTGTCGTGTCTACTTGTAATAGTTGATACTCATACCAGAAGCTCAACTGTCTATGCACCTACCAACCGCAATTATAACTGATATCAGTCACTGCGCCTCTGCTCTAATACAAAAACAAAATTTACTGTTCCCTATACAGTACACTTGTCGTATTTAGTGCCTGATTTCGTAAAATACGTACTCTGCAGAGACTTATACTCGTTCCAGTCACCACCATACTATAAGTGAAACTCTGCAGAGACTCCAAAGACGTGTAGGCGTAATTGTATGTGTAGGTATTTATCTTTAGAATATATCTTGAATGACAGACTGCACTTACTAATATGTACAAGCTCTAGAAAATTACGACGAGCGAATGAATGCGAAGGATCTCAAACAGTTAATACGTTTTTATACTCGCCGAGGAAGAATGCACAACTGAGTTCCTAGTACGTGGAGTACCAAGGTAGTTTTATTGTCAGTCAGACGACACACTCAACGACGCTACTAACAACTTGGCTATGTCGACATTAAACTATTTTGATTATGCATTTCAGTTTCACAATCCCCCCATTTATCACCATCAGCATTAGCTTCGTTACGTTTTATTTGAGATTCACTTCCTACGAGAAATAGCCACGCCATGGCATCTCACTCTTCAATAGTACTCTCCTTTCCACTAAACGATGTAATATAATAACCACTCTGCCGGGCCATTGCTATAAGTCCGAACTCTCGTACTACCAGTCAACAATAAATACTCCTAAACGCTCCGTCCTTATACTTATGTAAAACTTGAGTCTTGTGGTGCTAGTGTGTTAGACAGAACGGACGGAGTTTCATTCCTGTCATGAAATACTTGCTTTCCGTCTACACAGCCCACTCGTATCCCTCCTTCGTCTTTATGAATACCCACCAAAAAGGTAATAAACTTTTCCATAAAAATGCTAAAACATGAAAGCTCTGCTTCTCTTCCCTCATACAGTTTGTCTTTTCGTGTGCAACCATTTTTAACATTCATTTAACACATGATAGTAGAAAGTAAGATGCCAACCTGCGGGATTCACAGGTCCAGCGTTTGGACCTCCGCCAATACCTCCGAGTCCCAGAGCAGCCAGTCCAGCCAATGGAGATCCTCCCATTTTTCCCATTTGCTGCGAACACAAGACAAAAAGTTACATTTTAACTTTTATAATACAAAGATAACAGAGACAAGTATGGAACAATATACTGTCGAACGAACGGGGAATATAAAACGACATGTAAGTTCTATAGTGATTCCAGGAGATAAAATTCTGCTTACACTTTCACCTGATATCGTCACTACCATACCGTACAATAGACTGAATTATTTTGAGTTTTTCCTACAGCTAATAACGCGTGGAGATATAAAGGTGGCTCTACCTGCTTGTCGTTAACATCAGTTCGCTTGGCTATATTTTCAGAAAGTCAACAGACAACATCCTCAAAAATAACTTCTGAATCCCTCCTTTCAAAGTCAGAACAATCAAAAACAAAACTACACAACTAAAACACTTCTGGAGACAACTAGAGCTCAAAATCACTTCAGAATTTCCAAAGAAATAGGGAAATCCAACTTAATCTTATCCTAGACAACAACAGTTCCATCTGTGACAATGTCACGTTCCTTATCCACCTGACTGTTTCATCCTCACATTTCGTTTAGTAAGCAATTTTCTTAGAAGCCTCGAGAGCTTATCGATTCGCAAATAAGTCAACTACAAGATTGCTAGTTGGTACTCTTAGAAAAAGCATGAAAATAATGGGCACTCACCTCTGCAGGATTCATTCCGTAGTTCCCCTGCATTCCGTAGCCTCCGCCACCACCACCTTGTCCCATCATCATCCCCGGACCACTAGGACCAGGTCTTGGGCGATATGGAATGGTTCCTCCTTTTGGTGGGCTCTGAAATTCCCAAGTCATCAAATGTTTAGCACATTGTTACGAAAAAGATTCATCCTCATTACACAAATGTCGGTCACGATGGGATGTGCCATTAAAGAGAATGTGTCCTCAAATATACGACACTCTTTCCTCTCTCTGGCTTTCAGCCAACTTATGTGTTGTGCTCCATTATGAGATTGAGATAGTGAGAAACATAAGCTCTAAATTCAACAAAAACTTTCAAGAGTGGAAACTACGTTGTAAGTGTAAGTGGGATCCCTACCTGCATTACGATACAACTCCAAAAAGCTAAATAAATTTATTAAAAACAAAGTAAAAATAACTATAACACTGTCAAAAGGATTTCAGGAAAGAGGAGTCTATAAACCCCGATTCCCATCATCAGATTTTAACGCACCGGGAAAAAGGTAATTGTCGCAATAAAACTTTGTCTCAAAAGTAATCGCTAACGACCGACTTGGTCTTTTGGCTGATGAGCGTAAATCTTCAGAACGAGTTTCCAAACGTAACACTAACGATAATAAAACGCTGTAAAAACATGAAAAACAACTACAAAATGTGAGTTGTGCATTAATATTTCATGGAAGCACTGAAATCTCTAACCACACACAAGACTCCATTCCACAGCTAGCACCGACTAACACAAAGAAGACAGGCATACATGTAAAAGTAGTAAAAGTAATTCGGGAAAAGCCAACATTAGCATCACGTTTCTGGGAAAATCAACAGCCAAGTCCAGAGAGACGTGCATATAACTCCGAGTTCTTAAAACTTGAGCTTAGGCAACAAATAAAGCGAAAGAAAATTTTTCATTCAGCTCAAAGCTTGACAAAGATTAATGACGCCAATTCAGATATTGCAAGCAAACGACGGTGGCTAGATAAAACCAACTGAAATCCAAAGGCAAACAAATTGCTCGCAGATATTATTTTCCTATTACAAAATTGAAATCACATCACACCATATAAACGGTGGACGCAAGGCAATGTAACGCCTATGCACAAGAAGAGTCAAGTCAGAAGAGAAAAGCTCACACAGGACAAAAGAACTAGTTACACACAATGGTGTTATGCTACCTCAGTGAGTGTGACTCGTTCTTTTGGGTAAGTGTTGTGCCTTGGCGTTCGTTATCGTATAAACAGCCCATACACTATGCCTAACAACCATCTCAACCGACAGAGTGTGTAACAAGGTAAACTCTGCATTTGCACATTACAATATCATAGGAACTGTTAGGCCAGGACACAGCCAGGAGCATTTAGGCAGGCTGGCTGGATGACTAATAGCAATAATAATAGTAACAGTTATGATAATGTAAATATTTATAGTAAGATAAGTAGAGATTTGACATAAATGACACTCCCAGTGTCTGCACGTACCTCCAGCATAATCATACAGATATGATAGATGCACTTGGTGATGGCATCACTCATGCCACTAATCGTGACAGCCCTCTCAGTCGAATTGGGCAACATCTCCGAAGCAACTTGAATCGAGGCACCCGTCACCTCCCGGATCTCCCGGATTTTGGACCCACCTTTCCCAATCAACGAACCGCACTGGGACGCTGGCACGATGAGACGGAGAGTAATCGGAGGTTTCGGTACATTATCCGCTTTTGGCATATTCTGCACACAGAGAGAAATGCCCCAACATAAAAACATGTCACCCGTCACCCAACATGTGCCTATCAACTGCAAACTCCAACCAACCCATCTCACTTCAATGTTCAATATGATCGTGCATAGAAAATCTTTTACAAATTACTGAATCTCAAAGACAGGGGGTATAACATCAACACGAAATCCAAACATTACACTTGCCACCGCACACGGGGAATGATTTATGATTTACACATTTACTGACTTTCTACTCTGTCTTCCTGACTGATTTCCCAAGTGCAAAACAAGCGGAGGTGGATTAACTTTACACCGCTCTTAAATATCACCCTCCTTTTTTACCGAGCAAAAAACGGCCTGCATTAAACATAGCGCTCCAGATATTGCCTGCATAAAAAACTTCTTAAAACTCCAAGGCAGAATCCTCTCGCTTGTTTATGTTATGTTATGAGTCTATGACATGACTATCACTGTGAGTGGCTCACAAGAACACAAAATATTATTTCTCTCCACCAACCTCACTCTGCCTTCTGTCCTAATCGAATTTCGACATAATATCCATCTTATCTCGACAAAACTACTCTTTTTTATAACTCAACTCATCTACATACACTAGCTAACTTCACCTAATACTTTACCTATAAAAATATTATTAAACTACCAACTACTAAACTAGTGAGCCAACTACTACGTCCGCTTTCCGTACTTGTCTTTTAGTCTACCGTGAACTAAGCTATACACCTAAACTATAGACAACAATTGCCACACTCCATATCTCATTTACGTACATCTAAATATTCGTAGTAAAACTTTTCTATTTACTATACACCGATAATACTAAACATACATATCTGCATTCTAGACTTTTCCGGCTTTCGCTTTCTTCAGATTCTGCTCTGTGCGCTAGATCATATTTGTTAGTTTAACACATGCAGGAATTGAAGGAAGATAAATGGTCAGAGTTACAATACTACTGGTAAACTACAAGATAAAAAAAGTCAACGCAGATGCAACTGTGTGATGGCTTACTTCCCATCAACAGTTTGGGGGTCACACTTACACCACCACTTACATAGACTTCTTCCAATTTTCTACAAATGAGATCGAACGCCTTAATGATCCCATTTGTGTTTCCTGTGATCGTCACAATTCTCTCTGGGGATGAGCCATCGCTGATATTAATCCGTGCTCCTGACTGCAAGTAGTCAAAACAAACACAACTTATGATCAACACTATTGCACATTTTTATTAATACTGACACATCATTAATTACGTAGCCAACAACTCCACAAACATATGTATGCTTGTATATTATGGTATGCCCAAAGTAATGAGTATAAACTGGCATCACCAGCATGCATCATATTATGCATTTCTATGTATGCGCTACGTAAAGAAACATTTGCCACCATTACCCACTAATACTTAGCCGAAAAAGCAGATACAAAATGTAATGACATTTTATGTTATCCCCAAACTGAAAATATATTTATCTTGCGTCTTGCCATTAATCAAAATAATATGTACCCAAATACCTGACTACTAAAATACATGTAGTCATTAATATACCACCACAATTACCCAGACAGCTAAGCCATTCTTGATACTGTTAATTACTAAAACTGACATACTTTTCGCCTATATTTAAGGAAGATATTGCGAACATTAGAAAAATAGCATAAAAGAGTACCAGTCTAGGTATATTTAATCTATAACAATTGCAGCACAAACTGAGTAACTATTCCTTCAAAGTATTTTTTACATAATAATGAGAAGTGGATATCGCAATAAATAACCTAAAATTTGCATATTCTTCGTAATCCACAGAAAACCGTGTGAGTTTGCCCAGTTCTCATTATTCATCCCACATAAAACATTTCATTCCCTATAACTCATCTAGACTTTTGCCAGCGATGCTCTCTACGTTCATTATCACTTTTTAGGAAGAGTTAGTATTTGAGGATCGTAGTCGCAGTCTTTTTCCTGCCACTACGATTTCTAAACATTCGGAGAGCTCTCATAAAGAATGAAGTCAGTGAAACGAAATATAACAAGAATCCAGATAGCAAACCTCAGTTTCGTCCTATTGTCTAGAATTCAAATCTAGTTTTAATTTTAACCGAATAAGCGTTTTTATAACCCAGCCTATTTTTAGATCCAATTTGTCACATTCGCTTATGAAATATTACAGTTCTCCGACATAAAATTCATTCCTTTCTCCCCTCCAACTCCTTTCTAACTCGTTTTCCCTTTTGTAGTCGCAATCTGACTTAACTGTGAGCACAATCGGCAAAACAAAACCGCTAAGCCTCAATTTCATTTCACATTGTTTTCCATTACATTATCATAATACTCTACCCTTTATATGCTTGAATAACTTTCCCATTTTACTACAAATAGCTTAAACAGCTTTTTATGACTTACCCATTATCAATTCAACGATATTTGTCCCTAGTAGTCTTAAGTGCATTAGCCACATCTGCAATTCTTATATTTTATACAAACGTATTGGTTCTAGTACAAAAGTACATGTTCTCTAACTACCTACTACTCTAACCATGTGGCCCACTTAAATCACTTGAATTCGTACGTGGATATAGATACCTAGCCAAACTGATATTTGCATTGCAGTAAGTACATATCATCATCGTTACGCTATAACATATACGTTTTCACTGGAACCACAAATAGGTAGGTATCCTCAAGCAATTTATGAAACCGCATGCTCATAAAATTTGCAAAGCATTCATATCGCTGTATTAAGTAAACCTGACATTTAATAATAAAGGCACATTACGATAAACTACATCGAATGTCTGCAATTCTGAAACTGGTTTACCACAGCGAACAGCATACCTGTCGTATTATTGAACATTTACTGGTAATATATAAGGTTCTTTGGTTCTTCTAATGTAATTAACTGTGTCCATACTAAATGGGTTAACTCCTATATTTTATGAAGTATTACAGTATTACCTAGCTTCCCCTTTCATTTATAGGCACAACTGCTTTTCGTATTGCTACTCGTTCAATTGCAGTTCCTATCTAACTATTTTCATCGTAAATAAACAATGCAACAAATTCTCGATTCCGAAGTGAGCTTATTCGGCTTTCTATTGCTTTTTCCCCTTCTACTATTTGCATTTACACTATTTCACAGTTTCAAACATTCTATGATTTAGAAACAAATAGGCTTTACTCGTCTACTATATATTTTTATAGTTTTGCTTTAATCTTCTGAATTTTCTACTCTCATTGACTTACATTACAGTATTTGACTAATTAATTACTGATACAAAATTCAAGCCAAAAGTTAATCAACATTGTAAACAATTATTTGATGAACAATCCTCCTACCAACCTATATTCACAACGCATACAATAAACACATTTCCGCGGTACCTGCTCCATGTTCTAACATACATCCCCACATGAAGAAATGTGCACTCACCCATAAGATTATTGCGATTCATTTATCGTAAAATTTTCATTTCAAATAACAAAGGAGAAAGTACAGTTACAATATAGGTGCAGTGCAAAGTAATGACAAAAGGATAAAGTTAGCTTACCTCTTCACGGAATTTTTTTACGATTTCTCCCTTCTTGCCGATAATACTCCCAACCTCCTGGAAAAGAAAAATGAAAAACCAACATTATTAGCATAAAATTCATCTCATTTAATACAGTGGTGGGAAGTCGGGTTAAAGAAAGCTCAAGATCATGCAGTGGTAAAGCAATCCCGAATTCTTTCCTTTTTGCTCCTACACAGTATCATTTCCTCTCTTTACAAGGATTCATACACCAGTTTCTGTCGACTACACATTTTATCTTATTTTTCCATGTTATTCCAATTCTGTGGTCTTAGCTCTGCTCCGCAATCCTCGCTGCACTCCATGCTCTACTACATTTCTGCGGCTGCACTTACATGACAGGCAAAGTAACGCAATGCGATTTGAGTAAAGACGAATATAGAGGAGGTAGGTAGAGCAGAGATGAGCCCAGCCAGTTAGGTATGAACACTGAACACACCACTCTGCAAATGCATACATATAATTCCATAGCTTCCTAACTCCAAACTTGGAAGTGTAGCAAAAGAAACCACGAGACTAAATTCAACCTTGTACAAAGAGAAAAATCATCCAACTCAACATAACATCAGGTCTGAGTACATTTGTCTTCTAGCACGACCATTTTTTACCAGCCATCAGCCCTACATCTCATGATAATGTGATTCAATATCAATTCCGCTCTGCTCACTACACTTGCTCTAACGGCACTCACTCAAGATCACTCAAGCCCCACCGACTTACCTAACGTCACTATACGGTCAACTAAACTAAACCAACATCTAAACCCAACACAACTGCAACTAACCTCCACTCCCTAATAGAATCTCTATGCCTGCACTACAAATACATAACATACACACAAGACACATATTATTAGTGGTAACATAGTATATAGTATTTACCACCTTTCATTCTTATAAGACTCTTGTCATGCTTTTACGATCCTTCCTGGCTATCCGTACGTAGTTAGGTACGTACTTAACTTTCTCTTCTCTCCAACACAAATTTTTTACTTTCACTTTCACTTCATACATGACATTATATAATATAGTAATCTTCTCTGCCACTGCAATTGCAATGCTCAGTCGCCGGCAGTAACACTACTCTTTTTTCTATCGCCACACTTACATTCCCCCGCATCAACATCTCATTCTCTTCTTATCGTAAGGGATTCATTGAAGACACTAAGGCAAACACTTATTACGTATATTAGTATACTAATATTTATGTATGGCACTTAGAGTGCTTATACAATAACACACCTATACTTATAAATACAAACCACCACACTCCCAAAATCAGTCTAAAGTCTGATGTGTCTCACATGAGTTCCGTGACATCCTACCATTATTACATTGCATAGGATTCCCTTCGTATCCTGAGTTGCGTACCATCAACTTGACTTAACTATAAACCACATAGGCAAAAACTCACTATTCCATCCATGTACAGTACAACTACAAGGTACAGTCATACACCATATAAATGCGCTATACGGGTTCTTCAGACATTTCTCAACCTAGACGAATTCCTCACATGAGCTTCTCTTTAGTCCATCCACATGGCAGGAATAGGCACCTAGCGATTACACAGAGCGTACATGTACTCTATAGAATTGGGTAGTAAGCCGGTGGTAGTGCAGTGTCTGGAGGTAGTAGGTAGGTAGTGTGGCTTTTAGGAAAATCCTTTTCTTTACAACTCGGTCGGAGGGACTGCACGGGAAGTAGACATACCAGCTGAGAGCAGCCAGCTACACTACACCATCAACATCACCATTTCATTTTATCGCCTGTAATCGTAATATCGTCATCCACATGCTCCACTGCTAAAACTCTTATCCTTCTCTCCCTCCTCTGGTAGTCCATAATAATATGTATCTCTATGTACGTGGCATTTACTCTCTTCAGATCTTCTGAAATAACATCACTTAGGTATATCACATCCTGTGACTACCTGCAACAGTCATTGTATGTCTCATGACTTACAGTCAATTCCAAGATCACTTCCAATGTTCAATGACTACAGCAATGACACGGCAACAACCATCATCATCCCATTTGATCCTCTACTTCCTACTTTTACCCATTACATACAACGTCAACGTAAAATTTCACTGTACTACTCACTCCCTACTGCCGATATAAATACAGATAAAACAATTCTATGCCAAGTAGCCGACGGGAATAGATTTCTACTCCACTTCTGCTCCCAACTCTAGTCAAGAACCAGGCTAGCATACCTAGAGTACATCGCATCAAGTACTTCTAATATTATTGTAATGCAGACAATACGTAAACGTCAGGACTCACAAACTCACAAAATCAGTTAGATAGGTATACAAACTGTACTGATGACAATAGCACGCCTGGAGGCACTTGCACAACCATCATATGCAATAGTGCAATCTAAATACAGTATATTACTTGAACTGGACTCTGATCCGAACTCATATTTTATAGCTTCCAGTGCCAGTCTTCTGTTCATGTCCATTTCAGATAGGTAAGTGTCAAGAGAACACGAATTTAAATCTATCTCTGATCTGTGAGCATCCAAGCTCTATGACCTTAACAACTTTCCCGACAGATCACGAACAACAGACATCACAACGTGAAGCTGCTTTCTAAAAATAAAACAATCAATACAAATACTTTCCTTCAACAATCTTACTAGCTATAGAAATGTAACTAACTTGCGAAAGGGTAAATGGGTAGTCGCTAAAAATAATCTAATGAATAGAAAGAGTAGGCTCCTTTTATGCCTTTTAACGCAGTTAGACAATTACTACGTTTGTTTGTCCAGGTTAAAATCAATCAAAAACACCGTCATCCAATTCTTGTTAATTTAAATGTTGGATGCATTTTGTGATATTGACAATACAGATTTATAGTACAGTAAGGGGTAAATCCTAGCGTAATACTATTCTCTCCTATGGTTCAACATTTATAGATGTACAGACGCAATCGCAATCCAATGAAATTACAAGAAACCTAAATGGAGCACGTCTTGGAGCACTCAAAAGAAACTTGTGCTCTCAAAGTCAGAGCCAGTACTGGCATAACGATACATTGGTGAAGTGGTGGTGAAGTTACTCTTTGAGCTGTATGACCCTCCCTTGTATAATATATACCGTCATTTCACTGAATGGTGATATGATGGTAATTTACAACTCTATCACTTTGGAGTTTAAATTTACCTGGTGCCAATCAGCGATTTCTATGCAATAGTGGAATACGAAGCGTAACCGTCCCGGTTGTCTGTGATGTTTTTCTGAGTTAACTTCATTTCTTTGCCACTTCTCTCCTTCTGTGTCTCAGTTCACAAAGTGAATAAAGCCGACCTGGTCTGAATTGAACAAAGAAGTGGGCGAAAAACGACAAAATTACTACACGATCACGTCCCACACCTAACCGACTGACAGACCTAGATACTACATATAGCCGTTAACTTAACTGAGCTAACCTTCGCCTTCTCCACATTATCGAGTCTTACTAAGTGTGTATTCTTACATAGCAGTCTAAAAGACATTTTAGAGCTAAAAGCTTGCTAAAATGCGAGCTTGAAAGACTTTTAAGAGAAAAGAAAAGAGCCCCAGCGAGACCAACAAAAGCCCAAAAGCTAAAAATCTTCATTTCTCTTCTCAACATTCGACAAAGCAACATAGATACTCCTTCTTCCTATATATTTTCAAACGACATGATCACCGCTAGAAAGAACCACTCTTACATATCCATACATTACATCTTCGTTTCCAGCTTTCCACCTTGCTTCCCTTTCCTCTTGTTTCCATGTAGTTACCTTCTTTACTTTCTTTCATTTGCCTTGCCCTCATACCCATTTCTCCAAACCTCCTTCAACATTCCATATAACACTCCACCAAGACTTTTACCTTCATCTCTTACTCTTAGACTACCTCAGAGCAGAAGTTCTATGTAGTTACTTTCACCCACCTTCAGAAATCAACTTGCTTCTCGGACGAGAACTCAGCCGCATCTTATACAATATATTTGTACATATTATACAGAGTTAGTTTAGTATTTGCCTTCCTCCCCTGCCTTGGCATACATGCATCACATCCTATTCTTCGTCCTACTAAATTGAAAATGAAATATGCATTACATGACAAAGATATACTTCCCCATTGCTTATACAGCTTCATTTCACCTTACTTCACTCAGCTAGGCTCTCCTTTCTACGTCTCTCTACTTTAACATTCCATTCTATTATATTCTTTCCCTGCCTTACTATTTTCCCTTTTACTTCCTGCCGCTCCCGCTATCGTACTATCGTAGCCCCAAACTACTAGCTAAAATGGATAAGTAAACATACAGTTCACTTATTTCCCCAATCCCAATTTCCCAACAACAACTATCTACATATTACGTTTCACATTACATCACTTGCCATGAATACTTTCAAATTGTAGCATTCTATTTTCTCCTTTGCTTTCTCCCCTACTCCCAACCGATCCAGTCCAGTCAACAGACATGGAATACATTTATACAAACATTCACAGCTTTCCAAAGAAATGATATTTATACATTACTACCACAACTACACTTGATACGTTGCATCTGTAGCTGTTAGTACTTTGCTGCTTATAATATAAAGGCGACTTTCTTGTCTGGATGTTTTCCGTTGACCCAATCTTATTTTACAACGCCCCATACCAATTTTTAGACTGCACTTTTTACAGCAATGAGACTTGTTAAGCCTATTACAACTTGCGCAACTCAAGTAATGTGAAATGACTACTACCCAACTACCCACCCATAAGTAAATAGACAATAGGGCTGAAACACTAGAAAGCTTTTCAGTTCCTATTGTTTACCGCAAAACTACATTCTTTGGTCTCTATACGGTAAAACAAAATACTAAGAGAACCAACTCTCAACTGAACTTAGGTACGTCTATCTCCTCAGCAATAAACTCAGAGGCAAATTTGTTTCATCATTATGGGAGCCTATTTAGTACTCACTCCGGCAACATCTTCCCAACCATTACCACAGATCGCATGGGACCACTGAAAACAAGACGCTGCTCAACTCTCCATGTCGGCAAATCACTTGCAATTCATTTCAATAAATAATTCAAACTCCTTTTATACTCCTCATTCAAAATTTTCATCAACCCACCTTCCATTCGGCATCTCCTGTCTATTTTACAATTAATGGTAAAATCTATAAATATAATCTAGATATATTATTACCATTCATAATTTATGCACAAATCACAAAAACTTTCAATACAAAAAATAGGTTTTACTGTAATACTTTCGCATTTGGTATTATTATACACTTCAACGTAATAGCAAAGGGTTAGCGGGTCACTGCCAACAACAATCACTAACTTCATTTAAGCTGCACACCAGTGTACCTCTTTTAGTCACATCTCCATTTAATCTTTTCCAATTTCCACCCTCGTCGTCGTAAGTACCTAAGTTCGCTATATTATTTCGTTCTATTTGTATTCCGCCAGTGGCAACAAATGAATATAAAAACCACCACTGAAACCCATGCCATGTATATATTACCTGAAATGAGAATTGTAGGAAAACTATACACAAGTAACAGATAGCAGATGCTTGCTTGTGCATGTATTGATTATAATAATATACCATTTATAATGTACAGTATACAACTGTAAAAGGGTCTTGTGCGAGGAGTAATGGTTCTAATAATTTCGTATTCTTCTGTTACAACCTACTAGTACTAATAGTACCTATAATAATATAATCTCGTGGGAGAAGTTGCTTAATACAATACTACATTAAGCAATGGATATAATTATGTTGATAATATTCGGAGCCGACCATGAATTAGGATATATCTTATATCTTTATTTGAAATGGTACAGTCCGTCAAACCATGCGACATACATCGATACATAACATATCTATATTGTACCAGGAGCGATAACAATAAGAAACATCTATAATTGCATCACTCCTTTGCCTACTTTCATTTTTCCTAACTTAGAGCACTGAAGCAGTTAGTACAGTAGTCTTGACTGTTCAGTCAGTGCAGAAAGGGAATGGATTGAGAACATACGTGGGTTTCTGTCATTCCTTCTCTCGATTCATTCCCAACAGCACACTTCAACCAAAGCTCAAACCAGCCGGCTAAGTACGTGGAAGTGATTTCTCTCGAGTTCTGGAATGGATTTTTGATAGATTCGTATAGAATATAATATTCATCTGTATATCCAGGACAGATCCAATAGGTTCGCCCATATAGATATAAAGTGATTTTTCAATAATAGAAGTAGACTAAACGAAACACTTGAGATGAATTGGGAGTTGAATTTTGCAGAGTTGTAGACTTGGAAATTTTGAATGTTACTACTCTGTATAGCTTATTTAGGAGAAAGTTTCGCTACCTTGACGTCTTAGAAATAAGGGGCAAAAGAGCATAAGAGTGGTCCCATGGATTATGTGCTCCTTTGGAGAGAGTTAAGGAAAAATCTACTGAAGCAAAGCTAACGCTCTCCACGTAAACGAAAAAGCAACCTTCTTCTTATGTTTTAATATAGAATTCGCCAGACAAGGACTTGTATGTTCAATGCCTTTGCAGTTCGGCGGAGAAAAATGCCAATTTTAATGCTTGGAAGCAATATAAACCGAGACGATATTCATTCTTAAAAGTGACAGTTAGACTCACTTGCATCATCTAACTCGTATCTGACTTTCACTTTTATCACCGCGAATATAAATATCCACTTTCCGGATGAGCTGAACTAAGGTGTGTGCTCACTCCGCTCAACATATTCATTCCATCTTGCTTTTCAGTTTTCTCAAATAATTTTATAGATTTTCTCGGGACTCTGCCCTTTATTCGGGTACTCGATACCTAACCTATGTATACCCAAAATGTGATTGTGATTCAAGAAACCGAGGTAGCTCTTCCATGCTACATTAGATATTGCTTTAGAAAAACATTCGCAGCAGAAAAAGCTCATTCTCAGAATGCGTAGTGGGCTAAGTAAAAGGAGAAAGGAATTCACTTTCTCCCAGATATAGGATATAACTCAACCACCTAACACTGCAGAGTAACTTTCACGCTAGCTGTTTCCGTCGAAGAGGAAAAACACCAATAATTGAGTCTCCAATATTACCGGTGCAAAATACAACTCATGTTTTCTGGCAAAGTGGCTTATTGTATTTCAGAAATCTTTTATTTCCTTCTATTCAATTTCTACTTAGCTTTACCTCACAAGTCAAGTTACATCACCTTACAATCTAATCGCCCTATCTATAAGCAAAAAATAAACTCAAGACCCACCCCATACTTGTAAGGAATACAAGCGGCCTAACAACTTGCTAACACCCATTACCTTAATCTATGAGTAGTACGTAGCAGACTCTGGAAGCGTAATCCAGAGAAAGCTAATTAATTAGCGTTTCAATCAACCATTTATTTATAACTACGACTTTAAAAATCGGTTTTCATCACAAAAAGCTTAATATCCCCGTTGTTGTTCTTCAGTAACTCTATAAACTTGTCTGATAACAAAATCTTAATCTAAAATGTAGAAAAGGATTGCCATTTTCCTCACCACCTTCGCATGAAACACTAATTGATCTTTTTTATTTCACTTTAATTTTGAGCAATTCTGTGACAACAATTTTCTCATTTTACTGTTTTTACTTTGTGACACATTCCGTACGAACTAAAGGTTCATGACTTTCTTTCATTATATTATATCATTAATATTATTGCACAAGAAAATTTGTGATCCATAAAATTACAACAGACCCTTGAACAGACCTAAATAAATAGTGACCCAGAGAAATAATTTATTATCTTTACATTCCAGGCAAAATCGCATTGGGGAAACATTACAACATTGGAAAAAGTAGCAATAGTAAATTGTTACTAACGCAATTACAGAGAAAGTGCTGAAGAACAAAACTGTTACTTTCTATTCCCATTACGTATGTTTAAATAAAAGTAATTCTGTACAAAGAAGTACTTGACCATATTCACTGACAACAACCATGTACTTTCTTATCGTTATTAAAATGTAGAACTTCTGATGCAAGCACCCAGAGACAATTTGGTGCACTACATGAATATATTTTGACTTGATCGCTTCATAAATATGAGTGTCGCATGAGAAGAAAAACTGACAATGAGTAAAAAATATTGCTTTGGAAAATGTATGCATTATGTACAATCTATCTTTCTCTGACTTTTCTTTGCTCTCTTTTGGTTTACTAAAACTGAGAGAGCACAATAATTGGATATGAGATGTGAGCAAAATGCCAGGAACTAAACGAAATGGAACAGAAAGGGAAACGGAAGGAATGTGGTGGGCCTGTCTAGTGGAAACTGACTGACTAACGTGAAGCAAGGCAGAATTGAACTGAACTGTTGGCTATCTCAAGGAAGTAGAGAAACGTCATATATTTAGTAGACGTATAATCCTTCACTTGTACTACTTATAAAGTAGAAAGCGATGTGAACTGCATATCGCAGCAGTATAAGTAGTAAGACGCAGCAGCCATACATTTCTTTACTTTTCAGTTTTAGCTAAAGCTTTGAAAGACTGCTCCTACTTAAAAGATTGTGTAGACTACACAAAACCATACATATCTGTATATAGCAAGCAAACGAATAGAGTTATTGTTAGCTTTGCTTTTCCTGCTTCTCTAATACCACTCACAGAATAACAGCAGTACATAAGCTCAGAGGGTAAGGTAGCTTTCTACAAACACAAAACACAACTTCAACATATATTCTTACTGCTGAGCACAATATTACGTAGCAATCTCATCTACTCCATGCATAGCATGGAGTAGAGATATTACATAGTCACATACCTTCGTTGCATCCTTACTACCACCTACGTTCGTTGTGGTGTGCACTGAGATACCGTAGTAGTAGTCGTACTTTAGAAGAAATGCCCACTATTACTACAGATTCTTGCAACAAAATTAGGTTCACTATACGTGAATCCAGCAACCGTCCACCTCTTTTTTTGGCTTATTTCTTTTCAGTTGCTACATACATCAAGTGCCCACAAGCACACAAGATAACCACTGACACTACATGCTATAAACATTCTTATACGAAACCTGCGCTTGGAAGTTTCAAATACCCACACAGCTAAAGCAATCACCGAGTATTATCACAAGAGAAAGAACTTTCCTTCAAA
Organism: Yoshiicerus persimilis; assembly: GCA_020352615.2. Classification (NCBI taxonomy): domain Eukaryota; kingdom Metazoa; phylum Arthropoda; class Collembola; order Entomobryomorpha; family Tomoceridae; genus Yoshiicerus; species Yoshiicerus persimilis. The sequence continues at coordinate 33,830,730 of CM036940.2, read as the reverse complement.
AACCTACAGTTACAACTTGAGTTGAATCTCTAAGCCTTGCCTTCCCTCTGCATCAGTTGTATTCAATTGAGGAGATTCCACTGATCTTCGCTCAACCTTTCATTTTTGTTCCTCTTAACGCCCTGTGGTTCACTATCACTGGTCTGTGCACAAATGTCCGTCTTTCACCCACCGCTCAGTCAATGATCTTGGTAACATTGGAATAAATAGTTCATTGTCTTATTTTATTCTGCCTTTTCTCATGTTCTGAATTCTGAAAGACCAATTTATTCATTTTTCAAGTACCTACCTAAGTCATTTGTACAACCAAACTAGTGTAGTAGGCGAAGAAGACTAATAAAATTGTTGTCGTGTCATGCATTAAAAGAACTTGTAACTTTACTTGAACTCTTGCTTTCTCTTTGAAAATTCATTACTACCTCCATATTTTTACCTTAAATATAGAAACATTAAACTAAGCAGGAAAATCGAGAGTACCTTACCTAGTAATCATTAGCATTAAATGCTATTTTGCTTTAGAAAATGCATAACAAAATATCAATGATTTTGTAATCATATCAGAAGAGAAAGTTGGAACGGAGAAAACGCAAACCCTTCAGCGATGCATAAATTAAGTGGTTGGCTAGAACATGAATAGATAGTAAACTCGATAAACAAATAAGTACTGAAATCCAGATGTTGCGACTGGATGGCATACTGTATGCATTACATATTACTTTGTCCATTCCAGAAGTGCGCCATCCCATCACACATTCTACTTCTTATCAATAATAGAGCAGAGCTATAAGAGCACGCAAGCTTGACGTAGTCAGTCAGGTCAACTAAAATGTGTAAGTAGCAATAGTAAACTAGTAAGTCTTGTTGAAAACAAAAGAACTTTTGTAGTAACATAGACTGTTTCAAAGATTTAAAACATTACCTCTGCTAGAGTCCTCTCAAATTGCTTCAACTACCACGAAATCCATTCCGCGTGCTACTTTCCTGTTTCCCATCCTTCCGTACTCAATTTTCCCTCTCAAAGAATAAATCTCATAAATAATTTACACCCCGTTTGTACTGTGCTACCTGCTACATCACCCAACATAATATATCGTGTATATGCAGGCAAAGGTGTAGCAATAAGGTTAAGTATTTGGTACAATTCGTAACACAAGATAAGGTAACACACTCAAGAAATCGTGAAGTACAAGTAAATATATCAGAGCATACACACAAAAGAAGTCCCAAAGTATATTCCTACTCTACATTGTCTACATAATAAAACTTGTCTTTCTTCCTGCGTGGTCCTCATGTGCACTTAAATGCAATCTTATCTATACTAAGGCACACACATTACATAATCGTACTTTCCAGAATTTTCTCCTCTGACTTTTCACACAACCATTATATCCAGAATGAAAAGTTCTTTGGGCTCACTTTTTCGAGTCTACATTCTGCGTTTATTTTATTTTTTATTTTACTTTTAGGAACCACTACGATACATGTCATCTCAAATGTCCTTCTCAGTTTAGAAACAAGTAAACAGCGGGTCATGGAAAATTCTTAATTATGATTCTGAATTTAAGGACTGATAATAAGGGCATATGATAATATTCGTATATGAAATAATGAAAATCTCCCATCGTATAAAAATCGCTAAATTGCGAAGAAACTAACAGAGGGTCCATTATTTTTGACAAATCTAGACTATCTTAACCCACCTTTTGCGGTGGTTATAAAATAAAAATAAAAAACCACAGGGATATAATTTGAAATTTATATTATAATATATAGGTACTTAATTTTTGTTTCACAATGTGATGGTCTTATGAGAATGAAACCTATTTACGATTGGTACTACAGTTGCAATTCGTCTACAATAAATAAATGACATAATTTTTAAAATTTGACGATTAATCATTGTCCTTGATTTGTAATATAAATGTTAATAAGGTCGATTAAAGCGATTGTAATATAACTTTCCCTAGAAACTGAAGCATCAATTGAATGTCGTTGTTAAAAGGGGGAAGAGAAAGGACAGATAATTCTGTATTGATGCGGGTCTACTAAGCGTGTGTTGGTAACCCATTATAACACCGGCATGAAGTAGGAAATATAAAAACAAGGTTCTTATAAAGTACGATAGCCAGAAACATCCTAGATGCAATCTAACCGATGTTGAGTCAATTCACTACTACTACCGTCTTCATCTTACATGTCTTCCGTCTTCCTTTTCTGTTATTTTACCTTTCCGCTAAGCTAACCTTCTCATCCTCAGTATTAGGCCAAAGTTTTGTCTGCGTTTGCCATCTACGGCAAATAGAGCGAATAATACCACGTCGAACCTAACTAAATCCAAAAAAGGCAGTCAGCCGACAAGAATACAAAGAACAATGAAGGCAATGCAATGGAGTAACAGAAGGTCTTTTTCAGACGATACTCTTGTAAAAGCAGAAAAGACTTTAGGACCAATACTCACTAGACTTAGGCTCATCCTACTTGACATGACTGCAACTTACCAAACTGCCAAGACCAGAAAGACTTAACCTGATGTCATTGCAATACTGGAACGGCTAACACAGTGAACATCCCTAATCCTTTTTCCCAAACCCCTTTAAGAATAAATCAATCTACAAGGCAAGGTGCAAAATGCACATCCCACACTTCAGTCATTTCTCTATTTGGGGAGAATTCCCAAGTTTGGAATTCCCACTGTGACAAACCCAACGTCCCTTTCTGTATTTTAACAAAAACACAAACCGCATTTAGCATTCAATTCAGAATGAGCAAAACTACTCGCTGGAATATCTTTCCCACAGTTATCTGTCTTTGTACAAGCAGATAGTGAAATCACAACCCACATCATCTCCATTCTATTCAATAAACAATGTACCATCCTTCAATCTACTGTTGTCCATAAATAATGCTACCAAATGATATAACGAAGGAGGAACGAAAGTTTTATCGCTTGCGTATGGTAAATATTGACGTATTACAGACTACGCAAAACAGATTTTAAACCTCCCTGTTAACATGTCAAAAATATTGATTTCCAACTGTATAGTACAGCCAAACGAAAACTAGCATGACTAATCCTCTCTCTGAATATTCCTTTAATTTCAACACCAACCAAAACCAAGCCTATTGATTGAGGCACAGTAATACATTATATATTAGTAATGTGCGCTCTGCTATCTCGTTGAGATTTTATAAATCAATAACTTACTGTTTGATAATTTTTGTTTCCCCTATCTCTTAACTAACCTGGCTTTGTAGAAAAGTGAAAGGGTCCGATCACCAGGTAGGGAGTATGAGCACAAGGTGAATTTACAAAGCATTAAGTAAAATAATACGAAATAAACTTTCAAATTCTACACTTACGCAAATCTAAACTAAAGAAATGGGATTCGAAATTACCATATGCATAATATATCTCACTTATAATGATTAATTGCTAGCTGAAATTCTAAATAAATTGCAATTTTCGCCATTTACGAATCTAACTGGACAATTACAATAACACATTTGTCAGTCCTTTATATTTACTCTACAACCATAAAAATACACTTATACATTTGTCTTCCATACCTTTCAGGTAAATCGTGCAATAACATTACCTAAACATAACAGAGCACGGATTATTGAGAGATGGTGTTGTGCAATCCAACAATTGGCACATATATCTAAATAGGCATTATATAAAAGTAAAAGCCTTGGAAAATACTGAAAATGTAGATAGGATTTTACGATTTTGGTACCTTTTCGTTTACCGTTTGTTCATAAGTATAAGTAACAAACCAGATTCAAATGGAACCCTTCTTTTGTCTGAGTGAAAGCTAAGTCTCTTTTTTGGCAGCCGTGAGCCGAACAACGAAAACACATTTTAACTCTGCGATCCGATCACATCGACATGACCATCGATTTAGTCTGGAGCACTGTACTGTCAGCCGGAAAGCTTCTAGTTCCAATCCCCATTTGTCTCACGCTCACTTTTCTTTCCTGCTAGAAGTCTATTTCTCTCTTGGCTGCTGGTCAATTTTCTATACTAGGGAAAATGAAGAATGACGGCTAAAAGTGAATGAGTGAAGAATGAATGGGTCTAAAGGATCACATCCATACGAAAACTCAACCATCAACTTTTAGTCAACCACTACCAGAGCACTAACACTTTCGTAGAAAGTAGCACTTTACTAGCCGTTGTCAGTGGGTAGCTTTAAGAACTTACATGACAAACTCACACATAAAATATAATACCAAACCTAGCTAGGTGTGACTGTGACATTCTATAATAACGCTCAGCTAGAATACGGAGTAATGACGACCTTTGCTAAACATGTGCCCATACACATAGGTATATGGACTTTACTCCGCATCTGAAACATTAACAGTTGTCTTACTATTATTCTCCGAATCCTGTGTGGAGTTAAAGGATCACTTCCCCCTCAAGTAAATGGTAGAATAAAGAACTTTCTAAAGTTGTTAATAAATTTGGCCTGGTATATGCTGCCTAGGAATGCCTAGTACTTCCTTTGCCTTCGTCTGCTTCAGAGTTATACATTTTAATATCCGTAGTGTCGCTCCTAGGTGCCTCGATAGAGATTAGTAGTTTAGTACTTGGTTAAGTGTAGTATAATATAACCATGTACCTAGCTTGAGCTATATTGTATTATTATCTCCAGTATATACCGTTGTCTGAAAAGAGTCAGTCAGATTGAAAAATGAGAGTTGTTCGTGTCCCATGGCCCATTCTTCAGCGAGAGTCGCCTCACCTGAGACTTCTCCCACGACCATTTGTTCGTCTCTTCACTTTCCGTGCCTTTTTGTGTTATTGTATCTATAATATACTGCTCAGACAGACACTCACTTCATGCATTGCCATTTTGAGCAACACTAGCTTTATCTACAATCTTCAATACTTGTAGAATTCCAGAACTATAAAAACATTGTCTTCAACAACTCCAGATATCTATGTTACTCTATGTCACTGTTTTGTAGTAGGGATAGTTGCTTACTATTACTATAGGATTTTCTCCTTCTGTTAATCTCACTTTCTCTAGCCGCTCAAAATCAAAGAAAAAGAAACAAAATGAAAAAGGAGGACAAAACACGGAGCTGGAAAGGAAAAATTCATATTCTCTGAAGATTCAACTCAAAATACATTACTATTGTGCACATGTTGAGTATCAACACATACAATACGACAATACTACATCTCCGCTTCACCAGCTAAACATTTCATTGTTTACAACCAGGTTGGACTAGTAGTGCAATCACTTTTTTTACAACAGCTAAGCTTTAGCATTGCATCTTCCTTGTGTATGTATTGTTGTTAGCAACTTGATGATTCGTTCGTCCGGGTCCGTGTTTTACTCGCACGGAAGGAAAACTGAATAAATGCAATGCAAGACACGGGCAAAGGGGCAAAGGCACCAGGTTGAAGTCACACAAACACAAGTCGACAGGACTCCAGACACAAAATGAGAAAATATGACTGAAATGGGATTGTAAATTGTGCCAGCACAAAATACAAAACCCAGCAAGTCCTCCAGCCACTTCAAATCCATGGATCAGCGTCAAAAATCCTACTGCGACTCCAAGATCTCCACATGCTATAGTCGTTTGCTCAACTTGAGTCAGTTATGGCTCGTCTGTGTAACTCTTTTCAAAACAGAAATACTATTTGATACACTCTGCTTTTCCTTCAATTCAGTCTTGCCTTAAGCACGGCCTATTAGATCATGATGCACAATACAGATAGTACCTTCTACTACGGTTTCCTATTCTAATCTATTCCCATGGCTTGCCATCCGTGCCACATCTACCTTCACTTTCCTTTTTTTCATTTCTCCGTCGTCTTTAAACTCACGAAGTGAATAGATGGATAACTTATAGCAGCTGCTCCTGAATCCATACTTACTTATCATCTCATAACTAACACACCACGATATACAACCAGAACAAACATTCAAATCTTCCTATAGGTAGGTAGTCTCTACAGTATATTGTAAGCATATTCATTCACCTCATTTCTTTTCAAAATGATTTCCCCATTTACCGTATTCACTCTATCTCCATCCTCAACTGCAATAACATCATGACTTTCATTGCTTCAACGTCATCACTGCTCTAGACAATTCAGAATACAATCTCGATTGTAGAAATCCAAAGCCAAAACCAAATAAACCAAAGCATTAAGCATTGGACAGGTCTTGTTAAATCTTAGCTTTCTCTCGTTATACAGTCCTATAATTAACTGTAGTTCATCAGATCAGCAAGTACAAAAATTTCCGTACCAGACTTTTTAACTCAATTAACTTAACTTTCATTGACAGTAATAAGATCATACGCGTACCTACCTAAAAATTCTACATTTCTATCTTATTTGCGAACAATAAATCAATTAAAATTGTATTTGGAAAATGTTCAGAAAATACTTAACAATCCCCAATACTATAAGTAGGTAATGGTACAATACAAGATTTTGCTGGATTCATTTTATCGCTACGAAGTACACAAGCAGAATCCAGAACTATTCCGCTCCGAAACACATTCAACATTCGCTATGGCACCGAAGAGCATCCTCGGATGAAGTGATTGCTGTATTAGATTCTTCTATTAGAGGGGAGTAAGGATTAAACTCACAAAATACTACATTCAATTCATTGTGTATCTGTCGTGTCGTATAGGTAGGTTTGTTGAGGGAAAATAGCTATAGGTAGTACACTAGTGCTAGTGCTGTATCGGCTGTATGTAACCGTAGTATTCTTATTATAAAAGTTATATTATGTGCAGAAAATGCACCCACTTCAAACTAATGCTATAATGTTTACATTCTTCCATATAGGTACACTGCATAACGTAAGTCCTTGTCCTAGCTCACCCTACATAGAAAGGAAAGAAAACGGATGCAAAGTAAAAGTAAATTACAGTCAGGCTTGACCTAACTGCAATGGGAATATTAATACTCTGTCTTTCCTTTACTACATCACACTTTGTATTAATTTAAGCATGCGGGCTTCTTTATAGCTATCCCATTCCTATCAGTATCATTTAAAAGGGATCGTTCACAAAAAACTTCACATTACCCGAATTTTGATTTTCGGGGGTCACTATGAGAACTGAAATTTTTATTTTGTGAATGATCCCTTTTAAATGATACTGATAGGAATGGGATAGCTATAAAGTAGGCTTAAAAGCTCAGAAAGTATTTTTTTACAAAAGGAGGTAAATGAATTATAATTTTATATTTTCTCAGTCTTCTTTCAGAGTCAAATTAAATATCAGGCAAGCATTAAGACAAGGCTAAATAAAAAGTATTTTCTTACCTTTCCTTGCATTATCAACCGAATAGTGAGCGTAACATTTGGGTCATCAGCAGGGGCAGCCATTTTGTCGGATTTCAATCTGGTTACGTAATAGTAGTACAATAATAAAGCGTCGACTTCAGATAATCTTTATGATTACACAAAAAGTGAAGGGACAGTGGTTGGTTTACAGTACTGGTATATTCTGAAATAAATTAGAAACATTTCTGTAATAATTATACGATTAATAGGTAACTAGTTTAAAAATGAATATTTTTACTTAAAGTTAATTGTAATAAATATTTCGAGAACCCACGCATTCAATATTCAACGCGCCACAGTGCTTCTAAAATTCGCGACGATTTTAACAATGCATGCTTGTATTTGTATAATAGTAAAGCTATTTAAGAAATACCTTTCTAATCTAATCGTTCATTATTCGCTATTTCATGATAACCATTTCAATAATTCAAAAACTAAAAATACTTTCAACCCAGTTTTAATAATTACTATTTCAGTATTCGTTTGATTCGTTCTAAATGCTTGTCAATGTTTTAGATGTAATTACAGATTTAGAAGGTTGAAATTATAAAAAATTCAAGACGAATTCCTGCTTTAGTACATTCAAAGCTGCAACATCGAACTGTACAGCGGGATAAAGTAGACAAAGTTATTGGTTGTAGTAATCCAGGAAAGTCAAGTGTACACTGGCTTTAAAGCGAAAACCCAATGACAAATCCTTTCGTAAAAAACTGCTAAGGTTTACAAGCCCATTCATGAACTCACTGGAGAAGAATCAAACATGAGCAACAAACACCCAAGTGAAGTCAAGTCAGGTAGCTTTGTTGAATTTGCAGCGCATTTGTAGCTTTATTCTATAGCTCTAACCTAATGGGCAGTAAACCGATTCTCTCAAATTCAGCTCGCAAACAAAAAGGTAGCAGCGACAGCGACTATCTATAGCTTCCTGTAAAACACCGACTAACTAGTAGTGTGGACTCGCAGTATTATAGTACGATATATTTATACGGATACGCATACGGTATGGTACCGAACTACATTTTTCGCTAAACAGCTTTATTCGTTTATTCACCACAGCTTCTTACCGTACTGCAAGCCTTTACACAGTAAATATTATACCTGTAGATACATATATATAAGTTCAGCCTATTGTTTTTTCATAACAAAAGCATTATTTACACCAATGCCCACAATTCCAAAAATTAATGCGCAATGTACAAACGGAGGCTTTTTACATATAATATAAACAATAAAATACAAAGACATTTGATACTAACTTCTTGTGCCTTTAATTTGAAAAGTTATCTGGTACATAGAATTCTAAATACAACAATCCAACGTTCCGTCCATACTGTACTATTTCCCAGACTTATTTAACCAGTTTAAGTTGTTGGTTAAAACAGACAACTAACCAGACCATCATATTGCACATATAATACTATACAGAGATGGTTAAAACAATGACAAACTCGACACAATAATTCTGGTACTTATTCCTAGAGAAAATGTCAAAAAGTAAAGAATTATGGAAATAAATACCCCCGTCGGCTATGCAAAGCTATGCTAATGCTATACCTACTAATGAATACTCATGCCATTGGTCAAACAGTTGATTGTTCATTTCTGAACATTCTTTCTTCAAATTCGAATACATTGACATGACCAGAGCTTAACTATATCACACATCACACCTATCCCAAACTAAATTAAAGTAAGCAAAATGAAATTTTAAACATTGTTGAATCAAGAATTTCAATGGTATTTCGCCATCAATGTTTGGCCAAATAAACTATTATCAAATGTGAAATAAAAAGCAACACCGACATTATACTTCAATAAAGATGTTAAGCTATTGGTATTTTAACTACAGAGCTGTTCAGCTAAAAATATCCACGGAACACTTACAGTGTATACCAAAGTACATGTGTACATTGTATTTAAAGTGCCCGGTTTTAGCTTGACGCGGGAAATTAAAACCAACACGTACATGCATACCATATAGCCTTACACAATGGATGTCCCCTGGATACTCTTAGCTGAACCGCTCTGTACACCCTTGCAAGACAAACTGTATCAAGGACTTGATTCAGTTTGTCCTGCAGCAGTAGGAACAGGGTTCGAATAATTATATTATTCGCACAATAACTTAAAAAGGTTAGTAATGCTTTCCAAGGATATAAAGTATTCAGACATGGTATAAGTATTGTAGGCAACAATACACTTTAATAAACTTATATAAGACTTTAATAATAATAATGGAAGACGAAAAGCATACCGTACCCCTCTACCCTTAATTTCAGAAGAGGTTTTACTTTCCCTATTGCATTTGTTGTAGTCGTAGTTCCGCTGTTTAACTTTATACATATGGCTTCCTCTCCTGATATCCCCATAAAACATCAGAGACTATGTATAATATGCTATTAAGAGACGCCCAAAGGTCTATGCAAAAGTACTCTGATTTGTATTCCCGCCCGTCGTCCGCCCGTCGTATGTATAAAGTGTGCGAACGCCATCCCACTTTCATCCCACTTTTTTTGAAAACCAATCATACATGTTCTCGGTAGGTTTAGGCGTAACCACACCATCTAATCAAAATAGTTCCCGGTAAAGAAATCGGACACAAAAATCTACTCCTCATTGGGCTTCTTACTGACTTTTTCTATGATAAAACATAATTTTATACTCTATACTTATACATTGTATAGTAACATTTTAAACAATATAAATATAAGGCTAACTTTCTTATCAGCTCCCTACAAGCTCCTCAGAAGCCAGCAAGTAGAACATTATACTAAACATAACAGTTACTTACGAGAACACAACATTCCGTGAACTATTGTAAGCTAATTATTCCCCCAGTATTCTAAGGCTTCATTATAAAATAGAAGGCTTTATCGATTTGCACAACACACATCAATATAGAAACAGGGAATATAGTAGGGCAAAAGGCAAGGAAATACACTACACTACCCACACTACAGTCAAGCAAGACAGACAAACCAACTCATGCTGTATTACAGTACAAAATGAAAACTCGTAAATTTTTTACAAAGAGTTGGTGAAATGCAAGTCGACTCAACAAACTGTAAACTAACTCGCTTAGAACACAGATTAACTCTCCTTTAAATCGTAGGTAGTATTCGCAGCAAAAAAGCATGGAGGAAAACGGAAATCAGTATAAAAGTTTGTTCTGTGCATTATATTTACTAAATTATAATTTATGATTAAGAATTAGCACTGATTATAAACATTAGAGGCTTATTGCATTATCAATATTATTAGCATAGTAATATCGCAAGGGGAACATCAATATGAGAACTACTTAATTATTTGAGGAAAAGTGTTAAAATGTACACAAACTACAGATACTTTTCTAGTAAACATGAATTTTCAACCATTAATTCAAAACTATTATTGGATGTCTATTGATTTCCAATTCAGAATTTAGAATTCATTTCAGACGCCTGAAATTTTTAGTGGGAAAATACTCAATAATATATTTACAAGGGACAGAGGGAGCAGGGAGCAATACCACGTTTAACATTTAAAGTGGCGAAATGTTCGGGGATAATGATAATGAATTATCAATAACAAATGGCCACATTTAAAATTTTCTTTGATGCCTATTACAAAAATGCATTTCTAAAAATATTTCTTGCTGTTCACGTATTTTTAAATCTCAAAAAACTACATTGCTAGCTAGTTACTCATTACATGTTGTTTCTCGACTTACTTACATTTCTCGTTTCAATGTTCCATGAAACTCGGCTCACTGCTAGGAAACTTAAGCTTGCAAATGTGCACGTAATTGTGGCCATGCAAGATGCAAGGTGAGATAGAAAAGTAACAAATTTCGGGTATCCACAACCCGAAAATCGGAATTTGGCATCAGGGGTATCTCCCTGACTTTAAAGAATGGGTATCACCCTGGGGAGTGGCGAGGTGGAGGGGCAGAATTTTCTTTTTCGTATTTTAAGCTAGAATGCAAGAAAACTATGTATTCGCAAAAAATGGACAAAAAATGAAACTCAAAAAGTAAGATATTCATTATGAAAGCTTTTTTAGAAACAATAGTTGGAAGAATTAATCCGCAATTGGGTGCCAATTGCCCCCAATAGGGTATCTCTGAGACCCAAAGGTTAATACAGGGTATCGCTCTTGCCCTTCAGTCAAGTATATCTCCCTATTACCACTACCTGTATTTTCGGGTTATGTTGGCATCTACTTACTTTTTCGTTTAATTACTAATTACGGCACTGCACTAACTGATTGTATTACTATCACATTTGTGCTACACAATCTTACAACAGTCTCCCAATTTTGTCGATGTTTATGAAGAAATAAACTCGGATTCTAACGAAGTTATGAATGGGTGCCATGTATAATGTGAAAAATACAAAAAAGCTTTTAGAATTGACACCCGCTTTAACATATAAATTAGAATCGACTTTTCCCTTACCTCAATACAAACACAAGAGCAGAACAACATTCGATCAAAAGTTCTTTCCAATTTACAACGTTCTCTAGTTGACCTCAATCGCAAAGCAAAACAAGAGACAGTTGTTTAATTTTCCCTTGCTTTAACAAGAGTACACTCCACGTTCGCTCTTAGCTTAGCCCTTCCTTAACTAAATAGTTAGTTCACTGTTTAGTTCAATATCTTGACTTGGCAAGACTTGAGTAGTGTCGAGAGCATGAGTCAAGTCAAATGAAAGAGACAAGTTTTAAGTTTTAGTTCCCCACTGATTAAAAGTAAATCACAAGTATTTCATCTTGTTTACAAGAGGCTCTCAGCAGTCGCATTTTACATCCGATCCAAATCCAAGCCTAAAAGCCCAGTGTACAAGGAAAGGAACTACAACAGATAGTGCCTAGCACATCCAATTTCAATCCCTTTTCAACTCTAACTTGAAACCTCAACGAAGCCAAATCTTCACCAAACAAGAGCTACGGGATGATGCCACTCTAACTGGATGCTGCACTGCACAGTTACTGCTGTTAGTATATCTTATGTGAAGTAATGTAGTCCTTACTTGACTAACATCAACTTAAGCTCAGCAGACTCTAGAAAAAGATACTCACTCACTCACTCACTCCCATTTCATTCCATGAAACACGCAGCAGTCTTTCAAAGAGAAGAGAATACACCGAGGACAAGAATAAATTGGGTGGGTTTGTTGGCCCGATCTCTGATATCAAAGGATTCGAGATCGTGGAGAGCCAAAAGGACACACCAGTGTCATTCTGTCTCAATTGCTCTCACCAACTTCTAACTCTGTCTCACTCCGTAGTGCTGCTCTATTCTCTTTTCCCTCTGTATACTTATAATATTTTTCGCCTTCCGTATACCCTCGTATTTCGTATACGAACACAGTAAATAGGTATCTAATAATAATATACCCATTAAGCATACCATCATCCTATACTACAGATACACTCTAGCAACATTACTGTGAATACTACGTACATAAAGTAGTGTGCATGTCTACACAGATATCCGAATTCGCACACTTAGGTGCATTATTACATGAATGAATATAGCAAGCACCTTCCAGAACCCCACTCTACCTCATACAAATGCAGTATAAGTGTATTTGGTGGTAGACATTTCAGCCCACACTCTGTTGCTGTTTCACCTCTCCTTTGCTTTCCTACCAATAGTCAACTGCATTCACTTTTGTTATTCGCTGACTTCACCTTTCCACACAATAAAGCATCGCTGTTGTCATCAAAATCGCAATAAATTTTCACAAAATTTTCCAGTCAACACAACCCAACAGATTCATACAAATAGACCTCTGTGGTTTTATACCCTTCGAACATTCAATTCAACGCTGGCTCTAGTTTAATAGGAAAGCCTGGAGGAAAAACTGTTTTCATTCACGTTTTTAAACGAATTTTCTGAAAATAGGTAAAACCACAATTAGGTTTGTACTCTCGACACGTGGCATCTAAGGGAAATTGAGAAAATGGAACAAGGGAAACTTCTTGTTATTATTCGCCTTGTACACATTGCTTACACTGTCTAGATGCACCTATACAACATGGTAGTGGTAATGCCAGTGCAATTTACAGAGAAATGAATTTATTAGTATTTATAAGGAAGAGCAATACACATGAAGGGCTTTGGTCAAGAAAGTTATGATGGTATTAGCTTGATAGTTATTATTACACAAGTGTTGCGAAACGGGGAGAAGACAGAGGGACTCCTAAATAAGCACTTGATAAGGTGATCAGGAGCCCCAAGAGAAAGAAGATCACCATTACATCAAAAGCCATCACCATTTCTATCGCATACTGTCTCGCCATTTTATGAATAGTACCCTACGTATAACCACAAATTTTCCGGCAAACATAATAAGCCGAGGAGCAAAGACCACAACATGCTGATGATGGTGGCATAGATGATGATGATGACGACGTAATATGGGCTTAGCCCCGAACTTATCTTTTCATGAGAGCCAAATAGTGAGGAGATAGTATGAAGCTGCGATTGGATGAACTTCCCACACAATGTTATGTAAGTACAATGTAGTGCAGACTCCAGCAAGAAACACACAGTGTATACAACAGATAGAAAAGGACAGATGAAACGAAACATAACATAATGGATAACGCACATACTGCACCCGTTCTTCCCTTGCTTACTTCCACATAACATACTACTTAGTATACATGGAAAAACTTGGAAAAGGCAAAATCACAATAGGACTGTCAGGCTGCCAAGACAGGGAAATCATTCCATTCTGTATTTCTCATACCGTGGCATTCTGTGACTACATATTGTGCACACTGTCCTATTCTAACCTCTATCACATCACCATTCCATTCTACGCCTTAGCCCTGTAATGTTTTGCCATGCCATGTGGAATTCTTGACATGATTCCCTTGCTCAGTTTGGCTGTTCACAAGTCAGAGGAGTCTTAGTCGCTTCTCCTTCCTTTCCCACTATTCTCACTCCTAAGCAAAGTTCGAACTTGTGAGTTAGTTTAGAAAAGCCTCAATTCCATTCCATTGCTCTTCTTGTTTCCCTAAGATGTTACTATTCTCCGAACTATCCTTGTAAATTAAGCGGACTTAATGGAATACACACGAGACACATGCATGCGGAGGATTTATTGCCCTAGAGAAGAAGACAACGACAAGGAAAATGGGAGGAAGATACCAAAACTGAGTCACCTATGCCACCACTATGTGCTGTCATTCCGTTCCATCCTCGCACTACAGCGAAAGTGTAGAGAAGCATATTCTTACCACTACTGTTCCCACATCCAAGCAATCCTCAGCCTCTACTATACTTTATTGCTGAGTATAAACTAAGTAAAGTCATACGTTACGTGTAGGCTACATCGTCTACTCAGCTATCCATTTCTCTCCACTACTTGAATGTATGTATCATCCTGGTATGCCCTCAGTCCTTATCCATGCCTTTCGTCTCATCTTTTCTTAAACTTAACTTATAATGCAATGTACAGACAAGGAAGGAGTTAGCAGAGCCTTAGCAAAACCGAACGCATAGTTATAACTTTGTAAACAGATTCCCTACACATACATTACTCCAATGTTCGGTCTACTCGCTCTGTCTAAAATTAAATATCAAAAAATGCTGCCGTCCTCTCTTTATCCTCATTTTTTCTCTCAATCTACAAAATACAAGCTCCAATAAGCTTTTAGTAAGTTCAAGTGCTGTGCCTTGCCTTACAACGTAAAAATAAAGGGGAAACGAAGAGCACAGTAAAAGTCAACTCAACTGTGCCGAATTGAACTAACTCATGTCAATTCTCAAAACATGCTAGTCTCAACACTCAACTTTGACTCACATCACAAGTTTAACTTTCATTATTGTTCCTTCGAACAGCCTCCATATATAGTACTCAATATACGTCGAAATCCTTCAACAAACTACTTTCATATTCTTAATGCACAAATGGTATTATCTATCTATCTACCTCTAAATTTACTTTGTAGTCCTCTGGTCATCCAAAGCAAAAGACAACTCCAAGTCAAGTTCTTTTCTGTGCTTTCACTTTTAACAAGCAAAACTGGAAACTCTAAACTGATAGGTGGGATGGAATAACTAATGCAAGTATGAAAATTGAATAATTGTGCAAGTACATAATACATAGAATTAACAGAACACAAAGTACATCTGTCGGTACTTTATTTCGTAGAACAGTGAAAACGTATTCACTACAGTGTAGTGACTAAAGACTAAAAATGCAATTCAAAGTTTGTAAATTTAATTGATCAGCAATTACCTTTAAAGAACTAATAGTCCTAAAGCAAATAAGCGATCATACTTTATCACTTCAATATCAACAGGAGATGCATGCTTTATTGGTTAACACATCAACTAAAATGAAAGTCAATGTCGCATTTCCCTTTTTTCCCAAATACTCGGATACTTCTTGCTTGAAGCTTAAGCAAACATATTACTGTCTCACTAATCGATCTACAATTAAAGACAATTTTAATTTATACATACTCTGTACTCCCTACATCTTTCAGTTGTCACAATTTAGACAGTCAATTATTGTAGACACCAGCTGGTCTCAATATAACATAACTGCGGCATACCATGCCTCATGCCGCTAATGTCACACGTAATACAGTGATAATTATTGTAAGACACAGACCTTCATACAACAGAAATTACATTAGACTTGTATGTAGTTAGTGCATTAATTCATTTATTCATAGATACTGTACTGTACCTACACACATCTATCAACTCGAAGTTGAATTAGGATTAGGTACTGTACGTACTTATTACAGTTTTATTTTTATGCAATTAGTAGTTAGGATGTTTTCTTTTCTCCAACAGTAAAATTTGTGGCATTATTGTAACTTTACAATTTTTACGTAGCTGACTAGCTGAGCAGCAACAATAATAGGATTAGCGATAAATGTGTTTCATCCAATCTTTCTGGCAATATGTCACTAGGTAAATGTTTGAAGTGATGTCATCTCTGAGACAGTAAAGTGCAAGGAAAGCTCAAAGGTTGGATTTTGTTAAGGTACATTTACTTAATACATTCACTTAGTTTTAGTTTGAACTAATGCTTAATTACCTACACGGATTCCTTTCCCACTTACAGTTCGCGGTATTTTCCAACCTTAGCTAAACCTATTTTATGCATTACTTTTCTATTTCTACAGTAGTCAATTCCTACTACTTGAGAACGAACTTTTGTATATAAAATTGCAGTATGTAAGAAAACGTCGACATAGCCGTCAATTGCTCCACACCACCGCAGCCTAGACATTTCGTTTTTATATCCATTCCAATCCTGTATCGTTTCGTCTCGGTAAAGTTAAAACTTTATTGTACAAATATATCACAGTCACTCTACAATGCACAAAGAAACGGAATGAGAAGTACTAAATAATGCATTGCTACCTCTAGCACAGAGTCCTTACAAATAAGATGAGTTGAAGTTAGTGAGGTAACAAAAATAATGTTTTACATGTATTTATGACGTTCGGGGTACAATAAATCAATGTAGTTAGAGAATACTTACAATGGCATTGTGAAAGTTAACGTAGCATATCTCAAAGCTGACGATGATAATTCAGACATATAAAGCAATATAATATGGAATGGTAAATTGTATTTGCATCGAGGATTTAAGAGTGAAATTTTTGGTTGGATAGAAAAGCACGCCAAACTCGTAACACACTGTGCGATACAATGCCAAGCAAAGCTAGTGAGGCAAGAGAAGCGACGGTGATGATGGTGTCGACTGCCAACAGTCTGTGGCTATTATGTACAATGATTCCTACTTATAGTATAATCCAGACCGGAACATACATGATAGATACATTTTGAAGGCATATACATGTATGTGAGTGAATGAATTGTGATGCCCCACTGACTAGGATAAAAGAGAAGCCAGACACATTTATATCATACCAAACCCGGGTAGTATGCATCTATTATAACTTTCTACGAACTAGAAAACAAGTAGCATCAACTCGGGAAGGCCTTCTAAGTTATCTCTATCTGCCCTGACTCTTCCTCCTATCTACTTGTCTCATATACTCTTGCACACGTTATATCTTATGGTAGCAAGAACAATCGGTATGTGCATCCTACTACTACACGTAATAATACTGACTGTAAGATATAGATACCACTATATTAGTCTTTGCCTTGCTGCACCTCTCAACTCAACCCAACTTTACTCATTATTACAAACTCTTCAGTCTTTACCTTTTGTACTAATGCATTGCAATCTATCTAGCCACAACTACGATTGTAATTTGAGTGCACGTACATAGAACGACCTAATAGTGTTCTATTTACTAGTCGACAGGCCACAAGCCAAGCCGAGTTGTTGATATGATGATGAGGATGACGAAACACATTTTCCTGGCATACTACATGTAACACAGCGTCCAAATCTGACAATTCCAGTATAAGTCCTACAAGTCCAAGTCCTGGCATGGAATTCTCACTCAAAGTTATTTGATAGTGCTTTGGCGCCCTAGATGTGCTCTTAATTTTACATTATACAATTATATAGGTACTACTATAAAGAGTCCACCTTTATCCCATACTACTTGTACTAACCAAAACAAGAGTAGCCAAGTCGTCTTTGTTTATCCAACCATGCGACAATGACTACTGACGACAGCATATGACAAAATTCCTAAAAACTGTTTAACAAAACCAACTAGGTTGACTAGGTGGTCTTCATTCACAGTTGGTTTATATTGCTATTTTGAGTCTTTTGTCAATAATAATTATATCCCAAACGCAAATGGTCTTATTGGTGGTGACCTGTTTGGAAATTGGTGTGAACCGTGAACATCGAATTTGAAGTATGTGTGCGCATGCAAATATAACCAAAGTAAACTTTAGTGGCGTAATTCCTTTGTCATTTAGTAATAAAATTTCGCCATCGGCTAGCCAGGAGTCATAGAATAATAGACAGTATGTAATATATAAAACAGTAAAAGCAAAGTGCATGAAAAACAACGCAGTGGATTACGATTATAGGTATTGGTTAAAATAAATTTAATTCACTTCACAACTGAGTGAGGATATGAATAATAGGGATCCAGGATCGAAGTTCATTTAGTTCACTTTCCCAATTTCAGCAGGCATTATACACACCTACTATACTTTTCATCTTTAGAGTTACATTTTACTATAGGAACCAGTCCTCGATTAAGGGTCAATAAAATAACCGCAGAACCGACACCCGTCAAAAACTGATCCGATTTTACTATCTTTTCATATACTTACCATGGTCTTCGTCTTCATTTTCGGGTTATTTTACCAGTTCCAGTTCAATGAGAGATTGCAATAATTATAAGTACTCGTTCCCATTCCAAGTATGTGCATAGTGTGTTGTGAACAAAATGCATTACAAAATTCGCGCTACGGTAGGAATGTTCTTCATCTCCAATGCAAAAGTACAGTACAGTCTTTTACTTTGTTCAACAAAATTTTCATCTGCGGGGCTTTTTGAAAATCTTTGAACTTGTGCAGAAACCCATATTTATTATTTTTTTTATACTGAAACCCAGTAAAATTATATTTGTATTTCGAAAATAAAATATACTGGAAACTAGAACGATTAGACGAAGGAGAATCTGCAAAGCAAAGCAATGAAATGTGAAAGCTAAAGCTACTACTGTAAAACAAAGATTTTCAAAAAGCCCCGCAGATGAAAATTTTCTTGAACAAAGTAAAAGACTGTACTGTACTGTACGAATTTTGTAATGCATTTTGTTCACAACACACTATGCACATACTTGGAATGGGAACGAGTACTTATAATTATTGCAATCTCTCATTGAACTGGAACTGGTAAAATAACCCGAAAATGAAGACGAAGACCATGGTAAGTATATGAAAAGATAGTAAAATCGGATCAGTTTTTGACGGGTGTCGGTTCTGCGGTTATTTTATTGACCCTTAATCGAGGACTGGTTCCTATAGTAAAATGTAACTCTAAAGATGAAAAGTATAGTACCCTAAGTAAGCAGTAACCTACAATTGTTATAAAGTGATTGAATTATTGGAAACGCAACTGAAAATGTAATAAGCTAAAAAGTTCGCCGAAATAGAAACTATTTTTTTGTCCTTCCTTGCCTACTAATTGCATTTGATGAAAGCTACTACATAAATACGATAGACGCAGATATGCGCAGTATATATAAATTCCTTGTGCAATGTGTATGAAATAGGTACTTAGGACTTTACTAACAATTGGTGAAACTGTCACGAAGTTCGCTATCAGATGGACTGAATGAAATATACGGAAAAAGTGTTAAAAAGAGACGCAGACTAAAAAAGTGACACTAGGCGAAGCAGAAGCCGGCAGTGGAAAATACATCTGACTGATACTAAGCTTGATTCTAACTGCTACAATAACTGAATCCTGTAACATCTTGAAAATTGTTAAATTAGAAATTGCTATTCGTAGTAAGTGTACTGTGTGATGCATAGAAGCAGAGCAGAGAGAACAGTTTTGCTCAACTGTACGTACTTCTAAAACACGAGAGAGACTTTTAAGTGTGATGTGTGACTAATGTAGTAAGTAGTATCCAGTTTCTTTATTGTTGACTTCCTTCTTATCCATCATCTTGGCAATAACTTTTCTTTCCCTACCGACTCTGTTGAAGCAAGTATACAAGATAAGGTTGTAATTTGCATTTGAAAAGAAGGAAAGATGTGAACTAAAGTACACATATACTTACACCGTTTATAATTTGCAGCGTTAAAGAAGAGATAAGTGTACTAATCGTAAGTGTGCTTTACTTATTGTCCCCTTTACTTAGGAGCTTGCTTTCAGCTTCAACTACCTACTAACTTCATTAGCCATTACGATTGCAATAAAATTAATGGAAAACTGCGTTGAGTTTTATAAGCTTTCTATCCTTTACACTCTGTTTTTTCAGGGATGTCAAACGGAAAAGGAAAGTTAAATAACACTAATGGTGAATCGCTACGAGGGAGAGAGTGCCAATTATAAATTAATGCGAGCACATGACTCTTGCTGTCAAACCAACATGTAATATAGAATGACATGCTTTAGCATAATGCAATCCAATTGCTCATGGAGAAGCAAAATGATGTTGAGCTGAGGATGCGGGAAGAGTACTAAGAGTTCCCCATCCGTATTATTCTCTGACTTTGTGACTATGGATATTTCACTAATATTACGGCACCTCATGTATGCAGATAGGTCTCATAAGTAATGCAATAATAGTAAAACGTATATACCTACGCAGATAAACATGTTTTGCAAATTGCATACATACGCTATTATATTTTATAACTACAGAGCAGAATCTGATATGAAAGCCAACGTCAACCTCTACTATGTAATTGTAATCATGGAGTCAGAGCCAAGCCACTTGACTTACGTTAGTAACTATTAACTCTTTCATTCTGAAATAGATTTCGTTAGATTTACCATTGTACAACAGTACATATAAAACGTACCTTCACATACCAAACGAAACCAACATTACTACTGACTACTATATCCAGAACTTTATTATTATTACTATCGACCCATCTTGAAGTTTTAATGGCAGAAACACAAATGTTTGGGTTATGTATGCATTATATACAATGTCAACGTTGTATCATCCCTGTGCATACCACGTACACTATAAACTCCTTACTCATTTCTCGTAAGTCATTCATAGATAGAGTTGACTAGAGATTTCACTTCCGATTCTGTACCAGATAAGCTTTAGACGTAAGTGGCAATCAAAATATTTTTCGCGGAGTTACATAACTGCAGATAGTTTACTAACCAAAAGTGCAGCCTACATCAAAGATGCTGAATTCATGCTGAATGGATGGGATACTCAAGTGAAGACAAATCTAGGAGGCTAGGAGGTATAAACATTAATTTTTCTTCCTTCTATTCATCGCTGATATGCATGCATTTCTTTATTATTTAAGTCTTGTCTTATCATTAATGCTATACTTGTGTTTTTCCGGGTTTCGAAAACATTATGTACATGTACATTAACAGGGCATATGACATTCACTGGCTTCTGCATATTCCCAGCGGCTGTTCCAATGTTAAACCTAAACCTGATCCACATAGCTAAGTTAGTAAAGCATTCCACTTGATTATAAGTAAATTCAAGGCTACTGACCTACTCTATTACTCATTTTACTCTACAAATTCTAAAAATTATGCCTACTTCTAATCATTATATTTAATAAAAATAATTCTTTCTTTTCAGTATCAATATTATACAATTCCTGAAGCATCATTTTAACTTCGTTTCGTAATTAGCCATCACCAAGTACTTAAAAATTAAAATCGCAATAGATACATAGCTGGTTGGCATTTTGAATAAAGTGTAGTACTTTATTTTAACATTATTTAACTGCCCGAGCCATGGACAAAGAAAATCTAACAATTTATCAAGACTCCGGCACGTGCTTATTAATAATAACTAGACGATGATGTCTTTCACTTGAGAAAAGATTCAAGACTAATGCTTTGTAAAAGAGCTTTGGTTTTCCGTGAAATTGCTCAAATCGTTCTTTAAATAATTCTATGACATGCATATTAATTCAGTTTATATTATATTGTATATGATATAGTCTATTGTTGTCTGGAAACTAATCTGACTAATCTTCGTCTCATATTATTCATGCAGATAAACAACATTTCAGCAATCTAATGTGAAATGGGGAAACAGTACTACAAAGTTAATGGACAAGAATAATTTTATACTGAGGTGGTGCAGGTAATGCAGGTTGAAGACAAGTTTATATCTTACTTTATGGTTTGCCATTTTTCTATGCTACAAGTGGTATGGTGTCGGTGGTGTTCGGTATGGTTAACTAAGTTCATCTGCACATAAAATAACCATATGTCAAAGTAAAATGTAATATTATATGCTACCAATTTGGTCACATTATTCAAATTCAATACTAACCAAAAGCCAAACCAAAGTAGAACTTTTAATGTACCAACTTTTAATACAACAACCAAAAACCTATCTATATTCCAAAAACTGTAAGCTTACAACTTACAGCTGACAGAGGAATCCTTTAGTTCATTATTCAGTAGCGGAAAGGCACTGTATGGAAGCGCGATGTCTGCCTGTCTGTCCGTATGTTAGTTAGTTAGTTCATAACTTAAGAACTCTAAAATTGCTTGTTGAAATTTCTGAGTTTTCTATACATTACGCAAAGGTTTTCTTTTAAAAATGGGTCATTTCTAACCTATGACCTCTGAATAAAAAACTAACCTCAGAAATTAAATTAACGGAGAACTAAATAATACTTGTTATTGTTTGGCTTTAAGATGTTTTTAATGTTTGAAGCATTATGTTTCGTTTGTTTTGCTTCCGCTACTGACTTAAATGCGTTTTGAAAATGGTTTATTTGTAATTGTACTTTTTTCTACACGTTCTCTCACACGTAATCACCGAAATCAAATATAATTTGGAACTTTACAGCATAAAAAATAAACTAAACATACAATCTGTTTCAGCTTTTGTATTTATGATTTACTTTTAATTTATCCATTTACAAATGTGAATCCAACGCCAACGAAGCCAACAATTAATTTACAAGCAAGCTTGCACATAACTTAAACTTCACAAACGCTAAACACTTCATAGTTATACGTTTACTATTTTATAAGTAAAACTATAATAACTGAAAGTTTTCCTTCACAAAGGTTATATTAAAATCCGAAATTGAACGGCAAAAGTTACTCACAAGGGAATAAAAATGAGTTTTAAATCAAATTGGATTATTTTGATAATCCAATCTTATTGATTTCAATAATGAATCACTGCATACTATTCGCGTTATCATCTTGTTATCCAAGACATTCATTTTGGTAAAAACTTAAAAGTAGTGTGCTTTGGAGGAACTCAATTTCAAAAATCATAACAAATGAGTTATTCCTATATGATTGCAATGAAATTAATGGTCACTGAGTATCAAACAAATAAAGATATCCACAAACAAAATATGCAAGAAAATTTCGTTATTAAATTTTGAATATGTGATAATAATATTCATTGCACATTTGCAAAAGTACAAAGTAACATTTGTACCAAACTGACTTGTGTAAATCTGCAGTAAATCTGAAATTGTAAGCACGAGCACAAACAAAAAGATTACTTGTAAAAGCACAACCGCGAAATTAAATAGCTCAATTTTTCTAGAAATACTGTAGCAATCCTGAAAAGTGCATTATTGCATTATTTTAGTAATATTAAAATGAAAAATGTTTAATGTACCTATTTCTTAGTAGTTGTTTTGTTCATGACCAATGTGACATGTGTGACTTTCACTAACACTTTTTGGACTTCACAACACGACTAAAAGCCAAAGTAGATATTTGAACAATTGTTATGAATAAAAATAAAATTCACGAAAATGTATTCACTAAACCGAAAAATAGGTGATATGTATAAATATTTCTAGAAACGAAGAACGGCGACTACGAACGGGTAAACAATTTGCGAAGAAATAGTAGAATATTCAACCGAAGCCGCCACAAAATACCAAAAGTTAGTACTACTTTAGTAAAAGAATCCACTTGTTTCCTATGTTCTCATATGTTGATAATAACAAAGTGGCAGAGTTCGGTCTGTATGGAAAAAGAATGTGCGAAGTCTATAGAATAAATGAGAAAATAGAGACAATGATTTAAGTGAATAATTATCTTACCTGTAGGACCGAAGGAATAAAATAACGACCAGGGTGTGAAGGGATTAAGCGGTTGAGTGAGAGAAAAAGGGAGAAAAAACTGGGAGAGAAATCAGAAAGCTCCTTTTTCCAACGACGCCAACTCAGGACTGAATGTAGAGGGGCGGGTGTCAGCTCCCGTCCTCTACTTCTTCCCCATACTCAATCTTCCCATTGGCTACCCGGCAACTTCACACAGGCCTTTCCCTTCCCTCAGCCAATCTATTCTGGACTAACTCTACCGCACACTTTCAAAGCTAAATACAATATGTACGCAGTCTCCCACAATACATTTCTGCAATGCAATTTCCTATGCTTCTTCCCTGCTCATCTATCTCACTCCCGGCCGTCGTTGTCGTCCCTACTTACTCACTACTACGCTCCACGTACCTTCCACTATCTCTCCACTACCACTGCCACCAAATACACCTAATGTCCTGCAGAACCCTTCCTCCACTTCTCAAACTCCGTGTTGCCTCACTCTGCGTGTTACGTTGGCTTCAACAACTCGACCCGGCCTGGGAAACTTGGCTTTGCTTTCTTCTTTCTTCTCCACGTTCCTCCACTACTCACTTTCTCGTTCCCGAACATAACTCTTATTCTCCAGTGCACCAATATATTCTTTATTAAAACTAAATATCGTCATACACCACACTATCCTATTCTAACTTCTAACGCCTCTCTAATGTACTCCTCTACATACACCACACCACACCACATGATTAATAGTATACGTATAATCGTAAAATGTATGCAGCATTCCTTCTTTTCCGAATTTAGGATTTAGATCAGCTTTAGTCGGTGACTTCCCTTCACTTGATTTAACTAAGGTACGTGTCCAATCCCCAATTATAATACAAACACAAAGAACAGAATAACACTTTTGTGGCAGGAATCTATATACATATAGTCCACTTAGTACAACTCCATTCGCAAGAGAACAAGTCAAATCTCGAGATAGAGAAGACAAGGCACATTTTCCATTTTACACAGGTATATAGTACATACTTAAACTATGTATTCCAAGTCTGCGGTATACTGCATAGGAAAGGTAAATGAATTTTCCGTTTTATTGTCACCTTGTCCTGTCACGTCAAGCAACCAAGAGATAGGAAATAACATCTTTGATTTTGCTTCGTCTTCGTATCCTCCTTTTAGAATCTCATAACACCCCTTCGGCATTTTCTTCTAATGCAGTTTGCGTGCATTCTCAGCTATAGGTTACGGCAAGAAATGAATGACTGACTCCACTTTCCTAAACCTAGTTCAGCTGTCAACAGTTTTCGATCCGAAAACTAGATCTATATATCTACACCCACAAACTTTTGTCATCTTTTATAGCTAGATTTATCTATTTCTTACTTTGTTATAGATGTAACAAAAATGTGTCGTATTTTCCATTTTTGGGTATTCATGAAAACATTTCGTATACTCATTAAGGATTTATTAAATGAATCTAAATGAGAAATTTCAATATTTTTCTTTGTCAAAACTTCATGGAAAGGGAAAGAGAAAGGAGGCTATATAGCAGCTACTAGCTACTGATAATAAGTAAGGCCTTTTAAAGAATAATAATTGTTTATCTATCAGATCATCTTTATCCTTATCTACTCTTCTCAAATGCACATAGTCACGCGGACACAGCTGTTTCTGTTCTGTTCTAATAAACGCTTAGAATTTGTATACACGGAAAGGAATAATGTATGCATAATGCGTATAGCAAGAAAGAGTAAATTGAATATTGGAATACATGCTTTGCATATTTTCACTTTCACATGCCTAATAGTGGCGCTGCAGACGGGGAACTACTATCTGTTATGCATCGCTACAACTATAACAAAGCTTTCAATCAATAATTACAAAACGATCTTCTGTTATTCATTTCACAGTGAAAGCCAATTATATCCACAGCAGTACTTACCCACTACTGCACTACACTTCATGCATCCACATAGCTTTCATGCATTTCATCATATTCAAATGTTTCTTTGTCGCAAAAGGGGAAAATTTGCAACTTGCTCTTTTACTGTCACTTATAACTTTTAAGAAAACCAGCGGTGGTTAAAAAAATGACTCAAGTTGCAAAATATTGCATTCAACTGCAAACGATATGTACTATACTAATATTTACCTCAACAATTTATATATAAAGGTTTCAATTTAAATATTTAAAATATCTAACTGACTACTTATGAATTTGCGAGCATTAAAAGAGTCTACTATTTGAAGGAAGGAACATAAAATTGTCAAAGAAAAGGGACTTATTTAGAAGATTGATTATTCATAGTGCTTGTACAACTGGTACATGACGGTTGACTGTACTTACTTTTTCAAGTGTGATATAAAACATTTTTTTGCAAAAGCGTACTTACAACACTATATACGTCGTCCGTTAGCCATGCCAGTCACTTGGAATTTGGTTTGTTAAAATCCAGGATGGGAAACGAAAGGAATTTCGTCAGTGCTTAATATCCGAAGAGAAACGGAAAAAGATGGTGCCATAATACATAACAGAAGCATTTACCACTAACAAAATGGGTTATTTGACTAATACATTACTAATGCAAATGCAAGTATGTAGAAAAGAAACTTTTTGTGAGAGCATGAATAGGGAGGATAGAGAAAACTTAGTGATTCGTTGGTGTTACTACAAAAGCTATGTGAGTAAACCGGAGTATTGGAGGAAAAAACGGGAATAGTTTGAGTATGGTGTGGTATGTTAGGTGCTGTTTCTGAATCTGACTCCAATTTAACTCTGGCATCCATGCATGTATGCTTTTATGTAATATCTTGGAAAGAACATCTATGTACACGAGAATAATACAATAGTTACAATGAGTTCAAGAAAAGTACGGAAATCTAATTTCATCCCTTACAAAAAATTCTTATAAGACGGAGACAAGCCCAAAGAGTGCAAGATCAAAGCATAACTAAAGCTAAGTAAGCATACTCCAACTGCATGGAGCATTCAGTGAAATATTTGCTATGTACATATGTGATACTACATTCATAGAGAACCAGAGCTTAACAATGTACACGACGCATCACAGTATCTTGTAACTGTTATGCTGAATTTACCGCACGTTATAACAAGGAGCTTTGTGAGGAGAGAAGAGACAGTGCATAGACAAAGTTAAAGCATCCCATTAGTGCTCCGTCTGTATTCCACTGTACTGGAGTGCACAATATTAGAAAACAAACGAAAAATAGAAACAAACATCCAGATCGCATTATAGTCACATTGGATTAGTAAGAAAGGGTTGTTTTTAGGTGTAGAAAATAGGATCCAATACAGTCGTATCAGTCTGTCTATCCAATTATAATGGGCATATGTAAGAAAACATATGTATATGCATACGAAATTATAAGAAATGTCACTTGAGTTAGTTCCCTATGAAAAGCATTGTCTTTTTTCTTTTACATCATCAAACAAATGGGATCGTGCTTCTAAAAATGGCGTGTTGTATTTTCTTCCCAGCCTACAAAACAGAAACACGGAAAAGCACCACAGAGCAGAGACGCAACAGCTAAGCTGCATACTAGAGACAAGTCAAAATAATGGCACAAATATAACATTTAATCTCACAGTAAGCGCTAATCTAATGCAT
Organism: Yoshiicerus persimilis; assembly: GCA_020352615.2. Classification (NCBI taxonomy): domain Eukaryota; kingdom Metazoa; phylum Arthropoda; class Collembola; order Entomobryomorpha; family Tomoceridae; genus Yoshiicerus; species Yoshiicerus persimilis. Next base: position 33,803,122 of record CM036940.2, on the reverse strand, counting down.
CTGTAATGATGATGTTAGCATTGTTTTTGGGTGACTTGGAGCAGAGATTCTTAACATAAAGTCACGATGTCCCCACGGATAGCGAAATATATTAACTGACTCACTCGCTCACACATTGTCTCTGCTCCCATTTATTTCAACTTTATCTGTACCTTCTTTATTGTAGGGTCTCTACCGTGTCTCCATTCAGCATAATTAAAATTGTTTTTCCATAAAGGTTGCATTACACAGCGCATTTCTTCATTAGTCAATGTTTTCTTTCACTAAATCAACTTTCTTATTCTCTTCTATTTATGTATTTACCTACATCTACCACTAACAATGAGATACTGCGGTTCAGAATTACTACTATTTACTATCTCACTCTGTGTAACAATAGAATAAATTAGACTCTACCTTCCTATTACTAGTTAGCATCACTACCACCCAAACAGCTAGCCTTCGGGTAGTCAATTAATCCTCTTCCATAGCAGAACATTCAATGCCAAATCTAATTTGTAACTCGGGTTGACTGACTGTTTATCTCCTTTTTAAAATTTATGAACTTACAAAAACAGATTGAGTACTTTCCATTCAACTTTTTGATTACTACACTAAAACAAAACATGTATCTTTTCCCTTGATGCTCTCCTAAGGTATATTCATGTTTCCAAACAGTTTCCTTGCTCAGTGTTCCAAAAGAATAGAGGAGAGCAGAAAAGACAAGAGAAACCTCAAGTCAAGATGAAGGCGTTTTGTGCGAGCATTTCATTCTTCACCAGACGACAAAAAGACAAGACAGACTAAACAAGTCAAGTCACTACAAAGAGTGCAGAGCCAAATCAAGTCAAGCCAACATAAATTGCACGGGAGGGAAGAGAAGAGAGATGAGTTGACGGGCAACTTGAAAATGAGGATCAGTGAGAATTTGAAGACTATTGTACTTATCGTTAGTTGTGTGTGTGTGAAGCGCTCATTCGTAAATGCTCTTCTCATATGCAAGCGTATAGCACTATATCCCACTTCTGAATTTATATAGTCCTAATACACGTACTACACTTAACTTCCTTCCTCTTCTGCATTTAGTGTGCACTATATAGTACAGCTGTTCTTCTAACAGCATACTCTGAATAGATGCATACCTATTTACCAAGATAGTTATAATTGTGACAAGTACAGGTAGCCTGGTAGTCAAAGGCAAAACATTCGAAGTTCACTTTTTTCATTTTTTAAAATTTAAGTCAAATCAAGCAAATGAACAGTGTATCATAATGATATCATAACAGTATTGACATTCGTTTGGCTCCTAATTTGATCCTTTGATCCAAAGTGAACTTTGAACGTTTAAATGTTTTGTCTTGACTACTAGGTTACCTATTCAGTGGATTCAACCTGGGTGACCAAACACATATTCAATGATGCCGTAGAAGCGCTTTCTGATTGGTAGAATTTCGTCATTTTGGGGCCTTTCCATAGGCTGATTCGCATTTTTATTATTTTTTAATACCAATCAGCTTTTGGGAAGACGAAACTCTATCAATCAGAAAGCGCTTCCATAGCACAATGGGACACTTGTTTGGTCACTCAGGAACTTGTCACATTTAAGGTATAAGTTTTAAAAACATAAGAGTTAGGGTACCTTTGACTTATCATTTATAACATTATAACGCAAATAGTAAAAAATACGCTGCAAAATTTCAGTAACCGTGGCTATCCTATTTCTTCTAGCAAGGCTTATGACGCACCTTATAATTATAAGTATGTAACCAGAGAGACAAAGTTGCCATAACTCTTTAATATAAATTCATAGCTTGTTACGCACAGATTTGCCAAAGTACAGTAAGCACAGCGTGCATCGATTCTCTCCGTTTAGGTACAGGCAGGCTCACTGTCCTTATCCTTTAGTGAACACTCATGCACTTGAAATCCACTTGACAATGCAAATTTGCACGTACAGACATTCATGCCAATAATGTCACAATGTGTTCTTCTACAAAGACAAGGAATGGCTGTGAGTAGTGAGTGGTTTCTTCTTGTATGTATTTATCTATTATACAGAGTATACTACAGCTCCTTTCAGAAGTGCCTAAGGATACCTTCCTCGTTGATTTACTCAGCAGATCTATTTGGGTTATACAGATATGCGTATCAGCAATTCTGTGCTGTATTCGTATTTGCGGTGCTTTGATATTGTATTGTTACGGATTGAAAGAACGGTGTATCTACTCCTGTTCTGCATTAACTGTGTTTTATTTATAAGTACATCAAGGATAATTTGTTATACATAAGTAGAGTGTGAGCGAGACGACAGAACATATTAGCACAACAATGACAGTTTTGGCCTGGTAGTAGATGGTTGGCATACAATGCAATGGAATAATGCAAGCAAGACTTGTTTGGCGCCGATAAATGAACAGAACCTATTCATTTTGCGTTATCTACTCCGACGATATAATAAATCTATAATTCGTTTGCTTTGAAAGTATTACGTGGGGCAGATTAAAATTTTTGATCCCGTCTTCGTGTTAAGTACTGACATAAATAATCTCTTACAGTGTTATATTCAAAATATTATTGTCTATAGAGTAGCTAACCGTGTAAGTTGCACGGAAGACTCTGTCTACTAAAAATAGTAACTCATCCAACATAACAAAGAGTTTTAATAGTCAGATGAGTGTATTATTGTTATGTTGAAATACAAATACAAGTGTTACAGAAACGCTGAGATTGAGTTTTGATGCTTTAGTGCCAGCTTAAGCTTCAGATGCCTTTCAAAACATAAGAATCTGGATTGTCTTGCGTTGCGTTCCGTCGATTTACGTATTGTTTGAGTGTATAAAATTAATAGTACGCAAAAGTTTCACCATAAATCTTTGGCTACAGAAGACTACCCACCAAGAACCGTTGTTCCATGAAAAAATGAATTTTCAATACTCACGTCAGTGCAGATACCGAATGAGATTTAGGACGTTGATAGTTAGGACATGTTATTGTTAGTGTAATTTATACTAATTGTACCAATAATATTGCGTATATGCACAAAAGTATGTGTATAAGTAGAACGCGTACACATAATTCTGACACAGAAGGGGAACACAGAGCTTAAAGTTTATCTTGGTGTCAGAAAATGTGTAGATACTCAGTAATATTGTAGTTGATAAATGTGGAATATGTTATTGGGAGTGCTAGTAGCTTCGTAGTAAGGAGTATTGCCCATGAACATGATACTGTTCATTCACCCTGCTCTTTTCTCGGATTACTGTGTGCACAAGATCATTTTAAATCAACAAGAAACCACATCTCACAGGAAGCGGGTAGAAGGAAAATACACAATGAGATAGGCCAAGTTGACTTACATGCTCAAGTAACGGAACCGTCAAAAATGACAGTCTGAAAGTAAAACTGTAGATTAACAGATCAAATTCTTATGTTGTGTATGTAGCAGTAGTAGAAGTAGATGTACTCTTGGCGGCTACATTTATAAACTTAAGATAGTACGAATGATCATGACAGATTTATTAAATAATCCGTAGATACTGTTAACCAGTGTAGTGTGCAAGCTCAAGTTACTTGATGGGCAAGAAACTTCGTATTGAAAAGAAAACGTGCGATCCAATCTTCATTTAAGCGCGAAAATCGGGAACATTTGTCAGCTTGTCAGTCAAACTCTTTATAATAAAATTGTCATTTACAACAAGTCACAACAGCTTTACTGGAATAAGAGTAAGGAAAAGTGTAAGAAGTGCGTATGAAAAAATATATTCACTGTACAAAGCATTTATGCCTTCGATTATTATTCCTGTAGCATAGTAAAATGCTAATGCATACTAAAATAGTGTTTTGAAGATCTGGGCTTGCATGATAATGTATGTTATCATAATTGTATCCATTATACGTAGAAAATTGTATATAAAATTTTAAACTAGGTATCACATTTTAAGTGGTACTATTACTACTAGGAATACTACTTCCTTTACTACGTAACTTTACCAGAGACATAGTTGTAGTGTGGGACACTATGTGGAATGGGTTGAGCATAAGAATTTCTCAGGAGGTTAAACCATGAACATAACAATAGAGTTTAAGTTTGCTCGGCTAATCAACGGGTACGTTTTGTGGAAAAAAGTGCATAAGGAAAAATGTAGACATAAACAGAAACATGGGTAAGTTCATTCTTAGCTAGGAGCTATTGAAACATTATAGACAGATAGAGATTTGCCAGGCCATTTCATAAGTTGGAGGAAGGAGCAGTGTGACTTTACTGGAAAGTAGCAAATTACCATTTTTAAAGCTCCGCGTAGGAACGTACCTACGATATAACACGGCGGACATACTGAATGAGGACATCCCATTCAAAGTTACTGCTTGAGGAATATTATTATACCATACTGTGCCATACCATAAGACACGACAGGCAATAGCCAAGCCATAAGCAAACCACTCTCCATAAAGTGTAGAGTCGCACTCTAATGTAATGTAACTGCACTTGCAATTCAATGCACCAAGCTAAGTAAGTAAAATGTTAGGTAGCTTCCTTTTACGTGTAGTCATATAAATATGTACAACACAAAGTGTAGTAATATGAAGTATGGATGCAGGAATATTAAAGAATAAAATACAATGGTTTACTTTCGTGGTTGGACATGTATAGTGACTCTCCTTGCAGAAAGCGGTTCTAGATATTGTCACAGTTCTGTTCTCCTCCTCAGCCTAAAGCATAGCACAAGTGCGACCGAACAAAGAGAAAAACGTAATATTTATTAATAGCCTAAGGAGTCAAATGCAGAAGTCTCATCTCTGCTCATGCAAAACCCAAAGAACAAAATAGTAACATATTACAGCACATCCTACAGACATACTCGCTTATGCTATGCCATGTCACGGTTATACTCAAACAATTTACTTGTCATATCTCTAGAAATGACACACACGACATGTAGGTATGAGAATGAAATTGAAATGCTCCAGCCTATCTGATTTTGCATCTCATATCTACATACTATGCGTCTAAAATAAAACTTCTTGTCATGTCGGTCTTGAGATTCTATGAAATATTTCTACTCCTACTCTCCATTATATCTATGTTCTCCAAATCATTCTGCAAATATAACTCTTTACTTACTATTACAACTTAAACATTTCCTCCTCGCGTACTCTGCCCAGTCACATTTAATGGAGGCCTTAATGTTCTCAGTTGTATCTCATTGTATCTGTTTTCTGTAGCCCAGGCTTATTCATTCGTCTAAAGATCTTGACTTCAGTTTATTACTTCGTACTGTACAAGTACATAATGAACACATAAAACAATTCACAACTATCCCCTTGTCTGTAATAACTTCCATTCTCACATACTAAATTCATATTCTACAGATGCACACTGTACACACATACTATTACTGATGAATACTCTTTTTGACTCCTCTCTCCGCTTTTACTATTTTAATGAGTGTACTTAGTAATTGCAGAGTGACAATTCAGAGCACGTAACACTCTGCGTCATGTGTTACCATTACACAAATAAATACCTTCCATAATCCTGTGTAATAATTGCCATTGCAATAACTTTGTTCTGTCCTTCTCTCCTTCTCCACATTTTTTTATTTCAGTTATAAGTAGCATTTCATAAGTTTTGGAATACCTTCCTACTAACAATGTTATAAAAACAATATAGTTGTGTAATCTTTTTCCTTCGTACGTGTTTTGCAGAGCAATGGATATATGCACCTGTGGTACTCTTCGCCATGAAAACTTGTTTACGAAAATGAGATGATGTCATATTATTTTATCAAAAACAAGTTATTCTAAGAAATGAGTATCTCCTAAATATATCCACACCTAAATATATGTGCAAACTCATGTGCAAGCACAAATACTATCACAAAAATACATTTTAGAAAATCCTATCTACTGTTATTTATTAATGCTGAACCTAAAATAACTTGTATTTGGTCCTTTGTGAATATGTACACTCATTAACTATTCGTCATCGGACTAACTAGCGACAAGTGCAGCACAATACAGATAATTTTTTTCAAATCACGCTAAAGCACCGACGATGGTAGCTTGATAAGGAAAATCCATTGAATTTGCAATATCACAGTGGCATGCATTAACAAAGTACACCTAAATCCTTGGCTGTAGAGTTTACATTAGGTTTTTTATACTTTTGTTCATAAGTATTCCAACATTGGTAATGAAATAATGCACTGGTAATGTAATATCGCACTGGTAAAACAATATTTATTATAGCAACATGCTACATACGACAGTAGGCTGAAATCTGACATTAAATAATTCGAAAGGAGAGTGCAATGGTGTTGTCCATGCATGTGTGACAAAAACACATTAAATTACATTACACGCATAGCATAGCAAGCTAACAACATGAGTGATGAGTACTGACAAGACAACTTAAAATAGCATAAAACATAACAATAGAGCGTCAGTAGAATTTTGGCTTATCCTAGGCCGCAGAAAAGAGGCAGAGAACCTGCACGGCCAAGTAGACAGGATTATCTCTACAGACAGACAGGACAAAAACATAAACAAAACACTTCCTTCTAATTTCATTCCTCAGCACTCACTCACCATTCTGAAGGCTGACGATGATGATTGCTTAACAGCCTACTATACTAATACATAATATAGTACACATGTACGTCACGTCAAATATCAGTATGTTCATTCATGTCCTTAACAACTTATGTTTCAATGTGTACCTATACAGATTACTACTGCACTGCAAGTTTATCTGGTTTCACTCACGTGCATTTCCAGTCAATATAACTGCTTATTTTCAAATCACTAATATTGGCCTATCTTTGAACAGGAGCCGTCATCATCATTTCATCACACAAACTGTAATATTTGGTTAGTGTACATTATTTTCTTTTCATTCTTTGCGCAACAGTGTGACGAAATAGATTAATTTTTGTCGTACAGTTGGCTATAATATTAGATATTAAACTCACTATGTGTAGCATATTAAGTTCAGCTTTATAATTGTGAAACTGGTCATACATGTGAATGCCTGTTTGTAATACTGTAGGTAGCTAATAATAGTATCTTTGTTTGCAAAACATTCCTGCATTACCATTGCCATACTTTTCAGATGAGACAACTGTTCTGCAAAGAGTCGAGAACCAAGTTTATAAGTTGTGATACCCAACCATACCTTTAATCGGATCTAGCAAGCTACCACTTCAACAAAACTAGACACCTCATTATTCAAACTACCTTCACCGTGCATTGTACTCCCTGACAGTGCTATTTGGATTTTTTTAAATATTCCAAATATTTAAAGACTAGAAAATTCTAGCAACAATCGTCAGTTATTACAGCTTTTCTCTTGTGTGGTAAGACTTCCAAAATTTCTTATTAGATTCTGTTCCATGTTTGTTAACCACATTATACTATGTCTGCACCTTAATCTAGTCTACTGCAATATAGTGTGTAATTCAGAATGTCGTAACCTATTGTCGGAAAGTTATGTATGGTACTTAAATAGAGTATTTACCATAAAAGATTTACATCACATTATTACTTAAGTAATCTCTTGCTGTTTCTGACCAAGGAGAACTACTTTACCTAAGTTAGATATACAAACACAAACCAGGTGGAGGTGCACTTAGGGTAACTTTGCTTAGTTTGCTTATCTACTACAGATATTAAATTTTAATATTGAGGGGTTTGGGTTGGCAAGTATACAACTCATCTTAAAGCTATAGTGTGGTAGCGTCTAAGCAAAATAGTCAAAATTGAAAAGGCATAAGTTGATAAACTATTAGAAAAGCAACCATATTAGTTTGGTATTTCTTACATGCATATGTATTAGGTAGATGCAGACATAAATAGCATTGCAAACGTTTTGGTAACCAGTCTCCGTTCGTCCGTTCATAGAATTCAGTAATAGATATTTTTGGTGAGGTTTTTAGGCAAGTCTTGTAACTTTAACTTTATATCGCTTAACACTTGTATTTACGAGGCTATATTAGTTAAATGTCACAATAAATGTTTGCCCGTTTCGTACAGTTACGTTAGTTTAAACAAATTTGGAACATGAAATCTATAAATATCGTATGTAATAAAAAAGTAAACCAGTACAAATGTCTTTCGTATTTAAAGATTTGTATTTTTCTAATAAATCCCTATATGGCTTAGAAATGAATGGCCCTGTAAGTACCTTATTAAGGAACTGGATGGTTAATTAGGGCCACAAAGTATGTGAAGTAAATTACTTAAGAAGAAAGTACCTTTTCGGTCTCTGGTGAATAACAGATTTGAGAATATTAACAGCTGTAAATTGCTCATATAACATATTATAAGATAGATTGTTGAATTGTAAAGTATAATTCTTTTGATGTTTCATAGTCGATATTTTATGTTCGCTCAGTGAAGCCTGTCGTCTACAGTGAAATGGTTAGCTTTTTGTCGACGCAATCAACATCAACCAAACGTAGGCAATAATGGGAGCAAGAGTTAAGGTATACTTAGAGAAAATGGAATTGTAAAGTTTTCATTACTTATAGTCAAGATAGGGAAGATAATACATATGATAGTGTACACAGATTATAAAGGGAATATTTTGTTAACGAATTCAGTTGCAAATCTTTGATTTTCAATTAGAATGGAAATGAAATCTCTATTGTCACTTTTGTCAAATGAATGAACGAATTCATCCAAACAAAGTTTATTGTTTAAATTCCCAATGAAAATGATACAAACATTTGGTATTTTTTATACGGAGGCTTAAACTCATTATTTGGGGGCTTTAATGAAACCTGGATTTAGGTAAGCTAGTTGGATAGTCCTGGATAATAAGTTAGAGATTTAGGTAAGCAGATAATACCGTTATCTTTAATGTATGTATAAGTAGCTTTGCTTATAACAATGACAAGTAATGACTCATACAGATACAACTATTACCACCTTTAGGAGGGCAGCTTGACTTGATTAATTCAATTGGCCCATAAAAAACATCAGTGGATAATGCATCATAAATGGTACTGCTTTTCATGAAGACCTACACTTGTCGCAATCTATTGCAAAATTATTGCCTGGCAATCGAAAGCCTCGTATGTAGTACTGAGTTTGCCAATTTCCAATTAAATGCAGAACAATCTAGAGAGATTTCTTGATCAGATGTCTTCCAAATTACAGTTACCCGTAGAAGATACGGTAGAGATAAATGTGGTAAATGAGTCAAATAATAGTTTTTAATGGCAGAGTGTACTGTACTCCTTAAGTTCCAGAAAGTTGATAAAGCCAAATAGATTTATTCAGGAATAAGGTTTTGGGTTAACTTTTGATACATTTGTCTTTGAGGTCAAGAATGAGGAGAAAAATTATTTTGCGTTGAGATATTTGAACATAAAATGGAACGACTGACGAAGACAATTGGCAAAATCCTATAATTATCAGGAATCAATCTATGTTTATAGCCAGAAATAGAATATTGTTCGCTTTGTAAATGTAAATTTATCCTTATAGTATTTAGTTAAAAATGTAAAGTTTAGTTAGAATTCGGCATTTTCTCTGACACTAATGATGCATTTACTAAAGGCAGACGTGCAATAGTCTGCTGTATTCCTATATTATATTAGTAAAATAATTAAGCTTGTGTAAGGGCAGTAGGCGTTTCCTGTTACATAAAATAAGACAATCGCGGTAGCCATTTTCGAGTCAATAAAAAGGACAACGGCAGCTGGCAGTAGGCAGCGGAATGATTTTTGTCTCCTGTTGACAAAAGCAAAGAACACTGGTAATTTAAAATAATGAAAATGAGGAAAAAATATCCGTCAAGTATTGTTTTGATTTTTATTCTACCCCTGCAAGTGTTCTTTAATTTGAAATTTGAATGCACAACAAAGAGACATCATTTCATAATGGCAATTGGCAACAGTTGCGGCAATTAAGGCTAATAAACTTGACGTCATAGATATTGACTCCCAAATTGTCATTAAACTTTCATAACTCAAACTTTTATAAAGACAACAGGTGCAACAATTACATTAGAAGAGCTCTATAGTTTAGGCAGAAGATATGTAAGCAAACAATTGTGACTTTTTAGTTTCATAAAAATCCTGCTAGAAGTGCTATTTTAATGATGGGACTGAAAACAAGTTCTTCATTATATACTAATTGCCAATAACTAATCTCATTAACTTATGACTTTAATGGCCATATGTGACGAAGATGAGTTAGTAAAAATGGATACACGATTCTTGTATGGTCGCAATAATTGTAAAAACTTGCATAACTATGCATGAAACCACTATGTCTCATTATACAGAAAATCCCTGCAGTTAATTTATTCAATTTAAAACGCAGTTTTCAACATTGTTTAATGTAACAATAAGTAGTGTGTTCCATTCTTCGATTATGCAACACTAGACATTTTACACGACTGTTTATTACAATTGTAGTACATTTGGTAAAGCTGTGACTGATATATGTATTACATATAATTAAGTAAGGCAATCAATATGTGTCTGAAAGCAATATGCATTGTCAGCAATTAAATTAGTTTTACATTGTAGAACTATAAGCGAGAAGAACGGAGTGACATAAGCATTGTGCAGAGCAGACGGTCATTGCGTTATTCTTGAATCAACACTACAGACTGAAACTGAGAAGCAAAGAGAAAGAAACTAAGTAAAGCAAGAAACCCTTAAGTCAGCAAAAGCAAGCATTGAACTCTTAGAAAGTTCTCGTGACTAGTATAACTTGAGACAGACTGAGACGCAGCAGAATTAAAACGAAACAGAAGAGAGTTAGTGATCCATGATGCACTGTGAAGAATGGTGCAAGCAATAATATAATATATTGTATATTAAGAATACTGTAATCTTTTTAGCTTTCTGCGAGGAAAAGTAAAATTTATATTATGCATACGTGTCTTGAAAGTACGTGAAAGCATTTGCCAGCAAATTACAAAGAAAAGTCTGAAACGAGACAGAGAAAGCTGCCTTGAAGCACGACATCCAGCAAACACTGCAACTGCTACTAGGACATACTTACATAATACGCTACACTACACGTACTTTAGCCCTAAGAATCAAGAGAGAAATTTTCTAGAGAAACAGAGGAAATAGAAGTTGCTATCTTGAAAGAGAGCAAGTGTAGCCAAGTGAAATAAAGTTTACACGTAGACGGAGTGGAGGGTGACTGTCTGAGCGCTGTTCTGCCATGTACTCTCTCCTACTCTCCTCCACCAGCCTACACACTCTCACTCAACTGCTCAACGGGATAAACGCTATAACCGTTTCTCCGCTTTCTCAACAGACTAAATGCCATCATACAGAAGGACTTTACTGTTCTACGACATACACTCACTAACTTATGGCTACTATCAAGAACGCATATCAAATAATACGAGTTAACCTTGTAACAGTAAAAACTGAGGTGCTGTCACTGTCATAGAACACACATTCTCACAACCCGGACAGTTTACTTATAAATATCTAATGCGCCTATACTCCGTATACCCATCTTTTCATAGTTCAACACAACTCAACTGACGTAAAAATTGCCAACCGTACGTGACTTTTGCTATACTGGTATAATGTTCCTACCTGATCACTGATTCATAGAATCTACTAAACAGTTCTGTATATATCGGATACACAAGGGTGTTCAGCTCCTGTGGTCATACATTTTTGAACTCAACTGATAAATACGAATCCCTCTTCAGTTTATTAACTTACCTATATTAATTAAATACACTTTCGTTAGTTTCCTGTACCATACTGTAAGGGATTTAAAAGGTTTACAACTTTACTTTTTCATTGACAAATAGCAAACTACTCCATTTTCAAATGACACCTCCATTTCTTCAATATTTGTAGAATTTGTTGCTTATAATGTAGAACAAGTGTGAGTTTTTCAATGTCTTAGTAATAAGTAGTTAAGTGTTCTTTGCTTTCATTTGCTAAGATAAGGAGGTTTCCAATTACGCTACCATAACTGAAGGAGCAGGAGCATTACAATGGAGTAAAACAAATTAAAGTATGACTTGTTGATTTGAAACTTGTCATGCTGTAATGGGTGTGATTGAATATAATTTTAATTAAATCACAGAAAGATGCTGATAGTGAAAAAGAATTTTTGTCTAGGGTTCATAAAATAGAAAACCTGCTAATAGCATAAACTCGAATTTATTTAAGTAAATGATGGTGAAAAGAGAACGCGTTGATGTTGACTCTGCAGCAAACTTTTAATATCGTACATGCTACTTCATCATTTACATAACTTAGTTTATTGTAGTGTAACCTACCTATGTTATATTTTTACAGTACAAATTACTCCCACACCAAATATATTGATTATATGAAAAGGGAAAAAAGATTGCAAAAATCTGTTTTCGAATAATTCGCTTAATAAACCTGCATAAAACATCCAAAGAGTACACAACTGAAGTGTTTTCATTGTAAGCAAGGTGTTTTTTTATTAATAGAATTTCATTAAGAAGCTTCAATGGGGATCGTGGGCGTGCAAACTCAAGATGATCGTGATTACCAACAAGGAAGTCTGAAAGACAGAACAGTCGACAATGAAGAAGGGAAAACGAAGCAGAGATCTGGATCCTCATCCACTCAATTTCACTATGAGGAGATTCTTAATGAAGAAGAGCTTCTCAAGATCAACGAAGAATTCGGACGGCTCAAAAGTCAGTTTACTGTTATATAAAATTCAAGTACGATACCAAAAGAGTCTAATATCCATAACACTCAATGCAGCATGAAATACGCCCTAAAAATGCGTTTTACAATAATTTAGCTACAATAATTACGAATATTATATAAAATTTGCGTTTTACCTATGCTACTATTAAAATTCAATAAGGCACACCACTCTGGGTTTTGTCTACAGTTTAATCAACTGAAAAAGATGCATTGGTAGGAGAATGTATATCATTCCTAAAATGGTTATCGCTGGAACTACTTCGCTTTTCATCCTACATGCCTAAAGAATAAGATTTACTTCGTCCTTATTTCGCTAGATTTTATGACAGTGAATAGGAAAATATCTAAGATTTTAAAGTACAATCACAATCTCAAGAAGTTATGGGATGAAAATTGGTAGTGGAACACAAAATCTTTGTCGTTGGAAATAACAGGGTATCCTTCCAATGCTTACTATTTAATTAGGAAAAAGCATTGTAAAGGGATCATTCAAGTTGAAATGCAAGTTTGATCATACCTATTATCATTTATCAGGCAACTAATTTAAATAAGCGGAGATTCAATAACTATGTAAATAGGAAAGTTTGGATTGGCTTACTGAAAGGCATCACAACATATGATATTACAAGTCTTGTAGTGTATCTAAAATACTGGTACATATTTATGAGAAAATAGTAAAAAATTATGTAAGCTCGGATTCAAGGAATCTATTTGTCCGTTAAATACGTCTACTTTCGTGAGCGATATTCAACCATGCAAGCGACACAAAATGTCTGAGAAATTAGATTTTTCATTTAATTTCACTTGTAGGTATGGTTCGTATTTAGAAGGCTCCTCTTTCAGTCACCAAATACCTACTTCACTTTCTTCTGATACAATGTATTACTAAGAAGTGCAATGTCGTTGTCGTCCTAATATCATTATAAATACAAATTTGGTACCCCTTTATGTACAACTGCTTAGTTTTCCAGATGCGACATGATGAGATAAAATCAAGAAATGTAAAGAGGAGACAGAAGCTCTACAAATAAAGCACAAAAGTATAAATTCTCACACTTGGATAATCAGTATAGCATTACAAAATGACAGACAACTTTAATTTAAGTGAGATTGCAAAGTAATTTGCCTAAAAGTGATAAATTAGTGCATTACCGAGAATTCATGCCTATGAAAATACTTACAATTAGCAGTAATACTTGCAAAAAATATTTAGTGCGCATGCAATCATGAGGCCTGCAGACAGACCAACTTTTTTTGGTCAGCTAAGAATCTAAGTTGTCTAGTGCATATGACACAGCAATGAAGAACATCAAGAATTGACTCAAAGAACATTTAACTCCTTATAATTGAACAAAAAAATTTCTTCGCATTATCAACGAAATTATAAATAATAAAGGTAAACGCAAAATTCAACTTAGGTTACTCACAATTTATGCACTTTCTTTGAGCTTTCTATCTAGATAGAGGATAAGAATAAAAAGAGACTGATTACACAGACAGTTTGAGAATTCTGTTCTTAATTGCATGAGTTATCCACACATGTAATTACAACATTGTATACACGATACCATGCTGCCACAAATAAATACCGAAACATTATCAATATTAACAGTTTGAAGTGAATGAGCATTATAGATCGCGATACTGTCAAGCCACACCATTTCAGCCACTCGGATCTCATAAATTATTCGAACAATAACAGCTTATGCAAATCCTCCAGCCAGCATTAGTATTTGAAACTGCTAAGCTAAATGAAGCTAGAAAAGGTTGTTTCCAGTAAAGAACGTTCTATTGTTTTGTAGAGCCAGTGTTGTAATAACTTATTGGTTTTTCTCTGCGGAATATTGTTTTCTAGAGCTAGTTTGGTGTGTTATCCACTATGAAATAATACTACCAATATAAGTAACCAACAAAATAGCTGAATGAATTTTAGACATGGGCCTAATACAAAGGATTCTATATTGGTGCTTAGATTATTGCTTAGGTAGTTACATCAACCTGGAATTAATAAACGAGATTTAAATTGCATTGTAATGCCCATACACACAAAGATGCAATGCAGAAATAACTATAGCAAGTATTATTTTATATTTAAAGCATGGTATAGTGTTACTAAGGGTGTACTTTGCTCTGTGTTCCACTTATTGTTTGTGAATGCAGAATTGAAATTGAATCTGCGTAGGATGTAGGATGTTAAATTGAATTGGAATGGAATTAAGAATTGTTAGCTGACGTATTTGGTACTCTGTCGGAAATTATAACAGGGATAAGTACATCGTAGATACTAGGAGATAGTTCAGTAGCTACCGAACCAATTGTACTAGTTAGTAAGTCTATTCTACTGTTGAGCAGTGAACTACGTTGCAGCTCTCCCTACCTAATATTTCTAACCTACACATTTTATAGATACTGATCAAATAGCACATCGTCGAATATAGGAGAAGGAAACTGGTAGTTTGGAAGGAGAAGTGAATGCCACGAAGAAGTCAGGAAAGCCATAGCCAAGGAAGGGTGTGCGTTGTGTAGGTATGACTTGGTTGGGCTTGGGTTGAGATAAAATGAATCTGCTATGTTTCACGGAATAGGATGGAAAATCTAAGCAAAGCAGTTAGTTAGTAGATAGATTGTATCAGTATTTGGTGTAGTTAAGTTAGTCTTGCTATCTGTATATCGTAAGTAAGTATGCATAAGCTATGGGCTAATTTAACTTTAACTTATCTTGACTGAATATATTAGAATTTCATTGCATCTGAACACACTGGTGAGAGGATGGCAACAAAACAGGGAAGCAGTATAGGACATAAATGACACGACACGACATGACAAGCTCAGATCCGATGAGCTACTTCCTTCCATTTATATTGCATTGTAAACGAACGAAATGCACAAAAACAAAATAATTGTATAAGTGTAGATAGGGATAGGAGATAGAGAGAAGGAGCCAGTCACATCACACTCACAATGTTGGCACGGATTTCATTTTACTTTCCGATTACGACGCGACGGTTTGTTCTTTGTTTCGTGCCAGCATTTTTGATGAGTTCTTTCTTTCCACTGATTTTTTCTATATCTGTGTATTGAAAGAATTTTTATCGTTTTAACGGCAAAGCTTCACAGAGGAAGGTTTAACGGATGCGTAATCTTCAGTCAGAGACTATTGCAGTGATACTTATAATTAAATGGAGTTAGCATGAGAGAGGAAGGACTTTGCACAGTAAAGGACCAACATTTCTTTCCTTTATAATGTAAAATCTCATATGTAATAGTGCTTATTCGTTTGTACTGCTGTCTGACAAGTCAGTTAGTGGGGACCGGGAAAAACCATTGCATTATAGTAATATTGTATACTACTAGCTTTGGAAAAAACCCAATCCAAGTACCAATGTCAGCAAGCCCCAAGCCAGGAATCGAACCCGGGACCTTCTGGATAGGAATGAGTGTCCATACCAGTAAGCTAGTCAGGCTTGCCCGTATATTACATTACATTACAATTCAATCGGAATGGTAAATCCAAGTTTCAAGGGAAAGTATTTGCTATTAAAGCATCACATTTTGTCAGATTGTTTGTAAGAAGGGCATTTACATGTTGGTGGCGTACGGATAAAAGTCGAAAATCGTTTTCCACAGCTATTGCTAAATCTATCTTTGATGTTTGTAACGGGGAGGGAAGGATTGATGAAGTTTCTCTAACTGCTCTGGTCTAGTTTAGTTAGTCCACAGTTTACCTACTTCCGCATACTCGTATGCTAATTCATTCATTCATTGAATTGCTCATTCTCTCCTTCCCCCAACACAACAGTTAAGGACGCCTCTGTTATGTACACAGACTGACAATCAGCTCCGAGAGAGAAGTCAGTTCGTTCGAAGTAGGCTTAGGCCAGGCCAGGGTTAGGACAAGTTCTAGATTCGATTGGTGCATCATGGAAAACGGAGGATTAGTGGTACACAGTAACTACTATCACACGTACAACTACATAGATGAAGTAGATGAGTTCCATCGATTTCCCCTGCAGAGTGCTTATGTGTGAACCAAGTCAAAGCAAGAGCTGCAATTCCATACTTCCTTATACAGCTTACCATAAGTGCCAGCTATGCTATGGCTCTTGTCTACCTTGTTATTACTTTCTCTGTGTGCTCTACTCGGTTTGTGTATGAACGGCTTCGGGAATGAATTCTCAAACTCAACTCTAGTTTAGGATCAAAAATCAAATAAATTTTTTCGTTGCGGATTTTCGGCTTCACTACTCTGTATAAAAAATCAGGATAGATGTAGTTCTTTCTGAAAACCTGCTTTGCTGTTTAGATATACAAACCAAATCAACAATGCTTCACTAGAAATAGAAACTGTAGCCTCCTACTATTTATGCACAGAACAACAAATACATATTAGAAGACAACTCACGATCAGACAGAAAACTTCTTAGCATTTGCATTATACCAACTATAGGTATCATATTGAATTATTTTTGGAAATATATAGAAATATTCAAGAAACGGAGGAAATGAAATGCTTTTTTGTATAAATATAAACTGTATGTACATATGTAGACAAATATACTAGACACACGTACGTTATTTGAGAGTATAAATTACGTGTGAGAGTCTTTCTCAAATGAGAGACCATTTTATTAAACTTTTTCTCCGTCAGTGTAAAGGATGTAGTTGTAGTGCTGGTGCATTCACAGTTGTGTGTATAGAGTTAGCTATTCAGTTACAAGAATAGTACTAGTAAATAAGTAGAGATAAGCACATGTAGAGGAAGTCTTGGGAAACGAGTATCATTTCGTTTTATTTTATTTGAAATATGATTAGATGCCTGCTATTTGGATCACAGTGGAGCCACTTTGTATGCAAAGAGCCAGATCGATGCGTACCACTCGGAGTTGCAATCAAACCTTTTTAGCAATCCACATTCGAGGAATCCTTCCAGTTCTATTACGACGGATGCAATCGATTATATAAGACTCAGGTATCAACTCTTTCTGTGAATCTAACTTTTTCTACTTTCTATCCTAATCATCCTCAGTAGATTCTACTCCACTAACTCTAATAGGTGTCTTTAGATATGCTCCCTAATGCTAAACGCTTCTATACAATAATAATAATGCTAAACACTCTCTAATGTATGGTTTCATTCACTGGAAAACTTTCAATGGTAGGGACACTACACCTTTTTAGTGTATTATATACACGATTTACTAAATGATACTTTCAGTACCAGAGATAGTCCCATTCCCCATAATTTGTTAGTAATATTATGCACGCTCATTAGAGCGGTATTTATAATTATCAATCTAGATAATACTGCGGCTACAGCAGTAATATACAATGGAGGTAGTTGTACTATACAAAATACAAAAGTTGTATATAACTACTAATAAATTGGTAATACTCAGTATCGGAAATACTAACTATGAGCTACTAATATTAATAAACACCCAGTAAACCCAATTATATAATAACTAAAAATTCCACAAACCACCAACCCTATATGGGCTACAGAAGAATAAGCAACTAAAGCCTTAAGGTCTCTTATTCGGCAACAGATTAAACCAACATAAATTATTGAAAAAAGACTTAAACCAATTAAATAACTATTAATTTTTATTAAATTCAATGAAATAAGCTTAAATACACGACACAAACCAAATCCCCCTAGCTTCAATAATACCCCAGCTAAAATTATTGACCCAGACACTGGAGCTTCAACATGAGCCTTAGGGAGTCAAAGATGAAATATAAAAAGAGGTATTTTAACTAAAAATGCTATCAACAAAGAAAATAAGATAAAATAACTTATTAGCCCTGTTGAAACTAATCTTAGATTCAAACACAAAATCAATAAACTTAGTTCGTTATTATGGATTTGAAAAAATATTCATACCATAAGACTTAGCTTATACAATTCAAAGGCTTATTGTGAGACAAGTGCCATTTGCAAAATCAAATTAGTTATTCAAGCCGTCAGGAGTCAGGACCAAGGTGGGACTTAATATCAATACATTTATGGCTAAGCAATTGAGAAAATCCAGAACCATTAAAATACAAAGTTTGCTTATATTCTTAAGATTAGGTTTTGAGTATTCCTTTGCAGAAGAATTCTCAGCTAAGAATAAGAGTCTTCTTTCAGAGAGGTTTATTTTTTAGGGATTTCAATTTGTTGAACCCAACCCAGTATGGCCATTTCCTCAATCTTAAATATATTTCCTGTTTGCGTAAAATAGAAGAGTAGCATAATTAAAAACAAAATCCGAAAATAGAAAGTATAAAAATTCCTTGTAATAGTGAGAAATGGAATTGGGAGTAGAAAGATGTCAGAAGACTTTGGGGCAGTAATTGGGGTTTTGGTGGGGAAATGGTCTCGTGGAAAAGGATTTACTGTACCTTAGGCACTACTTAATGATAAGAGGAAGGTAAAAGTAATCTGACAAAACTAAAAATGGTACTTCACGTTTTCCAATTCGAGAGTTTTCCAATCCACCTGCAGTGAACTTGTGATCAAGTCTATAGCTATGGCTTCTCATTCTTGTCTACTTTTCTATTCCACATTGCACTGTTTACTGTCCTTAATATTATTTGCCATCGCACAGAACTGCCTATTGAATGAAGACAAGGCAAGTCAGACCTGTCTATGATTTCGCGTGGCAGTGCTACCTAATAAACGACAAAGAGGTACAGCGTACCTAAAACTAACCCAACTATAAGAAGAATAACGGAAGAAAAGTATAGAGGAAATACACCTTAATGCGATGTTCATCCTTGCCATTCCATGATCTTTTTTCTTCGTGTCTTTCTTTTCATTTTATTTCTTTCTCCTGGTATCATCATATCTTCCTAGCAGCCCATTCATTCCATCCACTCACTTCAGTCACTTCTTCGATCCGTCCACGTCCACACAACATGCAATTACATACATGCATATACACAGCTATACTTTTACTCGACTCACTGACTCGTTTATAGGACATCACCTAATAATGCTCAACTACTCTTCTTTCGCTTTATATTAAAACGCTACCTAAATAGGTCTAGATAACTGGAGATTGGTACTTATGTGTATGCTTCTTCTCCTGTGTCTCCTGCCTTGTCATACTCTGCATTGTAGGAAATTGTATGGCAGTTGGTAGTTTTGCAGTAAGCAGAAGGCAAGCTACACAATGAAATACTTTTACTTCCCCCTAACTCTGTGCTTCCTAATGCCCAATATTTTGCCATGCAATGGGATGACTCGAAATATAATAGTATATGATGTCTTAGCTTTAGTTCGAATGGATGGTTTTCCATTGCGAGTAGAATAAGACTATCCGGGGGACATTAGATGCAGAATGTATTGTTGTGGATCTTAATATCCACTGTATAGGAGAACTCAAATATAAAAGTAAGATTCTCCAGTCAACTCGAGAATCTCATCTTCTCTCATCTCATCTTATCTTACATTTTTCCCTATTAACTAAACTACAACCTGAGTTCAGCACAGTTCAACTAAAGGATTATGCACAGAACGTAATAAACCATTCAACTAATGCATTTAATGAAGTAGCAGAAGCGACACAGATTTAACAGCGTCCACTGAACCGTAGCGACACAATAGAAAAATTTTAAGTATATGTATCGAAGCGTTCAAGAGTTATAACACCTCAATTAGGTGCTGAAAATCCACCTCAATTTGGTGCTGAAAATGCACCTCAATTTTCCTACATACACAACACGTTTAGTAATACATAGAGCTGAGCAGATGCGGGTGCTGAAAATGAGCCTCAATTTTCCAACATACACAACACTTTTAGTAATACATGGAGCTGAGCAGATGCGGGTGCTGAAAATGCGCCTCAATTTTCCAACATACACAACACTTTTAGTAATACATGGAACTGATCAGCAGCCGGTGCTGAACTGTAGGCTCTACATACAAAATTCAATTTTTTTAGTAGATGTCATTTATCGATCACACCCATTTTCACAGGGGACCTTCCTCGGAACACCAAGAACATGTACTAAAAGTTTTAGCGAATTATATTAAGCCGTTCAGGAGTTATAGAGCCAACAGACAGACAGACAGACAGACGGACAGACAGACAGACGGACAGACAGACAGACAGACAGACAGACAGACAGACAGATTGTTCAGGGCATTATTATAAAGTAGCTTCCGCTACTTAATAATCTATCTACAGATATGATCTAATGAAAGCTTCTAACTAACAGTTCAATGCTACATTTCTATTGTGTAGATTGAGTGCTGTGTATTGCAATAATAATCTACAAGGTATCCGGGATCTATTCTGCAGGAATGAAATGTATCTGTTACCGGTATTTTGTCAAAACCGGAATTTTGTAAAATGCCGACAGGCATTATACAAAATTCCTGTCCTAGGATCGGATATTTATAGTTATCCTAGGCATTTTACAGATGGCCTAGGAATTTTGTATTAGGCCTAGGACGTATAGTCCTATGATGTATGTAAAATATGTAAATACAAGAATTTAACGCTGAAAATTGTAAATATTATATAGCAATTGAATTCAATATCATGGGTGACAATTTTGAATTCACAATAAGGGTACTTATGAGATAGAATTCAATTGCTATGTAATAAAATTTACCATTTTCAGCGTTAAATTCTTGTATTTACATATTTTACCTACATCCTAGGACGTATGTAAAATTGTTTTGCACGGATCATACTACATACGTCCTAGGCCTGATACAAAATTCCTAGGCCATCTGTAAAATTCCTAGGATAACTACAAATATCCGATCCTAGGACAGGCATTTTACAAAATTCCGGTTTTGAAAAATGCCGGTAACATATCTATCAGCTAACTAGTAGTTAGATATAATATACCTAAATTTTATATTGTGCTACGTAGGTATTCATTCCCTTCATATTGCAGATTTTGTATCAAACCTACGTATTTTAGTTCTATGGTAGTATAATAGTCTATTATATACTTTATTTAGTGTCTGTACCCTCCATTCAGCTTAATTTTCCTTATACTTGTTTTCTTGTTAGTGCCTGGATGAAGAACAGGAAAAGTTGTCACTATTTTTTTAATTTTCCAAGGAACGGAATACATTTATAAGAAAAATATGGTGATATATTTATAACGGAGTCTATGAGTGGCTGGAAATAAAGGAAGATATTTTTCTTCCTTTTTTCTGTTTTTTGTTGTGAAGACAATTGGTTGAGGGCTGTTAATACGTAAAATCTTGGTAGTAAAGGGTTGGATATGGTGGAACTAAGGAAAGAGAGAATGAGTTTTCAGGTGATATTGATAATGCTCTTATATACGAAAAGTGTGTATAAATGTGTAATGAAATGAATTAAACGTAGATTGGAAACGTCTGTGATCTTCTAAATACTTGTATACGGATCTCTAGTCGGCTTGTCGAATACAGTAACAAAATTGTTCATGATAAGCTGTCTGCGGTAAGTTTGAAGAGTACTGCTATTTATATTGGGCTGAAATTTAATCCTTCCATGCCAATGAATGGTATCCGCAAGAAGGAGAAAGTCTACGGACTGAGTGAAACCTTTGGTCAAATACATTCTCCGTACAACAATACGTATTATTACGTGTAACTGTTTTGTACGCACCCAAGCTAAACCCAGCTAACAACATGTGAGTGACTATTCTCTAATACACGGGAAGGGCTATCCGTAAATACATGGAAACGACTACACTTGAAACATGATTCCTAAATTTAGATACTAAAGTGTGTAGCTACTAAATACCCCTTTCTAACTCTTGAACAACAATCTACCTGAGTTGTTCCATTATTGTGTATATTGTGACGTGGCTTGTACCGCGTCACAAATAATGCTTTATCACACTATTACCGTGACTATGAGCACTAATGCGAAACTCCTTCTAGGTAGCACGATAATGTTTTATAAATTGCAATGAAATTGTTAAAAACGTAAGTGTATCTTAACATTAGGTAAAGCAACTTAATTGTATTCCATTACGCCTATACATCACTTTGAGTTTGAAAACGTGAAATGTGGGCAAGAACAATGTATCATTTATGCATGTTTGAGTCACTACTGTCTACATTTATTCATGCAGAAAATAAAGGTTTTGTTGGGCTGAGCTATTTTAATCATTTTATATTTTTATCTCGAGCCTCTTCTGTCTATTCACATTTACATTACTTACTGTTGCAGATACTACGCACAATGAGTTTAGGTAGTTATTTTTAATGATTTCTATTCGGTTGCTTTGCATTAAGCATATCTTGTAGCATTCTGTCGTCCCTCCTACTTACATATAAGAATACATATCTATGTATGTTTATACATGAGTATAAAAGTGTTAAGTAAGTAAACCCGCTGCAATTTTCTTGGAATTCGTACGAGATTCTAGACAAAGCTTCATCAGTAAGTGAGAGTTTTTTGTTTTCAGGATTTTTAACTTAAGCTAGCGATAAGTCAAGTAGCACTGTCTATCTGTAGGATAGCATTATCATAAATACACACACTTAAATGAACCTAAGTAAATGTACCCGAAGTTTTCTGTAAAATGCTTTTGTATTTTATGCACCTACATAATAGTTACATCTTATTTAATGCACATGTTTCTAACTGTATTGTGTGCTGGTATACAACACAGTTCCTCTAAATAAGGACACATTTACACAGGTACGGTTTGTATTAGAGTGCAATTATCATTTCCAGTTGACTGTCACGTCTAAAGCACGGAAGTCAACAGTTTAGTCATCCTGGTACCTTGTGCTGCAAACGTAGTACGTGATACACGACACACATTAGACTGAACTGAAGTAAAATTATCCAGCAGTTAAGTAACCTTATACTTATTGACCTGACATATAAACAACTTTAAGTACATATAATAATCATCCCATCAGCTCACATTAGGAATCAATCGAAAATATGGGTTACGGTTTAAAATCAATAGTTCCTTTGCCTTTTATATAATCCTCTCTAGAGTCTTGGATCCTATAGCCGTACTTTATAGGTTTCTTAAAAATATAACAGTTAAATGAAATTGGCATTCAAAAATTCATAATATTATTATTGCTCCTTGGCCCGGAAAACTGTTCTTTAACTCACAATCAACGAACTATAACTCCGGTTGTCTGAAACTACAGTACAGTACAGTCTAGAGTCACAGTATAGAACACTAAAGCAACTGGGCATTGCCTACTTTTTATAAATGCTTACTGCATTTAATAGAAGCACGTAAAACTATACCAGAAATAATAATATTTAGTTTACTTTTGCTATCAACTAAACTCAAAACGTATTTAGTATGTGTACTACTGCGGACCAAATGTACATATGATATTATTATGTACACAATGTTGTGTATACGGAGTACTGATGGAGAAATAACTATATATATGTAGAAGTTAGTTGCAAGAATGTATGCTATAAGTGCAAGTGTAGTATTATAATGTACGCAGTATAACATAATACCTAACAAGTTATAGGAGCAGAATATCCGTAAACAAAAGTAAGTATAGACTAACGTAGGGTACGTCCTATTTGATTTCATTCAATATTACTGAAATATTTAAGCACTCAACTGAACTCTCAAGCTAACAGTCACGTCGCATCACATCGCATCTCCTAAACCATGTAAGTATACATGTATGGTTTACTAGCTTTTCTCGTGGAATACCAGCGAGTTAAATCCTACGCTGAATGACATAAAATGGAATGGCAAGTGGTGTACTAGCAGTAGAATAACCGTTTTTTCTCGAAAATACTTTCCACTTATGTACATTTGAAAGATAAGCAGAAACAAATTATTCATTGAGACATGAGCCTTTCTTTCAATATCCTTACAACTCTTGTCAATTTTTAATCAGTTCGCTATACCTATTCGGCTTTCTCTCTACTACCATTTCCTCAAATATTTACCATGAAAAACGATTGTAGAATCTACTAAATTACCTATTGATAAGTAGGGCAAATGTAGTTTCTCTAGTATTTGGACCTATGAATAGTAATAACCTTCAGTTTTTACAGATAGTCATCCTTAAATAAGCGGAAGCACTAAATGTTTATTTCTTTCAGATCAGAAAAAAGATACAGTGTATAAAGTGGTCTAGTATTTATCCACAAATACCTATTTAAATATACTAAAATACCTCTTAATGCTATTTCCTATTTCCTCTACGTGGATATCACGTATAATCTGCACTGTGAACACTTGTCAAATGCTACTAAGCATTGAATATATTAATCCTATTGCGTATACCAATTTTGTGGGTGTAGTATTTAAGTTAGTGGTTACAGTGGTTAGTCTAGTTAGGGTTAAATCTAATTTTCGATGAGAACGTAATCAACAGTTAGTAAACACTAAGGATCTAATGAATTCTTTATTTCACAAAAATATTGATGAGAAAATAAGCATACTTAGAAATAAACGGGTTGAGCAGACTTCAAAGAAAAGTTGGTAAACATGTATATGAATAATCCGGTATAAAATTTTTCGTTCGCAACATTATCAAAAAGGTAAATTGAGATGGCTTTCTAATGTAACCGATATAACTGTTCATTATCATGATACATACATATGTGTTTGGTTCTTGAGACCTGGCACCTCAATTATACCAGATATATGATTACCTATCCACAAAGTTCATTTAGACAACATGCTTTGAAGCGTTTAAGTTGACATGTCTAAAGAAAACTTTTGGCGGGTAGGTACACTACATGATAAATGGCATGACACTTGAGGCAGGTGACAACTTTGAAGTGTTTTGACTTTGTCCCCATAAATACAATATTAAATGGAGTACGTTATACGGGAACTTTAGAAAATATTCAAGAGTTGAATTATAGCAACCTTTACCTATGTGTTTTACAGGAGAGAATTTTCATTTTTAAAGAATTACAGACGCAAAAAGTCAAACTTGTGTGTCTCCTGGTGTGTTCGTAATGTATAATTTAATGTATCAGTCCGTTCTTATTTGTCTTTTGCGGGGCTTTTGGGACAACTTTACCTTAATTGAGTCACTGTGAGTTTGAAGTTTTAAACTCAGGTTACATATATGAGTAGTCAACCGGCATATTTTCTTCCTGTGTAACTTAATATAATCACTCTGTCTAAGTAATGTACGTATAACTACAGTTGAAAGTCGGACTTAGTGTCAAAACACACACTCTAACTACTTTTGAAGGGTACACTGTTAGTCACTGTTCAAACTACGTCTAAAAATCGCGGGACATATGACAAACCTTTCAATCCCTTTAATCCCTTTCTTTAAAAATTTGGGTTAGGCATTATTCTTTCTGCAATTAGTACCAATATTGTATCTATTTGTATGCATAAAGTTAAACATTTACTGTTTTATTTGTTTTACAAAAACTTTAGGTTATTGCCTTGATACCATAATTAAAGTTATTTATAGGTTTTGGGGACAAAACCTAAAAAATTCACTGAAAGTCATCTATACACAATGAATTTTCAACATGGTCTTAATTTTCCTAGAAAGCCACTTTATACAAATCCATTTATGTGGTTTTAGGATGTCGTCTATTATGTAAGTGGAATTTAATGCACACACATGAGTTCTTCCATTTTCCTTTAAGAGACAACTTCCAATTACTTTGTTTTAAGAATTGCTGGTGTAGCGTAACTATTTAATTGCATGTACAAGTTTCAGTTTTTATGTATATGTACATTTACTGAGAATTAATTGATTCAATATACGCTTTGAATACTTCAATGTGGAGCAATTTGTGTACATCTGTATAAAATGTATGAAGGAGAGGGATACGTACATACTAAATGGGAAGTTTTATATTAAACGTAAGTAGTTTTTAGAGTAGAACCATATAATTTAGCTATTTTTGCTGATACGGTGTACTGGGTGTACCATTAAGAAAAATAGTATGTAAGCTTTGCAGTACAAAGGATTCAGCATCTTCCACGAAATCCCACACGTGGCAATTTTTATGGGAAAAGTTTCTTGGTTTTATTCACCGTTAGTCAAGCCTTGGGTCGTTTTGCCGTTGGTACTGAAAAATTGATTCCATAACTCATGTGAAGGCTGTTAAAAATGTTTGCACATGCAGAGCACAAGCACTGGACATAAGTAGCTACCCGTTTAAAGAGAAACATCCAGCTCAAGTGTTCAGTTCTGTATTCTCTGTGTGTGCGTGGCTAAGTTCTTATAGCAGATAGGAGGAAACGGGGAGTATTCCAATATGGGTTATTGTAGGGAAAACTAATGCCAGTAGAATATACCCTTGTGCACTACTTTTGTACTATGTATTAGTTACGTATTATGCACTATGCACTGTTTGCACAGTTTTTTGAGCACTGCATACGACTACACAGTGATAGATACATCAGTCCACGTTCATGTGCTTAAACGTTTTCTATCTAGTGGAAATATATTTCTTGTTTGCCAAGGGGAAACTAAAACTCTTTATAACTTCAAGAAAGAGTTGTTAGGAAGAAATCACTTACATAGTTACTTACAGGGTTAGCCAATCATTCTATTTCTCGTGTGAGTAAATCTTCTGATATATACCGTTATTATGTAGTTTCTGAGTGCACTGTAGCGTAATCTTAATAAAGAGAGTCAACTTACAATCAGTAAGCTTCCATTGATATTTACGGGGGAATTTTTTCCTAATAAATTAAAAGCGGATGACAATTGTAACGACGCAAATGAGATAAATATAGAGTCTCAGGGTTATTACAACCGTCTAGTGCCTTTTTAGTAGATTATTTAGTAGAGTCAAGAGCATGTAATGAAGAGACATTCCTTTGTCACACTTACAGATATAAACCATTGACAAATACTTTCCGATTGTCATGCGTCTTCTTCTCAAACAAATAAATTGGCCCACAGCAATAGCATTTAATTTAAATTGGTCATTAAAGCTGATAGGTAACTTGAAATACAATAGTCTATTGGTTACCATTACCCTCTTTCAACCGAATTCTTCCATCACTACACATTCAATATCTACGAGTATTTGTACACTTGTAGACAGCACTAAATAGGATAACTCAATAAAGAGAAATACAAAAAGAGCGACAGAGCTTAACAGAGGATAGATATTCAGTCTCATATTTTATTACTGTTCAGTCAACACTCTTGTTCTGAGTGACCAATTTCAATCCATACAGACGCTGAGATACAGATGAAGGCTTTACAAACAAATGACTTTCTGCACTCCAGAAATACTAAAGTCACTAATAAATCACTAGCGAATTATCAAAGTAAATAAATCTCATAACTTCACTGATAGTTTTGACATCATCTTAGTAAATCAAGGTACAGGAAGGAGGAAATATAAATTTACAAAATAAACAACCATTTCCAAACAGAATAAATTTCACTCATTGCTATTTACCAACGATCTTTGTACACCCAATATTTCGCTTTGCCACAAATCCATGGACATGGATTACTTACCTCAGCTATCTCTAATTTTAGATATGCGACTAAGTCATTAGAGTCATTACCACAATTTAGTAAATGTCGAAAAAAATTTCGAAATCCTTCTGCAAAGACTTGTGCCATTAAAATCTGCCTTAGCATACAAATACTACTTTGCAAAATTTAATCACAAGTGCAAATCGTTTTCATTATACCCTGTTCCTAACTTAACTTATTGACAATAAATACTTATTTTAGCGAGCCAGAGACTCACTTGTGGAACCTTGTCTGTCCGTACGTACACATGTGTGAGTGTGAATACGGTAACTTCCGATAGCATTGACTGATTTGGATGAAACCTCGGATTTGGACTTATCTCGGAATGGTTAAAAACCCTATTGAAAATGGGCATGGTCGGCCAACCCCTTTCTGAGATACCGCGTGCTCATTTTATATGAGTAAGATAAGAAAATGGGAGTTTGGATTCTGGTCTGATATATCACACCACGCATATAGTAGTTTGCGAGATAGTAAAAATTGTTTTACCATGCTTCCACTTTATATTGAATAACATAGGGCTTTTAGATGTAAAATACACCGCTTCTGGCTTTTTTAATTGATGCTTCCATTTAAGGAGGCGCTAAGCTAAATTTTTGGATGCTTCCATTACAGGAAACGCTAACTTTTTGTATGCTTCCCATTATAGGAAGCGGTAAACTAACTTTTTGGAGGTTTGCCATTATAGGAAGGGGTTAGTTATCTTTTTGGATGCTTCTCATTATAGGAAGCCGTAATCTATTTTTTTGGGTCTTTCCCATGATAGGGAGCGGTAAGCTATCTTTTTGGAGATTTCCCATTGCAGGAAGGGGTTAGCTATCTTTTTCGGTGTTTCTCATTATAGGAAGAGCTAAACAATTTTTTTGGGTATTTCCAATTATGGGAAGCGATAAACTAACTCTATTGTTATTAAAAATTCTTTGACAAAATTCATTTTGTTTCGTTCCATGATAAAAATTTCTGCGTCATAGTTCTAGAAAGCATTTTCTCAAAATGTTTCACGACCACAATGTGCAAAATACATGAATCTACTCAAGTAATTTCATTATGTTGCCTAAATACTTGACATTTCTGTGCCATAGTTCCTACAGCTGAAGTCCAATTGTTGGGTAAGGAATGAAAGTCCTGCAATAAATCCTAAGTTTTATTAGAATCGTTGCTACTTTGCTTTATCGACTCTGGCTCTCTTCAGTTACGGCTTGCTGTTAGTTTTCCAATTCCCATTGGTGAAATAAATTGTTCTGGTCATCGTATATAGTACCTATTGTCCCTATGCATCCGTTATGAATATATTATTTGTTTTACCTCTACACTCTTTGCCGTTGAGTGATTGTGACCTATGACAATGACGATGGCATATATCCCACACAATGAACACAATTGCATCTTCTAATTAATAGACAAATGTTCACGGTGAGTACCTTGCACAGAATGAAAGGATTTCCTTTGAATTACACCTAGCAGACAATATGCAGTGCACTCCGGAATCAGAAAATACTAACTGTACCTATAGTCTGAGCAATTAGAAATTAAATTGACTACTATATTTAGAACAGAAGGAACTGACAGAGGTCCATACATGATCGTAGTGTTGAATAAGTCGGTAATATGACATTCTACCCTGGGTGAATTTGAATTGGGATTGAAGAGAGCGAGCATTACGCTAATTAACTTAGTTGCAAAATTTCTGTCGTAAATTGCGAATTTCATTATGCTGGTTGAAATTGAATCAAATCTAAATTCCGTGTGAACCATTTATATAGGATTCTCCATCACTTTGGAACCAATGCAGATGACTACTCTGTCATCTTCACATCCGGAGCGACTTCCGCGATGAAACTGTTGGCTGAAAGTTTCCGCTTCAATGGAGGTAATCTCTTCACAGGATATCACCTTCTCTGCCTTCTCCAGCACTGCCTGGCTACACTGCTCGTTACTCTGTCCTCCTCCTCTCTCCAGAATCCCGTGCTCTGCAAACCTCTCTTTTCTCTAAACTTTATCTGACTGCCTAACTGAGCTCTATTCAAGCCCTCGCAACTTAACTATCATATTTACTCTAACTATCCGTACCTGCTATGCTATTTATTTATACACTCGTAAACATGAAGGTAAGCACAGAATTCTATCTTTGCTCCCATTTACGGTAAGTGCTGTTCTATGCATTTAGTAGCAACTGTAGTTACCTACTCTTGTGTGCTGTAATGTGAATAGGATGTTTAAATCTATTTAGCTGCTCCTCCACTATATGCATACCTACCTTTATAAATAACTCAGCACTAGCACATTTGATTTGAATCCTCCTCTCTTTCACCAACCCTTTAAATTTAAGTAGGTAGTCGGTAGATACTGAACTATTAGGAACTAAGGTTATATATTATACAATATACGAATTAAATTTCAATTACACATTCATAGACAAGACAAGGTAACTAGGCAAATACAAGCCACTGCACTCTATGAGCTCCAAAACTATCTCAATCTCCTTCCCAATTATATCAAGTTCCGAGCCAAAACTTATACCAATATCCTGTCACACGATGCTCACGCTGCGTAGTGCACCTCCTATTAAATATCTATTCAAACTTAATCGTATATTAGTAGGTTCAATTCTGTATGCTCCTGTTTTCTAGTGTAATTATTCAATCCTGACTCGACTGTGTATGTAGATATGAATGAATTCACTTGATTCCCATTTCGGAAACGCACTCACTCACTCAAACTGTTCTCTTCTCTCTTTTCGCCTGAGTAGGAATCGAGAGCTCAAGTGAGAAAGATTTCCCAACGTGGATCTTGCCCAGAATCTACTATTGCAGCACCGCTATACTTTCTAATACTCAGGTATACTGACGCATAGACCATAAGTACAAAGATGTAACTGGGTACCTATGCATGCATGCATGCATGAATGCAAGTAACGAAAGCATGGAACCATTCATGCACCCGTCCAAATCCTTTCACCATAACATACACTTTCAGAGCCACACCAGCCAGCCAGATCAAGTCTCTTATTATCACTAAGGCCCGAGGATCTCTTTTAAAGCCCAAATATCAAGCAATAGTTGTTTGAACAACCTGAACGGGTTTCTGGCGTTTCTGGGACAGATAATACACAGTACGAGTCAATTTTTGATATGGCACATCTTTGCAAAAGAGTTCAGTATCTATTTTTAATTTTAATTGGGCACTTGAACGCAATGTAGGACTACTATTTGTACATTAGCATTAATCCTTTTTACCTTGTGTAGAGTATTTTCTCAAAGGTGCTTGCTATTTAATGGTTACATTACTAAAGGGGATGGTCCCAAATATGGTACATAGATTCCGTTGATAAATTCGTGTAGCGCGGACTAGTTATAAGTAAAGCATGATCTTTTGATTAGTCACACACAGTAAGATAACTTTCACGGTGCTTTCGCTCACTTGTTCTTTTCAGAGCTCTTGTTCTTGCACAGTCAAAGAGAGCACAGAATTATTTTCATAAAACTAGCCAACTTAAGTTACTTTACTCTGGCTTTAGCTATCTCACAAATTGAAGTCACTGATGTACTAATAATGTGTATACTTGTATTGAATAAAACAAACGTTATGGACCTTTCTCCCTTTTCACCAGCCGACCAACCAGCTCCAGGAAATAAGCTTCAAGTTTGAACATAAATTATTCTTTGGAAACAATATCCCTCATTAAGCCAATGGGCTTTTGCCACCTTAATTATCTAGGCCTTTGTTACAAAAACAGGAATATCCTTATAACTCTATTGTAAACCTTTTCAAATATTCATTTATTCAAAACTTCTTTAGCAGGGCTAGGACTACACTTCAGTAACTTTCACTTGTGTACTAATTCGTCATCAATATTTCTCTAGTTGCTATTTTAGCAGTATTATAAGGCTTAATTTAAGCGTACACATTACAGATGAGTAAGTAGGTGGATATCTGTTTCATGTTTCTAATCGTATAAGCTTAAAGAATATAGTTCCTTACGTAAGGAACTCCGGTAACATGTCTCAAAGTAAAGCTTTCTAATGTGTTCATTACAGGTTCTTATTTTGTGCCTTCTTCCTTCATCAATATTTAATACCATTCTGCATAGCAAATTTGCCCTTTCCTATTCGCATTGTTTATTGTTCTATGATAGTGAGGCTCGAAATATTGCACATCCCCTTTCATGGAATTAGTGATTCTTCGAATCGTAATACTTTGACAGATTAGGCTTCTTTCCACCTTTTAATAATTAGTCTTGATTTCCTGCACATTATTGTAGAAATTACCTAAACCATAATAAAAGAGAGAAAAGAGTAGATCGAAAGTTTAAGCAAAAGAAATAATTTTACATTCCGAATATTTTTTAATACATAATTTTATTAGTAATAAAAGTAATAATAGTCATCCCTGTGAGTGTATTCATTTTCATTGAAGTAAAAGGATTTAGTAAGTAAATTGATTGATATTTCTGTTAATTTTATAGTAAAAGTTTTGAAGTGCCTACTTAATTCATCTGTTTGGTGTTGACTATTTGCTTGTGACAGTGTCAGGTTTTAATTTGAAACTGTAGGTAATAAGATTCTTGGCTGTGTAAACCCTTTTGACTAGATTTGGAAGTGTTCCAATAGCTACTACCCTAAGAAAGGCTGGTTTTGTTTAAAAAAAGTCTTAAAAAGTGGTGTATGTAAAATAGGTGGTAAAAGTATTAGGAAATGCAATTTCTTGAAGATGGTGAATAATCGATTAAATGAGCTTATCGAACTTTTTGAAAAAGGTGAAAGGAAGTTTTGTTGAGCTATTTATAGTCGTAATAGATGGAGGACACCAGCAGCAATAGGATCCTGCATGAGTTTGTGCTCTCCGGCTTTATTTTGTTTAAAACTCAGGGTCTTAAGTTAATAGACTTAATTACAACAGTAGGATTCGAGTTAAGGAGTAGTGAAAAGGAAAAGTTTAGAATCTTTTCTGACTTGGCCACTTGTAACTTACATTTTACCTTGAAGAGCTTAGCTGGAGTTTTATTTGTATTACTTTTAGTCTATTCTGCAAAAGATACTGCATACGTGTACGTGTAAGTTGGGAAGTTAACGGAGTTTGCCTAAGTCACATCACACCGAAATGTAAAGAATCATATTAGAAGTAAGCGAGAGGAAAATGAAAAGGGATGCCATTATATCATTATACTGAATGCATCACAGTATCAGGAAATGTAAGTGCCTTCATACGTACGTAGTTAGCAATCTGGTTGGTTGGCAAATGCAGGGGAAGGTATCTGCACACATTACAGCGAATACTTGGACACTTAAACATTATATGAAATGATTCTGGAAAAGTGGCTGGATATTAAAGGGAGTAAGTGTAAGTAAATGAAAAGATCTGAAAATAGTTGCAGTGCAATCTGATATTATGCTGACTGTGATGCGAGTGTACATAACTGTAAGTGTCTTCTTACGCTTTCGAACGTGGCTGACTGGGTCTTGTGAGTAGGCACTTGTGTGTCTATAGTAGATTTTGGACGTTATCCTATAAGATGATATGAGGAACACTAATAATACTATTGCTTAGCTCTCTTTGCCCGTGAGTAGAGTTGGCTTGGCTTGTCTGGTTTGGTTAGTTTCGGAATTCCATTGCATTGCTTGGTTTGATGCTTAGGCTCTCCTTAGCCATTCCGTGAGGAGAAAGTGATGTTGATCTTACTAACGAGATTCCACTTTATTACCTTTAATAGGGTTATTCGCATATTTGGAAGAAAGTCACACATCGGTAGTTGGGATGCGGGAGTTGGTTTCCCTTCAGTCTCCACCAACTCTCTCTGCGAGGATTGAAAATGAAAACGAATTCGGAGATGGTGCAGCTACAGCTACCGCTTCTGGGAAGTTGAGGGAAAATACTGGAGTCATTACTACTGGCACAACTGCTGCTACGTCTTCTGTGCATTCTCCTTCTTCTGGCCCATCTTCCTCTCCTAGTAATTTTGATGGGGAATCCTGTTCTCATTCGAATTCCAGTTCCTCTTTGGATCTTAGCTCACCTCAGACTCCTCCGTGTAGTTCGGCTAATGCGGACTCCACCTCAACAGACCCCGACTCACAATCAGCCAACTTCATATCTCCATATGCTGCTTCCAAGGTTTACTGTCTTGCCAAAGCTGCCTTGGAGAAACTAATGGACTCAGAAGAAGTGGGATGCCGAGGTGAATGCGAATGTGAAAGCGAGAGCCACAGCCAACCGGACGACGGCAGTAGTACGACCTCTTTAATGTAATTATTCTACTTACTTACAAATACACTCTGGAATGGCATTTTATAACACTATTATTCTACAATTTCCCTCTGTCCTGAGATAACAAATCTGTTCGGGGTTCTGCTCAGAATCTCATTACTAACTAAGCGCAGGGATATGTGGATAATATATTCTACCATTTTTACAAGTGAAAGTCGAGTTCCAAACCGAGCAGAAAATTAT
The DNA here is from genome assembly GCA_020352615.2 of Yoshiicerus persimilis. Classification (NCBI taxonomy): domain Eukaryota; kingdom Metazoa; phylum Arthropoda; class Collembola; order Entomobryomorpha; family Tomoceridae; genus Yoshiicerus; species Yoshiicerus persimilis. The sequence goes on along the minus strand of CM036940.2, from coordinate 33,768,586 downwards.
TGATAAGAAAGCACTAGTGTTTTATACGTTTGAGGAAGTGTTTGCTAGGAATGCACATAATAAGAGTGTAGGTATTAGGAAGCAAACTGTATTCGTGTGCTTTAAATTATATTGCCGTAATTAATCATAGAGTCATTCTAATGTAATTTCAGTGCCAGGGTAAAACAGATTAGAGAAAAAAGCTTTTACAATTAGCTACTCTAGTGCCACTACTTAATAACATCCAACTGGTAAACTTTCTGATGATATTACAGAAACTGAAAATTTAGGTAGACCCTGAACAGAGGAGATGCTAACCTACAAGCTTCCTGGCACCTCTGCCGTCTTCCAATCTGGCAAGCAATCTAACGTAGATTAGTGAGCGGAACATAACATGCAAGCGGATTCTGGCTAGTATGTAGTCAACTTACTAATAAGTCAAGTCGAACCTTAGTCTTGTCTAGCCGTGTCTCTCACAGAAAGAAAACGAAAATGAAAGAGAACAGACATGATAGGACAGGAGTAGAACAATAGTGTACATAACAGTGGTTCGGCAGTGGCAGTGCAGAATAAATTTTAAATCACGTAGTCAGCAAACTAATACAGAAAAGGTAGTTCACTTCAGTCTCACAATGTGCATTCACTTCTGTCAGAGTCAGACGCGATAAAAAACTAGAATCTCCTATAAACTATTCAATTCACTTGTTCCCTGTACACTCTTATGCAGCGTAGATTTTCAAATTGCAAGTACCAACAATGTTCAGTGTTGTATATAAGTAGTACGTATGCGTCCGCATTGTTAAACCCGTGTTACACATAGTTGGTAGGTAGCAGCGCTTTTAATTCGGAGTACGTATAGGTAAATACGGATACAAACGTTACCACACGTTCCAATGCAATGTAATGTGCTCTTGTCTACTGCCTACGAGAGTGATAGAACATCGCACACAAATAACCAACACAGAAACTAAACACTAAAATCTACAAACACATATGTGTACGGTAGAGGATATAGGGAGATTCGCAATTTAGACATTCAAAAGAATGAGAACTACTCAGAGACACGGAGAGAGAACCTGATGGATTACAAAGAGCTACAACTACACAACAAAAAGCAACACTTTCGGCTCTCTTTATGTGTTGGCCCTACGGGTTAAATTGCCTAATAGATTTGTTTTCTGGAATTAAGATAGAAGTTTGTAGGTCAACCAGGGACTCGTAATTTATTTTTATTTGCGCTACGATATCTCATCTCTCTTTTTATTAACCTTCATGGGAGTACGTACATAGATCTACAGACTGTCATTCTACTACATTTTTAACCTTAATTTTATTTACATTAGTGAATAGTACAAATAATAAATTTTAGAAAATAGGGTTAACATATAAAAAACAGATGGACATATTATAGGTACATTTCATGCTGCTCTACTGTTCTTATTTGCACTTTAAATTTCTATATTTTAAACTGTAATAGTCAGTCATGTCTTACAAGCGTTGTGTTTTGGCACTTGTTTTAATTACCTTAAAAGGATAGTAAATAGAATATGGATTACATCTGGGTCAGTGTTACTCTATTTTACAATTTGGTTATTTAAAGCATGTAACGAATGCAAATTGCACTGTAAAGTGTCCAAAATTGTTTTGCCAATTAGCATAAATCATTTCTTGTAAGTTTATACGACACAGTAGTTGTATATTGTACAAACTGTCATCTTGACATAAAAATAGTATTTGTAACTACACAGTAATAATATGTTCATGAAAAGAGAACACGAGTTTACGAATAGCTATGGATTTAGTAGTTTTGGTATTTGTGTAAGTAAGGGGAGAAAATGTAGTTAGTCATAATCTAAGAAATGCATGATGCATCCATGACATAAGTGAATTAGATAGTTATGAGAGTATGTACATGATGTAGAAGTACCTACAGGGGTAATAAATAATATCATGTACTTGCCTTGCAGGATCGGCCGAGAAGTGGAGTCTTGTAGGAGATAATATCTGGAAAAAGCTCTATAGTTAGTTAAGTACACGCACTAAAATTGTCTAGAGTTTGTTTATCCGTTGAAAGCTGAGTTATCACTTGGAAGAAATGTAACATAAACCGTAAACTGTTTTAATACACATGTAACTGAGCTACTTAGGAAATATTTATTTTATTCGCTTACTTGAGTTTCTGTACCGCTTTGAGTTGTCTTTTATGTTGACGTCATGCAGCGATGCATCTAGTCAGTTTGGTGATGAGGCTAAAGAAACACTATGAAAAACATATCTAGTAGTTTCTGTGGAGCATACTGATAGGTACCTACGTATGTGTAAGGATATGCAGCATTGGTTACAAATTTACAATATTATGGAAACGAGGATCAAGTAAGTTATATACCGATAATATCCGAGAACGTTTGAAAGAACTGACATTACCCGTTGACTTTCGGCTCTACTTGCACTGCGGATATACGTACAAGTGTACAAAGTGTCTAAGTCCGTAAACAAATATACATAGCAGATGTCTAAAGATAATGTAACCGTATATTGGATTGGTGATATTAAGTATAAGTAGTTTGTGTGTACCAGTGCAGATATACATTTATTCTTGCGAGGGAAGTATACAGAGTACACATATAACTCTGTAGTGTCGATTTGTTTGCCAACTTGTAAACTGAGCTGAGTGTTGAACTCTCTGCCCTCAAAGTTTTCCCTTGAGTGTCCTTATATCCTTTTCACAATCTTGCCTATTGCTTATACTTAAGTAAATCCAGTACACTATTCTGTTCCATCCTGTTTCACAGTGTAACACCCTTTGTCCTATCCTGTTGTGATGTGACGATGTGTATCATGTCGTATAGCTAAATAGTTGTGCAATGTCTTTACGTTTAGTCAGCTCTTTGTTATTTTATGTTAGTCAGTATGCAAGTGCATTAGAGTGTCATGAAGTTGTACTGGTGCATTCCTCCAATATCACGTAAAATCCGAATTAAGTTGTTACTTGACAATGTTCACATGTTGAAGATACCTAACCTACGTACTATTCTTCCACACTACATACTTACGACGTAGTAAATTAAGAAACTGGTAAACACGATAAAAATAATTCTACTAAAACTAACAAATAAAAATAGGTTCACAAAAATTCCAATTTGGCTATGCCACTGATATAAACGCTGACTCCCTTTACTATACACACTGAACAATACTTTTATTATTCAATATATTGTTATTGCAAGCAAACTTAATCGCAAATTCTCAGTTGTACTCAATTAGAAGGGGATTAGATTAAGCAATTCATTCAACCGTATTCTGTATTTTAAGCGTGACCTTTTTATTATTCTGTAATGGACATGCAGACAAGCGTCTATCCTTTCCTCTATTGTACATAATGTCTTCTGTGTAAATGACATGAGAACTTCAAGGTGTTACCTTGATTGCTATCGGATTGCAAAAACCCCTTTCTATATAAACTATGGGAATGTTTTAGAGCAAGCACTTTTGTGGCTGTCTGATGAAATTCGTCTAAATTCTATTACAGAAATATAAAAGAACCGTTTTATCATGTGATATAATTCTATTTATTGTTAGCTGAACATTTGAGCATGTACTAGCAAAAGTACAACCTACTTAGATCCCATATATTAAGTCATTAGTAATATTATGCTGTGCTTACATGTAAGAAGATAGCATTTATGTGTCCTTAAAGAAAACCATCACTCTTACAAAAGAGTTTTTTCAGTTTTCTCGGTTTGTTCACTGGCACTTATAAAGAAGACTTATGGTGACACTGCTGCTTCTTGTCTCACAGGGTGAATCAATGAAATATGCTCCGTGTTCCATGTCTGTCAGTTTTGGATTTATGATTGCATTTAACTAGTCTCCTTATCTTTTGCTAATGGTACAACAGAATTACATTAAACAGAACTGTAGAATTTTGTACGTCTAAATTAAGGCTAAAAATATAACTTGTAAGGTAATCAGAACCACACACAGTATGCATAAGTAAATATTTCACCTTTAAGTAAAATTCGAAGAATATAATTATTGCGTTAGATGAAATTGCTACATCCACCATAACCCACATATAGTACCTAAATACTATTTGCAATTTATTATTTCTTATCGAAATACTTTCCATGGGAAAGTTATCTTTTCTAAGAAAATGCAATTGGGAAGCCATCATTGAAATTAGAATTGCAGTACAACATTTACGTATTCAAAAGTAGTGAGCAAAAGTATCTGCTTATTGTTGTTAAAGTGTTACCTTTGGCCTTTGGTTAGTATTACGTGACTTAAGGGCACACTTCTTATGCTGCTTGAATGTGTTATTTATTGCGTTGGGATACGAAAATACCTACAAAGTTGAAAAGATAGACCACACTATTATCTGAGAATAAATCAGTTCGAAAAAAATATCAATGAATTTTTTGAATTCTTCAGTCGTCAGACCCACAAAGAAGTCATCGCGATAATGTTTCCAGATACTATACCATAATAGGAGGGCATAAATACGCAGGCAGGCATAAATAGCATAATAGGAAGACATAATATGTTGGAATGTTTGTTCATTTTTCACCACACCGGACGAAAATAACTACTATTGAAAGAGTGAAGTTAATCAAAGTTGCCCTGATACCGCTTTTCATCGACTTCTGGAATATGATTACACAACATTTTCCAAATACTATCTGCTGCTTAAGTTTTGATTATTATAGAGAGTATTTGTAAGATAATTTACATAGTAGTTAAATTAGTATTTGCAGTGATAGATGCATAACCACATCATAATATAAAAGATTATAGAAGAAATTAACAATTAAATGGAAGTGCTTATTACTATTACACTTGCCTAAGGTAAATGAATAGATCGTAAAATTTGCATAGCTAATTCATATGGAAATTGAAATGCTTTTACATTGGAATTGCAGTTAAATGATTTAAGGCCTATCAGCTATTCAGGTATTTGTTATGTGGACATAGTCATAGCACATAAACAATGTGCGCCTTGGCGAAGTAAAATGGTATTCTAGTACAAGTAGGCGCTGGTAGTGTCTCTTAAATAATAAATGGAGGAAACCTCATCATGGGTATCAAATGAACAATAGTAATAGTACCGACAAATGTACTGCATTGTAGAACATTTAAGCGATGTAGTATTCATTTGAAAATGCAAGGCTATAGTGGAGAAAGGACGTAGAAGGGAAAGTGAGTGGTATAAGTGTGTAGAGATAATGTTGAAATAGAAAATGCAGGAATAAATATATTAATGTGTTCTGGAGTTTAATGCAAAGAATCCATTGCTTTGAATGTAGCTATTTTGAATGCATGGGATTTTATGTTATGCACTGAATGAGAAGAGGGGAATGTAAATATATAATGGTGGAGATACATGGTAGATTAGATTGCATTGGATATTCCGGGTAGACTAGTGAATATTGTGAAATGAATCTGACTGTTTAGTATTTACGTATTTAGTGCTGAGAAACTTTTTGCCTGGAAGGAAGGGAGAGCTGGGAGACTGGTATCTGTACCAAGTAGTGGCTGAAACACACAGGGAGAGTTTTTGCTTATTAGAGGAGTAGGAAGGTATTCCTCACGGACTGATTCCATGGGGCACGGAGATAGGTAAAAATATATGTACAGACAGATAGACACATTACATCCAGTATTCAGGCAGGTTTGGAAACTGAAATTGAAATGGCAAATGAGATGGTGGAGTGCCTGGGAAAGGAAACAACTACATACACAGACTATGAATGAAGTGCCTATCAAGAGTAAACTAAAGAAAATGCTATTGTAACAAGTATTATGTAATGGAGGCTTAGCTTCCAGGCCAGGGTACTTGCTGTTTCGAGCAAAAGTCCAGTGCAGTCGAACCAGTTGAGGAGAAGCTAGTCAAGTCGACATAAATTGAGTTTAGTTTCCTGAGGTGAGGTAACTGAACAAGAGAAGGAGAACTCGCCTAGATATTTTAGTTTAGGTAACTATAAGTAAGTTAGCTACATTTACATTAGTTAGATTACTACAGTATATTCCGCTAACGTTCCCTCTGCCCATGTATGCAATAGAATTCTAAAGAATCCCGAGAATAATAGAGCAAGAGAAGAGCAGGTTGAGCTGAACTCTAACTTCACAATTAAAAATACTCGCTAGTCTTCTTCCGCTTCTATTCGATGGATACAAAAAGCTCTGTGAGCCATTTCCCTCAATTTTGCTAACAATGCATTCCCTCTCTCTCCATTCTAGTATCACTTATATTAAAGGTAAAGATACACTCTGCATTTTATATAACCCTCCAGAGAGACTCATGTGAAGTGAATACAATACAATGGTGAATAGACATTTCTCTTGTAGTTTATGTACTATGCACGAAAGTGATGCAGAAAGGTAGTGTATACAGAGAGACACAATCAAAGAAATATAGTCAGGTTAGTGTACGTGAGTGAATATCTAATGTAGAGCAAAGGGCAGCAAAGAGCAGTTAAGACAGGACAGACCAAAGCAGATCTTAATACTTGACAGAGAGGAATACTTCTTGGCTTTAGCACGAGAAGGGCAGACCAGGCCAGAGCAAGTCAGGACACCAGAGTTTTCTTTATTCTTAGCAGATTCGAGTCTGGCTATTGTAGGCTTATGGCTCCTCTCCTCTCTTACTTATAATAAGTAAGTGAGTGAGTGGAGGAGTAATGAGTACAAGGGTGTATAAAAAGTAAGTCTACGGTCTATTGTGTATTGTATGTACCGCAGAAGGAAAGTTAAAGTTAAGCTACCCTGTTATGGTATGTAGTACGGTCGTAGGAAGTGGAAATGGAGGAATGAAAAAATAATGGCTTAATTTAGGTCTGGATCTGACTCTTATGAAGATGCTTCTGGCTCTGGAACGAATGCAAGAACAAGTCGCTGCGATTCTTCCGATTCCCTCAAAAGAAAAGCACTAATGGCTTACCCTGCTCAGTGTAATTTTTCTGGATTCAAATATCCACTAGATTGGATTCCAAGGGTCCAAACGGGCCATTTAGATAGCATTAGCCAAATGGACCACTTTTACATTCAGGAGCAGGATATTGATATTAACCAAATCCACCCAATAAAAAATGTATGCCCGATCAAAAACAACCGATGTCCGAAAAATGCGAAGCAAAAGGACGCGACAAACAATTTTCCCTCCCCGGGACAAAATCACTCGCCTGGAGGCAGTAAACAGTCGGAAAACATACGCAGTGCCCTGGAAAAGTGCTCAGAATTGGAAGATAGTAAACAGGAAGCAGAGATGAACCAAAACAACAGGACTCTTGTCAATAATCTTAACTTCCGACAAAACAACGCAGGAAATTTGACCGAGTCGATTTCTCTGCAGAGTTCGACAACCAAGTCTTCTCCCAGTTTACTTAAACAATCGAAGAAAGTCCATGAACATCAACCTAACTCCTCCGACCATTACAAATGGTTTGTCCTCCTCGATGCAGCCAGTTACGTCGCAACTAATGTACTCGATTTGTCTCTCCACCCTGCTGATTTCATCGCCATTTCTTTCTACAAAATGTTTGGTTTTCCAACTGGTAAGGAATTTTATTTTGTTTTACGCTCTTGTCTTCACTACGCCGCTTTCTCTCCTCTTCCTCACTCATTCCATTTTCTTTCACTCTCTGATTCAACTCTATTGCAGTCCTCCAGCCAAGTCTATAGCTCTATGCATCGTAAAACCCATTAGATTGCATTGTATCGGCTTGCTTGCATTTAATGCTCCGTTTTCTCAACATCCCTATAAAGAATCAGTTTTAACTTAAGTAGCCATACCATGCAATGCTACTGCTAGCTACTGGTTTTTCTCCAGACTACCTTCGCAGTTACAAGTAGAGAATAACGCCGGAGGAACAAGTTTATGACTCTCCTCCTACACTCTTTATTTCCTTTCTTCTTTTGTTGCATACTATACTACTATGGTACTATAATGCCAAGGTATGCGCTACTTAGCCGATTACAGGGAATATGGCAAACTATTTTTGGCGTAACATGTGTTTACACTTATTGTACTAAGATTATTGCTATTGCTGTAGGCACCATGAGAAATAATATTTAGGCGTAGATTAGATATGCCGTAATACCTACCTAGTAAAAATAATGTACAGCTTCAACAAATCAAAGTGAAATTGTAATTTGCCGTAAAAGCTTTGTCATTTTGTTAAGGTTTTCCTTTGTTTGACTAGTATAGTGGTGGTTTCGCTTAGTGTAGTGGTATAATAAATAGGTACAACTTATTTCAGATAGAACAGACACCTTGTGATGTGATACTAGAGAAGAGAGCCAGGAACACAAATACCTAAGTGCTATTCTTTTTATGTATGTAGGTAAATCATGTCTCCCAGCTACCTAGCACAATTTATAAGTACATAATATAGTGTACTTACTTGGAGAGAGTAGCAAGTTACTGCCACTATACTTAACAAATATATGCAATATACTAATGCAATGCTATAAAGTAGCTTATGTAATATCACAGAGAGTAGCAGAGTGAATGGAAAAGGGAAGGAGAAAATAGAATTGAATATACAAGTACCTAGTAGTAAGGAGTCGCTCCTGGCTTTACTTTCATTTCGCTTACCTTACATTATATTATTATATCTTTCTACACAAGAGTTTTTCCCAGGTTTCTTTTCCCAGCAGTCTTCAGCTCTCTCCTGCTCAGGCTTTTGCTTTCCCTTAACAGACATTTACGTACAGATAGAGAACCATTGTGCTGTAGTCAGTGTTGTGTGTCTACCTATACATTACTACGTAAGGCACAGAAAGCAGTGCTCTCACAGACACACTGTACGTTATGTGTGTACTAAACTCTAGTGGTACGAATCTGTCTTCCAAATATACCCAGTTACCTACCTACGAGGCTATAATATTGTAGTTTTGTGTGTACATTAAACTAAACTCAAAACTCTGGTAAACTACTGACTATCTTACATAATACTACGGTACACATCACTTCAGTCGATTCGAGTCGCTACACTGCACACATTCTTACCTACCTGCTACCTAAACTACCTTAACAGAACTAAACTACGTAAGTCACAACTATAATACTAATACTACAGCGTGTATGTTATTTAAAGAATTAAAAAACTTTCTCTGAAATCTTTTCTTAATTTGTTACTACACGTAAATCCAGAAAAATGAAAATTAAATGCAATTCTGAAGGCTTCGGACATGTATTGAAGGGAAGCATATATGGGGAAGGGCGAAATATTCTTCTTACTATAATAAACTCGCTGCTCTATAAGCAAAAGCGTATATTATATTGCTCTGTGTACATAGTTTGTCTGTGGGCAGAGTCTAGAGACTTGCCTCATAGAAGTAAGAAAGCATACTGCTTAATATAGAATACCTGCTGCCTTGGGTTCGTCTCCACTTGAATCCAGTAGGAGCGAGCCATCCAGCCCAGTGAAGCAACTCTGTATTCTTATAGTATTTCTTCGTTGGTTTAGTCTAGTTTAGTTTAGTAGTGGAGATGAATGTAATTCCCTCGAGGTATACGCTAAGCCTGGCAGTTCATGATGCCCGAATTAATCTCCTTTTTCCATTTCGTTTTCACTTCGTCTTCTTCGTTCTCTAGTTTACTCCTTTCCTCTGCGTTCTCTCTATTAGTCGACTCAGTTCTACATTATACACAGTCATCCATCCGTCCATCTATCCATCCTGCCCGTCTTTCTTTCCATCATCCAACTCATCTGACTCCATTCTGTCTACTGCTTACGTACTCTCAATACTCCACTTCTATTTTAACTTCCCTCCCCTACGATGTGCTCTACAACAGTCTCCTATATTTCATACATGCATAATATAAATTGGAGTGGCATTGGCTTGTAGTCTTACTCAGTATAACATAAGAGAACAGAGTCGGAGACCTAATGCAAGATGTGGGGAGCAGATGTGAAGAAATATATACTAGTACAAAGCACAATACACCACTACGTATGTATTAGGTAAGAATATCTAAGAATATTCACATTTACTTAAGTAGACTACCTAGGTTTATTTAAGTTATGTTTCACTTATTGTTAGATAGGTTATTTTACTTGCAAGCTAAATGTAATATACAAACCCTTGTGGTTGAGGAATAAAATATAGCATTTATGAGTGCTACTATATTACTTCATTTCTACTAATACCTTATAAGTAGGAATAGTTTTTATTTTTAGGCTTTCCGTTTTTAGTAGGCGTAAGACGTATATTGGGGTACGGTATAGAGGTATATCTATGTACATACAATACCCTTATTCGTGTGGTTTGTTAGTTACTATATTATATTACATTATATTTAGAGTAGTAAGTGGAGAAAAGAAAACCAATTGGAGATAGGGTCCCAGAACAACGTAGATACGTAGGCGAAGTACGACTCGGAGAATGATTCCCAAAGTCTGAGTTGAGCCACAACTAATAATTCATATAGTGATGGAAGAAAGTACACAGAAAGTTTGCCCTTGTGCTCCCAGAGATAATTGTCGAATTGAAGCCAAAGAAGGCCAAACCGATTCCAGTTTTTTCTCATGCTCTTTCTTGCTGTCTTGACTTATGTGTACGGTATGTTACCTATCTATAAGTGTGTGTTTTCTGCTATGCCAGCTTGACTTTTTTATGGGCTGATGGGGAAAACGAATCCCGCTAACTGACAACAGAATTTTCGATGGAATCAGTCGCTCAATTATAACGTAATGTATGACATGCAGGCCAAGGATATCATCAAATATATCGTCAAATACTTTAAGTCATGAAAAGGATGCACGTCTTAAATATACTACTACCGGATTACTGCATTTTCCTCCCTATTATACAGTGTACACTACATATAGTGAGGAATACATCATTTTATATGCTAAGCAGGTTCTCCATTAGGTGGGCTTATTGTGTTACCTGGGTTTAATACATTTTTACTAACTTTTTTATGTAAGTTCAATGAATATTGCCGAAATACTCTCAATACAATAACGTGACTTGTTTTCCAGTGCTATAAATCAAATGTTGCAATTAGTTTGCTTCACTTAATTGTGGTTTGGAATTTATTATTTGCAATGTAGAAATTATTATATGTCATTGACAGGTTACACGGTATCATGGTTGTCGTACAGGAAAGTATTTTCATAAAGCTGAGAACGGTATTTTTATTTTGACAAGTTATTTTAGATTAATTTCAATACATAGTGCTAAATACAGAACTCATTGGGTTTGTCCATTATATTGTTAGTCATTTTGAAGCGTAAAATGAATTTATGTATTTCATGTAAGATGAATTGAGTCGACTGCAAGCAAGTACCCACACGTAAAACAGGGCGCACTATACTATAGGTATATTAGTTATATTTATACTTTTTTGGAAGTTTTGTTTTGTCACGTCGAGTTTGTTTGACGTCTTCAATCTGGTATGGCTGTTTTAAGTAGCACATAAGTGAAGTGGGCTTAAACTATTTAATTGTAAGTTACTTATTTTCCAAAGAAGAATTAGCAAAACGGTAACTTTTGGTATTATGGTATTTTTGTCATATTATCTGCTTTGAAAGAGTGTAGTTTATAGTATCTTTCCAGATAACTAAAACAAAAGTTTGAAAATTGCTGGCTTCATTCAGGCAAAGATGGAAAAATGAAAGAACACAGCTATAATACGTTTTAGAGTAAATATGTAAAAGACAACTGTAAGGGTAATAGGATAATTACTACACTGGGTTCGATAGTAGTAAAAGTAAAACTTGCGTTTTGTAACTTTCGTAAAAGTCTGTAGCAATAAGTATGTTAACTGAGTTTACGTGTTCCTTCAGATAAGAAGCCCTTCCCACCTAATACCGCAAAGATAATTATAAAACTGGAAATCAATGAGCAAGTTTCTTTACATTTTGCCCCTAACTACTACTTATTCCGCGCGCATTCAACGAGAACTTATATTTCTTTGTTGAAAGGAGTATTAAACTCATAAAGGAATTATAATATCAGTACAGTGGAAGCTCCCCGCAGTGAGTAACAAAGACAATAATGTTACCTGAATGGAAATCTGAAATATTTATGTTTATAAGAGCTGCTGGTACATATTACTAAATATTTGCAGTATCCTTATATGAAAATAGAATTTATAACATTGCGGTTATGAGTATAACGGTAGGATTATTTTCTCATTGTTATTTTATCATTGTGTCGACAAAGAACACTATTATGTACTTTACTAGGTATTTATAAGAGAAAAAATGTTAGTTCACACACATAAGGTAGTTTCTTGCAAGGTATGTCTTAGCGTTAGTTTCCTAACAAAGTCGGGATATCTTAGAGCAGACGAATTATACAAAAGAGATAATAAAAGCAGGCCCCATCCCAAACCACTGTTTGCTTTCTCTTCCCCAAATGTACTCTTCTGTTGGTTTTCTATTTGAATAAGCACTGCCTATAGCACTAATACCATCTACTACGAAGTCTCTTTCTTTGAATCATTATTTTCCAGACATGTATGAAAAGAAATCTGAAATGAGAGGAGAAGAGCACTTCTTTCGCGAAAGGGAAGATGAGATGAGAGAAAGAGAAGCTAGTGAATCCGATGAAGTCGATTACAAAACATAATATCTCTGTACAGGGTTACCTTAACTTTTCCTGTCTCTTATGAAATGTTTTTCATTTGACTAAGTCGTTAGTCATATCACGTCTCTGTATGATAAACATATAATCTGTAAAGAATTGTTTACGACAAAAATCAATACTGTAGCACTTTCACCAAAAATCCTTAATCCACTGACTCTATTGCTGGGTAAAAGCGGCGTAGTCTTCAAATGATTATATTTCAATAAAAAGTGTAGCCATGTGTGAATGATTTATTACTGCAATACACAATTAGATACACATTTGATCAATTCAGTGTCTTCCGTAAGGTAAAAATGTTAGTAATCAATGTACAAACTTATGAAAGGAGACACCCTGTAGTTATTTTCACCTGTGGGAAAAACGGGAGTGGAAACCCCATGTGCATAACAGCGAATTGATGGTGATATTGAGCGTGAGAGCTGAATTGTAATGTGATTTCATTGTCCGTCGGTTTTCTTGGCAGTTTCCCGAGAAATTACGGCAACCACACTACACTGACTGGGGCGCATAAAATATATAGTAGGTCCCATAAATAGAATGACTGCTGCCTACCACGAGAAACCAAACATTACTACTATTCTTATGAATGTGCATAATGTGTTGAATATATAGCACTTCCTATAGAAATCATTTGAGAAAGGAAAGCGAAGAAGGCAACATTCGTTTGGCATTGTGGCATTTGATACTATGACTATAAAAAATTGGAAGAATGCTATCAACTTATAAGTTTATTGCATTCTTGGCAATTTTGTCTGTATAGGGCAATATGATATCATCTAAGGTATATAATAACAATAGACTGGTAGAGTAGAGTAAGTAGAACTACCTTTGTAATATTATAACTTTTTCCTTTGCCCTACATAATATTATTCTTATTTTTGCAATGAAATACTGTACCTGTCATGTTTATAGCTTTCACTAGTTTATACACTGTAATTTTTCGTATACCTATATGCATCAACTATTGTAACCGAAGAATACAATTCTGGTAACACTGTAATCCAAATTGTATAATATAGTGATTAGTATCCTCTATATAATATGAGACTAATGCAACGCTACACTAAAGCTTAATTCGGTCTTTACTTTCATTCGCAACCATTTCTTTATCTAACTGCCAGGTGTTGATTTGCAAAAGCCTATTTGGTGCAACATAATACCTAACTGATATTGTTATGTAAGGAGTGTATGAGCTTACTTATCGTTAGTTAGAATATTATGTTAGCAATACAGAGATATGAAATGTAAGCTTTCGGGGAATTATTTCCAGGCAACCATACATATTTAGTAGCACAGTAAAATAATCCTAATCTTCTAAAAGTAAACCAAACCCAACTGAACTGACACGATATCTGCATGAGGATTTTGATGTACTGCTGCAAGACTTCTACGTGCATATCTGTTGAGTCTGCTTGGCTTCGGTAGGAAGTAACCACACCTAACCCAACTACCGAAGTTACCGAACCTCACTTCACTAAAAACCTAGTAAAACTTTCTAACGTTTTGGTTTCATTAGAGAAGACACACACTATTTTCAACTTCGTTACTTATGTTGCTTTCCCTGAAACATTGCAGATCTGCGTTTGAATTAATATTATCATCACAGTGGCCACAATTTTACATATAATATTAACAGTCTGTATAAATATGCTGAAAATACCTTTCTATACTTATGTACATATACGATCTTTGATATTTCATATTCATAAGAATACTTTTCGTCTATCTTTACTAATACAGATGAGGTGTTTCAAGGGTTAGAAATCATACATTTAGTAGAAATAGTTCTACCTCAATTCAAATCAGGTACGGATTTACAAACATTCTACTCCTGTCTGGGGGTGAAAAACTGATGACTAGAATTGACAGTTTTGTTTGCGGAATACGGCATTTTCTGAGCACTTGACCATAATGTTCACTTACGTGAGTGAAGTGTAAACGGGAATATTAACGAGTTCTAATTAATAGTTAAGCTATAACCTTAACACTAAACTAAGCAGTTTTTAAATTTCCAGTTTAATTTAGAAGCCTGTTAATTAAACTGATCAATGCAATCCTGAGAAGCAATATGCATAGTTAGCACAGTAATAATATTTTTGTGTACCTATAGAATAGGGCAAGTATATTTCTCCGCACACTTGAGTGGTATACTTAGAAAACTGTGTTGTGTGATATCCCTGCTTAAAATTGTGCACTACTTTTTAATAGTTAAATATAATGCAATTTAGCTCTCCTCACTCCTCAGTCCCTTCTTACCTACGTTCATAGAAACTACATTGCCTCGAAAAATGCTGATGGATTGCAAATATGCAGGAGGATTACTTCATGTTTGCAATATGAGAGATTCTTATAGGTATCCACATGAACATAAAATTGAGAGAGTGGATTGGATAATGGCTAGTACCATAAACACTTATCGACAGAATTCCCCAGAAAGCAATCATCTTCAATACAGTAGTAAAATATTAAAGCTGCATGGCAGGAAGGGATATAGTTCCCCTTTATTCTCACGCCTACATAATGGTGCACTATAACTATATATTAATAGTTATATTTGCCATCAGAATCGCCAATGAAACCAAACAAAACTAAGTAGAACAAAGTTATCTAGCTCATTCTGTGTAGTGCCACTCATCAAAAATGACATAGAATTATACTGTGAAAGTAAACCGAGTGGTCGTCAGTTTAGGACTGAAGCAATGTTCTGTGAGATGTGATATAGAGTGCTGTGATCGCGTGTATGAATGAATGTAGGTGTAGTAACGTAAAACAAAAGAGGTGTACCTACGTAGTATTCTTTGCTTTTCTGCTAAGCGTGTTAGATTAGATCGTATAGTGTGGCTATGCCACAATGTGATGTGATGGGTATTATTATTACTTTATGTTTATTCTTGCTGACACGAAAACTGGTTTTCATTTTATCTTGAAACGCATTCAGTTTGGAGGGAAAGATATGTTTGAGGATGTCGTTTGCATTGTATATGCAAGTGGAGAGATAAGGCGCAGTAGAGAAAGTAACGAGGGAGAATAAAATGAAATATAGGGAAATGTCCTGCATTTATGTGTCTTGAAGCCAAGTGCAAGTATGCTTAAGGATTTAATAGAGGAAATCAAGCAAGAATCATGTTAGACGATCGGGGTAATAATATTACCGGAGGTTTTAGTACCCACACCGAGAAGATCCAGGCACAAATACCAATAATAGTGGACCTTTGGCTAAATCATAAGGGAAAATAAGAACCTAAGCTTATGGAGACGTTCGTTTGCCAATGCAATGCATACGCAATGCTAACTACGGAGAGAAAACAAAAGAAAATCCACTTTTATCTCCTATTTTGCTGGAATCTCTGGGAAACAATTGTAAGCACGGGAAAAGAACGGGTTCAATACTTTCAGACAATAAAATTACATAGGTGGTTTCCTTTCGTTTGCTTTCCTCTGGTGTGATTCAGTGCACACAATGCTCACTCTCTACATATATTCATACCTTCAATGAATGTTATGAGACTGTTACAAAGGGAATGAAAGCCTCAGTGCTAAAACAAAAGGGATGCTCGCCTTTCTAATACTCCTAAAGCACTAAATACCATAATACTCTTCTTAATACTCATAGTCCTAGCATTCATGCAGTATACCTAGTGGAATAGGCACTCTCTTGGAAAGACAACCTACATAGGTATAAGGTACAATACCAATAGCTCTAGTTTTCAAATCAAGACATGCAGTGAGAAAGAGACGAATAAGCATGTATGTGTACCGGTGTGTAGTAGATCTACTGGCTAAGGAAACTGTGGAACGTGAAAGTACAAAGAGGTAAACCTAAACCAACTAAATAAACCAAATCCTGATTTTGCAGCAAGTTGTGTGCTTTTGGATTCAGATGAGTACGAGTGCTGTTTGCTTTCTTGTTTCGGTTTCAATGGAAAGTTTTTCAAAAGACTTGGCTTTCCTCTACCAATACTCTATCTAATACTAACGATAAGTGTACATTTTATGCTCCTGCTTATTTGTTTTTCTTTTCCATCTTCAGTATAACTGTACGCTTCCACCGTATGTTTGTACTGACTACTTACGACATGGAAATCATACTTTACTTACACGGTACTATTTACGATACTCGATACAAAAGATGTAACATTACGGAAGGACACTATTTCGTTGTGAACATGAAAGGAATGAATGGCAACTGTTCCTATGAAAGCATGCTATAAGTAATTCCATCGAAGTAGTTTCTGATTGCACGTTTCTACATTCTCTAGCTATACTATATTTACTCTTTACGGTTATCAGAATAAATAGAATGGGTTTTATCCAAATCTCATCTAGTCAATACATTGAAAAACATATTGCTAAGAAGTGCACTGCACATAACTATAATATTTGTATACTTACCTGACTTGCACTATTTGCTATACCTATTCGCTGTGTTTACTTTCCTTATCTCTCGTACATAACTACACTGTATATTTCACCATATAGATTGAATCCCTAGTTCAAGAGTATTTTCTACTCTTACATAGCATAAGTCTACAAATAAATAGCATTTAGATGTATACATGGAGTAAGTAGTTGGTAGAATGAAAGATTCTTCCTGTAATTCTGTTGAATGGTAAATGTATGTGGCTTGACTTGCCTAGTGCTCTTTCTCTTTCTGTCTGCGTAATATTAGATGAGATGAGATGCAATGATATGAAATGATGTGAGCAAGGTTCGTGAACAGTCGCGAACAGTGAACTAGTCATGAGGAAACGGATGGTTAGCCTAATGTTGGAGACTTACCATGCCAGCAGGTCTGCATGGACTACGTAACAATTTTCTCCGTACATACAGAGTAGCCTAACTAGGAAGGGAATGTAGAAGAAGAAATTGTGTGGCTACGACTACTCTATTACGTAGTGGATTGGATGCATACCTACATACAACAGAGCAGCAGAGAACAACGGTAGGACAGTTATGTTATATCTTATGCAGCAGTAACAACTAAACAAACGATAAGCTGAGCGAAACGGGGAGGAATAGATGTGTATGCACTAAAAATATAATGCGATGTGATGTATGTAGAGTAAAGTTGGCTCGGAGGCATTACATGTCATTATGATTATTTTAGTAGAGTAGCGAGATTGTAAATTGCAATGAAAGCCAAGCGAGCCACCAAAGCAGCTTGTGGCTCCGCAGTGTAGTCGTGTGGGTTGGTTTCCTTGCTTACTTATGAGGCTATGTTGTGTTTAGTAGATTGATATCTTGTCTATCTATCTGAACTGAACTGCCGTGGAATAGGTCTCTGCTCTGGCCTGGCCTTGTGTACTCCTTCACATTGAATCAGGCCGACTTGACTAGAGTCTAGTGAGCAGAGGCAGAGTTTTAGACTGATGTGAGTGACTGACTGAGTTTATAGTCGAGTTGACTTAACTCAACGATTCTACTATAAATCCACCGTGCGCTATGCTCCTACGACTCTTGGAAATCCAAATACGTCGGGACGTAGGGGATTTTCTGTGGAGTGTTCGCTATAGGAATACAATATATTTAACGAATGCTGGAAGGGTTGTCAGAAAACAAGAGTGCTAAGAGTGGTTCTTGACTTGTGCTGCTCGCACATACACAAACAAAACAAAATACAGTAAATAGGTAAGTGAATGACTACCTGAGCCACACTACATACTAAAACAAACTGAAAATGTTCAAAGGAACCAAATTAGAGCGATCTATACAGAACTGAACACTGTGAACACATAATATGTATTAAGAGATCCGTCTCCTATTTTCTCTTGTTTGTCTTGTAATTTCTCCTGTTATATTCTACTTGGCAGTTTCTATTTAGGTCTTCACTGTCGTTTTCTCTAATTTTGTTTTGTTTGTTATAGGTTATACAGGACTTTAAGAGATTTCATAACATGTAGCATGACATGTTGTAAATGTTATGTAGGTATAGAAGGTTAGGCTGTGGACCCAAATGCAGAAATGTATGTAGCAAACAACCAAAACACAGCAAAGACTTTTCTTCCGGCGGATTTGCTTTTCCTAAAAAATTGTTTTATTTTTTATTACGAACAAGACTTTCTCTAGGAATCTCTTTTTATGACGAAGGTTTCAGTTTAGGTACAGATAATGCTGTGTGTATACCAGTAACAGTCTGCATTAACATAAGTATATGTATTATGTATGTGCAGGCAACTTAGATAACAACGTGTAGCCTAACATTGTATTAACCTTTTCTGAAATTTAAGATATTTCATAGACGTTGAGTGTTTACCCAGCTGTAGATTTAAGTAAATAATTCGTAATGACAAGAAAGCTGAGCGAAGGAAAACATGGTTTCAAATTTTTAATTAAAGCTGCGTCTTTCCGTGTGGTAATGTTTTATATTATTAGAGGCCGTATCAATTTATGCATGTAGAAATGGTTGTCATCATCTCATTCTTGCTTTGAATTTAGATTAGAGCAGAAGTCTTGTACTATTAACGTGTACAGAACTATTAGGTTATCCATGAGAGTTTTAACTGCTAGGAACTAGCGTAGGATACTTGTTCATTACAGCTAGCAGTTTTATTCTCTAATAGTCTATTTAGCTTGAAGGGATGCAGATGGGGAGTCTGTCATGTCGTTTCGTTTAGTATTTCTCTTTCTTGCCTTGTCATCAGCAATAATAAGGTGAACTGTCGGCAATAAACTTTAGTACTACGCAGATTTTCTCTACAAACTCGTCAGCTTTACATGTTTTCACTGAATTCATGATAAAATAAAACATGAAATAGCAAAGACAAATTACCTACCTACACACATACAATACATTATACAGTACTGTTTACTATAGAAAAATGAGGCTGTATTAAAGAAATTGCCGTCAGCACAGGCATATTTCGTTATGTCATTGCATTGCTGTTCTTTTAGTGTATGTGTCTTATTTAGGTACGCGCATAGATGTTATGTAGTATTATTATTTTATTTTATTATGTATGTAGTGAGGTAAGTGCCCATTTATTTAGTTCTCCGGATTTCACGAGTTATTCTACAACAGGAACGGTCGTCGGTCGTGTATTGTCAGTTGCTTTAGTCCTGTTTACA
The DNA here is from genome assembly GCA_020352615.2 of Yoshiicerus persimilis. Lineage (NCBI taxonomy): Eukaryota > Metazoa > Arthropoda > Collembola > Entomobryomorpha > Tomoceridae > Yoshiicerus > Yoshiicerus persimilis. The sequence continues at coordinate 33,748,945 of CM036940.2, read as the reverse complement.
AAAGGACAATGAAATGCTGAAATCTGATGCTGCACACAATGAATAGCAAACAGAAGGATACCTAGGATACTCGGGACAGCCCTTTGTCCACTTCGCTCTATTTAGAACACAGACGTAAACCGGGAAATAAGCAAACGCAGTATAATCATCTAACTCCCGGGTTGATATTAGATCATCTATAGAATCTGTCATCATGTACGTATCTATAGCACTTGCTGGCACTAACGTGGATTGTACATTACATACAAGACAGTCACTTTAACAGCAATCAAATCAACTACAGCATACAATTCCACGAACACTGACTGCAATTTCATGTATCTATTGTCCGTATTGTTATCAACACATTAGCTAAATGCTTACCAACTGCCTCACTAATAACACACTTTACCATCAGCCCAATCGTATTTCATTTACTGCATTTACAGAAAAGGTGACAGAAAACAATATCAAATTCTAGTACTCCCTTTGTCACTTTACCATTGCTTCCATGTGCTATGATCAGTATGCACAAGTAAACACTTGTGTATTTGACTACCGCATCAGTTTTCAGTGTAATGTGTGAATAGCAAAGGGGGACAATTTACAGCGGACCAAATCTTTAAAGCGTGAGTATTCATGACTCATCAGATAGTAAATGTAAATTCTCTTTAAAATCTATGTATAGTCTATAGTCTGCACATATGCACAAAAATTGCTTTTCTGCGTTTGGTATCTGTATACATTCACACAAAAGTAATAGTACTTGAGATCAGTACTGTAAAGTGGAGCAGCAAAAAAGCAGTCAAGGTCAGGTTTAGATTTGATCCCACATGTTTTCACTCAAACGTTTTTTTAAAGTGTATTTTTTACTATTCTTTAGAGTTTTGCAGTTCTCACTGCAGCTGTAGCAGCCAAGACAAATAATTGTATAAACATTGACAATGATTAAACGGGTTAAGTTATGCTGGAAAATAATAGTGGGATATAATGAAATTAGTTAAGAGTGATTTGTCTTGCTTGGAATTGTCCGCAGCAAATTAAAGGCGGTTGATTTTCTCTGAAAGAAACTGTCCTCGCCTCGCATTCGGTATAAATAATTAGACGTATTACTACTAGTTGTTTATAGCAAGCACATGTTGGTATGAGGAGATACTTTACTGTTATATGTGCTACTTGTTGTAAACATTGGAGTGGATAGAATGAAATAGTATATCTGTACTAAGAGAAGAGTGTGACTGATTGTGAGTGGGAGAGAGAAAGGCAGTTCGGATGTATACGTGACGTTTTATGTTTTGTTTGCTAACTGCTTTGTTGAAATTCGAGTAGAATCGTTTATTCAGCTCAATAAAACAAATAAGCAGAAATACACCAGAATATAGTGTTTATTAGAGCATGTAAGTCTCTTTAGATTCCACAACCCTTATATGAATATGGGGGCAGCAACTCAATGATAATGATAGCGCAAAAAAAGTTTCCCCATTTTTTATTTTCTATTTCTCTAGTCTTCCCTCATCCCCAAATGCATTCCGCTATATATGAAAATTGTGTAACGGGTATCCTCAACACTGCAACTTTCTGTTTTTATTACTTAAATTTTCTAAATGACAAAATCTTTATAATGTAATTGCTTTTTTTAAACTTGCCCTGTCCTTCGTTGAGTTGAAATGAATTAAAAATAACAGTAAAATAACAGTTATTCAACGGTTTCTGTTTTGGCGGAGTACGCCTTGAAGCACAGAGTGCCCCCTGTGTTCAACCAGCTATTTATTTTCAGCTCAATGATGAACACACAACACGAAGACATATAGAAGAGTTGTGTTGTTCATTAAGTATACTCAGTTAACCAATGCGCTTTCCGTAACAGCACAAAATGTAATAAAGACAGTCAAGTGAAAACCGAGGTGCGAGGAATACCTACAAAAAATATGATTCGGGAAAGGAAAAATCTTTAGCAAAATTAACTACACAAAAAATACAGCATTGACGATAATATGAATCAATCAAAGAATTTTATTAAATACCCCGTTATTTTATACGTAAAATATTATACTGTAACCGCAGCATAAGGTAGCATAAGCATTGCATTACAAAATAACTTTAGCCGTTGATGGATACTAGGTAGATCATTGAGGGACATGACATAAGTAATCAGCAGTTAATTAAGAGGAAAATGTCTATTTACTTGCGGAATTTCTCAACTCTATTTTAATGCTTAGATGCACTGTGTGGGTAATATAATACATGTCTTGCGATTTGCCATTGACCCAAGGGAGTTACCCGAGGCATTATATGCAATAGTCAGACACAGACACCTACTCTAAGCGAGGTGAATGCAACCTTGGAAGAAGCCTCAGGTGTAAAAAAGAGGGATTGAAATCTGAGAAAAATGAAAATGTGTACGAATCAAGTGTAACATTATGTAGGAGAGAGTAGAAATGGGTTATAGTGGTGTAATAGTGCTATTATAAGACACATTTGGGTAATATTAGCTACTAGAAGATATATTACGTGAGATGAAATATTATCCAGTACAAATGGAAATATAAAAAATGTAGAAGAGGAACTCAGGTAATTGTAATCACGATGTGAAACCTATGGTTCCATAATTTACAATGATTCTCAAGTGGAAATATGAAATTTTCTGTATGTTAGATCGGAACCTTTGGGAGGCAGAAGGAGGCAATATTAAACCACTTTGAAATATTGAATGAATATACGTACTTAGATTCAAGTATGAGAGAGAAAGCTCCAGAGTACGAAATCTAATCTACACATAAATAATCCACATATCAGTCCATAGTTGAGACAGACATACCGTGCGAGGTAGACTCCGCCATATTACGAAACTAAGGATAATAATATCTATCTTTCCTACTGCTAAAGAACAACGAGGCAATAAGAGAAAGTTTCTTCTAAAGAAGACCATAAATTATTTATTATTTGCTTTAGTTCTGAAAATTCTGGATCATCTTAGCCTTTCCTTGTCTTGTCTTGTCACGAGAATACGGCTTATGGCTCCCTTTTTACTTCTCTCTCCTCTCCAGCGCTTTCCTCTCTGTAGTGATTGGCCAAGCGAAAGAACTTGCTATATGAAGACAACTAAGCAAACCATGAAGCGTATTCCACCTACTAATGTAATACTTATACTTACACGGTACAGAGCTACCTGCTTACTACTAACACTCATTCCTACTTGTAGTCCGGTGACTTCCCTTTTATGAGAATAACCCACCCCACCTTATAACCGACATTAGTATTCTCAAAAGTACAGGTATACCTAAAAGGTGTTATATTCGCTACAATGCTACATTTGTGTTTTGTACATCTATTTATAGTAGCTAGGTCTGCATTTTTTTGTGCATTTTCACGTAGACATTATATGATTCATATGTAAGTAGAATTGCATAAACAGACATTATTAAATATAAGAGCATCATCTGAGATAACCTAGGCCCCCTTGCTGACGTGATGTTAGTAGGCGATATGTAAAGTCGGATTTTCTTGTCTACAAGTGAAGTCAAACCTTCAAAAGATGTAAAACTGAATGTAAGCTCTGAATAAAGTGAGATTACTCAAGTTAAAAAACAAGCAGCTTCCTTAGCTCTCTTGTTTTCTTTGTGTTGCATACTTTACCAAGAAGTGTACTTACCTTCTATACTAATATTACAAACAAACATGTATAATGGAGACATGTATGCATGTATCCTATGTGAGAGAGCGGCTGATCTTCTCTGTCGTTCAAGCTTTACGCTGTCGTGGCCTATTCCTTTTTTGCATTCTCTGCTTAGTACATTCGTATCTCCTTGTCCTGTCCAAAACCGGGAATTGTTTGGCCGCCTCTCCCTTCGTCTATCATTCCAAACAGAAACCCTATAATATGTGTATGCTCTGAGAGAGAACGGAACACAGTAAAACGTAGCCCATTATTCAAGAAACGGTTGTAAGTATATATTTAAGGTGGAAATAGTACAGTCGTATAAAGTCACGTCTACGACTTGCTTTTAAGTTTTATCGGTATGTCTCTCCCAGTTTCCTTACAACTTGATATAAGAGAAACGGGATATTACTTACTTGACTTCCTCTACCTAAGACTTTATTTGCCCACATAAATATAAATACACGTGTTAGTGCTTTGCTTGTGTATCTGTATTTTAGCATTTGGCTCCAGGAATAGTGGACGTACCTACTAACACATTCAAGTCCGTAATGTCATGCAGTACGGAACATACAGGTAGCATTAGGTCTTTTCCGTCCCTTTTGTTGTTTACAAGACATTTTAAATGACGAAGGTTACTTGTGATTCCGGCATATCAGATACGCTCTCATGTACGTATCTACGAGGCTCTACTATAAGTAAAGTGAGGTTTGTAATGGTAATGCTACCAAGTTCCTCTTACTCTTTCACCGGTTCCAAACTAAGCCTCAGCTATACATTCGTACGCAGTATGTATTATTCATACAGTTTTGAAACACTGTTGACTCAAAGAAGACAAACCGAATGAGTTCTGACTCTGGCAAACCAACATCAAGGTATTGCCACAACCTCCACTACTTAACTATGTGCAATACCTCTACTCTGTCAAGGAGGCACTGGAGAAACACGGATAAACATATTTACTAGCTATGAAATTAACCTCCCCGTGTTTATTTTGCAATGGACACTACTCAAGAATAATATACAACTACAAGCCACTGCTTCCTGTTCAACTATTCCAGTTTATCAAATGTTCTGCTTTTCAGAAGCCAGAGACGGAAATGCTTTCAGGAATTATTCTTACCTTGTTTATTATCCATCTGTAGTCGAATGCAGAAATGGCACTTCGGTACTTGATGCACATTTTAAATTTCTACAATAATAACAAGCCTTATGGGTCAACTGAACTTTCTAAAGGAGTTTAGAGCATACTATGCATATCAGTACTATGTTTGTATTTGAAATGTCTTTTTTGCCAATATTTTCGATAAATGATAATGCAAACACAATATTGCCATTCACATTAATGCAAATACAGAATACAGAATATAAATATTATGTGGTACCTAGCAAGTTAGAATTATAGACTTTTAAGTATTACTACAGTAGAATCAAAAGAAATAACTATTACTAAAATATTTTGATATTTTACGTTTTTGAGAAGTTAATCGTATTGCAATTTCCAATTGTTTTGTTGTACAGGGCGCCAGAAATAGTATCCAAACTTGCATTAAAGTATGGCTATGTTTTGCTTGGAATAAATAGTTAAATGTAATCAGCAATTAACTCTACAAACAGATAAACGGAGATATAATATGAAGTGAATGATTATAATTGTGGCGAGGGAGGTGCATAATTTCGGTTCATTAATAAAGGAAAGCTGATAATGTGATAATTGCATTAATTGAAGGCACTTTTCAATCAGGTTTATTTTCCCAAATTCATGGTTTTGAAAAGCTTGGCATACATGGTTGTAAACTACTGTTATGCATGTAGAATAATAATATTAGATTTGTAATGAGAAATGTGTAGGTTATTACGTGCTACGTATAATGTCAACTGTATAAATTGACTAAAATCGATCTAAATGGGAGGCTTAGGTAAAGTCAACAGTTATCCTCTTATTTATGTAGTCATCGTATCTTTAGCCTAATGGAAATGGAAGTAGTTTGAATAGATTCTCGTAAAACGAATATAGGCGAGTTTGTCTGCACGTATTTGAAAGTGAAGTCAGACAGCACCTAAGCTATCTAATTGTAGGCTTTAGTGAGGATTAGGAGTAGGAAAACCTAAGAGAGAAAACGAAGGCTGGAGGAGAGATCCGTACGCTACAATTACCAAAACAAACATTTATTTTCAAAGATGCTTTTAGTTTATTGGTACGGTAGTGCTTCTACTTTTGGTATTGTGCATAGCATTTCTGGGATACAAATGTGCTTGGTAAATGGTATTGGTATTAGTATTAGTTGACTGAATGGTATGTATGTGCTACACCGAATATTAGAATTTCTATCTAGTCTAATTCAGGTTTGAAAACATTCTGAAATTGAAAATCCACAAACACCTTGAATGCGCACATTGATGGTTGATATGAAATTTTTGTTTGGAAAGGGGACAGAAATAGAGTAAAAGCGATGGATCCGTCTATTTTGCTATGTATTTAGCTGTGTATGAATTAGTGGAGTGCAGAGTGCAAGTATAACATATAGGCCAAACTCTTTGGCATGGGCTGTGATGGAGGAGTAGTGAGGCAATGCAACGAAGCGAACTGCATTGGTTGGGAAGAGACGAGCTAACTCTTGTGTGTGATGTTTTCTCTTTCAGGTCTGGGAGCCTTACTGGTACGGAATGAAAGCATGGATGTTCTGGAGAAAAGGTACTTTGGCGGTGGGACTGTCAATATCGCTTTGCCATGGAAGTCTTTCCACGTCAAAAGAGCCAAATTGCACGAGCGGTGAGTGAAAAATATTCATTCATTCAACTCTTCTTTGCTGAACTGAACTATCTGTCTGTCTGTAGTGAGTGAGGAGATTGGGACACATACTTTTCCGCGAAGGAATACTTTTGCATTACCCAACAAGTACGGGGCTAAGGGAAAGAAAGGCTGATCAGAGCGGGGAATGGGACATTAGTTGAGAGCGTATACGCGAGTACATAAATATGTATATAGGTTCGGTAGTTACATTACATTAGGCTATTCTTTACGGGGAGATGTGCTAAGCCCACTAGTAACTTAAGTTAAGCTTGAGTTTTCTTCTGCACTTCTTTAGTGAACTTAGTTTAGTTAAGTTGAGGAATGCTTTGACGGAGAAAGAATTTGTTAGCGAGCAAAAGACTGAGTGAGTGACTGAGTGAATGAATGAAGGAAGGGAATAGGCTACATAAATGTATATAATATGAATGTTGTTAGTGCAATTGGAGTTGCTACCTACAATACAGATACAAACTAGAATGTGCACTACAGTGGTAAGTGAAGAAATGCAAAACGAAAAAAGTCGAGTCGAGTTAGTTAAGTTTAGCAGTAAAGTAAGGAAAGCAAAGCAGAGTAAATGAAAAGTAATGCGGAATAAAATAAACTCCAAAAATAGTACAGAAGAGAATAATAGAGACAGACGGAGTATCTGTACGAAGGAGGAGAGGAGAGTACAGTTGTGGTTGCTAAGTTCACTTTAGATCTGACTAAACTAGAATCTTCTTCGAGTCACCGAAAAATAGTTCACACAATGCACTAACATAAGGATAACTCTTTCTTCTACTTCTACAAGACCAGTAGCACTACATTATATTGAATTACATAAGAGTTCTCGTGGATTTATTGAGCTACAGCAATCCCGCATATGTATATACTACATCCGCAACACAAAACAAACTAACTCAACTGAACTTAAACTAAAGAAACTACATAACTACCCGTATATCTGACGGCAGCTCAAGAATTCTTCACTCTATTATAGTGCACTCTCCCAACAATTTATATTCCCGGATTATTGTTCAATGCAATTTTCAATGTCTTCTATTCACTCCTATTTCCTTTTTATACCTAATGGCTACTATAGACCCCATATGAGAATACATCACTTGTACAAAATACACATAACGTAATATCTGCACATTCCCCTTACTTACCATTCTTTTCCTTGTCATACAGCTATGCAGACGCTGGGGCTCTTTTATAGGTGTTGAGGAATGCCCCTTAAGAATCAGAAAACATAAGTTCTGTATTGACTTTTTTTATTCTTTCTAAGCTACACTGTAATACTCTACTTACTATATAAGTGCCTCTGTAGTGTGTAAGAAAAAGGAAATTGTGTAAGCATTTTCAGTTGAGACCATTTCCTCTTGCTTTGAGTCGCTTCAGCTCAGTTGCCGTTTGAACTGTGCTAAGGCACACAACTCTAGCACTTCGTAATCATCTCTTTTCTAACAATGCATTCTTCTATATATAGAAGCAAAGAGAAAACTTTTCTTTAACCTAACACTTTCGTGAATGCATGCATACTGCAATCCTCTACTCTAATAAACTGCAATAACTACATAGAACTTCACCATTCTACTTAGACAGATTGCAAATAAACTCGGTCAACCCGGGATAACTTTTAAAACTTGTTTATTTCTTTTCCTATTTAATTGTACACTATTGTGTAATTATAGACTTCTCTCTTCTCCGGATCATCAAAAAGATGCTCATAAACTTTTTATAGATAAAGCCATCAATGGTGATATGGTGTACAGAAATGGTGTAGAACTCAAAATCTAAGAATTGTGTTAATAGTTCATTATAGCAAAAAAAGATAATCCTACAACCTTTTACTACAAGTCATTACAGTAGTCTATGCATTTATGGCTTTTATTCAACGGAAATTTCTTGGTTCAGACAATTGACATTTTCTTTTAAAACGAAATATCTTATTTCACTTTGTTCATTACTTAACTGAAAACAAACACGAATGGGTAAAAAGGGATGATTGAGCTGATTTACACTCTTATTTCCATATCTGAGAAAATAAATTGGCGTCAGGTTTCCCTTATGTGCTCATTACCATTTCGTTCTTCCTTCCGTTGATCTTGTCTCAATAACAATGCGGCTGCCACACAATCACAAGGAAAGTGATGGAAGATAGTGAGAAAGGAAACTCTTAGGGGGCAAGTGAAGAGAACAGAAAAGCTCACACTCACCGTCCATCTTTGTAGACAAAAGAACAAAGACGTAGATATTACGATATTACATATAAAAAAGAATGCAAGGAGAATAGAGTAATAGAGTTTTTCTCTGCTACTTCCATAAACTAATACGTGTAAGTAACATTTTTCTTGACTTCGGAATGCTGTACATTATAACAATAAACGAATATAGCAATGTTGTACTTTTGTTCTAACAATCGGTGTAACGTTAAAGTATGAATGCTAGGATTTGAGCAGACAAATAATACAGAACCGATCGCTAGCCATTTGTGTGACGTACCAGAATATTGGAAATTTTCGGTACATACTCACTGTATTAGGAATGGGTATAAAGGTATAAAGTATAATATTGCAGGAATATACTCAAAAGAATTTCATCTTTGAAGAATTCTGAGTCTAGAAGGCACTATTTTCTGTGGAAATGTAAAGCATAACGGAAAATGTTACGTTCATTCCCTATTTAGAAGTAAAATTACAAATATGATAAGCGAAAGAATTTATAGAATATGATGGTTATCCTTTGTCCTTTGTTTTTTATAGTAGTGTTGTGTCTATTAGACTTGGTAGTAGTGACGGGTATAAGTATTGGAGGATAATAATAAGTATTCCTCCTACGTTATTACTTTTTGCGTGGTCTTGACTTTAGGTAGACTCTTGTATAAGGCTTTCTCACCAGAAATACAGTTAGGACTATTATATTAGTTATGCTATTGGAAATTGAAGGAAAAAGAGAGAAACGGAAGAAATGGTGAAAAAGCGACACGTACTCCTACTCGTGCTTGTCTGGTATTATATTGGGAGATGTATATCTTGTATCTCTCTCGCTCAAGATAAAGAAGTGTAGTAGTTTTGTGTAAGTAGTGTGCAATGCATTGTTTACTGTGTATTTGTAAAAGTGTAGAATTGTGTATTGCAAAGTGTGTTAGTTGTGTATGTATCCAAGAGATTCGGTTCAGTTGTGCTTTGCTCTCGAAGTGAGAGGGAAGGCAAAGTAAGGCAGGTCTCCTCTGTCTGACTGAACCGATTCAATCGGAAAAGCTTCAACTTTTTCAGCTTGGTTTCAAGCAGACAGGCCATGTCGGGATAAAAGATACGGAAAAAAGAAGAAATATATTCAACGATCCTGGGTTTTCTGTGTGTTTACTGTCTTTGAAGAAACGAATCGATGTCTCTTTCTCTTTTTTTCGTTACAGGAGGATTCACTTGCTAGAAGTAGAAACAATTGGGTTCTTTCCTCCTTCTCTGCTTCAGAGCAGATAGGAGGGACAGATTCTTGTGTATATTTTTAGCACTTCTTTCATATTATTACTCTCCGTAGGTATATGCACTAATGTATGTATCTATTCACTATACATCCACCTAAGCTTCAATACATACTCACTTACTCACACATTATTCCACCAAAAGGACTCTTCTCTTTTCTCGAATATCTATTAAACCAGATAGAATAGTTTTACTGACTTTACTCCTCATTCTATACATATACTTGCATAACTGCAAGGTTTTTGTCTATCTAGATGTACTATAGTGGAGTATTGTACGTAACAGTGATTCCAGACTCACAACTCACCGTCACTTTCTGAGTATCCTTTCCGTTCCGCTCTGTTCTGCTCATGCATTTACAGAATAGAATATACATTCCTGTGTTCATAGCAGATACAATGCTCAAGCTGGAATGGAATTGAAATGTGTGAATGTGGTGACGGATTTATATTCGTACAAATAACTTTGGGAAATTTTGTTTATCTTGGGAAATGTCTTTATTTTCGAGCAATTAGAGCGGAAGTTGATAACTTATATCTATTTACTTTGACTATTCAACTAGTTTGCACAGATATATTAACACATAGATGCATTGAGATCTTAGAGTACTGTAACTAAATTGCATATGAAGAAAGATACGTATTAGGGTTGCAAAAATACATAAATGAGCTGTCATGTCAAGAGATTCCATCTTGTGTTTTTTATCTGATGTTTTCTCTCGATTCTCGACTGAAATAGTTGAATGAATACAGAATACAACAATTTCGTTTAGAAAATAATGAGAAAGTGAATACTACTTGTTCTGGTTTCTGGTTCTTTATAACTTTTTTGTTAGATTAGGGAATACAAATAAGTAGGAAGGAAACTTGTTCACATTGGATTGAATTGTTTTCCTAGAAAAGTTTCCGAACACTCTTCCCTACAATTGTGCAAGACTAATAATGTAATGTAAGTTACCTAAGTACATATAAGTATACTAAATACTAAGCCAGTGCAGTAATATAATGCACATGGAGACACTACGTTAGTTTCCAAGAAAGAACCTACCTGGTTTGCTTTACTTTAAGAAAGTTTTTCTCAATCCAACTAAAGTATTCTGTGTATTCCTAAGGAATAGTGATAGACAGGACGAGACTACAAGGCTAACATGCTACCAGGCGACGCATTCTTATTACTACCTTCTAGAATACGTGTTATGAACTACAAGACAAACTGTGTAGTTAATCCGACTGAATCATTCATAAGAAACAACATTTTAACGTATAGCCCCGAGAACATCATCATTTCATAAATTAAATTCCCTCATCAATTTCAAGGAAACTTAAGTTAACTGGCATGCCATGGCGAGTTCATGATCTGACGATGAGTGAACTCTGCCTGTCTTTACTAATATATAGTACATAAACTTAGCTTGGGTAGTTTCACTTTAGTCATTGTGTTCGTAATTACTTTTACTACATACATTCTCCAGGATACTCAAATCTGCTAGTCACTTTCCAAATTAAACAAAAAGCTTGAAGGTAGCACTATAGTTGATCTACTAAAACATAAAGTGGTTCTCAGGCTTACTATTAGGTATGTTACTCATATGAATTTGACACTCGGGTCAATATTGCACGTCTTAGTACCGTATAGTACTAATATGGTGACGGAGAAATATAATATGGCTAACTAACTAAGCGATGTAAAATGAAATTGGAAACAGTTTGCTAGCTTAGCTATTACTTGCTAGAATGGCATGGCAGTGAGTGAAATAGAGATAAGATTGATGTTGAACTATAGAAAGGGAAGACCCTGCCTCGCCTGAACTTGTCTTGTCTGTCGTCTTGTCTCCAATCGACTTGTCTTGAGCAAAACATACTAATACTAATAAATACGTTAGCTAAGTATACTGTATACTCGCCCTTTCTATCCAACCACTACTAATACTGTAACTATCTACGTACATAAGACCCCACTCGAAAACTCTGGAAGGAGATAGTATGCAATCTGAAAATATAATACTAGCAATAAGTACAAAGTTTTGTATATTGCGTAGTGGGTATTTATTTACGTATGTTTTCTCTCTATGAAGAATGACGTGGGCGTGCAGAGTACAAGAAATAAGAAAGAACAATACGTTAGAACATGCTCATATAATACAATACAAAATACTGAAAATACAACCACAATTTACTCCAATACAAAATCTCTTATTTTCTCAACTTCGTTTACTATAGCTCGCCTATGTATTTATATCCACGTAAGTTAAATGAATCTACATTTACATCATATACTAGATAGCATTTCTGTTTTATCTCTGCACTCTACGTTGTATTTGTATTGTACTTGTAGTATACCTTGGAATTATATGCATAAGGGTTATATAGTGCAAGTCTTCCTCTTCGTGTATTCACTTATAAATATAGAATAGCCCAAAATGCAAACTGAAATCAGTGCAATGCTGAAGCACTTTAGAATTTCGAAAGCATCCAATTTAGAAATATAGTGTACTTAGTTGAGTATTGTTACTTTGAAGCTTACTTGTACCAGCATAATTGTAAATAGGTAGCTTAGAGTATATGCTTCGTTAATTCATAGTTGTATAGATAATTGTGTTGTGTTGTGATGTGGTATAGATATATGGAGGGACGGAGATGAGTGAGTCAAGTAGTAAATAGTATAAAGTAAGATTCCATGCTTGATGTACGAAACTAATTTTGCTAACAAACTTTTGAACAGATTCGAAGACGGAACGATCTCCTTCTTGTCTATTTTGGCCGTGGGACATGGATTTGACACCATGAATAAATTGGGGCGCTCATTAGACACCATCTCAACCCGAACTTTCCGACTAGCTCAGTAAGTGTGTTGTGTTCTGTCTGTGTACTTCCACTGCGATCTATTACTATTCTTTGCTTTTCTATTGCTCCTTCTCATCTGCTCCACATAGACCAGTACAGAACAGTACTAATGCCTAGCTAACTAGCTACAACTACTTTAAGTCAGTCGCTCATGTAAATTTTAAATGCTTCTTGACTAGACTTGACAATGTCTTTTTGTCGGATTGACTCTGATTGTGAGGGATTCAATGTGTCTTTAGCCTTCTACCATTAGTACTACGTATGCTACCATCAAACTGTGTAAACGCAAGTCTGAATAAATAAAGTGGAGCAGGTAGTACAAGTACAAGTTTATTTTTCTGTTGTGCATGTACTTTATACATTTTATAAAATAATGACTAGCTCGTAAAGAATACGTTGCAATACAATATAATCAAATCTTTCCCATTTCTTTCCGTTCTTTAAATTTAATGCATAGATATACTACTTTTAATGAGCCCGCGTAAATCTGTCTAGCTAATTTTCAACTTGTGTTGTGTACAACACCAGGAGACAAATATACTTTGTGCAATTTGTGAACATTGTCAGTTACGCTAGTTATTGTTAGCTTTTATGCTCTACGGTATTTATAAACGCAAATCCAACCAAAGAAGACAAGACATGCGTATATCTCGTTTTTATAAGGACACTACAAGTTTTATATCCTCATTAATATTATCTTTTGTTCTCTGTGAAGTCTTTAAAAGCTTAACTAAGTACACACCAACTAATTATATTCGCATGTTATACACCCATAAAGATGATTATCACTCAACTCGTAAAATACCACGTTGTGGAGCACAGATACAAAGTAGAGTGGATATAATCTGAAAACAAACAAGTTGTGGGTCTGTTCATAATAGCAATATTATACATTAGAAATTTATGTGGGATTCGCTACAGGTACTTTTACAAGAGAATGTCGGAGATGAAATACATGGAGGGGCAACCTGTCGCCGAAATCTATTCGGACACAAAGTACAGCACACAAAGAACTCAAGGTCCTATTGTTACATTCAATTTGCTCCGGAGCGACGGCACGATAATCGGATATTCTGAGGTAAGGATGAGAGAAAGAAGTGAGTGACTGATATGAGACTTGCCTTCGAGAAAGGCACCTTGCATTTCTACACACTCAGACTTGGAAAGAACTAAAACCTATCTAAACATAGTTACTCGGAGAGAGAAAAGAATCACACACAATACTAGCAATAAGCAATAGTGCTCTATAAGTACATAGAACCGCTTCCTTTATGGAAATGCTATTTTGCGTCTTAAATCTCATCTCATCTCACTTTCTTGGAGAAAAGCCGAGGAAAGGTAGGCGCTCCAACAAAATGCAATGGAAAGAAAGGTAAAATTATCATGTAAAGTGTAAGTAAAGCAAATTCAGGGGATATTATCTAATACTGGGAAAGGTTGTCCGCTACATCAGTCTAAATGCAAGGAAAGGTACAAAAGGATAGAATATTATATTCGGCTATTGTATTTACTGTTACAAAGCCGAAGACTCCACAGGCTTCGCTCTATATTCACATGTGTATCAATCCAAAGCTGGAAGCCACGTAAATATGTATGTGTGCATTGCATACATACTATATGCACTGTTAGCTTTTCATGATTGTTGTAGTAGGAGGGAAAGCAAAGTATCTTAGTAGAGGAGACGAGGGAATTTTTCACATGACATTATAGAGAGTAGCCTTAGTATATCGTTTGCATTCAGGATCGCATTGGCATTTTATAAGGGACAAGACAAGACCTACATGAGTTTTACATTCTACACGACATGGTACAGGGCTATTACACAAATGCACTTTTCAATTGCAATTTCTCTACTTCTAACAGAAATAAAATGGACCCTGTACTTTATTCCAACTACCTCGTCTACTCCACTCTCAACAAGCATTTTAAGATCCTCAGAGACTCACTCACTCACTCACAGTCACACTCACATATTATGCCTACATGCATTTCCAGTACTACGCTCGCCCTCTATAAGCAATAACAATATAACTCGGGTACGTATGTATTTATGCATGTATGTACATTATACGCGTAGGTGTGCCTCGCAGTTCTTCCAAACTTAAACTAAAGAGAAAGAAGCGTTATATCCATTACATTTGAATGTGTGTCTGTATAATAAAGTCAAATACTAAGTAAGTATACGATTATAGTGTAGCGCAGCATACCTACGGTAGTGTTTCTATTACTTATTTAGTATTGCAGTTTGTTCCCTTACCTAGCTTTGTGTATGACTTGAACTATTTTACATTAAGGTATATGGTTGCTTTACAAACCGAGCTATAGAATGATTTTAAAGTAAGTAATGTAGGTAAAAGTATAGCTATTGGTTTTGTAGGAGGAAAGTAATCGAATGGCTAGCTATAGAGAATTGACAGAAGAGACACGGTTCAACGAGCCAGTTTAGATATTCAATGCATTCCTTTATATTGAATTGAATAAAGCTAACCCGTTTAAATATACATCACGTTCTTCTGGCATTCTCTTTGGCTCTCACCGCAAAAGAAAGGCTTTCCTTCCCCAGCATTCCTTCACCTACTCTTGCTTTCTCCAACCAGTCACTACGAGTTTTGTCGAACTCTTTAGTAATCTCAAGTCTCCTGATTGCTAAGCTAAACTGAACTTGTGCCTTAAACCCAGAGGCAAAAAGGATACAAGATAAGAAACGATCCTAAGTTTGTATCTGCGTTGTTACATTATTACATTCTCCTACTGTTTCTGGGGGAAATATGGAAAACCGAGAAGTAAGCCAAAGTGAAAGCCAAGCCAAGCCACTGCTAGATATTCCCATCTTTTCCATTATAAATAGTGTGTAGGTAAGTATCTTCTCTGTCCTTTGTCCAAATGTATTCTCTTCCTTTCTCACCAATGTATTTAATGCATGAGGAGTGAATGTGAATGTAAATTCACAAGTATAACAGTTTCTTCAAAAGCATTTGGAATCTGGTCCGGTCCACGTCATAGCGACCAGAGCAGAGTCGCATGCATTCACTCAGTTATCTCACAGTTCAATTGAGACAAGACACGGCTTCGTGAGTCAATGCATCCTCTATCATTTATGTATGTACGCATACATAGTACATTCTATGGCAAAGACCTCTTTCTTTATAGCGAATTCTTTGTGTGAGAGAACAGAAAGCCAAGGAAAGCTGCATGACGGACCACAGTCTCTTTTACTACACTCGAGTCCGTAATGCCTCTTCTTCTTAGTGCAGGTTTTACTCAAATGTATGTATGTAGAACATACTGGGAGCAGAACAGAGTGGAAGGAAAAGAAGAGCTGGAAAACACCGATCTGGAAAGGAAATTGAGCAGGACTGAACAGAACTGCTTTCAAGGGACATGAAGCTTACGACAAACTTTCAAAACTTTCTCTATCATATATGTAATAAGCTGCAACGAAGCTTGAGCTATGGTCTTCTCTTTGCTATAATGGCTTTTCATTTCACTCCACCACCTACTCCGGGCTCCTCCAGAATAGAAAGTGGTGCTAACGTCTTCCCGAAATAAAATATAGGGAAAGCAGGACAAATAAGAGTCTTGTGTCTGTTCACATATTTATCCATGTATTTGTACATTAGTTTATACTGCTTCTATTGAACTGAAGTGTGTATTAGTTTATATACTTTCCTAATGCCTTGTAGTCCACTTATCTTCACTTACCATTACTCTGGACAGTGTAATGCAACATTAGAATGAATGCAAAGCATCCTTGCTACTTTTCCAAGACAAAAAACTCTCTCAGGCCAAACAACTCTCACCATGTTTCAAAATGCGGACTATTTTGTACCTAAGTATGTAGTTTGGACATGACATAAGCATTTGTCTGCTATGGTTCCCAATAAAACTTTAAAATTCGTTTCCTTCTATGTCTACCATTTTGTTATAGGAGTGTTAAAATATTGAACCAATTTTACTTACCGAGGCATTAAGTTCTCAAGATATTTCCAAGGAAAAAGAATCTCTAATAGTAATAATTTCTTATCAGCTTATATTGATTATATTTAGGCAGCTAGATAAATATACATTAGACACGGTGCGCATTTCGAAGACAGTAATATAGCGTAAGACACTGGACGTTAGTACCTTTAGCACAAACATAATACATAACTTTTTTAGGAACTAACGATAGGATCTTGGTTTCGAATATATTTATGTATTTGACTGTCATTGCGTTTTCTTCTATAGTGTTATTTATGAGTGTTGAAATAATACAAATGGATAGAGCGCAGCGTAAGCGTAACCAACTAATGCACCACCGTCTCTGTATTGTGATGTAAAAAGTATAAATTATGTTCCAAGAACATTTCTTACTATTACTTCGGAGAATATCGGCATGTGGCATCTCTCCACATGCAAGTAATAAACGAGACAAAGAAAGTAGAATCGTTCCAGCTAGCGAATACCAAAAATTTAGGTTCGGGGTAAGTAAATAATTATGAGCTGACAATACATAGTAAGCAAGAAAATTCTGGTTCCTCATGCAGATACTCCTGCAAATGCTGCTACACAGATGAGTCTGAACTTGTGTTGGGAAACGCGTTGCTATTGTGTTATATGTACAAAGGAGTCTGCAGAAGAGTTCTACATAAGTATCTTGTGGTTGCGCTCGTTGCACAAGAGTCAAGTGAGGGACGATAGAGACGAAGAAAGAGGAAAAGAAAGCAGGAGACTTTTTCAAGCGGCCTTTATTAGCCCGAGGCGTCCAATTCCGTTTTCTATAGAATCTCCTTTGCCTTTCTTTATTCTTTTTTCCTCTCCCTCTCCTTCAACATCTTTTCTTTAGAACTTTCTTTCCTTTGGCACTAACTTGAATAAGAAAAAACGATAGAATTACGTAAGGGTAGGTATATTTATTATTAGTTACTACAACTTGGGATTGGCTCTATATAAATGTATCACAGTTATCTTATCTTAGTGTGCCTTATCTCCACGTTCTTATTTGATCAGTCACCTATTTATTTTTGTATTTGCGGTAGCATGTAAGCAGTTATCCTTTACTATAATGTATGCTAGTAGTAGAAACTTTAGTATAATCCACGTTTATTGGTGTTATACATACGGCGTACTTTGATAATGTGCAAAAATTTCGTTTTCAGTTATGAACGTACTATAAATATAAACCATACTTGAATCTCTTGTAGGACTAGTAATAGTAATGTGTAATACATTATACTATGCAGACTTTTACATAAATAGCCCTAGTAATCTAGTAACGGAAATAGCTACATAAAATACAATGTTAAAGAGTACGTAGTAAGTGCAATGTTAGGTTGAAGCATATTAGATATACACAATTAAGTAGGAAAGAGTATGTGATACATCTGTTGTTAATTGGCATTAGTTGAGTTGACTTTTGATGACTTGGCCACTTGACCGAATAAAGTTACTTAAGTAACTAAGTAAGTGGGGGAACTGGTAGGCGCTTCTTTACTGCACCATGATGATGACTCGAGCAAAAGAAATCATAATTAAATTTCCTTATGTAATACCTACTGAAGTATGTTTTACGACGATACTTTCATGCACTTTTACGACATTTCTTTAGCCGGCGGAATCCTCGCGTTTCCGCTCCTTCTGTACATTACCTCCTTTATTGTATGCGGACGAGAAATACACGCACGTACCTACCTTTTTAAGTGGAGACGGAAAAGCACACTTAGGAACACATTGATTTTTGACATAAATACAGACACTGTTATGTATCTATTTAAAACTAAAGAAAGGTAGACATTTGTTATAGCAATAAAAAGCTGGAGCAAGAACTTGATCAAAGTTAGTTTTCCACGTTATTTCTTTCTTGACTCGATTTCTCAAGTCAGCCAAAGCCAAGTCAAAGTCAAGTCAAGTCGCCGAGAGTAGAGCAGAGAGAAACGATTTTT
The DNA here is from genome assembly GCA_020352615.2 of Yoshiicerus persimilis. NCBI lineage: Eukaryota > Metazoa > Arthropoda > Collembola > Entomobryomorpha > Tomoceridae > Yoshiicerus > Yoshiicerus persimilis. The sequence goes on along the minus strand of CM036940.2, from coordinate 33,730,280 downwards.
CCTTATGCTCTGCAAATATATGTACATTAGAGATATACACTGCTGATAATAGGTATTATGTGTTGACTATTATTTGTAGAGCAGGTCTTTATGTGTACAATGTGTGATCCGGTCGACTCTGCACTGTGTTTGGTTGTCTTGTGTGTTAGGCTAGGCTAACAATAAGCTTTTGTGCTTTATTGACTTATTGTTAACAAATTGTATCTACAACCAATACTTACACACTATAAATATGTACAGATACGCTTTTTACACTTTTATAGTAATGTGTGTGGCTTGTCCTTAGATAAAAGTGACAGTAAATACTAGTCAGCTACAACCAGACAGTCAGATAGGCAGAAGAGACAGTCAGGAGGTAGAAATAGAGTTGTCCTTTCTATTCACTGAATACAAACACAACAATTACTTTAGTTTGAGACGACAGGTAGTCCAATTATTTTAATGGACTTCTAATGTAATTTCATTCTGTGGTATTTGTCAGCCTTCAAGCACAAGCTCAACAAAAACTTTTATCTCAGTCTCGTAGAGCTTCTTACGCTTCGACTCAGGCATCCATCCAGTATGCTGGGAAAATTTATCATCTTCCAAACTTGAAACTGTATATTATGGTAACACAACATTTGGATGCGAAAACAAAATTACCTATATTTTTTGGAAAATGCATACGCGTCAATTCTTTTAAATTGATTCAATAATATTGACCATTATTGAGAAAAATCTTGATTTCAATTCACCAAGGAGAAAATGCTTTGCGTCACTATTGTAAAAGTGGAGTAAAATCTCGAATTATTTGTTGGGAGCGCTACTAAATCACAAAACTTCAAAGTAAAGAATTGTGTACCTAAATCATTTTACTTTTCGAAGGTGAATATGACGGTTTATAGAGAAAGAAAGTAGAGGCGAGAGATAGTGCATGATTGATTAGTTAGTTGAGTCTGGATAGAATAGACTAATGCAAATAATATTGTAAAGTTTGCTAACATTTGTATTTATGATTATGGAAATTTTAGGTGAATACAGCATAAATTACAAAAAGCTTTTAAATAAAAGTTTTTGTCTTTTAGCGTCTTTGTGTAAAGCAATAAATTGAAGAAATTGTATGTTCCGTGTTTGTTATTGACTAAATAAGCCAGGCGAAGCTTTTAGAAGTTGGATAGTGTATGGAACAGGACCACGGTAAGCCATTTATGTGGCAACAGACAAAAGTTGTGGATAGAAAGTTTGCAGAGCAGGGGAGAAGGAAAAATTAAATTAGATAGAGACCTAGCTATAACGATTGTAAAGTTTGCGCGATGCATGTACGTATGGCCGCAATTGCCCTACCAGCTGGGTTGGCCTTCCATTAGAAAAGTGTGAAAACCTGTGGAGTGCAGCGTAACGGAAAGGGAGTTGTCTCACATATACATGCATCCTACATAATATATTCCAATCTATGTCACGGCGTGTACAGCACAGAGAACTAACAAGACTAATAAGCGAGTTAAGGGTAAAGGTAGACACAATTTATTCCATTTTATAGAAATTTACTTCAATTAGAGATTATTAGATATTCACAAAGATTCTCCGTTCTTACCGAATGATGAAATATTGCAGATGGAACAAATGGCATATCTACACGATGTGCATTTGCGCTACGGTTGTTTTTGTAATCCGGGAGCTTGCCGGCGACACCTAAATCTTCATCCGGATGACGTGCTTAAACATTATGAGGTATGTTTTATGTCACTCTCATATTCCTCCTCTTTTACTCTTATTTATTAGACTTTCACTTTATCTTCCTTACAAACAAACACAAATGCTCTCTGTACACATACTAACCATCACTGTGTACTATACTTCCCTGTAAGGACGCACTTATATGCATCTCTATTAAGTATCCCCCGTAGTAAAATACCTACATATATTGGTAAGTTATTTTCATATGAATAGCTCACCTACACTTAATCCTATTCAGTTTTGATTGAGTTATTCATGCAACTTTTTAACCCCAAGACTTGGATCCACGGTGAAATCTTTCCTACGAGGGTTTTGCATTATGCATGGTAATTGCTAACAAAGCGTAATATATTTTATTATAGTAAACAGCAATAGGAAGTTCTACCTGCGTCATAGTAAATACGGAATACAAACCGAAAAAGGATTCAATGAAATTCCGGTAATAGAATCGTCAACCCACAATAGTGCACTGATAGTTGATACAGTTGCTCAAAGGGAAGAGCCAGTGCAGTTAGGAATATAAAAACAATTTGAAGCTAAGAGTCCCAAGATACTCATGCCACTTATGAATTTGCTTGCAAAGCCCATTCCGTTGTAAATAGCATCTCGTCTTGCTTGACTAGTTATATGCATCCCAAGTTGATACGATATCACTGAGATCATAAATTCATGCGAGAGGATATGATATTATGATGGAATGACTATAGTTTGAAGAAAGATCAATAAATAATAAAAGTCCTTTCCATTTTCTCGGTAGGCTGGACACGTCTGTGGTGACATGAGAGATTTGATCGATGGGAAACCAACTGGTGCGATTCGAGTGTCTTTTGGCTACATGACGACGCAGAAGAATATTGACTTACTTTTGCATCTCATCCATACTTGCTGGATCCTCCCGTTTCAGGTACCGAACGATAACTTTAGCCCATACGCAGCTTCCGCGCTCTATACCTTAAAGAACTGTAATCTACATAGCTAAGGGAATACGTAAGTCCATAACGTACCTTACTTTTACTACACAAGCTATTTTTACTTACATGTAAGAATCCACTGGAAATTGTACCAAGGCTCTTAAGGATCACTCTTAAACTTTTTATATTATCATTTCCTTCAGTCTCTCTATTACTTTTTATTTCCAAACTACCGTATGTACCGATTTAATTCCCTGGGGAATTGTTTTTTAACTTCCTCAATTTCTGGTGCTTGAAATACGAAATAATCTCCCTCGGAGGACTAATTACCAAGCGGTTGATGTAAAATTCATTACCCTTAATCAATTAATAGAATTTAAAATAAAAAGCATTCCATGCCATGAGTTTTGTGTCACAGAGTATCATTGAGAATGAATATGTCATGTGTCATGACTAAAAATAGGAGTGGGGGAATTAATATCAACATGGGAATTTATTATTCTAAATACGGATATTCTCCAAGTCTAATGAATCCAAGTATAATGAAGTGAATTCGATTTGGTTTCCCTGATTTTCTAGGCTTAGCAAAATAGTACCCCATGTAGGGGAGTTATACTGGCACAGGGAATTAAATCGGTAAATACGGTGTGTATACTGCCGTATATTTATAACATGAATATTTCTGTGTAACGACAGGCTACTGAAATAAACCTCGTTTACATACGTCTGCAGCTATACTAGCTACTAGCCAAAATAAATATGTAAGGATGTCATAAGCCTTTTCAACTTATTCTATTTTCTCTGTCAGTGTACAGTATAATTCATCATAAGTTTCAAAGGAACCCAAATTGACTGCTACTATGCTAATGCACCTATATTTCAAAGGAATTCCTCGCTTACTTACTTAGTTTATGTTACCCAAATATATTACATTTCCATTCATGGAAGACAGAATTACAAAGTGTCTGAAATGTCATGAAAAACTAATAGCCAAACCATCATGAACACAATCTTTTCGTTAACTAAATTTATTCTGTCTACTATGGAGAGTAGTCAAGATATCTACACAAAGTCCTAAGAATTCACAATCACTCAGATTGCTTCGAAAGGAAGGAGACAGTTTTGCTACTTTTTGAAGCTTTTGTAGTCAAAAGCCAGTTTGACTTTTGCAGCGCTGATAACTGGTCTCCGGATAAATGGAAAATAGGTAAATGTGAAAGCATTGCTTATTGGCTTATGGTTTACCAAAGGGGAAATGCTTTTCAGGTTTTCTTCACTCTAAATGCCAATAGTGCATTACTGGTGGCGTGGCGTGATTTTTTTAACGTCACCCTACAAACTTGTCACTTCGAGGATTTTTTCAAATTTGCTGTTTCTAACTGACGTTAATTTGGTGTTTAAACTCTAAATAACAGCTATTTTAACATAAATGTGAATGCTATTGACTAGGGGTTGACAATTCATTTCAACAATTGATTCCCTCCTGGACGAGTTGTAGATAAGAAATTCTAACATCTGTTCAAACGTAGTCATGTGGTTTTACCTACATTACATATAAAAAGGTGTCCGATAAAACATTCGTTTTATCGGACAGCTAAAAAACTATGATTACCATTATGGCTAGATTAAGCGCATTTTTATTTAATCTATGAAAATGCGACAGTATTGGTTGAATACCTAAAATTATTTAGATAAGTGGTGCTATATTCATTATTTTCGGACAAACTGGTAATACCTATACATAGATTTAGGAATTCGTACCCAGAGTCTTTTCGTCCCCATGCTTTTCGTACCACACACTTTTAGAACCCCTGTGGCACGAGACTGTGATACGAAAAAACAGAGGCACAAAAAGACTCTGGGTGCAAAAAACAGTGTCACGGATGGGATTAAAGTATAGTATATAAATACTTCTTTTGAGTATTTAATATTACAGAGTCACAAAGCAGTTCCAAATGTTGAGAAGCCCTGGATCCAAGAAGAGACAATTATTACAGATGAAAACTGCAATACCAAAGTGAGCCACGGGACTGACGAGGAAAAAAAGGTTTTAAGGATATTTGTGTATCCTATAAAATCATGCGCCCCTTATGAGGTATACAACAATAAAGCAATAATATTGATAAATCTCCATTTAATCGGATCTGCAATCAAGGGAATAGCCATCTAATAACTAATTAGTAAAGATGTACCTTTAATTAGGAAAATCTTAATTAACTTGAGATAATAAGGTCAACTTTACTATATATAAAAGCTTCATATATGAATGCTCTACAGAAAACTGATACTTTTCTTTTTGACTTGGAGTTTGTTTGAAACTGTTATCTTTTAAGATTGTATGATGAGCAATGTAGAGAGAATTGTGGAAGGGAAGAGAATATTATATTTGATGGAAAATCTTCGCCTTGATTGTTTGATCAGTGGATGGATAGTTATTGAGTGAGTGATTTAGAGATGATTGTATGGGAGTTAATCGAGAAATTTCTCAGGTTTCAAAAACTTGGGCTATTGGAAGCCGAGGTCTATTATACGATCGGGAATGGCTCATCGTGAATTCCTCTGGCGTACCATTGACTCAGAAGCGAGAGCCGAGATTGTGTCAGCTTAAACCAAAGATTGATATTAGCAACAGGAGATTAGTTCTTTCAATGGAAGGTAAGAAACATAACGGTGACTCTGGCTATGCCTAGCCAAGATCTCCTCTTATTTCGTGTACTTGCAGACTGTTAACTGCCTCCTTGCCTCCAACTAACCAACCAACACTAAATATTCTCCTTGCTTTCCCTTTCTTGTTTTAGTACTAATATCCGTATGTACTACGGGCGTTCACGTAGGCAAAGTAAGTATCTGCAGTTTACCTCCTCGCACATGTTTCTTTATGACTGCTCCGTATACTGCAGTGCAAGACACAAGTGAGTAAATAACAAGTAATCCCTACCCACACCGGTACACCAAACCCATTTCCTCTTACATAACCAATTCTTCACTATCAATAGAGTATCAGTCAATTCTAATATATCTTTACACATCTGTACACAGCACATATAGTTAGAAACTAGTTAACCCAAACACTTACTAACTAAAGTCTTCCGTTAGGTACTTTCTTACTTAAGTTACTCTTATTCTCCCAGGTTAGCCCATATGAGGGTCAGACTGGCAAAATCACATTATCGATAAGAACCCAGAATAGACAGCTTCGTTTCGGATACATTGCATTAGATTACAGATTGAACCACTCCCGATATGGAAGTAAAGGGTTGTGTGTTGTTATGAGTACACTGGACCAGAAAGTGTGAGTAGTAACCAAGCATACGTACTTAGGTATGAATGCAGTTCGCATTCACATGGAGAATGGTATAAAGTCCATTTCAGTAGCTAACAAACCTAATACTTCCTTGTCATGTGTACTTTCCTTTGATATTAACCTCTTTCGTTCCGCGACGCTTCCAATCCGCTCATGTCTTCTTTCACTATACATTACTCTGTGTCTTAAGTTTATCGTTACGGTCTTTTTCTTTTTCGAACCATACTTATATATCCATAGCATCATGAGGTCTCCCAGCCGGTAGCTATATCACTTAGTCAAAGCTTACTCATATGTACGTATACATTGCCATTATAAAACTTTCCCATTAAAACACACTACACTACATATCATATACTTAAGTATACTTCCCTTGTATGTACGCAGCGTATAACACCTAGGTACTATTCAATAATGGTTCCCATCAGTTCAGTTCACAATCAGTCCACTCTGGTCTTTCCTAACCTCAACTGAAAGGATTTGAGAATTGAGCTCTTCTTGCATCGTCTAGCTACAAACTAAAGTTGCTTGCTTGACCTTACGCTACTCCATACAACAGTCCTACGACCAATCTCTACTCTAACAAAGTTTTCCTTTGGTTACCACTACTTCTTTTCTCTAAGGTGTTCTCTTATGTCTTTCCCTCATTTTCCTTGTTATTTTTGGCAATAAGAAAGTTCGGCAAGTTTTTGCCTTTCATTGCGCTGCACTGTGTTACACATTGCCGGGCCTCAACTACCATTTGTTGAGTTTCCGACCGTGCCACACCATGGCCATGGTAAAGAAAAATATAGCTACTCTGGTAAATAAGTAAACCAATAAGATGATGTGGCTTTGATTTATTTTTATACGAGTGCACATTTAGTTAACCCTTATGGCTGCACATTCAAGCAAGATTTACGGCTAATTCCTTCTGTGGAGGTAATTAAATTCAAATAACTCTTGCCGTATTTGTAAAATCCCAATGTATCCTAAATTCTGTAAGCAAATCGTAATGTGCGTCATTCAGTCATAAAGAAATCTCTTGGAGTAGTAATTGAGCTAATATTGCTCTCATGAAGATTAGCCATTTTTACTCTGCAAGCGTTTCCTATAGTTCTTTATAATTTTATAGCTACCCCTTTAATAGTATATGTGGTAAACATTTGTGCACATGCACTTATAAAATAGAGAGTTAGTTTTGTTGTACTAAGTATGTGTATTGGTTGCATTAATGAAAGAATTTAAGGTTGTGGGAGCGAATCTGGTGGAGAAGAAAGTTATGAGGTCTGTTGAAGAAGAGATAAAGTGTAAAGAAGTCGCTGAGTGTGCAATTATATTTATAATAGATTTAATGTATAAGAAGTGAAAGGAGAAGAGAAATGGGTTGGACTTATCTCCTCTTGAAAGAGAAGAGAGCTGAGGGGAGCCGAGGAGGAGAGCAGGGCATTAATGTTTTCACAAGTCAAGGTTCAAGTTGAAGTCGAAGGAAAGTTTTTGAGGTAGAGAATTCAAACAAGTTGCAAATAAATCAAAGTGACTTTCTTTGTGAGTGAGCGAAGGGAACTTGTGTAAACTTAAAACAGCGAGTGAGGAGCGGACGAGAGGAGGGCAGGGAAGGATCTGAGAACCTTGTAATCGTCTCGTTTACGTGGATGTGTGATGGCATGGCAGGCATGTGACGCTCTCCTCCTCTCATCTCCTGCCTCTTAATTCCTCAGATTCGAATATAATCCGTGTGCATGACTAGCTACTCTGCTCTGTTGGTCTTTCAGCTTATGTAAGAAAATCATTTGTGGTTTTCGGTTTCGCTTCACGGCTAAATGCAATTTGTCTGCCTTCTATTCCCTCGTGTAATGACTTGTTGCCATGATTTCTTTCCTAATGGAAATTCTTACTTCCTAGTCTCATTACGATTTCCTAACTAAATACGAACCTATTAGCTTCTAAACGCTCTTTGGCCCAAACGCTAAGGCACATATAGAATTATTTTATTGGAATACTAGAATATCTTAAGGTTCAGAGATTCGAGCAATAATTTACTAATAGTACTGTAGTACTCGCATGAGGACTTAGATTCTAGTACCAAAGAGCAAAAGTAGAGAAAACCTTTTAAGATGAATTGGGATAATGTAATGGACTGTTTAAAGATAGTAGTCAAACGTAGATTTAATATTGAAATGAAAATTTCTACTTGGAAATGTTCTGTATACCTATATATATTGTATTTTCTAGGCTTCCCTGATATTAGCGTACCATTGGAGATCAGACAACTCGAACAAAATGCTGTGAAAGCGGATTTGTGCACTTCAAAGGTAAGCCTCAAATGTTATGTTCCTAATGGATTGCTTGAATATTTCTCAAAGATTGTCAATGAGCGCTTCCTATATACTTCCCTGTGCAAATACTTAAACGAGTTCTGTGGTTCCTTTCTTGACTCCATTTACCAAATGGCTATTCAAGTATTTATTCTCTTCCGTTTGTCTGCTTTCCTTTGCATTGCCACTCTTATAACTTACAAACTTTGTCTATACTCAAAGGTGATGAAAAGAACGTAGTCAAGCATTACAAGGAGGTAGTATAAAGAAATCTACTTTCCTATTCCATAGATTACTAAAATATCTACCCAGAAATTGTTATACCTAAATTGCTGCATTTACTTCAGTTATAGCGTTGTGTAGTGTTTGTAGGGCACTATTATGTAGTATTTGTCGTAAATTATATGTATCAGTAAGTAAATGCATTAGTGGGGAGTCCTAATGTATTACGCCCGAGTAGATTTCCTTCTTTCCATCCATGCCCATCATTCGGATTTGTTTATGGAAGCTCTTTGATTTTCTACTCTGTTCTGTATACCTTACAGCTTTCCTCCGAACCTCGAGACGGAAGCTTCAATTTCATTACATTAGCTAATTTGTGTTTGTTGCGTTAAGCTTTAAGGTGAATTGCATTAGAGTCACTAATAAAAGACATCCTTCATATCATTCTAAGATCTTAGCGTGTCGTATTTTATCGACTTATAAAATTATCTGTGTAGAAACTAGAAAGGCAATGCTATGACGTAGGTAAATAGTAAGCGTTTATTATATTATTGGATTATGATTGAGTCATCATTATCATTATACATTTTGTCAGTGAGACAGACAGTAAATGATTATACACTCTTTGAATTGCTATACTCTAATGAAGTTTAATCGTTTTGTGTTGGGAAAGGTATGTGGCGACGTGATATCCGGACTGAACTGTGGTGAAGAGGTGAACACCTGGATATCGCTCGTCCTGAACAAACCCGGCCTGAAATTGATTCGTATGTCTCCAGATGATCGACGGAAGCCAAGTATGTCGTGATATTTACTATTACTAGTCAATCATCTGCATAAATAATCTTTAAGTAGTACTGAAGTTGACTTACATGTCGTATGTTTGTCTAATCATAAATGACAAAGTTTTCCAGAAATTGCTATCACTTAGAGATTAGTTCACTCTAAGCATTGGTCAAGTGATAAAATATTTATTTACTGTCCGTAGTATTTACAAGTGAGTATAAAAATAAAGTGTAAGGATGAGAGTGTAATTAAATTGTAAAACACGGGGGCACTAATCGTGTGAGGAGGAATGCTTTTCCTGAGTTTTACGGTAATGACGACTTGTATGGGTACATTTAGGTGAAAAGATATTGAGTCAATTGAGTTGATTCGATTTGTAATGCTATGTTCTGATGTGGCTTTTCCAGGAAACGCTTTGGACTCGATTTCGTTGGCAAATCATTCGCAGTTCTTGCTCGTCTCAATGGACAGCTTGACTGGATTGGCATTGGAGTTAATAGATAAAGGAGTCGCATCTTCTCTCTGCTCCTCTCCTGATGGCAATGATGAAGAAATAATTCGGAGAAGCAACAGCTTGGCAGAAACTCTGACAAATATCGACACAAAGTCAGGGATCTCTGGAAATGGGATCGATCTGAGTGTCTACGAACGCCCAGACGACTCAAGAACTTCTGGCCACAGAGATATTGAAGGGAACTGTGTGTATGATTGGAAGCAATCTAAATCTTCTGCTAGTGACGATAAATTCTTGGATATTGCCTCTGCTACTGCTCGACAAAATGAAATGTGGAAATGGACACAGAGGGTACGTTACATAAACGAAGCGTATAAGCGTAACAAAAATCACCCGCCTGCTACAAATGTAACTGTCTAACAACATTAATCTTTTGATGTCTTGAGGTGTAATGCTATACACTTTACCTGTAGAATATCCACTAAAGGAAGATAGAGAGACTATTCCTGTGACACATGCCCTATGTTTGTGCCACATGTTCTAGTATGGATTGTTCTCATATAGATATACTTAGATATAGGTAATATATCTTCTCTCTTTCTCCCTTCCTAGTTGATTAAATTCTCATTGTAGGTATTGTTATTTAGGAAGACACATTTGTAATCAGAATTCGCATTGGCCTATTATCTTATATGCATAGGTGCGTTTTGTATAGCCAATCGAAATAAGTATGGAAATACCTTTACGAATTGAAGTATAAATACTGGAAAGTTCACATTGTTCATGCCTACTAAATAAATGTAAACGCTTGTTGTAGGATGTATTTATATTTTGCAAAAACAAACGTGCCTGACTGTGGAATTTCTACAATAATCTGTCCTGCATGTTCAGTTCAGTTTCCTGTCTAATACTGTCATTTTCATAGATATTCTAAAATGGAAATCCATTATTCTTTCTTTTGTATGCAAGAATTTCCTTTGTGGAATATACATCAACATTGTATAACGGGTTTCTATGTGACAGGTTAGTTATTAATTTATCTAAGCTGTTCATTTCTGTCAAACTGGCTTGAAATTCTGCTGATACTCCAATATTAGGTACAATAATTCCAATGCAGACGCATTTCATCTTGGATACGTGACTAACAATATGCACCTTTTATTACTTAAGTCTCATGATTGCGAGATTGCGTAAATACCTTTGTACGGATGTGCACACTCAACTCATAATGCATATATTCTCAACACCTAGTAGGAACATTAACAACCATACTCTTATCGTATACGGGACTATAGACATGGTTAGGTGATGATCATATTTGGTTGTACATATTATATTGTTATGACATTGTAGATTGTGGAGAACCTGATTGGACGCTTTCGAGCCAACTTTGTGATCGGTGTATTAAGAAATGAAGCTTGGAATCATAGCAGAAACCCCGAGAAATTGATTGCCTACGAGGAAGAAACTTGGGATAGTGTACAACTGGGAAATATGGTGTTCAAGGTAAATCTTGTCTGTTGTTATGTGTAAGAAAAGCTCTGGATATATCCCAGCTGCCTATATTTACGTAGAATGTTTCAACTAACTATAGGTAGCCAGATATTATTAGTTTCTGCTTGTCTATTATTGATTCTTTAAGTAAGGAAAAGTACAAGCAACACCTACGTACAATCCGAAATGAAAAATGGCCATGATTAAATGTGCACTTCATCATTTACGTTATGGTGAGCTGGAAAGGAATTTTTGATGGCTTAATGAGTTTTTTAGTTATTAATAGATTTATCCATCAATAGAGACCCCTGGGTTGTTAAATCCCAGCCTGAAGCAGAGGAACTATAATAAAAGTTATTTTTAATAAGAAGTAGCAATATTAATTTAGTGCTTCGTTCTACAAAGGCTTAGAGTATATGATTTATTAATTTCCTAGGTATAGATATGCGTTATCTGAGACTTTCATTTATTTCCATTATTTAAGAGTATTCATGCATGTCGACTCTGTATTGTTTATTATCAACGATAAGTAAGCAATCCATCAGCTCAGGTGCAATCGATTCAAATACTACAATAAATGACAGGTACTACTTATAATATAGTAGATATAATATGGCACACAATCCAACAATCGGTATAGTTTAGATTTAGTGTAGAATGTTTAGCGTAGCGTATTTATTTTTGAAAGTAGGAAAGTAGCAATTTATATTAGAAATTCCGGAGAAGTTCTCATAATTCATTTAAGTGCAGAGAACCGATGTTAAGAAGAATACGGATGACGACATATGCCATTTAGTAGGTGGGTAAGTGTAAAGGAAACCACAGTATATATTTTCATGTCAGATATAAAACATTTTGTTGGAGAAAAAATCTGCTTTTCAATTTCCCCAATGTAGCGCAACAGGAGAAAATCGAAAAATTCCTATCATATTTCTTCATTCACGCTTTCTGACCACGCTCTTATTCTCTTGAAAGAGTCTCTTGTACAAGAGATTTTCTTACAACATATATACATATGCCTGCTTCTACGGTGAGCACTTGTAAATAGTATTCTTCTCCTTGTACCTAGTAAGCCTAGCGTGTTACAGTAGCAAGTGCCTATACAACTACATAATCGTAAGTATAAAAATGCTTTTCTCTTCGTTTTCTCAAGAATATAATATGAAATAAAGAAAGAAAGGATAGGAATGAATGGGTCAGTAGCTCAGAATCCAGTTAGGCTTTTATTGAATTTCCCTTTTAGACAGAGGATTCACTACGAACATAAATCCAAAAACTATTATTACTTCAGGAATCTGTTTTCAAAGCAAACATGCGTATCTTTAGGCTTCTTGATTTTATGGTTACCGATGATGATGCCGTAGTAATATTTTCGAGAACCTAAATACACTGAACAATATGTCCCCAAAATACATTTTCCATCCCTATACTGCATTAAATATGTCCTTCTCTTTGTCTACAAGAATTTCTCTAGTTCTACGGTTTTATATTCTGTATAAGAACTGCAAAATTTTACATAGAGTATGAGCATTAACTAATGATTTTATTCATGGATATTAGTATGTAAGCCTTGTATGGACGTAATAGCGTAATATGTTACTGTTAGCTACAACAAGTGTTGGTAGGAAGATATTTGGAGAAGAGGTGCTGGAATATTAGGACAGAGAAGATATTTTAGTGAGGTGAATGTAAAGGAGAGCTGAAATGAATTTTATTTATAGAGTGGAGGGCCTTGTATGCGATGTGCGACGATCTGCATGGACCAAAAGACAAGTGAGCGAGGCTCGGAGCCTCTTTTGACGTTGTCAGCAAGTCGCGGAGGGAAGGCGAACTTCGGGATCCACCTTTACTGTGTGAGTGGAGCGAAGAGTGAAGAAAACCGCGATGAAGTGACTGTAGCAAATGGGAGAGGAAATGTGAATGCAGTGACGGAGAAAGGTCTTAGTCCAAATGTAAGCAGAGATTTACGTACTAAGGGAGAGAGGAACGTCGCTGGTAGCCTGAGCTCTTCTCAAAGGAAATCCGTATTGGAAAACCGGCAGTTGGCATCATCATTATCATCATCCGATTCACTCAATTCCACTTTCAGTAGCACTACTCCGAGCAGCAACTCCTATAACACTACACCTACTCCGTCACTTATTCCCAGTTCAAAAAACTTCCACTCTGATGCGACAATTTCCACTTCAGTGCAAACCATTCACATTGGAGACCCCGTGAATGTGAATGTTCATGGAATTCCAAATCCCTCGACAACAGACTCCAGTAAACCTCGTTTCACTTCAATTCCCAATCCCAGGGCTACTTCCATTCCAACAATAAGTCCGGAAAAGAAAAGGATAATAGATAGCATAGACTGATGCACTGTGGACCTACTTCTACTCTTGTCATATTCTAAGTCTTCTCTTTATCTCTAAATAACTTCACATAATGAAATCGCAACAGCACTACTTTATATGTATGTTAATGCATGCACAATGTAAGCTGAACAATATCGTGTCCTATTCAATGAAATCCATTACTTCACATTCCATTTCCTTGAATTTGTTAATTTTGAAAAATTGTGTTACAATTTAAATGTCCCTTCGTATTAGACATCTATTTCTATGATAAATGTTCCGATGACACAGTATTTCCCTAAATGTTCCTCTTTGTTAAAGTCTATTTTATTAAGCCTAACAGCATAATGTACTGATATTTTGAGTGGGTCATGAAAATGGCTATGTAAATTTATAAATTACAGGAAATACATGTATTAATTATATTCAATATCAATTAATCCATAAATAAAAGTTGCCCTATCGGTTACATTGCTGGTCATCCTGGTATTGCGTTGTGTTTTTATGTAATAGGAAACGTTAGACCAACAACAGATAAATAATACTCTATTCTCAATAATGTAGATAGGTAGTGGTCTGCTTCATTAACCATTTAGCATGGTTCGTACAAAAATCCTACGCTAGTATTACATTAACTTAGTAATTTACTACCCATACTCACAAATGTAATGTAAAATTATCAAAGAAGGGTAACACAGAATTACCGCATATGTTGAGATTCATAACATACAATTAAATGCACAATATTATATTAGCATACACAAATCCAAATGTGGTTCCGTTAGGGAATGGAATAGGTGTAGCTATTTTATTACGCAGATTTGTTATACATACTTGTATTATCGGCAATCTTGAAAAATTCTTGTCAAACAGGAAAATATTACGTAAAACAAAATAGTTGATAATTCAAACATTAAGTACTAAATTAGGTATATCATTCTAACTGTACTTTTAAATATAATATATTACACCTAATGATGATGGACTATATCATTTTAACATATACTAAATATAAAGTCAATTGATTGTCCTGGCATTTACGTGTAAGCATGCTGACACACATTTTCAAAGACTTCTTAAAATTGTCTTTGCTTTTGACAATTTTACTCATCACTAATTGTACCGGACAGCTTAAGTCGTGTACGGAGGAATTAAATGGGGAAAAAATCTCAACACATGGTGCAGATGGAAAACACATAATATTTAGGTAATTTAATTTTTTATTCATAAATTACTTTATCTGATGAGGGTTGTACTTATGTCTTTCAGACTAAGTGCTATAGAAAACGAAAACTCTTTACCCTCTTGTCCAACTGGGGAAACTATTGTACCCTTGAGTCATGACGATGTTAAACTGGCCCCAAGAAGGAAATTTTTAACCAAACATCTATGGACTGAACTTCCCGACCTCTATTTTACCAATAAGGGAGTATTTGGTTTAAAAGAGGGAAACCATACACATTATTACTACCCGGATGAGTTTTGTGTGACAATGTAAGTCAATGTTGTTAAAATAGATTATTCTTTAAATGGAGTATTTAATTTTCGAAACTGTAGTTTAGAAAGAGGCAGAATTGGCAGCCCGCTATACTCAACTTTAGGAATTCGATTGTGCAATCCCAGCTGTAAAGGGACTACCCCTTGTATTAAAAAATGTTGTCCTATGGAACAAGCATTTAATTTAAGTTCTGGTGTATGTGAACCCACGAAGTTAAAATGGTCCCCTTTTCTGTATTCTGAAGCAACCAGTGGACGCTTTACTCCTAAAAGTAAATTTCGTCCCCATTACATAAATTATATTTTAGAATGTTCTGCTGCTGATGACGATGAGGACCCTTATGACTATTGGTTTGACAAAACCTTACCAAGTGTTCCTCAAGCTACAAGGACAAAGTATAAGCACTACTCACAAATTGTTTTTTACAAATAAAGGTTAAAGTCAAAAAGAGCATAATTATACTACCTTGTAAAATGACAGATTTAAACTTC
Source organism: Yoshiicerus persimilis (assembly GCA_020352615.2). Taxonomy (NCBI): domain Eukaryota; kingdom Metazoa; phylum Arthropoda; class Collembola; order Entomobryomorpha; family Tomoceridae; genus Yoshiicerus; species Yoshiicerus persimilis. The sequence continues at coordinate 33,714,768 of CM036940.2, read as the reverse complement.
TTGAAGATGGAACCATTTTTACCATCAGTGGAAGAAGGGAGTGGTCTAAATGGACAAACCAAAATTTTTGTATTGATGCAATAACAAGTAGTGCAAATAGAAGCAGAAGAGCTAAGTCTAATGTACCCGAAAGCGAACAAGTTGTTATTATGTGCCGTGAGATCCAAGAAGAACAGGTAAGTCAAGATATTAATCTAGTTTATTAGCAAAACATGCTTTAAAGGTCTTTTTCTTTTTAACCACCATACCACTAAAATTTAGTCTCTCAGATTTACATCTATACTGTATTCCGGGGTCATGTACTTCGCATCAATATTTCTACTCCTCACATGTTTTGTATATCTGTTACTCTGGGATCAGCAAAATATTCATGGCTGGACTGTCTTTTCACTGGTACTAACCATGTTCTTCATGTTTATCTTCATGGGCTCATCAAATCTTCTCAAATTCCTGAGTAGTTCATCAAATAATTTACAAGGAAGTCCATTATGTGTTGTCAATGGTAAAGTACTCCAGTACCTTCTATTGAAAAAGACAATATCAGAATCATCCATTTACAGCGTGTCTTATTAAAATATTTAATACGTTTTTTGCATTCAGGCATTTTAGCCCACTACTTTTTCCTTTCAACATTTATCTGGTTATCAATTATCAACTTGGATCTCTTTCTTACCCTTAGGTGGGAGTGAAAGCTTTAACTTTTCTTTATAAAACTGCATCTTTAAAGAATAAACGTAATAATAACAACTTTTTACAGATCTGTCACAATTTCGAAAAAGTCAAGTCAAATAGGAAAATATATTGTATATGCCATCGTATCATGGGGCATTCCTATTCTTGTGGTGTGCACTGGAATAACACTCGACTATGTATATCCGTATGTATTTATCACCAAACGCTACCTATATATAACACATTGCACAAATATTTTGCGGATTTGTTACCTGAATGTGCATTAATTACTGTTTGCATTGTGTTACACTCCATTTTGCTATTGCAGTGATGATGAAAGTTTAGTTCCAGTTCCAGATTATGGACGCGAAGTCTGTTTTATTACTCTTTCAGCCCAGGGAATATACCTTTTCTATATCATTGGGTTTCTTTGGTTTTTCAATTTAGTTTTTATTAGTGCAACATTCTACATTTTCTTCAGCACAAAAAAAGACGCATTAAGCCTCCGATCTCACAACACTTCTCAATTTAAAACGTAATAGTAATACCATTTGACACCCTAAAATATCTTTGTTTTAAATTTGTAACAAAAATTTCTGACAGACTCGTCATTGTGACAAAACTACTGATAATTCAAGGGGTCACATGGATTTTTGAACTAATTTCTTGGCTCCTAACAAAGGATGAGGGAGGACAAGCTTGGTACTGGTATGAGTATGTTGTTGACGCATGCAATCTTTCCCAAGCTGTTCTTATTTTTATCATATTCGTTTGCAAAAGAACAACAATTGTCCAGTTGGAGCAGAAATATCCTCTATGTAAAAGTAAGAATTCAAAATTACTAATTCAATATAGACTGTGTATATGGCAAATTACCAATCAATGCACAGCCATTTACATCCATAAAACTGGATTTTATTTATCTTACGGATATAATTAATTTGCACAGGAATTTTTACATCAAATGAAAAAAAGAAGACAGAGTCACTTCCTTTCGTCAGAATTTACAAATCAATTAAATAGTTTGACGTACGTAACCTTCAAGAATTGATTTATCAATGGTTCTGTTGATTCTGTTCATATAAAATTGATACTAGTACATGGGGATCATTGCAGAGATATTGTTGACGTTATTAAAAGATATACTGAACTAACTGAACAGATAAAAGTCGATAAAATTTAGAAAACATCGTGTTGTGAAATTAGAATGGTTTTATTTGCACTATTTATCCTATTTATCATATTAATGAGTCACTATTATATTGACTTACTTAGCATCCCTGGAATGAAAGGTGCGGTCATTACCATTCAGTTATCAGTATTTTCATTTACAGCTTTTGATATGTATAGTGTAAATGTAAAGATACAACAGCAACTTACCAGCTCCTGGCATTTGATTACTCATACATGTGCAACGATACATATGTGCTGTGCTGATTGTAGTCTAAGTGGACCATTCACAGGAAAACTGCACTACAGTTAACGGTCAATAAGCTGAAAATAACAAATGATACAATAATTAATACGGACAAGGTTAGGAGCAAAGGATTTGCTTTGTGTGCTATAAACCACAAACCAAGCAATGCGGTAACTGATGGACATCCGTTAGTATCTATTTACTATTTTCCTACGAAAGAATGTATTTTTCATTGCGATGATGCATAAGGCATACTATGAAATAATTAATTTAGTAAAGGTTAGGTAATATTCTCTGTATTCATTCGACTCATCAAATGAGTTTTGGACCTATAGGTACGTACACATTTATAATACTCTAAAGATTGAACATGTAGTTTTTCCAAAATTAAAATTTTGCATTTCTATCTTATTAAGCCATAATCCGATCCAAGTGAAATCATAGTGTGGTCGAATGAATCTACAGTTATTCTATTTCGCTCAAAAATAAGTGCTTTGGTAAAGAGTTTAAGTGACCACAATAGTGTAACAATACCTTTCTGCACTTGCTAGTTCAAATCATTTCAAAATGTGGGGCAGATCTGCACTACCAACAATCTATGCATTTGTAATATTGCAAATAGTATTTTTAACTGAATCTGTTTCATCACATCAATCGATACCAATATGTAATAGTAAACTTAAAGGAAATGAAATTACTGTTTATGGAGACGATTGGAATTTCTTTCAACTTCGGTATGCTTTTACATATGAATAAAGAACCGTGAATCAATTGTCACGCTTTTGGTTTCCACTAATGCTTATTTGTTTGGAAGGTTATCAAGCAAATCTTTAGAAAATTTGAACTGTCATAACGGGACATCTCGGGTTGGGTTTCCGGTTTACCAACAGTCTGAACTTCTCCATAGGGGGGAAAGTTTGGATAAAGCCACGGCGGAGCTAAAGGAACAAGAAAGTAGACACCAATCCAAGCCTATAATTGATGCTGCCCGAAAGAAAGTAGCACTTCACTCACCAAAAGAGACATATTTCTTTCCAGATGGGACACTCGGAATAATAAAAGACGGAGATCACCATTATTTTGAAACCGATGACTATTGCGTTATCAGGTAAATAAGCACATGTACATGGATAACACAGTTAAGATAACAGGCGAATGCGTATTGTACAAATATCTTGAGACTGATTACCGTTATGGGGCTTCAGTTCTTATAATCTAATAAAATCACCTGCCATGAATTTTATGTACTTTGTAAACAGTATGAAAATATTTTAGCAATACATGCAAACCCGGTTTTCTTTATGTTTACATCGTGAAGCGAAAAATTAGGCATAGTGCAATTCTACTTTGAATCTTCCCAAGATAATCTAATTATATGTATGAATGCTAAAAACACAGTAATAGTAAGACAATTTTTTCTTCTTTAGTTGGAAGTTTGGAAGAAATCAATATTTCCCTTATAATTGCAGTTTGATTGTTGCAACCCTGAAGGGGTTACATACAATAATTATTGTTTATCTTTATGGATAATTCTAATAACTACTTAATTTTCTTTTAGTGTCAATACCACTGCAATCGAAATACAATTTTGTGAACCACATTGTGAGGAAAATCATCCTTATCACCCTTGTATTAAAAAATGTTGTCCTTATAAGCAATCATTTAATCCACACCGCGGATGTGAGCCAATAGATGGTAATGCGTCTTATTGGTCTGCTTTCCTCTACTCTGACGCTTACGACGAAAAACCGTTAAATAACTCAAATTTTAAGCCACACTATGTTTACTACTTGCTGGATCCGCGATGCAGTTGCAATTCTAATCAGAACTGCCATAATAAGGTACTTATTCAACTAAGCTTACGTGAATCTTAATCGACTGATATGGGATTCGTGTTTCTATTATGAATTATGACTATTTGTTTAATCGAACAAACAATTAATGATCTTGGAAGTAAGCTTTAGTTTTAAACTATATTAAGGGTCCAACACAGGAAACCTGGTATTCTAGGACGTTTCCAAGTCCAGATGGGATTGTAGAAAAATCTCCGTAAATTATTTACTTTGCTACTTTACTACCTATAAATGATATATCCTAAAAACATTAATTATACAAATATACACTTCCATTTTTAGCTAATGATGTAAATATAATTGACAATTTCATACACATCACATGTACAGTTTCAAAATTCTGAAGGATGGGTCTCTTCATTACATTGATAACTACCGAAGGTGGGTGAAGTTAGACAATGGTCACTTCTGTATTGATGCTATTCAAAATTACGACGTAGAAAGTAACTTTAGTGGCCAAGGAATGGAAAGCGAACAAGTTGTTGTCAGTTGTGCTGTCGATACCCCACAGGTTCATATTCATTATTATTTCAATAGGCTCCTACCTGCTTGCTTTAGTAATTTCAAATTCATAATATTGAAGTATATAAAATTGTATGCTTTTTAATTGCTTTCGATTACCGCATATAGCTTGATTGCACCTTCTGCCAAATTAATTGAAAATGATTTTTCTTTGTCTAGTCTAAACTCTCTATTGTTTATATGGTGAGCATGTACATTGCTTCCATATTTCTACTTCTGACCTGTATAGTATACGTGCTATTATGGGATAAACAAAATGTCCATGGCTGGACAGTCTTTTCACTTGTGCTCTCAATGTACTTGTGGTTCATCTTTATGGGAACTGCACATCTCTCTGGTATACTTTCTTCGGGTGTGGGAGGTGGCTCTGAACATGAGAATTCCACATTGCAAGACCTAGATTTCAACTCTACTACAATTGAGGAAATCTCGGGTGAAGATACCTCCAGTGGCACAGTATTGTGTACTCTTAACGGTAGATTACTGTTACCACAAACAAGGAAAAATTATTTTTAATATATGTAATAGTTATTCTAATGCAAACGAATTATTAATTTTTGATAGCAATACTGGCCCACTTCTTTTTCATCTCAACGTTCAGTTGGCTAACTTTTATCAACCTTGACCTATTCCTGACATTCAAGTAAATAAACGGCTTTGGCAGTTTTTATCTCGTTTTATAGGTTTTCAAAATTGAATTTAAATTATGCGAGAAATGCAATCTTTGAACATTTGGAGGCTAAGAAGTAGATTAAGCTAACTATATTGTTTTCCGCAACTATCGACTATTTATATACACTTTATATAAATTCCTTCACCAAATATAATTCAAATCATTGTTTATGAATACAGATCGCTTTCTTCTGTGGTAGGAAAATCTAAAGGCATGAAAAAATTTATTTCGTATGCAGTACCATCCTGGGGTTTGCCTTTCATTGTGGTTCTTGTTGGAATTATTTTAGATTATAAATATCCGTGAGTATATTGCACAACTTTAAAATTTCAGCATTCACTAAATTAATCGCTAAAATTATTTTAATGAAGTTTATCGCTATTTACAGGGACAGAGAAAGTTTAGTCTTAACTCCAGAATATGGAAAAGCCTATTGCTTCATAGCTCCGTGGGCGCAAGGAGTATACGTTTACTACATTGTTAGTGTTCTCTTGGTCTTGAATTTTATTTTCGTAACGACGACATTTTTCTTCCTATATCAAGTCAAGAAAGTTACCGGGTCGATTAGGTCCAACAAAAAGAATGATAAGCAACAAACGTATGGAAATAATTCTTTACTTCATATTAACAGTTTGCAAACTTTGTAAAGACTTTCTAAAAGATGCTCATTTCATTTGAAAATTACATAGATTTCTTCTTGTTGCCAAACTGTCAGTTGTGATGGGTAATTTAATAGAGCAACCTTATTATTATTTCTTACAACGTTACATTTATTGGCAAGATAAGTTCGTTAAATTATTGTGTTATAGGAATCACCTGGATTTTTGAGGTTATTTCTTGGGCTACAACAAAAGAACATGATGATACAGCTTGGTACTGGCTGATATTCGACATGTATAACCTTTTCCAAGCTGTTCTCATCTTTATTACTTTTGTTTGCAAAAGGACCATTATGACTCAATTGGAGCAAAAGTATCCAATTTTTAAAAGTAAGTTCAAATACAGGCAATTGATAAAAATACAATAATTGGTATAAATTCTTAATCAAAGTTATTCCAATTCGCATTGTGTGATGTTATCCGCAAATTAGCATTTTGTTTTGGAAACCCTTTACAGGTTTTTTTGCTTTGTGTGGGTGCTCAAAATTTCTTTCTTCTGCAAGCAAAATTCGAAAACCTGCTGGTGTATCGGGCACAGACGCTTCATCTGCTCTTACACACTCAACGGATGACTCTAGCAATTGGAATCAGGCTTCAGTCTCTTTAAAAACCATGGAAAGAGCCAATGCAGACGATTTTGACTGCACTATTCCTACTTTAAAATCTTTTGAAAAAGCTCACAGTGATTCTCCTTTACTGTCTAAATCTTCTAAATAAGTGTGTACTATTTTTTTAAGTTAGCCATTTCTGAGGGACATGCATTTAACTATAATTTTGTCGATTGCACAGCTCAGAATTTCCTGCCTAAATGAGCTTGCAGTACTAATATATTTTTCCATAATATGTCAAGAAATAATATCTTACGCAAATTCTTGAAATGCAATGACACTTAAATTTTCGTTATTTTAAAGCTTGTATGGGAAAAGACTAGGGAAATTTTGAAAAAAATCTCACTGTTGACAATTAAAAGTATTTCCAATCCAAGAATTTTTTTAGTTAACTGAATAAATATACAATAACATCCGTTATTGTCTTTTAATCGTTATGCGTATATAAAGAGTACAAGCTACGGCACAGTTGTACGTAGTAGTTATTTTATTAGACTAAGGAATATGAACACTATACGATAATAAGACGAAACATTTGCAGGTTATCGAAAAGAATATTTTGGAATTTTCAAATGTATTTCAAAATACAAATATTGATATCTGCGAAAATATTAAATGAAAAAAGAAAGTCGCAGAAGGGTAAACAATAGCGAGGATTTGCTGTCTTAATTTGTCTTATAGGATCCGCGTTTTCATTTATTCTAGTTTAAGGATTATTTGAGATAGGTCTTTCGAATAGCCAGCATCTAGACTTCAGTAGTATACCGGAAGGCAAAGTTCAATATGAAAATAATCCTCGTGACAGCCTCCCTCGATGAACTAACAAAGTTTGCCATCATCTACGTAATTATAGAGACTATACTTATCTTTCACAGATCGTGTGAAGTAGAGTTCAAAGGAAAACAATGAGAAATCCCCCACCAGGTTATACTCAGACAGACATCTACAATAGAGCCTCATCGTGAGGATTTTTGTTTTGTCTCAGTCTCATGTGTGTACACACTATCAATAATGTAATCTTCCCAGAAACACATTTCAATTCTGACAACGGCAAAAAAATGAATACTTGTGCCTAAACCTATCCAACTTAAGCCAACTACTTAGCACGAAACCTGCCATACATTGTTTGATTAAGTATTTCTGAGGGTTTTCAATTTCATCCGGCACAAGCACTAGTAGGTCTTTACCATTGTACAATGACTTTAGTTTGCCCGCCAGAAAGTCTAGAGAATTCAACTGTTTGCCCTGGAAATTGTTTTTCCCGTATTCGTAAAAAGAAATTCACCTGTGCTCCTCAAAAATATAAACTAAGCAGCAATATGATGTAAGTAGAATGAAGTGAACCCTTTCACATTCTGCGAAATAAAATCGTACCTTATTATAAGTTGGCTAAGGTGACGAATATACCTAAAACCTACATAGGGTTTCCGTTGCATGTTACTTGCAAATCTTTCTCCTGGAATCATCGAATTACCTTACCAAATCTTTCAAATACATTACGTAGGTAACCTTTTGAGAGTGAGTGTAAGTGTGACTTTATTAAACCGGACTGATCTCGAATACTGATGTAACGCGCAGCAGGTATCTACTTTGCAGCCGTAGGTAAACAAAGAAAAAGGCAACAAGGCTTTTTGACGCAACTCTTCCATGTTTTGTTTGGCTATCTCAATTTTACTGTTCCTTCTTCAATTTCAACTTCAATTCTCTCTGGCCCTGGTCTTATCTTGTTTTTGTTTCATTTGTTTCGGCCGTTTCTGTTTAAAGGAAAATAATTGGATGTTTTTCACCGCTCCTCTCAAATCATTTTTTCAACCGTCTTCAGTGAATTGATTGTGCATTTGCTCAAAGTATAAATATTTGCTGTATTAAGCGGGCTCATTTTCTTAATTTACGTTCAATATTTGCATATGTCGACTATTCCTTCACTTCCAAGCATTCAAATTGCCAAATTTTGATGTGTGGAATTGCTGGACAGTTTTTGATAACTTTTGCTACTGAAAAACAGACGAGTTTGGAGTGGCTATAATTTGTATAACTTATAATATAACCATACAGTAAAAAATAATTCTAAAATAATGCTTATTATATCATGTAATAAAATGGCACATAAAACATTGGTATACCTTTAGTATACCTACATTACAAAGAACCATAGGTCTACCTTATGTAAGGTAAATTGCATTTACACAACAAACAAAATGTATTGAAATTGTTCACATTGGAAAATGGGTTTTAGGATGTGGAAAGCAGTTCTGAGAACATATGCGTTAGCTATTTAAACCGAAAATCGAATTCACAGCGACTTGGGAAATGGGTAGCCACTGAGAATAATAGATGCCATCGATTACGTTACTTCACACAAAGGCAAGAGATAATGTGTTCCTAAGTGGTTGGTTGGGAGTTGAGTTGACCAAAAGTGGCTAAACTCGGTTTGGCTTTTGACTCAAAATGATAAGTTAAAATTGCAGTAACAAAATAGTCGATAAACGTAGTTTCTGTATACCTATGTTAGCTTCTGTGTACTATTCCATTATAAGTTCAGCAATACAGGAAATCCCTACCTTAGAACACCTTTCCCCAAATATAACAAACGTACTGAGTATAGTAGTGTACTGCCATGTAACTGTCGAGGACGTATAACCGAAAATAATATATTTGTGAAGGAGTTGACCCTATGAGACCAAACATTGGTAATAATGCAATATCTGTAGGTAATACTATGAAAGAGAGTATTGATATTGATACTCTGTCGTCACCAAGGATGTAAGTAAGTAGAAATACAAAGAAAATCACATTACAAACCGTTTTCCCTTATGGATTATCTCACTTTTCACTTTATAACTTACTCGCTATCATGCAGTATTGAAAGATACTTCGGACATCTATATGTACATAGACGTGCTGCATTGTAGTGACAAAGGGAGAATTTTGAGACGACTCATGAAATATATATCTAGTACCCATTGACAATGGACATTGAATCCAAGTCCATTTTGTGCCGTAATAGAGGAGACTTTTCAAAAGTAGAGTTATCGTTATACAGCGTAGAGCAGAAAGAGAGTCAATTCCCACAAATGGCAGTGAGGGCTCCTAAGTCTGATTTCCAGTGCCGTCTCAAGTCTGTGCCAAAAAGAGTATAGTAGGCTAACGTCATGTGATGAAGAAGGGCATTGCAAATACCCAAACCGCATTTCCTTTAACTTATGTTCTATTTTTACCTGGAGTGGACTTAGGAAAATTTATCATTGTCTATTTCCTGACATTCAACATTGGTCCACTCCACTTTGCTCCTATATCTTTTATTTATACAAGGAAAATATATTTTCTACAGTTGAACTGAACTGGGCTGATTGTGAGGAGAGTAAGTGAACCTTCTGGGCATTGAGTATTTTGTCATTGTCAACCCTAAGTGAGGCTGGCGATTGTAAATAAAGAAAGCAAGAAGACTTACTGCGTACATTTATTCACTGGGAAGCAGAGCCACGCTACATACGTACTACATCGTTCCGTTAGCTTTCTATTTGTATTTACACAAGGTATGTGCATGTGACTGAGGTAGACTTCCCAAATTTAGTACACTACGTAGAAAAGACAGTTGCTCTGTAGACTCCACTGTAGAATTGCCTTCCGTAATACATTCTTTATCTTTAATGATGAGTAGAGGAAGGGTAATGCTTGCTCAAGAAGAGTAATATCTACAACACCAATACAAGTAGCTAATAAAACTGGAGTATGAATTAGTTCGATACTACTGTCCTTTTGTTTCCAGTTCGTTTCCTTGCAATACCAAAGCACTAGTAGCATACTTAACTGTGATTGAGTTTTCACTTTATCTTCCGAATTACCAACCTAAACGTTCTTACTATTTACCTATGTAGATGTTAATTCCAAATAGTACCTCCGTTTAGTATACTATACCGTAAGTGGCATAAAATCCGTCATCCTATATTTATTACTCATACAGAAATGTAAATCACCAAATCATAGCTCTGCACTTTAGATACTTTATACTGTTCTGGTGTAGCGAAAGCAATGTGAAGAATGCGGGTCCTCGTGTATTTCGTTATGATCACAGATTATTATGGTAATCCTCTAGTGTTGCGTTGTGCCTCACGTAATGCTTTACTACAGTGAACACAATTTTAACCCTAGAGTCTTCCTATTTAAATACAGTTTTGCTGTTTTGCTTAGTATTGGTATTTACAGAGAAATAGTTTACGAAGATTTACCTAAATAATGAATTCTCACTCCTCTGCAGCTCTGTGTGTGTCTATTGTCTGCATATAATGTTTAGATAATGGAATACACCTTGGTATAATATTTCTGTATATATTAAGGTAGGTATGTTGGCTTGGCTGTGTGTATGGAACTGAAAGTCAGTCAGTACATTACACATTAGACATGCATTGCAAATTATCATGTCAATGTTCTATAGACAGCTACAGACACACAGGGTAGTTAAGACAAGATATATTATTACATTTCAAACACCCAATATATCAACATCAACCCCAGACCAGGCCAGGAAGCAAGTAAAATCAGCGAACTATAAAGTCTAGTGGATGGACTGACAGTAGCTAACATGAGGAAGCAAGTTAAGCGAACCGTAAGTAGCAAGTATACACACTTACACAATTTACACATGAACATGTACCTCTCTACGTGTAAAACCAGTCAAGTCATGCCAAGCCTGCCTCCAGTTCCCTACTGACTGACACGATTGATTTAGTCAGTTTCATACAGAATTTATTCTACATACTACATCCTTAACCACACGTTATACATGATTACAGTTGATTGTGCTGGGTAGCTGCATTTCTATATACACAGCTATGTGCACACTTATTCCACTCCTGTCTTGCCGGACAGTATTTTCTCTGGCTGCAGATACACTCCATATCTGTAATAATAACCTTGTTACCTAACCTTTTAGGTAGTCCAAAGCGACCACACAGAGAATTACTTTGTGGAGTGGAAGCCAATGTCATGCTAAGCACTATAGCATTTATTGAAACGTAAATCTTCCTACTTTATCCATTAAGGACTATAATAAACTTTCATAATAAACTGTAGTCCATTACTTACATACGTTACGAGCTACATGCATCTTCTTTTGTAAATACCCAAGCACTGCATTATTATGTGATTTAAGGCATATTGTGGTTAAGTATGATTTATTCCCAAAATGTAGCGTTACTAGTGTTAAGTAACTACTTATAATAAGTAGTCAAGGAATACAAATATTAGATGTACTCAAAGGATATTTGTTGTGATTTCTAATACAGTTGTTAGCAAACATTCATGTGAATGCGTACACTAAAAACATTTCACATTTCAGACACATTTCTACATTAACAAGTATGTTTTTCAATTGTTCTATTTAGGGACTATTATAATTTAAAAGAGTAATCATGTAAACACATCAATGCTGTAATATGTACAGATATTACGACTTCAAAGTGAGTAATGCTTACATATAGCATATAGCAGTCAGTTTCACTCTTGCAATTGCAATATTTCACGAGAAGATTTACATTCATCAATCTTTCAAACATGCCTTGATAGAATTTCATTGAGAATTAATGCCGGTTGTGATATGAAAATTAATGATGGAGTGAGAATGGTATTGACAGCTTGCGGTAAAGTTGCCTGCAGAAATCTTTTGTTCCATGTTGAAGGGAATATGAATTTACCATTTAAGATTGTTTAGGACTTAAACTATGGACCATGACATTTGTGTAGTGCATGGTCTTTCTTATTCAGACAGCGGGCTGATAGAGGTAGTAGATAGTTTGGATTACTTATGCTTTAGTCGTGGGGTCAACTTTGGTCTCAGGTTTGAGTTGGTCCTACATTCATTTGGTCCTGCCTGAGTTGTCCTGATCTGAATTGCTTCATATCTCTGCTCAAATACATTTAATAAAGAAAATTAATTAGCTTGAAAAATAGAAGAAAGGCAAAGGAAAGAAAGACGAAAGTGATCTTTACTATTCATTAGTATAATTTTATAATAATATGCAAAGTGATCAAGCGGGCATGTTTCGTCTTACCAGGACCAATCTGTCCGTATCTAGTCATTATTTGTTGCGCGCGTGCGCTGCGCGTTGTCATTTTATTTGTTTTTACATACATAGGACACAATTTTGTAAAAGGAATAACTTTAAAACATACTGAAGGAACTGTGTATTTAGTCTGATTTGATTATGAAATTATACTCCTAATTTACATTACAATGCTTGTTTTTGTAAGTTCTAGACTTTGACTACAGTAGATGCTTACAATTAGTAAATAGACTCCTGCCATGCTTTGATATTTGATATTCCATGTCAAGTTTACTTAGTTTGAGATGAGAACTAACATGTAGTAACAGAATACATTGCATTTACACTATTCTTGCCATAACGCTACCTTAATTTGATAGCAGCAAACTAGAAGTTATCTAAATTCAAGCTGTTGCTTTCCCTTTAATTTATAGGTAATCAGTAATCGGAGAGTAGCACCTGATTGAAGGAATCTTCCAGCTATCTCTTAATTTATCTGCTAAATTGGTATACCTGAATAACGAATGGCATACCTGCCCATAGTAGGACTACCTCGGAGAAAGCAGAAATAATAGAGATTTGTAATGGTAACTACAGTGTTATGAAGTGTAGGATAGTACATTTCGGGAGTACGTGCAAAGTATTTGTTTATGCAGAAGATCAGTGCAGTAGATCTCTTCCTATGTACTCTCAGCAGAGTTATGAAGAAAGACCAGTACAATGAAAGCAATGCACGGGGTTGTAGTAAACTTACTTAATATGTAAATGCTCTTTGGTTTGGAGGTGCCGTTGGGACAAGATGGAACTCCGCTTTTAGGGCACTCTGATGTATAATTAGTAGGTCATTAATTAGTAATTAATTGGAAACATGACTAGACTTCCATTAATATTCACTGTGCATCGTACACGCAGCCGTGTTTAGGAAAGTAAATTAAAACGTGGTCACTGTCGGCAGGAAGTAACGAGATTCATCTCCTCTCAAACTTACAGCGAAAGCAAGATAATAGTACGGCAGCATTGTTCACTACAGCACTGCATGGAGTTGCACAATATGCTTCCACAGATCATAAGATACGATTAAAAACGATTGCACCACCACAATGTACACTAGGTAGTCCATGGTATGATAAGGTTTTGTAGTTGCAATTACTGCGAGGTACTCACTGTAAAATGATATTTCTACATTTTCTATGTAACCAGATAATATTATAACAACCACCTCTCCAACATTATGGTCCCATACTAGCTATGTATGTACTGATGACATTAGGAAATAATTAACTATCGAAACAAAATCGAACAACAAAATGTAATCGCCGATTTAACAAAATGGCTTATTTAGTAAGCCACTTTTGAAGGATTTTATTATTTTTATTCTCATTTTTATCTATTAGTAACACATACATATACAGATCTTTTTATTCGAAACAAAGTAAGTATTGTTAAATCTACTTGGTTATTTACGTATAAGACAGGAAAATTATTGCTAAATTAAATTAAAAATTACTTGCACAAGTATTTAACTAGCATGGAATATTTTAGGTGTCAAGACTGCATTAATCGACTATTACTACTACTATTATTATGAACTCAAATCGTGTGAGGTAGATCTTGCTGGACAACTAAAAATAAAATTGTACTTTTGGTAAAGCATTGTAATTGTAAACTTAATACTTCTGTTACGTACTTACAAAAAATAATGCTGCTTACAGTCATAGTGAAGTAGATTTGTGTCTAAAGAGGAGAATGTTTGGTAATGCAGGCCATAGACTGTAAATAGACAACAGAAGAACATATTATGATTTTGTGGTGTTATTAATGGTATCATTGGTATCATGTATTTTAGTATTAAGACTTACCAAAGGATTAAATACCGGATAAGATACTATTTGTCAAGTCGTCAACTTTCTTCCCCATCTCCATTCTTCGGATATTAATAACAGGGGATCCATAGTATGGGTGACCGTATGGAAATGCGTATGGAGAGTCGTATGACGGTTCGGAAGATGATGATGCTTTGTAAACTAAGAAAAGAAATGCTCCAACTAGCAAGGCAGGTGTTCCAAAGTTGATAATTAGGCTGTAAAAGTTACTTAAATCTGTACTCGTTGTAGTTGCCCTCAGAACCGACTCTAATGTTGATCTTAATTGCAAATCTTCTTCCGCGGTATCCGCGGCCACAAGTCGTAATGTCTCAATTAAAGTTGAAAATAAAATCGGAAGATAAGAAATGGTTTTCATATTGCTACCAAATCAAACGAAAGAAGCTAATTACAAAATGGTAAAATTCTAACTGAAATAGTCTTGTAAATAAAGGTAAGTTGATACTTGCGAAGGGAAGTTCAACTGTGGAATGTAACCAATGAATGCACGAAATTGAAAACTTTCTTAGAATTCTGCATTTACGGCAAAAGGATGTTTGCTTGCTATAAACGAGATTTCTGAGTGGGTTGACATATTAAAGAAAACAGATGCGCCTTGTCATACCCATTTCATCCCGAAACAGGAAATCATTTTGACGTTTTGAGTGCATCACAGAAGTAGATCATAAGAACCTAACACACAATCTTCATGATCGCGTGCGAGTAAAGTATTTAGAATGCTGCCATCAATTACGCTGCTACTGAGCAGACTACTTGCACAATTACTATTTGTTATTATTAGATCTTCTGTTTGACATTGCAATTTCAAAAGCCACACGAATACTTGTAAACTGTTTTGCACCCCTCTAGTATATTAATAAATGTGAATGCCTACAATGGCACATGGGCTTGGAGCTACAGGCTATTTTTTGCAATGCGCCTCATCCCGTATCGCGCCACATTAAGTTTAATTTTCACATATATTTTATTTTATTATTGGAACGATCTTTCTGGAAAACCTTTTGAACTATGTAATCTAATAAACCTAAGACTACATTACTCAATGGTTTTTGGTGGTAATTGTGATTACAATACTAATGAAGAATATATTACAATCTTCCCTAAGTGGTTGATCAATAACTGAATTCCATTTTCAATAACACATTACATTGTGTATGAAAACAAATCAATCTATCCTTACTAAATGCTTTAATTGACCAGTAAACAAGAGTTATACTACATGGTACCCCCACTGCACTCACTACAGTGCAAGCCGCACAATTTATATGAAATTTTGGTAAAACAGTAAATTAAAAGTATACATTCATAAATGCTTTATTTGAAACTGCAATTTACAATACGTATATATATTCACTTAGATTGGCATTTAGAAAACGACATTTTCAGGTATGCCATGCGACGATTCTTGATAAATTCCGCTGTTAAATTAAATATGAGCCAAAACTTGGTGAGCCAATTTTTCGATTTCAGTTTCCAATGTAGTATGGGATCTGCGATAACCACCTCGGTAATAAAAAGCACCACCCGCAGTTAAACGAAGTAATAAATAAATGAACAAAGCGAAAATGGCGGATGGGAGAGCTATGTATGTTGCAAATAACAATAAAAGTCCCAAGCCAATATTTGCATCTCCTCCCCTGGGGGTCACTGAATTTGTAGACTTAGCACTCGTGTCCCATAAATTCAAATCGGTCAGACCACTTCCAGCAGTCTCCAGCAACAAAACTTGCTCTGCTGTTGTGAAAGTAATTAATGTGCTAATCAGAAGAAACACAACGAACCGCACCATTACCACTAATTCCATGTCAATAAAGTCACAAGTTTCTATCAAATCAAATGTAATCTGTTTGCAGTTATATATTACAGAATAGGAAACTTAAGGTTGAACACCTGCTTTTTCGTAGCTCGTGTTATTTATGATATGAGACAGAGACAATAGAGCAAAGCACAGAATAACTGCTAAATGACCAAAATTCTGTACAATTTGCACAATAGAATTTAGTTAAGTGGACTATCTAGAATAGTTTGGTATTACTATAGATTCGATTCTCACTGTCAACCAGAGAGACGTTCCATTACCTGATCTGCTAGTTATATGCTCTGTCGTTTTCTGTAGTAATACCAGTAACATGGGGTATTGTATTCCTTGTATTAATACAAGGAATCTTAACTCTCAGCTAACATTTCATTGCTGACTTATCTCAACTATGCGCTTACGTAAAATGTTCAGGTAGTATAGGTATTTTGTTGCGTGCTATGCTAAAGTCACTTGTGTCCAAGTCATGCATCTGTACGCACAGCAATTATTACTACATGTTTGATACAGGTTGCTAGCGAATGGGGATGAATCTACTTTCCTGTCCTGCCCTTCTGCATCATTTCGAATGCTACTTTCTTGTTATTCCCGTCTTGACAGAATCTCATCTCTAATAGGTACCTATATATTTTGTTATCATTTTTAAGCACCTATGTCAAATTTTCTTTATGCTACCTATTGTCTGTGCTGTGATTTCCTACCTAACTAAACAGGATTGAAAAGTTGCACGCGATCCGTTTTAGTTTAACTTTGCAATTGAAATCTGTAACTTCTAATACAGTTAAACATTTTACAGCTATACATGAAGACAAATAAATATCTCACAGTTGATGCTTCAAGTTTCTTAGAAACAGTACTGACATGAGTAACTATGTAGTTGAATGATTTAGCATTACCGTAGTAATTACCCAACTGTACTATACAATTGTACCATTACCCAAGTACAAATCTGTAAATTACCGATACCCAACTGTAAAATACTAATTGTACTTTATGCATTTCTATCATTTCTCTGAAGAGTATGTAATATAACGAAATTCCTACCTAATACTAATAAAATCCTTGTTTTTATGAATTAATGAAAAAGTATGAGGTAAACCGGGTAAACCTTAGTTTAGATTACATAACTGGAAAACCGTGTAGCTTTCAAAATGAGAATTATAGTGATACACAATTCCTAAAAGAAACAAAAAAGCACGAACCTCCAAATGACATCTTTGGCAGATAAAATAAATGAATAGTGAGATAAATAAATGAGATTCAAACTTGTTTAGTTTAAATGGTACAATGGGTACAATTTATTGAAATCATCTACTGTATCGGTAATGGTAATGCTTACTAAAGTTATTTAAAGTCAACTATTATTGTTTATGTAAATTACAAATAATGAGTGTTTGTAAGACATGGTAAGTTTAGAACAGGTTTTCTTTAACAGGGTGAAGGTTCATTTGGCTCGTCAATTAAAACGTTTTGACTAAAATATCACACCATTTAAATGTATTCGCCTAGCCTAGTCAAACATGTTGCATATATACACTCACAATACAATCTTATTAATACGGTAGGACACATTAAGTCGTCTTGAATGCTAATCACTCAAAATCGTATAACTAATACCTACGTTTTCATAAAATTATTTAATATAAATTATCATTAGTTTAGGTATTCAATTGTTTTCTTGTGTTAAATACATTGTAGTAAAAATTATCAATACTACTCGTCAGTAGAAATAGGAGCTCAAACATTTTCGTTCACTCAAAATATTTAACTCAGCTTATAAATTACAAACCTCAATGAAACTATAATTTTCAAAATCTTATTCTTACTCCCTAATAGTTATGAGTACATGAATTATTGTGAATACTTTTGAGGGTACGACTACACACTATTAACACAAGCACTGAGGTAAGTTTTAAACGAAAAATTCGACTATGTAAAAAGTCATCATTGATTTGGATGGAAGGTAAAGATTTCGTTACATTTTCAAATATATAAATGCAAAATATAACAAAAATCTGAACAAAATCGTCCCCGAAGGTCACTTGGCGTTGTTACTAAATTAATCCAAAGACTAAATGGTAGCATCTGTGCTGCATAGTAAATTACAAAAATATTGCGCCTCAAACTTTTAGAGTATCTTAGACACATTTAGTCAGAATCATCGTCAGTCGTTTCAAGATAATTTCTGTCATCATCGTCGTCAGTATAAATATCATTCCCGTTTCCGTGATGCTCAGACTCGTAAGATATCATTTCATCATCACTTAAGTGAGGACTGCCTTCCATGAATTGAGAGAATCTGTGTACATGATTCAAAGAAAAATGAATTACGGTATAAGTACATAAATGGAATGAATGCTACGTTTCAGTTACTAAGTACTACTTAAGCACGCTAATAACTCTTAATTTTACCAAAGAAATTATCTAGCATTTCTGCAACAAACCTTATTGGATCTTTTAATTTGGTGACAAGTTTCCATGATTTACAGTCCGGACTTGAACAGTATTTTCTCAGTTCCTTCAGCCCCTTTTCTGTTTCAATGGCTCCTTGTTCAAAATATTCTGCTTCGGTCAAGAGTTTTACTTTTGGTGGAAACATACGCCTGCTGCCAAGATGGAAATTAAATTAATACTCATTTAAATCGACTTATTGTTTTACATTTAAAAAATATTGACTTACTAGTATTTTTGAGCATTATAAATCAACCATCCTCCAAAATATTGAAACAATACAAGAAGTACTATAACAGCCGTAGACAGTTCAACTAAATCGCTACTTAGGTGAATCAGTGCTAGTCCTCCAACCTATTTCAAAAAAAGTAGTTTAACATTCAAGATTATAAATCACATACTTTATGTAAAATAATTTTCAAGATGTGTGGCTGCAGTTAACTTCAATATACAAACTTCAATGGCACAAACTCCTGTTCTTTTTTAGGTTCTAATGCTATTATAACACACCGAAGAAATCGAATAAGCTATAACAGTAAATACTTTACTCTTTACTCAAAAGATACTTGTGAGATTCATTGGCTTACCTGCAAAGCCCACTTAATGATGTCCAGAGTTTTTGGGTGAGTTGGTGGACCAACGCGGTAGCAGCTAACGAGAGCAATTATGGCTCCCGCGGTCATATAGACCAAGATATACGGTAGTTTTTGATGCAGCAGCTCTTCAAAATGATTCCAAGTTTCACCAGCAAAGTAAAGGCACAACACCCATAAAGCACTTAGGGTAAGATACGAGGTTTTCCCCTTGATCACATAATCAAGCAGTCCCATTAAGAATGACTTTTACTATTTACTGTAGTGTAGTACTACATAACATATATTATTTATATATACTATATTTACTATTTATCTGTTAGATAGATAACTATTGTCATGTCAAATTGATAGTACAGAGGCTGCAGAAATGTGGAATACAAAGCGGCAAACAAGCAACTGTATTAAATGGAAGCTAAAATAATGTTGCAATTTTAATGGGAGAACACTGCATAAATGAGCTGTTATTTTTTGTGGTTTTAACAAGCTCACTTTGCATACGAATAAGCTATACTTATTCTTGTCTGTTTATTATCAATGCCACAGACGGTGAACGGGTGAACTGGCGCCGCTTGTGGCAACGACAATACGAAGTTTTAATTTTGCAAACACACACATTCACACGGCCACTGTCACCACCGTTGTCGGCCATGACGCTGTGACATATACTTAAATACATATCTAAATTAACTGGGGATTTGTATTTCTAATACTGCAATCTCTTACTTTTGGAAGAAATTTCCGCATTACAAAGAGAAGAACTAAAACAGCAGCCATAGCTCCGAAAAGTGTTCCAGATGTATAAAAGAACATTGTCGACTTGGCTAACTTTGGAGCAAGGAAAAATAAGCATATTCCTAGTACCAGCAATACCAATTTCCAGGGATCGAGGGCTAAATGAGATCACATATTTAATTTAAGTTTTAGTAAATGAAAAAGTAATATTACAGGTACTACATAATATATATATTAAATTAAAATATGTAATTAAACTTTGTAGTGAACATACGCCGAATTAGCAGCATTGCGACATACGGTTTACCCGTAGAAATACCCACACAAGAGGAATTAAAAGTAGGTAAGTTGGCCTGAATGAAAACAACATCATAATATTATTTATTTTCCTAATTGATTACACTTTAAGAAAGGAGTCACATACGATTAGCTTTGCAATGCAATTGCAGTTTAATTTATTAATTATTAACTTACATCTCTTGCTCGCCAAGGTAAAAGATTAGCTGCCCACAATAAAAATTTCGTCGTCTGATGGTATTGATTACGGACGTCATCTGCATCATTACCTTTAATTAACTTTATGTCATCAGCAGAACTTATAATTCTTAGCTGTTATAGAACAAAAATGTTTTTAGAAACCAGTTGATCATTAATCATTATGGCACCATGCTTACAAAGAAAATAGTTATTTTTATACCGTAGCAGTACGGAAGTAGTAAGTCAGCATTTTCGGGTCACCATTACGGCAGAAAATTTGAAATTCATAATTTTCATCAACATTTATAGATCTTCCGCTTGAGATCAATTTATGAGCTTGGGGGTCGCCCTTCCCTATTCGTGGTTGATAGAAAGAATTGAATCATGGCAAATCCTGAATACACTAAATGGTTTCATGTTTTAATGCTATTTTATCTTTACAAGTATAATCATTTACACAACTTACTCGCCGGCACACAAGAAGCTGTTTTGACCAATAAAACAAGTGCCAGTATGAACAACTGCTTACTCCGTATCTGAAATTAGCAGAAAGTTGATTTCACTATTTAGTTTTACTTTTAATTATCATTTTGTACCATGAATCAAAATCTAGAATTTTACAATACCCTAGATTAGATAGTGATTACTACAGTGGTCAGATATTGGTAATCATCATGTGTCTTGCCTCAGGTGTATTGTATTACCGATCTTTATTAAAATAGAATAGAGTAATAAATTCCACATTGAATGACGAGTAGCGTCAGGTATGCGAAAACCTTTTTGACAAATTATTGCCTTTGGTCCAAGGAAGGCAAAAATCTCAACCCCAACATGGGGGTGAGGAATTTTAAAAGTTTACCAAAAAGGACAAGTTTCCTTTCGTTTTCTGGAAAACTAAAAATCAGATTGCTACAATATAATGTTCGCCTTCCTTTACGCATACCTGACACTTTACCCTTCCAATTTATATCTTCCTTCTATGTGGAATAGGCCATTTGCCTATTCCACATATTTGCCTATTTCACAACATTTGTAAGACGTCTAGTGTACCATTGTGAAAGTGGTCTATTACTCAATTTTGTTTTCAGAATATCAACATCTATTGGCACCACAAGACACCCATCCGCATTCAACTTCTATATCTATTTATTTAAGTTGACACAATCTATTACCAGCAAAGTGTTGTACTATCTGTTTTTGGGGAGGTAGCAGTTGGAAAACTTGTGATTGTAATTTGGAAATTGGGAAACCCCTAAGCTAACTAACTGCTAACCTAGTAAAATCGTTTTATACTCAGCTTGCCCGATATGAGGTCGTTGTAGTCGAACTGGGAATCTTATTACAAGACCATGTTATTATGATTTTCCGAAAAGCAAACTAAAGGAGCAGAGGGAATTAGCCATTTTCACAATTGTGAAATCGGGTAATTAACGGTATTTTGGCAAAAAAGGTTGTTTTGCTTCTTTTAACCGAGTATACTAGTTTTTAACATTTTATCGATTTTGGTATAGCTTTGGCGCACGATGACACCCACCGAAAACTAAAATACGTCCCCAAGCTAGGATATTCAGTTTCATTGTTTGTTAGTTTTAAAAATGACTAAGGTCGAAACTTACCGATTGTTGCATTATGAACCAAGGTTATAATTTTGTGTCCAGAAGGTCAATCACTGAATCAATGTTGAGTTTTTCAACGACAAATGTCGACAAAAACTGCAAAACTGGTACAATCATTAATCAAAAGTCAATTGATCAGAAGGTTGGTTTTGTTGAAGTCAATAGACCTCATGAAGACGACAAATTTACAAAAGGCGACTTTTGCTTTATGCGGTACACAAAAATCGCGGCTATTTCCTTAAAATGAGTACCGCGATGTTTCAGTAAGCACACTTGTTCATTTGTAAACAAACCTGACTGCTGTCAAGTGAGATTTTTATTACCATCTTTACTTTACACTCACTCGCTCTCACTCTCACTTCACTGTATCTCACTCACTTGCATATAATAATGCCTAAGTTGCATTTCATTAGAACGTTAGGGCATAAATAAACGGATCACAAAATACTGAAAAAATTGCTTATTGCTTGGAGGATTTTTTGAACTGCATCACTACGTTGTAAATTGTATGCTATCATTAGATTATCTAATTTAATTTTTCAGAACGGTTGTCTTTCTGGATCTAAAATCTAAACATCATTGTAATGTAATAATGATGATGTTCTAATAATAATGCATTTTGTTATTTAGGTTTGCCAATAAGAATCAAAATGAAGGAAGACATGTCAGTCTTCTGCCTCTAAAGATGTACTGAATGTGCCCATCTAATAAGACCTCTATTTGAGGTGAACCCTGGCTCTTAATAGTGTAAAGGAGTTTTAAATGTAATATTACAATAATATAATATTTAAGACAATTTGACAAATGTTTTAAAGTTTATTTAAATAAATAGGTCGTGATTCAGAATGGATACTGAAGCTGAAGAGTGGGATCCAATGAAAGATGTTGCCGAATCATTTATGAATACAGTATTTCAAATTAATGATCCTGGAGCATACAATGCCACAGGACAAGCACAACTTGAGAAAAATATACCGTGTCCTTTTTATGACCCCAAAACTTCAACTAATGGTAAATGCTTCAAGGGAAACAATTGCTACTATTATCATGGAAAATATTCTTCGTCTATCCTGCAAGGTAATCAACACGTAAATATATTTTTCATTTATATCCAAACTAAATTATTACAAGCGTAACATCTTTATGGACGCAATCAATCGCGGAGGAATATTATTATTCGAATTGTGTGGTACATACATGGTACGTACAATGTATTTGAATTTAGATCCTCAGTAAAGCCAAGCAAGATACTCATCTGCAAATTGTAGTAATGTAGATAAATCGAAAGTAGAAAGTAATGTAGAAATTAAAACAAGGAAAATTTTACCCACTGAATATGAGATCCTTCCTACGTAGTTTTACTTTTCCGTTTAATTACTTGGTTTGGACTTTATTGCAGATTTAATTCTCTTAAATTTTTAATGTACAATTGGATCCGAATTTAACATTGAAAAAGCTCCCGATTTATACACTTTTAATAACTTCAAAATAACTAAATGCAAATGTGGTAATGTTGGCAGTCTCCTTTGTTTCATTGAATCGTGGTTATGGGATGTTTGGGTGGAAAAGTTCGGGAACTTTTCCAATGTTAAATTGGGGACATCGGTGACCTTAAGAACACGAGGAATCCCCAATTTTACATGAAATTGAAAGTTCCCGATTTATATCTTTAATAACTTCAAAATTAGATAAATAAGTGCATGCAGATGCAATAATGTAGGCAAAATCTCCGATTCGTTAGCCGTAAAGAATTGTAAAGATCCGATTTGTAAAGATCCGTAACGATTTGGTTGAATTTTTAATTTATCAATTGTGCTTTGAGTAAAAAGTAATTAAAAAGACAGCAGTATGAACTGAACCGAAACGCCGGTCCAATTCCCATTCCCACTCACGTCTTTTTAAATACATTGGAGGCAATGAGCCTCCAAAGCTCCTTGCCTCCTCTTTCTTCTTAAATTTTCTTCGTCTTTCGTAAGGAGGCCTTAATGGCATACCAACACTCTGTGTGGTAACAAAGAGTGTTGGTACTTTAATGTACACAAGGGCCAAGTCTATTTTACACATTGTTAGAAAAGTGCTCATTTTCCTTTCTAATATATCTTACGCCGCCACTGCCCGGTCATACATAAAGCGAGCGCAAGACCGGCGGTCTTCTGGAAATTCCAAAGAGGAGGAGCTAAATCCGGGGGGGGGTTAAAACTTGGGAGGAGCTTATAGTCCTCTGGAAATTTTTTTTTCTTATTCTCCACTTTCGGTCATTCTGCATTGGACATGAACGTCTATAACTAGTTATACTGAAGGAACAGAGCCAGCCATTTCACAAAGGTTACCAAACTGGATATGCCTTGAAAATGTTATTTAGTAGAATACTTGTCATTCCACTTACAGCTCTACCAAAATTAGCGTTACCTGAGGATGGGGAAGAAATCACTATATGTACTGACCTTCCAGAAAAAGAACTGGCTTCAGAAGGATGCATTACTATTGCATGGGTTACAAGTTCTGTTGATCCTGGCGAATTTTACATAATTCCCAAAGATGGCTGGAATTGTATGTGCACCCCTGTGGATATACTGGCTGATGAAAAAGGTAGACATCTGTCCCAAATAAAACAAATATTAAAAATGAAATTTCTTACAGATATGATGTATGACTAAAAATAGCTTACACTTACGACTGTATTAAGAGCGATTTAATTTTATACAATAATGTTGCTAATTTAATTTTGTCTATTCCTTAATGCGATTAGGTATCTGCGTTTATTTTTATAATATCTTAGGTATTTTACAAGCATTTTGTGTCGTTATCATTGTTGTTTTTCATTTGAAAATATTTTACTTTAGGATTGGCTTACAACTGTGCTGGATTCAATACTTTTGAAGATATAAATGTTAACTTACAAATGTACATGAAAAAAAATATATGCCGTCTGCCAACGACTTACGTGAGCGGTCAACTGGTTGCTGTAAAATTAAGTGTCACTACAAAAAGGAAACAGTGGTTTAGGGCTATTGTACTCGAAGATGCAATTATTGAAGGCAGTGGAGAAAGTGCTCCTGATGTCAAACTAAGATTGTTAGATTACGGTATCGCAGCTGTAAAGAAAACAACGGAGGTAGTACCTCTGCCTAAAGAATTTTGTCACATAAGTGCAATGGTATGAAATACACCAATTTCAACCGATTAAAATTTGTTACTTGTAAAGTATCTGTATAAATTCATCTCTTACAAGTACTACTGAAATTTATTGCCCTGTAGGCTTTTAAATGTCGGCTACATGGAATCAGCCCGATAACAGGATTTTGGAGCTCCAGAGCTACGAAAAAATTTCAAGATTTTATTCAAGGTCAATTTGCGTGTTTAGAAATAAAACAAACGTAATGTTTTTAACTACTATATTACATTTTTGCATTTATTATTGTTATAACATTATAACATTCAATGTTTTCCAGTTATTCGAACTGTTAATTTTGTTTCAGGATTCAGTCAGTTGACGGTTTATTCAGCTTATTTGAAAATACTCCTTATTTAGTAGAAATCCATGTTAAATACAATGGAAATTACGTTAATGTCGCAGAACGACTAGTTGAAGAAGGTAAAAAGTTATTTATGGATTAAGAGCCAAGAAAACCAAGAATTCAGTTCGCATATTTGTTATATGCTTGTCATATTTGTCATATATATATGCTTTGATTTTCAGGTCTCGGTTTGCAGTGGAATTTCTATAAATGGAGACCTTTCGTCAATGAAATTTTGCCTTATTGGAAATATTCTTATATGTTACGTAAGCAATCAAGTTCTTCCAAAGAAGAGGAAGAAAGGATTTATCAGATTGTAAAAGAAAGAGAGGAATCAAGGTTGGAAAAATGCATTGCAAGGATAACTGTTAATGCTGAATAAAATTTAATAATTTGTAAACTTAAAGCGTAACTGTTCACCTGTCACACATCAGTGTTGGAAAATTATAATCATTAAAAATTAAATCCATCTCTTCTGATTTGTTTGTATAAGTATACTGCTTTTATAATCACAAAAATCACTAAATGAAATGGTCTAATTTACACAGTACAGACAGAAAAATATTTTTTTAAACTTTACAGTTGATGGCGATGACCCAATAGTTTATATGTCGTAGTCCCAGCGAGGTGTCACTATTTATCCGTTTATCCCCACCACATTATTGTTCTTCTTGGCCTCATTAATAAAGACTTCGTTAGTATGATCATAGCATAGCTTCCAACTTCCAAAGGCGCGGCCAACAGTTATGCCTTTCTGTTTTGAATACGTAGTGTATGCGATTTGAATACAATATGGTCCCCTTTATTTTAGCTTTTGCACTCTACTTATATGCATATCCATTTTAGTTGCTGTCCAATACTTGAACAACAGCAGTCCATATAAATAATAGCAGTACCTTTAGAACCCTATTAATTAAATAGATTTTATGTGAGGTTATCATAATCATGGTACTTGTTCTTATCATGTTATTGTAACTTTTAGGTGTTAAAATAAGTATCTGTAGTCTGTAACTCTATATGGTTTGGTTAGTACATTTAGGATTAACGCTCTAGTACTCACTCAAAGACAAAATCCACGAACATGTATTTTGAATAATTCTCCAGCAATTTTCTCAAATCTGTTCTAACATCACCCTGTTATATTTCAATAGCTATTACATAAACTGCATTTGTCTGAAGTTTGTCTGAACCATAAACTAAAGTTCTTACCCCATAGTTTCCCGTTTTGACAATGCTCATTAAATCGGACGGTTCCCTTGTCCTGTGATAAATCTGATAAGTTGTTTCCACATTAGAAATCAAAATTACATTTCACAATTAATCACTCAAAAACTCAGCATCAACTAAATTTGCCATTTTTATGTTCAACGTTAACTAGTTTAATTGCCTTTTGTTTTGTCCTCCTTTTTAAGGTTTCACAAAATACCTATATTGTGTTATAAAGGTATTTACGGGAAATGCGGGTTGCTCTATATTTCATACTAACTGAACAATATGCCAATTACATACGAAACAAGCATCAATAATATGTACTGACCCAACCCCTTTTACTGAGAAAAGAAACAGATGCCTTATCCAGAGAATCCAAGATTCTGCAAACTATATATATTTGAATATCTTTATTAGATCTTTGTAGGTACATCTTTGGGGACTCTTTAATTGCATACTGCATAGAATAAAATGTCAACTAATAGCAGTGATATATATATACAGGGTGATCCAAAAGAACATGAAACGATGTTGGGAGTTGTAACTCCTAAACCTGAAAACCTATCAAAATGTGGTGACCACCATTCGAAAGAGAACAAAATTTCAATCAAATATGATACAATACGTACTTAATTTACAAATCTTTTTGAAGCTTTATAAGGCGGAGAAAATACTGTAAAATTGCGTGTTTTCGCGTGTAAAATATAGGGATTTCCAAAAGGCATGCTTTCCAGCTTTCTGCTCACATTTTTCGAATCTTTTGACAACCGAGTCGAATGCAGAGGCTACCATTTTTGGTTAAATTTCATTATTAACGTTGACACCATTACTTTTTATACGCTTTTCCATTACTACGTGGGGATTATGCGTAGACTAAATTATCTGATGTCTCCTATTCACAGACATCGTTTCATGTTCTTTTGGATCACACTGTACATTTCATTAATTGCTGCTTATACTCTAAACAGGGTTTAAGAGAGTGCATTACAATACAGACAGGGCTGGGTATAGATCAAATTATATTAACAAAATCAAATATCATGGTATACCTTTTCGATCTCAAGTGAGTCCGATGATGTCATCAAAATGAAATAAACTCCAACGAGAACTGGGAAAAGATGTAGTTTTGAAGTCATGTTTCCTTCCTACTTTTAAGGAATTTAGTTTCAGAAGTTCAATAAGCTTGCATATAATTATTGTTTTATTTTTGGTAACCTGAAAAGGGTAACCTGTAGAAAATATTGAGTTAATATGGAGTACAAATTCTTTTATAAATTTGATAATATCTAGTACAACATGATTCAACGTTCGCAAGCCATTATGCCTGTATTTAATCCTTACATCTCTTTTACTGTACTTGCATTAACGCGATTTGTTAGGATGAAAACATATAATATTACTTGAAACCTCAGTAGTATTACCTATATGGTTTCCCAATTTGAATTATGTTCAGCCTTCATAAAGCTCATAGTAGGGCAAAATGTATTCAAGTTATTATTGTTTAAAAGTAAAATCTTAACTGATTGAATTTCCCTAAAATGTTTCCTCTTATCTAAAATTAAGAAACGGCTAAGTGATGTTCATATCTAATTCTTCAGCTAGTCCTGGGTGTATGTGTATCTAAAAGTGAATAGGACTGCTACTGTCCCTTGTTAGAGCGATTTGTCAATCTATTTTGAACAGGAAGAATAAATTTTGAAACATTTGATAAATATATAGTAACATTTCCCCTGAGAAATCACTACTCGGTAGGTTTCTTGCACTTCACTTACACAAGATGATGATTTGTAGAGGATACGATACTGATCTGGCCCCACAGAAATGGTTAAATTTAATGCTCTTCAGTTATAGTTGTTCTTGTGAATGAATCTACTTATAAGTACAAAACCTATTTTGTAAGAAAGTTGTCCCTAAAGCTTAACAAAGTATACCTTTGGATAAGTTTATCATTAGAAAGCAAAGTAGCCTTAAAATTGCTGGTTCAAGGATGCATTATATAGGTCACAAGTAAATATTTCTAGTCCTTGAATGGCCATGACATTCATTTCTAGCATAGTGTTAGGTATTTAGAGTGTAGAAGTTTTAACAATTTGATTGTCTCGGGAATTTGTTTCAAGGACTGAGTTGTCTAGGTCTGTAGTCTGTAGGTTTTAGTTACATCCCGGTGTTTCGGTATATTAAGTTTCACGTTTATATCGTTTACAGCAGTTAAATAACAAAGTATTCAGAAACTATATTGCTTTACCTCTTCTACACTCATGTTGTTCATTGAAAAAAATAGCACTATTATGATAAAAATACATTAAATTGTGGAACATTGATATCTCTGCGTCTTCGTTTTTAATAACCAAGTCGTGGCTTTTTAATTAAATGTAGCAGGAACACAGTGATGGATTATTTAACTTACTTTATTGATACTCTATACTGTAAATGTAGATGCTGGATACATAATGATTATAAGACACTTGCAAGTTGCAAGGAAACAATTTATGTGTTGGGGTTTCATAAGATTTGCAGTTACTTGCCTAGTATTTTCTGAACAAAGATAATTATTTTCGATTTAGTCAAAATGTGTTTTCGAAAAGGGTAAAAACCCTAATGGAATTATTTTATAGTAATTTTGCACACTAATGCCAAAGGATTAGGATGTTAAGGAAAGGGAAGTCTACTCCTGAGATTACAATTTACCATATACATTCAGTTGCTTCTAAATTGGGGAAATCTTCCCTATTGATTTTGTCTTGCAATTGTAAAGACAAGTAATACAGTTTTGCAAGAAATTCGCTCATTAGAGCTGAGCTGGAATATTTGTTTGCTTTTTACAGAACAAGCAGGTTATCTAACTTGACGACGGCATTACTATTTGTTATAGACATTGAGAATTCGTCCTTTATTTACATTTTCACCCACTTAGCTCATGCCATCACCAGAACAGCAAAGATTGATCTGCTTGGAGTGAAGTGGAGAAACAAGCTCTTGGGCAGATCTCAATCTTGAGATTTTCATTGCTAGACGCACGATGATTTTTACACGAATCTGCATCCTGAATTCTGACTTCTGTTATGACGTGACGACCTACTTCCTATAATTTCGTACCAGCAATGCGCATTGCTGGCAGCTTAGAAATGGTAAAACATGGCAGAGGACTTGTAAAGATAAGTGAAATGACAGAGCAAATGAGTTGAAAAATAGTCACGAAGCATTTTCATTCATTAATACCATTTTTCCCTTAGGATTTATTCGGATACGTTCTTTGTTCGAAAGTTGTCTTAAGCTACAGCTACACTACTACTGTAATCTTCAATAATAAAAAAGTATGTCCTGTTGCGTAAAAGACGCTAATTATACAATGAATATGTGTGGAACAGCACGTTGCAGAAGGTTGAACCAAACTTTCTGAAGACAAGTTGCAAAAATAGTTTAACTTCATCACTGTACGTTATTTGGGAAGATACATATTTTTGCTGAGTGTAAAGAAAGTAAGGCTATTAAAACTTGTTTTCTATTTAAGTTGTTTTAAGTAAGTTTTAAGTTGCAAGCCTACGGAAGCATTATTTTATGGGCAAGCACTAAAGGTACTAAAGCACTGCCTGACTTTCCCTGTGAAGTTAACACAAGCAATCTTGAATCTTACAATAATCAAGAAAACTAAATTTTGTTTAATGCTATCGATAAAAGTGTGGTTAATAAAGGCATAAAAGTTGAAGTCATTTAAAAATTAACATTTTATGTAAAATTTTGGCATAAATTGGAGAAAGTCTGGCGAAAGTTGTAATATTAAATGTGAGTCTCTTTATGTTATATTTAGCGCAAAATTGTAATGTGGAGTTAGATAACTTTTCAAGTTAATAAATTGAACCATCGAAAGGATCGAAGTTAATGACTGTAATGAATAATAATCAATTGTAAATGTGTAGTAGTTAGAGTCAGAAGACTCAGTTCAGTAGATCCACTATTCCACTGATATAGATATTAGTATTACTTATGCGTGCAGGAACCAGGGAACCACTACCTTTTCCTGTTTTCCTCACAATAGCTAATTTGTACAACAAAATTGTAAATAGGGTTTTTCTTAATGCAGTTTCCCGCAACTGTCTTTAAGTCATCGATGAATATATAATTTTAAAGGTGGGATTGGCCATGTACTTCGTGCATAAGCTTAATATTGGTCAGACTGTTTACTGTGCAACCCACCTTTAAATCAGAGATGTCCACTGAGGAAATTAAGCTGGTCCAATGGACCATTAAGAAAAACCTCTATTAAATCACTATAATTAACTATCACTATAATTCACGTAACATGTTTATTCTTATTCCATTATTCCAATGCATCTCATCAGTTTGCCAAGATTGGTTATTCCAGTGTCGTAAAATAGAATCTAGCCTAGTCTGTTAGTGGTCAGTCAGGCACAAATAATAAATACATACCCGCATACAGAGAAGCTGGTGCAATCGTGAGACGGCCAAGTAGTGCCAAGTACTAAAAACAATTCATCGGTGATATAAAACTTCGGCACACAAACCAGAAGGGTTCCAGAATACCCCACGCCTCTTCAAAATGCATTAAGACTAAGACAATAGAAAGTGTTTAAACATGTTTCTTTTATTAGTACATTTCGCACACTTCCATCAGATTTGTGTAAGACATTCGAAAGGAAGAATCGAATGGTATTAACTACCTTGCCCTTCTTATTGGAAAGTCAGCTATAAATATTCATACCCAATTACAAAGGGATATATGGATATTTGTAGAGTTTTTCGTTCGTGCAGAAGTTACGTAATTTGATGAAACATGGACCATCATTGTCGTTTCATTCCCTACTGCATTATCCAGTTCTTAGTGAGCGCCTACGTCCTGAAATCTTACATTTAACGACTGGGTACCGTCGGAGGGAATATGAACTTCGGTACAGTAATACATTTGATTCAATTTTATACGCAATAAGTGACAGTTATTTATATCTCTCAAAAGGTTATGATCAGGTTTAAATGTCAGGGAGGACATAAGCGTAGAATTTAGGAGAATTCAATTTAGCTTCTAATTCTATGGATTTCGCAGGTGTAAATGGACACAGGACGCTTCGTGTGTGTTACAGTTTTGCGAGAGCATCTCTTTGTAGATTTCTCCATTGAGCAAATGGAATGGAGTGTTCCTGGCAGATGTAGAAATCATGAATAACATTTCTACTCTTTAATACTCTCGACCCATATTTCGTATTTTAAATTGTTACTGTAAAGTGAACCTATGTACGTCATACTTTGAAAATTGGTGTGTGACACAACATCGCCAGCTACGTCGTTGGTGTCTACAATAGGAGAAAGTCCATAGGTACGAGGAGAGCTGTACACGCGCAGCCTTATTTTCTTACTTTCATTCAATAACTTCATTCATGAAAGTTCTATGAATTGGAGTTGATTTTCTCCTATCCATTCTTTAGGGATCTCCAATATTGAAGAAGTAAGGATACATTTGCAGGACTCCTAACACAGGACTGTGCTTGCAGACTATGACCAAAGATTAACTGATACAGTAATGCATAGTTGTTCTTTGCATAGTTTTCACTAACGTTAAATGTACTATTCTAAACACAAGGAAAATATTCTTGGACAAAGAGATAATATTCTTTCGACTAGTTTGGAACATCCAATTCTTCGTAAATGTCATACGCACATTCATATATGTGAAGTTTGTGAACAGAACAACTTTCTACGTCATGTAGCAACCGAACTTAGCTACTTACATGATCAGTGCAGGTTACGAGAGTGATACCGTGCTCTTACATAAGATCAGATACGTGGTGGCTATTTGAAATATTCTGTAATAGTAGCCGTGCTGATCTGTTGCTTGCAAATCCATATGGAACTATCTACGCAAGAACTGTCCTACTAATGCTTCGCTTTACGGCTGTTTTAGTGAGTATGCCTTCAACTTCAACCTTCAAAACTATTCGTTCATACACAGCCGTAGGTTGCTTTGGGTTCATGCACGCGGCAAGCACATTCTATAGCCACCTTTCCACACTTAAAACTTCTCATGTTCCAGGCAAACAATCAGTATTACATAATCTGATATAGTGCTAGTTTATTATACCAAAATCTTCCACGTTTTACGAATTCATAGGTAGCAATGCTGTAATCGTAGCCTATTTTGATATATAATTCTAATCACTGTAGTGTAAAATGTGTAGTATTTATATAGACTAATAGTTGCTAGCACAAATGAAAAGTTGAAGTGGAAGCGAAAGTTAAATGCTCCCATTTGACATGTTTCTGTCTTCATTAGAAGCGGAAATTACAATACGCAGTGTACGCACTTATCTCTTCATACAATTTCCTGGCGATTAGCAACAT
This sequence comes from Yoshiicerus persimilis, assembly GCA_020352615.2. Taxonomy (NCBI): domain Eukaryota; kingdom Metazoa; phylum Arthropoda; class Collembola; order Entomobryomorpha; family Tomoceridae; genus Yoshiicerus; species Yoshiicerus persimilis. The sequence goes on along the minus strand of CM036940.2, from coordinate 33,681,674 downwards.
TATAAGAACCATGAACTTGTCTTTTAGTCTGTTTGATGTTACAAGTCTTGCGTCATTTATGATTCTACTTAACTTTCAGGCTAACGTGTGCGAAGTTTCTATTCATTCATCGAAATAGAAAATATACTTCCTTGTTTCGATTCAGTTGAAATACCTAGGTTTGTATGTATGTATATGGAAAACAAGAAACCTCTAAGGTTAAAACCATAAGACTTCCGCGTCGACGTGACTGTGACTTGCTACTATAATAGGAACTATGGCAGAGTTTCCAAGATCAGGTTGATTCCAAACTGGGTCAGTGTGTACTGTGATGGTTCTATTTTTAGCTCACGAATAGAATTTACTGCAGTTAAATGGCAAAGGCTCCAGCTCGACTTACTTTTAATAGTCTATAGATTTGCTATTTTTGACTCCAGGCGAAAAACACAAGAAATGGAAATCTAAAATATCTTGTTACAACTTCTTTTCCTCTGTACAGACAGTACATACCGAGTAGGACATGCGGGGATACGCTCAGTAAGCAGTTGACATTAACACAGATGTGGTGACTACAGGGAATTGTATTAAGCCATAAGATTCCACAAATAGGATTGCTTTCCATTCATAAAACCCGGAGGGAATTTCTTTTCCAATTTCTCCATATGCACAACGTGCCACTATTTTCTGGCAGGTGCGTTGCTCCTCTAATCTTCTATTTATTTACTTGTACACTTTATTATGGTCCAACCGTGTACTATTGATGTACTGTTATTACTTTCCTGACTATTACACTTTTTGATTTCTTATTGCTCCCAAGGAATACAAAGGACAATATTAATGCAATCTATTGTAGTATTGCTATTACTGCATCGAGGAATCAATAACTTCTTGGGATGGAGAACTGGATGAGATGGAGAAAATCAAAGAAAACAAATAATTCTGTGTGGTCTGACTTTCTTCGTATTTTGTCCAGCTGCTTGAGTGGAAAATATAAAAAATCCAATTGCTACCTGGAACGTGCAGATTGATCCAAGTAATATCAATATTTATGTTTTTCGAAGGACACACTTTATCAAAGTGTTGCTGAATGGTGTATTTCAGAATACTTTATTACCATATGTATTCATTTGTGCGTCCATAAAGGAAATGATACAGTATTAACAGTGGACAGAACTTTCTCCATGTATAACTTTCTCTTTACGCTTACTGACTTACAAGGTAAACCCTCTTTACAGGCCCATCGTACCCAGATGTGAGTTAATATTTTTTACCAAATTGGCTATCCCTGTGCAAACATCATAACTTTCGGAGACATTCACCGAAAAATCCGAAAAAAACCATTTTACCCGAGAATACACTGTTAAATGATCTCCCCAGATTAACACCGAAATGTATAAAGTATTATGAGGAGGGAAAAATACAATTCCACCAACCCGGGTAAGATCGGATTTTTTGGTGCATATCTCCGAAAGTTTGGATTTTTGTAGACGGATTCCTTCATTTCTGAAATCAGCATAGCCGAATTGGTCGAAAAAAATTATTTCATATTTGGGTACGATGCACATGTAAAGGGTTAACCTTGTTAGTACTCCTAAAGACTTTTCCTGCCCCTTTCAAAATTTATGGTCTTATAAGCTAATATATATCAATATGGAAATGTAAGGAAATGAAAATATGTGTGCATAAAATATGAAATATGCAAAAAGCAAAACGTCTATTTCATTGTTATCATTATCTGGGATTCGTTATCAGCTCTTTGTATAATGGAATCTCTTTGAAGGATTGTATAACTATTTTTGAATGTTGCAAGAAAATGTGCCATGATACGGTTTATATACCGTGTATACAGTAGCTACGAAATATGTAAGCATATCAACGTGAATATGATCATTAAATTCACTTTATCTTTCACATTGTGCAGCAATTTAATAAGTGAAATTTTATTGGTTATCCTTGTGCAATAAAATAAAAGCAGATTGATTTCTGTGCGATTACAAATATTAATTTATTGAAATAAATGAACCCTGTTATTCCACATAAAGTCGTCTCGTCACTTGTTTTACCATACGCCCAATAAGTTCTACTGTACACCATACACATGTATATATTTTAGTACATATTGCTACACAATCAATATAGAAATATACCGAAGTAATTTACAATATATAAATTATTACTCTTTTTATCATTGTGCTATACTTTTCAAGTGTTGAGTATAGAATTAGTGTTTATAAATGAAACTAAAGTTTTCCTCTCCTACTTAATCCGAAAAGTTTCCGTGATCTTTCCTTAATACCCACTAGTGTTGCAAAAATTTACAACTAAAAAACTTACGATACCACAGCACCAAACATCGATAGCCTATTCCTTAATGAAGTTTCCCTGTAAGTGTGTACACAACTACTAGAGCTACGTAAGAACTATTCTAATGGATAGGTGTAGGAGGAATAGAAATGCTTGTCAGGATTAAAAGTTCATCGAGCAGCCTGGTAAGTTTACTACTCTATAACTTTCGTCTCGACATTAAGATGTTGCGATATCCTATTGTGATATATAACTTCTTATAAATTCTTATAATACATATTGTGCAATCTGAATACAATAAGTTTTAAGTACCTTGGTACCTATTTAGTTAAGAACGTATGAATATAATTTGTTTTGTTAAGTAGCAATGACTGTGGTTTGTCATCATTGCTACTTGTCTTTCGTATCCAGTTTAGTTTAATATTAGTAGGCAACTCTAGACAAGTTCCATTGGTAATGGTTCGGATGGAGGTCCCAAAGCGTATAGACTCAGGGCATCTTGTACCGTTTTCTTATCTATGGCTATCGTGAGCTTCGCTAATATGTAACAAGCCATTCCCTAACAAAAGTCATGTTTTTGGTCAACGCATATTCATACAAATTATTAATGACGGATGCATTTAGGAAGAATTAATGGTGAACCTTACCGAACACAGAATGAATCCAATTAGTTCTCCTGTCAGAATATGTGCCATGTACTCATGGTAAGCAATATCATGTTTTTTATCAATGATGAAGACGTAGGGTAGCTGACAGAGAATAATTGATGCTGCACAAAGCTCGACTGGAAGGAATTTCAATCCGTTGAATCGTACATTCGTTAACTGTATCTAAATATAAGAAAAAATGTTGTAACATTAGACTCTCAATAAAGCTACTACAGTAATGCAGTAGCTAAAACACTTCAGTAAAATTATGACGAGCCCAATTAAATTCAATGCATTTAATTACAAAGATATGTGGGGTAAAAATATTGTCACTGGTGTAAAATTGATTATTCTGTAATGAAACCAAAAGGAGCATGTCTTTTGACTTACGCTAAATTTACATTTATAGATTATTTAAAAGTTGTGTCTTCTGCTTTCAAGGCTAAGTGAAGAGAAAGGTTCTTTCTAATTTCCGCCACAGAAGAGCTTTCTCAACAAGTCCGTTGAACTGTCTTAACAGGCAGGCAAGGCTTGTATCAATGTATCATGCTATAAAGGTGCATTTAATTGTATTTTTACTTACCCCAACTATAAGTAATATGAGTATGTATGCTAAAACTGAGCTGAGAGCGACGGCAGCAGGAAGGTATATTAAAAAGTCATATTGGTTCCACATGACCTTAACTGCGAACGCGTTGTACATGTAGGCAGACATTAATCCCTATTTATATTCAACAAAGCAACCTTAGGTTTAGATAAGGAATGATTAAATGTTATAAAAGCTCCAATAGTAGCCAGCAAGGAAAGACAAAGCTTGCGCTTACATCTATAAAAATTAGAATTCTTGTTAAGCATTTTCCAGTATGGATTTTCCTTCCAATAAAACAGACAAGGATTCTTCCAAATCTAAATGGTCACGAATATACTTGTGGTAGCACATTTTACATTTATGAGTTTGCAATTTTCACACTTTGAGAATATAATACTTACAAGGATATTGATGCAACGAAAGAATCGTAGGTGATTTGCACTGGTTCCCTATGTAAATAAATCATTTCGGTTTTTGTTAATGTTTCCCATCAAATTCTTAATAACCACTGATAAAGTACTATAAGACGATTTCACTACTTTGATTTCACTAAATAGATAATCTTTTCACGTTTTATTAATTACTAATATCAAAAACCTTCGATAAGTAAAACTTGGTACTTTACAGTTGTGTGATGAAAACTTGAACCTTTAATTTTTCTCTCTCGTATACAGAAGTAAGACTTATAGAATCTATGGATTAACTTATAAACATTTATCAAATATCTTGGGTTTGGAACTGATCTTGGATAACTATATATTAAAGTTTTCATCGTCAATAAGTTGGCACTTAAAATTCGTAGGTTACTTTCTACTTTTGTGGGAAGCCAAAGAATATTTAACATTCAATAATCAGTAGAGAAAAGTAAAAACTAAAGTTTCGTCGTAAAATACAAATACGCTTGAACAACAGTTTATGGCTTTTTTGATATTGAGCTGCCAACAATTATCATTTTCTGAAATTACATACAATTAACTGATCGTATTATAGTTTGGTCTGCAAGAAAACAGATAGGAAACAGTTCTGTAATGTATTTCACCTATTTGAGTTCTGCAATCTTGTAATTTTCACAGCACTTTCTCTGACTTTCTCCAGACTTAAGGGTACTTAAATACTTTACTTCCCAAAAATGGTGAAAGTGTGGTCTTTTTTAGTGAATGGAAATGTGATCTTACCAGAGTATGCTGACAGTGGCCAAAATAAATATGCATCCGAAGTGCCAGAGGAAGAGCAAAAGTATTGTGCATATTTTTCTGCGCCACCAGTTTTTCCACTCGTCAGAATGTTGCTCTACTTTCCAGTCAAATACTTTATGGGAGTCTTCCATGTAATGTATCACATCCTGAAAAGAGTTTATACACCGCTACTTAACTGGAAAAACGAGTTCTAAGAGTAAAACAGGGACAAAATGAACTTATACTTACGTCGCCTCTATTGTAGAGAATTGTTCTAAGTGTTTCCTGGTGTCTTTGTCGTTGAATAGAATTAAATCTCTCTAGCGCAGCCATTACTTAATACTACTTAAATATTTATCTTTCCAAATAATGCACATTTTAATCTATGCGTAAGGTAACCATACTTTTTAGCCTAGCTTTTGAGGCCTAAAAAGCTATTAAACTAATTCAAATCCCACCTTGTAATTAATATTATGAATTCCGCAGATCCTAGTGTTAGATCCTACCAGTACTAAGATTTGACAGTTTTGTTTTACTGTCATAACTTAAAGTATGCATTGACAGATTTCTTACCAAATTATATTATTCGGCAAAACAGTTAAATTAATGAGAAATGAGGTAACGGAGCCTTAAAATCTATTTTAACAAAGAAAGGAAAACTAGCTTTCTTTTGTGGGAAATACTACTTTCCCCAGAAGGTTTTATCTTACAGCACAGATCACTGTTATTGTATAGTGGTACTTCTGTGTTCTTATAGCTCGTGCATTTTAGTAAAAAGATACTATCAGGAGGAATGGAGTATAATTATACACTTAATCAGCATTTGGTACTACTTTTAAGGGTTTCTTAGTGCGTGTCAGCTGCTTCTGCCTAAAACTTTGCGTCCGAACCAAAGAATGGCGTGAAGTGCAGAAAGCGAAATTTGTAACAGAAGTTAGCTGGACTGGAATTAAGTTTTTGCAGAAGGTTGCTGTTAACTGAATTGGGGTGAGAGATAAAGATAGAGGGAGAAGGGGGATGGCAGTGGCCAGGAAGGAAAATATGAATTGATAAGGAGTTTTCAGTGAGCAGTACATTGAGTGAAGATTGTGTGTGAGTGAGTTCGTGTAGAGGGAGAGAGAAAGTAGACTACACGACGGGTCTACTACTGTGAGCACACTAGAAGAGAAACGTCCCACGTTTTTCACGGAACCCAACTGTTGCCTGCATCTGCATCTTCTTCACGATCAAATCGCTTACATCACAGACTCAGCAACAGACCCTGCAAATCATGTCAGGAGTACGTCCTCATAACATGAACAGTCCATAGTGGCTGTTTTGATTTTGGAATAACTGAACCTTTGCGTATAATCTATATAATATACGACCTTCCAGCATTTCCATTTCGTCGCTGAGGCACCAATCCATGTACCTATATAAAATGTGTAAAGCACTTCTTATGAATCGGGCAAGTGGATACCTGAGTGCTTTTACTTTTATATCTCTTTCCAACTATCCTTTAAAATAGGCCGCCTTAGTAGAAATGGTTGTTTCTTTCCAGTTCCAATTCCAAGTAAGCTATTCCTATTACAACTACGGTACTAAATATATTCTTACATAGACCACGGACAAAAACGCACACATACTATTGCGTATATGGATAAAATTCTTTAGATATATAGCAACTCTTGTCGACACGGAATGCGCAAACAATCCATTCTCTAAAGATCACACAGACACTTCAGATTCAGTCTCTGATTTCTATCTAAAAGGAAATAAACTACCCATATAGCAATGCACTTCGTCTGACTACTCAATCAAACAGCTTCCGAGACCTAATAGGTATTGATCAACGGTATAATTGAATATCATCTACATGAGTGTACGTGGAATCCAAACTCAGATATGAGTGGCATTCTTGTGCACTCAACAGTATCTATTTATACTTAAGTATCTCCATACTATTCTGCATGTAAAACCATATTGTATTTTCATTCTATTCGATCAATGCTGCCTCATGGATAGTAAGAGAAAGAAATACTAGCAAAATGCAGTAAGAATAAATAATACCGATTAGGACCTGCAGAATAATAAAAATGAGTAGCTACTTTATACGAATATCTTTATATCTGTATATCTGAATATACTACAGATATTCTCTATCTGTATATCCTGCATTGTGTATCTGTTCGTCAACACCATAATTATGGTCCAATTTTCACTTATGCATAAGTGAAAATTGGATTCAGAAAATTTGTTCAAACCCTTTTAGCAATTTTTCTGAACACCTCTAAATAAATTTTCGAAAGCCTTATTAAAAATCTGTGTTTCAATGTTATGCACATCGTTTTAAATGTATTGGGCAAACAATCTAATTACGAAAAGCTTTACTATTGTTATTATAAATAGTTTACATCGTTTTATTTCAGTTATACAGTGCGTAGCTATATTGAATGTAGTATGTAGTAATTAGTGTATTGATTATTGAACATTTCCGCTACTTTTTTACAATTAGTTTGACAAGTTTTGCTAAATATCAGAGATGAAGTTACTTTAAAATTTTCTTCTCGTCTTTTTGTGAGGCAAGTCATGAAGAGATTGACGTAATTCGTTCAAATGATTGCTCAAACTTTCTTTATTTGTTTACGAGGTACGTAAACCAGCAAGTTTCAAAAGCAGAATCAATCGGCGGCTAGGCGGCTTTCTCATGACCACTAATTAACCCTATAAAGAAAGCACTAACAAATATGATACCGCAGAGATCAATCCTTCTAAAAAGTGTTTTCTATGAAGGGCTTGCTGTAAATGTGTCCTTCGAATGTTTTTTGGCTAAGATCAGTACTGACAAGCTATAGAGGTAGTTGTGTGTACTATGGATATAGACTTGAGGTAATTTTGTCCGTCAGATTAATATTTTTAACACAAAAATGAATTTTCTACAAATATTTGCATGCTCCCTAGAATATTTGATGCGTAGCTTAGCATATCAAAAAAATTAAATTACGACGGCCCTTCTTGCCTGGAACTTCTCAATTATTGCTTTTATTACATTTATCGCAGCTTTACAATGAAACGCATATAAATATATTATACATTACATGGTAATTATGTGGGTATTAATGTATCGCAATGTAATTAATTATCAACATATATTTTATTACATGTAGAAAATTCAACAAATTTACTACTAATTGAGCATGCGAATTATTTAAGCAACTTTTCGTTGTATACATTATCTTAAATATGTAAATTGAAGACTTGTTGTAGGTATTGTAAACTGGTTCACAGTACAGTATGTAAACGGTAGTGAAAGCTGGCATGGAATACTTGATAGTGCTACCAAAGCCTATTTATAAGTAACAACTGTATGATATCAATTGACAGCAATTGGTGCAAGTACCTGCACTAAATACACCACGGTAGCATTCAGCATTGGCAAATATTTTAAGTAAAGCTTATTCCATAGGTCTAAATGCTCACCGTCAAAATATCAAAAATCGCATTTTCAACATTCATGATATGGACATTAAAATCTTACATACAAAATATCATTTACGTACCATGCCAAACTTCAACTATAAATTTCAGCAAAGAATTTTTAATTGAGCACTCACAAAGGCTACACAGTATTCATAGATTGATAAGTACTACTTGTGTTCACATGATATGATGCACTAACCTACATATTATATATTCTGTAATACTAATTACAAAAGTGTTACTTAATAACTTAATACATCCAACTGATTACTTATTGATTAGATTTTTGTTCTGACTATATTTTCTTTTATCTAATAATGATTATTTGAATTTTATTTTTGTAATTTTGTGAGAACTGTCATTAAGGACTAGTATTACAAATATTGCTTTCGTTTATTTTTGTCATTCTGTTCTGCTTAACAGGACCCAGTCTCGATGTCCCGAATTCCAGAAAAATTGAATCAGGAATGGAAAAATTCTCAATTAGTAAATTTAGTAAAAGTATTATATGTTCATTCGTTGATATTTGTCTTTTCAGTTTAAGTATTATTGCTTTTTGTCATATGTCGAGGTACCCAAAACATTTCGATGGTAATGGGATTTTGATAACCCAAGAGGCAGAAATTATCTCTTTAAAATTATCAGTACAAATAAACGATCGTGATTGATTAACTGAAAAGTATTTAAATATCCACACAGGACCATCAAAAACAGTAAATGGGGAAACAATTTTGAGCTCCTGTCCTGTTGCTTCTTTATTTCCTTTTGTAAATACATTATGCAATCGACGCTGAGAAAATTGATTCCAAATTGGCCAAGGAAGTGAGCCGGCCAGAATTCATGTGCTTTTTATAGTTGTAGAACGCTTCCTGAAATTTTCAACCAGAAAAGTTTAACCACATAAAATACTGGACAGATAAGGGGTGTACACAATTGCAGTTTGTATTGTATCGTCTACCAAGCAAAGAATTGCTCCAATAACCGATCCGGAAATGACATTGAACATGAACTTCAAATAACTGACATTGTAGCGACTACCAATACTAAGGAAATAAGGAATATTTGAGAAGAGTATCACACTTATCAGAGTAACAACAATATGCTGGTACATGGCATATCCATTTTCGTCCACCTAAATGAGTATAAAATATTACTGTTACCCATTTTAATAAGTACGTAACCTAGTTTGTCAATAATTCATGTGATTTAATTTGGTTTTTAAAAGCACCAAAGCTTACCTTAAAAATTAGTGCAACTGGGATAATCATAAAGAAAATCGTAGATGCTGTACCCAATGCTACTAGAATCATGTAGGGAAATGGCCAAACGTAAATTGCCAACCCAGCAAATGTGTATGCCATTGCAATTGTCTACGAAAATAAATGTTTCACAATATTCGGCTACAATTGAAGGGTTCAATTATTTTTGAAATAATTTGACTCACCATTACAATGAACATTATCAGATTTATCGGAATTCTTCTGCAGAACCGAACTTTCTTCAAACAGTAGAAAAGACCAAACCATATTATTCTAGACAATTTAAATGTATACGTAATAAATTGTAGTATTATATATATGTGAATTTTTTGTCAAGTATGTATGCATATAAGTTAAAAGTAGTAAATGATGGTTCAAAAAGGGTATTATACTGGGCAAAGAATATTTAGAGCTTACGCAGTGAATATCACCAAAAACCAGTACTTAGCGACGAAAGCAGCCATTTCATCCCTGAAATTAAGATAAATGCATTCTTAAGGGAAATATCACAGTATACGTAAAAGTATAGAAATACATAAAGTAGAAGGAGACCATTGTATTGCAATTAATGTAAATGCACAGGAGAAGACCATCTGAAAGAAACGAAGTGCGAAAACCCAACAAAGTAAAATCAGTCGGAGTTCTTGCATTCTTAATTCAGGGCTACATGTGATATCCTCTCTGTCACACTAGAGTCAAAGAACAAAGTCCATAACACGGTTCGATAAACCAATACAATAGCTATACGTAAAGCTACGATTTAAGACAACATTTATGTCTCTAATGCCAGCACAATGGCCAAATTAAGACAAATACCTTTGACAGATTATCTGAAATCTATATAACGAAATAAAAGAACTAGCATTAGCATGCATACATGCACATGACATTATACTACTATTTCGTTAAGGCCATTAAAGCAAACTGCATCGTTTGATTAAAAGAAAACTCACACTAGAGTTGTCGTAATCGTTCAATGTTTCTTCATCAAAATCATCCAGTTCGAATTCAATGTTGATCTGTATCTTCTCATGCTCTGAATTCATTCTGAAGGAGTTTCTGTACACATATAATAATCAAACATGAATCTGTGTTAGTAAATACCTTAGGTATGCAGATATACATGCATAGATACATAAAAGTTGCCTGTGTATCTGTTTACTATATCTAGTACTAGAACTGCTAGAAACCAGTTAGGTAGTATGTATAAGTATTTTCATGGCACGGTTTAGTAAAGTGTGTTCCATTGATTCACATTTCCTCCTACCAAAGCAAAACTCATGCACGAAGTACTTTTACATGATGATAGGCAAAGTAAGTATTGTATATATACCCGTACACTTGTAATTACATGTGTATAAAGTAATGGAATTCTTACCGATAGAAGTTGGACTGGGAGAGAGAGAGGAGGAAAGCCCTCTAATACTACGGATTCAAGAGTTCGTCTACATCCTACATTTTTTGTCTCCCACCTAGAACATATTTAGAAAAACCGTTAACTTTTTACTCTAATAGTATTAAAATAGGATTAGTAAATTGGGCTATGAATTATTTCTTAGAAATTCCTTTACCACTGTTTATTTAGAATCGCCCGCTCCGAATATCGGAATTCCGCATAGCAGGGCAAAAACTGTTTTCTTACTAGACATTGTATCTGCTGAGTGTGCAGACTTACAGATATGCAATAAGTATAACGTTTAGAGCCTTCGAGTTAAATTCCAACTTCCAACAACCAGCCACAGCGTACGGAACTCTACATTTGCACTGTACTCGTAGTTTCGTTAGCAGGGACAATGTGATGAGCATATCATGATACTTATGTTACATGCCTCCTTCAACTCTGCTGTACTACCAAGGGCATTCTAGTAGGGTGCCTTCTTACAGCAAACATTGTTATAAGTTTGACAATATTATTTTGCTAAGGAGCACCACTCCAAACTTCAGCAAATAAAAGGTATCATTAGCAATGCTGGAATTCTCATCGTATTATAGCGTGCAGCATGAATGTCTGTTTCCTTTTCCTTGCTTTCCAAGTGTCAACCGAAAAGATTCTATTTTCCGAGTGCCTTTCTTTCTATTAAGAGTCTGCATGCTAGAATATCTCTGAAGGTTAAATTGAAACGAAATAATATCTCTATACAGTAGCATAAAAAACTTTTCTAGTCTGCATCGTAATATAATTTTGTATTCAATCTGAGCACCATGCTAAAGTTACTTATTGAATGGAATGATTCAATAAGCAAAACAAACCGAAAAGCCAAAGCAGAAAGCAATGATAGTACACAGCGAGACTGTTATGCAATGTTATTCAACAAAATTGCGCAAGACTACTACTTATTTAGATAGTTAGGTATTTTTTCGCTTCAATGATATCTCTGTAAAAAGGAAGCAAATGCCACATATATATGCCAAGCCAAAGGCTTTTCCTCTAAATTTCATGTTGTACTCCGTTTTGCCTTGAAAGTTCCTTTGTAGTAGGACGCTAAATTACATTCAGTAGTCAGTAGTTCCATACTACTTTGCTGCGTATTCCCCTGACACCTACCTACTCTCTAGTAGCTGGCAATCTTGGAAATGTTTTTATATGTGTGTCGTGGTGCTCCCTAGGGCTTACTATAAACTGATATTCTTTTAATTGCTTGTCTGCAGTGCATATATTATTTATTGAAAGCCTTCCGTTCCCAAACTACTGAGTGATATTCTAAATAAACTCACACTAGAAAATTCTAGTATCAATTCTTATCACATAGAACCTCGTATTCTTATATTTAAAGGCATGCATATTGCATGTAATGACAGAGCGGTTAATGCATACATTCATAGCCCTAATTTTGCTTCCTAATCCTAACCCGGGAAAAGTACCTTATTTCCGTATTATGTTAATAATAATTGTTTTTCAGTAAAAAATTAGCATTTTATAATACAAAATATTGTAAATGTTATGTACTTATTGTCAAACAGAAACCACCAGAAGTTAGCCGAATATCAAAAGAACTTATTTTACTTGTTTTTGTATCAACATTGGATGAAATCCAAATCCCTTCAAAAACCGCTATAAAAATACAAGTGCTGCAACAATCTGTTCTTTCAAGATGCATTGTATTCGCACCCTATTCAGACAAGGCAAACTTATTCAAGGAAACAAACCTTTTTGAGAGGATTTTTTCCAAAATCCATTGTCGAAAATTAGATATTTCCAAATTATTAGAACAACTTGTAAATGTCTTAACACAGTTTTTTAATGAACAAAATGATACTCCTTAACCTAAAACAAGTCAATTTATAAATACAAATAATTAGCAAATACTTAATTATACACCATACAACTTTAGACGGTAAATGGACGCATTTGAATTGCAGGAATGCTAAGGATGCAGTACTATCTCGACAGAAGACACTGCAACAGCAACTCCTTATTATTCCAAGTCAATTTAATTCAATGTGAAACAAACACCATCCAAACAAGGAGATTCACAGCCTCATGTCGTGTTATAAGATCACTTCAATATACAAAATAAGATAGGCAGCTGTAAACAGAATTTTGCAATATTATTTCATAGTATGAAAATCTTGCAGTTTAATCTCCTAAATGCATCTCAAAAGTCTGAGAGTAAATGTGGTAGTAGTAGTAGTAGTATCGGTAGTTGTTGGTTATCCTTCATAGGTACGAATTTATATTTGCAAGAACCACAATATGGTACAAGCAATTTTAGCCGGTCATTTTATATCACTTCTTACTGTACAGCGACAAATAGGCAATACACAAACATTTAATAGAATGACTCGACTTATGGTAAGTCTGACTGTAGATAAACAATCACGCTGCCATTACTTCTCATCCTCACAGTACCATAAAAATGGGGAAATGATCACAAAGTAAATTGTAGCAGATGTGGCCAGGCTGAACAGCACAATGTATGGATACGGCTTGAACCATGTAAATGTTGCGGATGCAGCAAAAATAAAGGACAGGAAAATTGACTGCAATAAAACAAAGTTGTATTTATCAGTAATGTGAGAATGTGTACCTATTTATCATGATACTAAGCTTACTAACAGCTAAATATTTGAAAGTGGAACATGGATAGAGTGAAGATATAATGTTAGAGAGAGGAAAACGATAAACCTACATTTATTAGGCATATTCACAAATACAGACAAAACAGAGAACAAGCATATTCAATTATATAGTAAAATTCATCCATTCAATGAAAAGTGGGCATCTTAACTGCATGAATAATTACACGATGCACAAGAAGCGTTTTCTTAAGCAAATCAAAAAAGAGCCTCAACTTACAATTGTGGATAAAATCAATAGAAAGCTGGCTGGGAATTTGCGACTGACCCGGCTATGCTGTACAACGTACCATAGAATCACATATATGCCACTGTAATCACAAAAACAAACAAAACACTATTAAACAATACTTAAGTTAATTAAGGCTGTATGTTTCATTGTCATTTTCGTATACTACATATTTAGATGCCTTGATAATGATACATTTTATGAGTTCTTAAGGCTAGTGCCTAAATTTAGATGTTTGTGAAGCTTACTATGCAGGGAAGCTCAACCAGTAATACTGCTCAACAAATATGTGTAATGACATCCTGTAAACATTCAAAGAGAAAAAGAATTTACTACCAAATTTTGCTTTATGATCTGGCATGCAAATAGATACTTTCTAATTCTAAATCGAAGATGTACCTAGATAAGTATTTTTTAGTGATCGCTTACATGTGATGCATGTAGTTATGTACCTTACCATTTAAAGAAATTAAAAAGGAAAGTAAATAAAGTTGTGCATCAGTGTTTAGAGACAGAAGTTCAATTAGCAGGAGGTAAAGTTACAATTACCTTTCACAAAAACTGTCTGAGACATAAAAATTGAGAATAGATTTAGACTGCACAAAGTTAACGAGAGATGTATAACGAGTTTTTAGCAGATAAAAAATGATTTAATACATTTGCAAGTAGAATACCCTTGGAAGATACACGAGAGACATACAAAATTAAACTACAGTAGTCACATTTTCTGTAAGCTTCTATTGCTTATTCTTTGCAAGACCAAGATCAACACTCTAAAGATCTTGATATGAACTCTAAAGTATAAGCATTGAAAACACTAATGAAGGGTATCCGATTCTTGGATGGAGAATAGTGCAGCGAACAAGATTACCAAGACTCCATTGATGTCATCGAAATGGCACAAGCACCAAGCAGCAGGAAAAACTTGATTGAAAAGAGCCAGCAAATGATTGAGGATGCAAGTTTAGAGTTGATGGCTTCTTCAGGACTCCAGTTTATTCGCTCTTCGTTTTCATACTCTTCTACCTGATAGAGAAATAAACATAGGACCAAGCACCAATAACTATGTGTCATAAAAGATTTATAGCTTTTCACATTTCTGTACGATATGTCATTTTTTCGGTTTACTATTCTGACTAGATTTTATTGAATCTAAAAATTTTTATAGACACATGGGATCAAGGGGTAAAATTGCAATCATTTTTTCAATCTGTTTCAGCTCTAATTTTATATTGCATTGTGAAGAAGTTAATGATTTGTGAATGCAGAAGACTGGCATTTTATTGCCAAATCTTTTATGGCCTGCATTAGGTGATTGATAGTCATAATGACATGAATCTAACTTAATTGAACTCATTTATAAATGTAATTGAATAAATTTATGATTTCACATCGACTATAAGAGAATGGTTATTAAATTCGATTATGAGACACTAGAGGTACCGTAAAGATCAAGTTAAAATTAATGCGTAAGAATTACTTGTTCCGATGATTTCATGTCGAATAAATCATTCTTGTTGATGTCTTGTTTATTACGTTTTCTCGTCCCTAATTCCATCACTGACAATATTAGGTAGAACTGCTTGTTCACGGTTTGGTTTTGGAACTAATGTTGACTCCCTAAATAATTTAGAGCAATAATAATGTTATAGTGATCTAGAAAGGAACCCACTTGCACGTAGGACGCACCACAAATATAGTAACGCAAAATTTAATAGAAGTAACAAAGTTTAATCAGCAAATGACTATTCTGCCGTACACAATGGCAAATTCTAAATATAACGCAAGTATTTTTGGTTGGGTTGTTATGTTGTCGTAGATAGAACTCCGTGCAATTCAGCAGAACACAGCAGCACAACAAAAAGCATAAGGATCAACTCTTCTAAACACAAACATTTGCGTACAATTAGTTTGCTTGTCGTTCTTAAAGATCTTTGCTTAGCAAATACTCGATACACAGTCTTCTATAGTTGAGCAGCATAAAACTAAATTGGTTTAAACCTTTAGGCACCAACAAAACTTTACTACACCCTTCTTCCATGCAAATGCACACTCTCTGAACTTTGTGACAATACAAGCCAAAGCCAAGACAGTACTCTTCAGATAGTCTTACTGTATTCAAACAGAGAGTAATATACACAGGGATCTTTATGGTATCTGTCTTCGCTCGACAATCTTCTTAGGCTATACATAGATAGAAACAAAATTAATCACATTGCCCACGGCCTAAAATTATTTTATCACGTCACAAGGCACAACCGAAATATTCTACTCTACAATCGTAGGATAAAGTATAGGATGCAAATCAAATGTCTTCCGCTTCATAGACACACAATTAGTGACTCTAGTTACGAATTTGGTAGTGCTTCTCGAAGGAGTGTCTTTTAAATACACCTCTGACCTAAAGATGATTATAAAACGTTAATATTTGTATATTGTATATTTCCCTTTGTAGAAGAATAAATTACTTATTGCAGAAGAATCCTTCTCAGATGTCCGCTGACTTGTAATTGTAGTACATCACACAAAATCAGTTTAGACTGAAAACAGAGTTGAGTTCTTGACAATTGCAGAGATTGCAATACTACTGAAAGGTACAAGTATAAGGTAGCAAAAACGAAATAGAGAGCAGTCAAACGACTTTTAATATACCTAGTGTAATGCTAATGGCAATGTAATGTAGATCTACCCACTACGAAGCTTAAATGTACTTTAACCCGATGTGTTATTTCTTTATGTATCTGTCAATGCCAAAATGCAGTTTAATCAGTGCATTGTTTACATATAATGTTTTTTATTTTGTAGTGCCCTAAAATATGGTACAAGGTACAATGCACTTGTTAGATATTACAGTTTTACTAACGCAGAGTCCACTTTTATGCATTAACAACAATTAATATGATAGCATGTCAAAGTAGTTAAATATATTTATTAATGTGTATAAACGATCTTACACCTTGTATACTTACTGTAGTATAAGGAGATGTTTTGTGATTCAGTGAGACGTTCTGCTTGTAGAGGAAAGAATACCTTTCGCTTCAGTTCCTTCGGTTCACAATACAATCAAAAGCAGAGATAGAATCAAGTAAAGGTTTGTATCCTCTCAGCTTGCCAGTCTGCTCTTTGAATAAGCGAGTTGGCTACAGGAAAAGATTGAGCAGAATGATGATTACAATGCAAAGCAAAGAGAAAATAATCAAGTAGACACATAATATTCGCTTACTTCGCCTTCGCCTAACTTATACTGATTTAAGATTACTTGCAAGATGCCTTAACAAGCGAAGATGATGATGGGCTGTTCTGTCCTGTTTTTTAGATTCGACTTGCCTTGACTTGGCAAGCTCAAAACTCAAGATGCTACACCATGCGGTCGGATTAATAACGGTTTATGTAAATTACAGCATTGTACATACTGTGCACTAAAACATTGCACATAGTGTAAATACATTCATACAAACGTGCCTATACTAACCAGATACGTTCTATACCTTATACAGGAAGGTTATCTCAAGTTTGCTAGCCCGTCTTAAAGAATAGTAATGTCGTAATTCACTAACTCTTAGGTTATCGTAGAATATTCTCAATGCTCTACTGTGGGAGAAGGGTGTTGTTGTTTTATAAAATGGTTTCAGACAAAACAAGGTATTCTTTTCCAATAGAAGCATTTACCATTACCATCTATTACTATAAGATAAGAGTGTTATGAACAATGATCCTAAGGAGACGCTTTATTACTATTAATTCAATGTGCTAAAGTCGTGCATGACTGGTATCCGCGCAGAAGACTTCTTACCGAATCAAACGCTATTGTTCACTTAAAAACAGTATACCCACCTCTAAGCAAATTACTCACTCTACTCTGAACAACGTACTAGACAATGGCACGAATTACACATTAAATAGCAAAAGAAAACCCTGGAAAACTGTTAAGAAAATGTATGTCAGCAAGAAATGGGTTTATAACAAATGGTGATGCTGAAAACGGTGACATTAGATTTGTCATTAGAATAAGTAGTGTGGACATAATCAGAAAAGGTATGTACAGACTGCAATTGCATTACGGATCAGATACTTTTATTGAACTCCGAAGTTTGAGACAATGACGGAAGATCGGATTTTCACACAAATATTTAAGTCCAAGATTGTAATACTTTTTTAATGTTGGATGACCATGGGAATTTATTGTGTTATAGAATCATTGTGAGACGTAAGATGTTAGTTAATTTATTTTAGTGCGTATTTAAATGTGTATTAAAAGATTAACAATAGATTGTTAGTGTAATTTTGTTATAGTGCAGATATGATGGAGTGCATACGGTGTACATATAGTTTTGGCACTTAACGGTGAACGCATATCCGTTCTCTGCTTATTTGGAATACATATATTAGTAATGCACAATTGAATCATGACTTTTAAAAGTAGACTAAGACTACAGTAAATTTATGCTTAGGTTAACTTGTCTTGTAGTGGACATTTAGTATTTTAAATTGTGCTCATATTATCATGTTTACATTTTTACAATAAATAAACAGTGGAAATGTGAAATAATCATTACACAAATCTGCATACAGATATCTTCAAAATGGAATGTTTGTTCGTTTGTTCTCGCTTATAGTACTATCACGGAATGCGCTTCCTCTTTGGCCACTTGCATTACAACACATGTATTGTATGGAGTAATAAATCTGACAAAATGACATTAATGGTAATGTACGAATACATTGCTAATGCATTAAGTTTGAAATTCGATGTGTAAGTTACTAGGGTTTGAAATTTGTACCAAAAAGACGTAACGTCATCATGCAATCCATCATTAAATGGGATGACAAATTGAGTAATACACGAGAATGGTAACAGTATTATGTGAAGTCTTCTATGTGACTATGTGAAGGATTTCGTCATAATGTTATTTTACCACTATGTGTCTTCATTCAATAATTCAGGTTAGTAAATTTTTTTGTTTGGTATTTGCATACTTTACGAAGTTCTGCATAATGTAAGTAGTCATAATGACTCAGCAAAGTTCAAATAACATGAAACTACAGCTAAAATCAGGATGAATTGCTGAATGGACAGTTTATAGTAAGAAGTCGCCAGAAAATACTTGTATTTAAATGTGAAGATGAATATTTTAAACTTAAAAGAATTTTAAATAATGAGAGCTGCAAAGATGTATTCTTTCTCAGAAATTGAAACCACTTTACCAGCAAGGAGTTCTTGAATATTCCATAACATCACCTGCAGTATTTAAATATTGTATTAAAGAAAAGATCACTTCAGTCAGCTTTCATACACATACTGCATGTAATAACGATTTGCTTCATATATATCAAAGTTTTACTTTCTAGTACTTAAAATTTTAAATCTTCGCAAAATTAGACTACAAAAATACGTACCAAGCCAGTGAAAAATCCCACACTTCCACCAATGGCAACAAATTCAATGAAAGTATGGTAACTAATCCCGAATCGAGGTGCAATATTTCCTATGTATGCAACGTGTGAAATTCCAATGACAAGAAGAAAATAGAAAAACAGCCCTTTGTAAATTCCTCTTCCTGTCACATCTGCCTACAATACAAAATCATTTAATGTATATTTCTATTATTTTAACGTATTTTAAATATGTACAAACTGTGCAGTAATTTCATTAATTTGACATTTCAATACTTGTCTCATATATGTACTGATAATATGAATAAAAAGCTTCTTACTTCAAACATCAGCGTAATAATCACGGTTCCAAAAGACATTAGAGCAATTGTCGTTGTGTACAAGAAAATTATATACGCATAAGGATGCACCCAAGATAATGTAATAAATCCGGCACAGGTGTAAGAACCTGCTAAAGTCTACCGCAAGGAAACGTTAAGAATTACATAGTATTTTTATGTGATGAATTAATAGTATAAAAAATGAATGCGTTACGTAATGTGTACATACCATAATGGTTAGAAGAATGACATTTGTAGGGCATTTTCTTCCAGCACCACCACATCGCGCACAGAAGTACAGAATTAGCATAAAAGGTCTGCGTAAAGTGATATTCATTCTAATTTTCTAATAATTCGCTTGTCTACACAAATTCAATGTATTCTAGTATATTCGAATTAACTAGCGTTTGCAAATATCTTAATCGCTTACAGGGTAATAAACATGATCCAGTAGTACTCCCTTGCAAAGGCGAACATGGGCTCCCTAACACAAATAGTTCAACTAAGAATTGTTTACCAAATTGTTCAGTGTTCATATAAACTATTGGCTTATTTTCCACTTACCACTGTATTGTAACCAAAATTAGGCTCGACATAATTGCCATTTCAAGCATTTTGGCAGAAAAGACTAATATGACAAACGTTGATCTTGAACGAGCCTTTTTAAATTCTTGGCCAACAATGTTACCTTTGTTGCCGCAACACTGAAATCGTAAAACAATATTTCAGGTCACCACATATATTACCACAATTAGTATCGAATGTTGGAGTCTTCGTAAGCTTAAGATATTCAAGTACTTACATAATTTACTTGTGGTTCAAAGATATCGTCTTCCAGATCCATGTTGTTAAGATTTCTAAAAAACATTTCAAAAGATTATACGTATTTAAGTCCCCTGTACAATGAATGGTCAATGTATGTCAAGTTTCAGGTGGTACTTGTTTATTTGCTATACCGCTATACTAATAACTGCAGAATAGCAACAATAGCAAGTTATCTAAACTATGCGATTTTGTCCTTTGTTGATCTTCTAGGGAGGTAGCAGCTAGTAGGTAACATTAGATTTAATCTTTTAATCTATGTACAAAATTTTCTGTTTTAATTTACGAGTGTTTACTTAAAGGTTTATCTAACACCAAAAAATGCACATACAGCTTTGGTTGGCAAACATTTCATTTTTGTCCTTAGATAAAATGGTCATTTTCAGAACATCATGCACGAGACCTACGGTACAATTACAGCTTAACTAAATCAACGAAGCAATAGATCGAAAAAACACTTATTGTTACTCTTTTTTATTGGTCTCTTTCTAATAGAAAATTGTAACTAATTCCGTATTATCCGTATCCTCCAAAGATAAATCATTCATGAATTCTTGAATAGTAACACATTCCTACTCGAATACTCATTCCTACATTAGTATAGTTTGCTTAAATAATAATATTTCTTACCATGAAATCCTAATGAATATGATCTAAACCATCAGACTTCGACTCAATTCACATCCCCAAGCGTTTTTAGCAACGTTATATGATGATTTAGATTGAGCAGAGCTTCAATGAGGCAAACCGAAACACAAAACTCACAAGAGAACAATATACCTCAGTTCCTCTATTATGTAACGCAATAAATCTTTAGGAACTGGCAGCTTTCCAGCCAGGTGAGGAATCATCAACATGTATATACATGAAAGGCTACTGTGTAAGTGTAAAACAAGAAGCACTAGCAAACTTCAAGTTGGAAATCGTATATCTATAATAAAATAAATGTACCTGGAACCAATTGTGGATAAACCCCCAGTTGCAGCTAAAGAGGGCTTTCTGAACTGCCCGCGGGAAACAGACATTCCGTGCAGTTTCTGTCTTGCTCGTTTCGGTTGACCTAGATTCCCGTTCCAGCAGCTCGTGTCAACATGATACCAATATCTAAGGATATATGAGTGGAGTGGACTACACTGCACATGAATTCTTTAGTACGACAGTTGATTCCGTTCAGTCACGCTCCGAGCTATCTTTCTTTCACATCTTTTCTTTTCTTTCTTATGAGTAAATTCTTTGGGACTTATTTTCTCCATCCCGGCTTTGGTAAAAATATCAAAAGGAAGTTTTGAGGGTCAATAAATAAAACATCAAATTAATGTCTGTGCGTTATAGTACTCAAATTATAAGTAGTAGACATTAAGATAAACGCTTTGACCTTAATGAGAAATTAGCCATATTATTTGATTAATGCCCTTATATTTTAACTCAGTAGCAAATGAGATAAAGCCATTAGCCCAATGAAGTTTAGTAATGCGCTTGCATTATCCTGTCTCATTCTCAATTCTCATTTTTATGTAAGTTATGGCATGTATGTTTCTGCAGATGTATATATAGAATAGATATATTATGTATATAGCCTGCAGTCTACAATAAATGTTTCTGTATCGCCAATCTCAGCAGTGAGAAGTTGAAAGGAAAAAATGTTGTTTTACGTTAATTTAGAAAAAAGCTTATTAAACAATTGACAACCTAACTCTCTTGTGAAATTTTCACAAAAAAGTTAGGTTTTCATTTGTTTTTGGCATTTTCCCCTTTCATTCAACTAATAAGTAAATAGATTTTAAGGCATTTCAAAATGTTGATCTATGTAATTAAAACAACCATTAGTAAAGGTAAATTCTCTTCAAATGGCAAAAGTTTACTTAAACGAGTATCGATTGAGATATTTTTAGTTTCCTGTACTAGAAGGGTTCTGTATGTCGAAACATTGTAATGCCATTTTCCGTCATTCTGCTAAATATTATATGCAGCACTACTAAAAGCACAAACTTTAATATGCAATATACCGATACTATGACCAATAACCATTATATGGCTATTTCCGTAAGTAAGTATAAAGTACGGAAGCCGCAGCTAATAACAATTCGGTGTCGGGTGTGAAAAAAAGAAATGACAATTCAATTGTTATCAATTAAACAATTACGGCTTTCCTGGTACCATTTCTAGCTACCAGCATGTCCTATCAAGAAATAAATCACCCTCATCCCAATCACGCCATTTCATGAAAAGTCATCATTAGTGAAACGGTTGCAATATTTATGCGGTAAACGATTAAACGATATAATGAGATTGACACAATAGGCGGACATGGGCACTACTACAAACACGCTAGAAGTTTTGGTAACTTATTAACATATTATGTATGTGTAGCATCCATTTTATGTTTGCGTGTCAGCTAGTGTGTAAAGGACGATTTTTCATTTAAATGTCTTAAATGAAATATTTTCCACTAATTTATTTATTACTCACATTATACGGGCAACAACATCTTTACAAAAGTGTGGCCGAAGCTCCTTTTCTAAATTACATAGATGCTACAGCGGCTTGAAATTTTTTTAGTAATTCGTCATACTGGTTATGATTTCTTCTTGACAAAGCTTGAATCAACTGAGATACCAAAATTGTCATAAGTTCATTTTTTGCTTTGACCCAAATTAGTCCATTGGCACCTACTGCTGTTTCGCAGGGTACAATGTTTCCAATTTTTGATAACAAATTGCTATTTTTGGAAGGAGTTCTCAAAGTTCTAACAAAGTGAATAGGAACTTGAAATACAAGGCCGTCTTCTAATTGTCCTAAGCCATTAGCTTTTCCAGACGGATTTACGCACGTTATTTCCATAGGGTAGTCCTTCGGAAGGTCGATAACTCGACCGTACACGCAATCGCCAACCTAAGAATACAAAACGAATTAATAAGCGAAACCATTTCTAGTTTAAGTGAACTAAAAATTTATAAAATCATATATATTTTATTTGCCTAAAATCGATGAAAGCAAGGAGTCTAAACTGTTGGTGTCCTATGCGCGGAGGACACCAACAGTTTAGACTCCTTTCCTTGGATGAAAGCACTAATACTGCAATAACTAATATACAGTAATAAATAACCAAGTAGCAAACATGCAGACCAAGTTGTGTCAATATCTTACTAAAAGGGTGGTATTTAATCGTTCGTCTTAACATTTGAAATTTTCGTCTTTTTCCGTTGAATATTTCGTCATTTGAATTTTTCGTCTTACCATTTAACGGGTCGTCTTACCATTTAATGTGTCGTCTTCCACGTAATTTAGAAGTTTATGACAACTCAACATTGTAGGGTGTATTGTAGCTCCACATGCACACAGAATCTTATCATACAAGATAAGTTTGGAAATTAACTTTGAAAGTTTACAGCTTTCAAACTCGAGGGGTCAATATTGCAGCTAATTCCACATACAAAATGAACTTCAACGGATTTCCATTATTTTTGTTTGGTGTGGTGGACAATACGAAGAAATTCCATCCCGTTGCCTTAATGGTAGCCAGTGGTGAAACCTGTGAAGACTATGCGTTTGGGTTTTCTGCCCTTCAAGAGGGAGTTAGTCGTGCTCATGGATTCCTCCTAAAACCTAAAGTTCTCATTAGTGACTCCGCTGAGGCTATAGCAAACGGATTTAAGGTGACTTTTGGTGGTACTTTACGGCTGCGAGTAAATCACCAAAAGTGACTACAGAAAAGGTTATCACACAATCAGACCCACGAAGTCATGCCTGAATTTTTTTGGTAAGTAGGACAAGAGCAAACTGAAGTCTGCCATTTTTGTACATTAAAGGTGACTTTCCAAACGGTGAATTCTGACGCAATGAAGTCTTCAAATGAGATCCACTGGGCACACATGCACACGGAGCTACAATACACCCTACAATGTTGAGTTGTCATATACTTCATAAATTACGTGGAAGACGACACATTAAATGGTAAGACGACCCGTTAAATGGTAAGACGAAAAATTCAAATGACGAAATATTCAACGGAAAAAGACGAAAATTTCAAATGTTAAGACGAACGATTAATTATAAGTCTTACTAAAAGTATTAGTAGAGGTTACTAACCTGTAATTCAGTTCTATTACGCTTTGTAGCTCCCTCAAATGATAGTCGTGCTAAATTTGCCCTTTCTCTAGTTCCTACTTCACAAGTAAAGAAGTCACCCTTAGCCTTTTGCTTGTTAATGGCAACAACATCGTCCTTTTTGAATTTCTCATACTAAAAAACGACAATAATTAGTAAACATTATTTTCTGCAAAAATTTGATGTAATTATACTAAGTCTCTCTCCATACAATAAACCATAAACGTAATTGCAAAATAAGGAAATGTAGAAATAAGAAAAGAACCATTAAAACAAAAATCGTACATTTCTAGTCTTAAGGTGAACCATATAAGTGACAGGTTTATTTTTTCTTGCTAGAATTCCTGCTTTACAGACAACAATTTTTTGCTCATCTTCACTTTTAACCAGCTTCAACCCAGGGCCTAAAACCACATCAACTTCTGGTGCTTTGAATTCGTCTCCTGGTAAAACAACTTGGCCGACAAAACTATTGAGATCCAGATCAACTCTTTGTAGTCCTTCATCTCCATCAGTTTTACATAACATTATCTCTGATTCAGTAATGTCATCACAAGATTTGCTTGCTTCCCCATCCATTTTGCAGTCTTCATCCATCATAGCAAATCTATTTTGTACAAATAGAGAAATTAATTTTGGGGCTAAATAGAAAACATTAAATTCATTGGTCAATACATAATATAATTAACTCTGTTGACTTACCGGTCACAATACCTCCAAAGTCTGAAACGAAAGATAACTAATAATAATTCTTTACTTGTATAACTAAGCCACAAACAGGCAACTAATCAGTTAAGAGTTCCTATGATGACTCTTTAAAAGTTTCACTTGATCCTTCTTCAAGAAGTAATTTTTCTTTCTCTGCCAGTCTTTTTGGGCGAGTAATAAACATATAATGGTAAACACCGTTGCCCAATATTGTAAACCCGTAGGCTGTTAGTCCCAAACAAGCAATAACACAGGTTTTGTGCAAAGTATTTAAAATGTTTGACGCTTTTGGGAGTTTTTTCATTATTAAATATAAATCAAAAATTCTAAGCAATTTATGTACAAGTTTTCATAATATGTATGACAATATAATTACCGAGTTAAGATTTCGGAAATGACGGACTTGTGACTCGGGCCACTTATGTGACTGTTTTCCTGGTTTGTTGAAGAGCAAGATAATACCGACGTGAAATTGATGTGTGGAAAGTCAAATGAGGTTGTAGTACCCGCCGAGTTCTCTGCGCTATTCAGCAAGCCAACATACAAAATATAAAACAAATTCAATTCAAAGATTTATTGTTATATCGTTACAATTATATTATGACAATAATTTTATTAGATGCGATTATGGAACACAATTAATTCAGTATCATGCATGCAGTTATGTGAGTTATAGACTTTCTGAGCAAAGTATGCTTTATTCACTTTTTATACCGAAAGGTAGTCACCATATCTTGCTATTAACCATACATTTACAACAGCCTTTTTCTGTTTAAGTAGTATTTTGGCTTATGTTCTTATTTTGCAATGTATTCTAAAACTACAGAGTTTGCTATGTAAAATAAAATGTGAACCTATTACAAACTTATTACATAACATAGTTACACATCTCAGTAAGCTCATCATCAGCGCATATAAAAAAGATCCAAAAGATAGTCATAATAATTATGGTTCCTGAGGTCAACTAGCTAGGCGCATGCTGTTGAATAAAAATACCATAGAAGATGTTCAGGATTCCAATTTTGAACGATTGAAAAGAGAAGTATTTAAGAATTTCTGTGGGCAGTAATTTGTTGAAAAGATTACAAATCGAGTCATCACTTAGCAGTTGCTGAAAGGAAAATCCTTTGTGAATAGCCGGAATATATCGCAATCCAAAATTTACACTGACCAAGAACAGAAATACTTCCAAAATTGCTCTTTGTTCATGGGATTTGTTGATTCGCAATAATCGATATCGGAGTCGTTTGCATAATCGCTGAAATAGGTATACCATCAGCTAAAACGAAATGAAAGAATATATTATATTTTAATTTTAATGCAGTAAAACAGTAAAAGGTTCAATTTTATTATGGGCAATATCAACCGAAAATTCTTTTTTATATTACTAATTATTAGCCAATAAGAAAATGGCAAACTTTAAACAAGGTTGTCCATGCAATTGTAGTGAAAGCTAAAGCAAAACGTGCTATTCATGTCCTATATATTGTTTACCTCTTAATCTAAGGTCAAATCTGACTACATTGGCAATAATTCTGTTTATAATATCAGTTATGAACAAGTCAAAATACAAGCCAAATAAGTACTACAGCAATAATGCACCTGAACTCTTAAAACACTACAGGAATACAATTTTAAATTAGACACAAGAGCATGGCCCAATAAAACCTAATTTATGCATGAAATGAGGGACTGTTCTAACTTACAAACAAGGTCATCACTAAAGAAATGTATGTCCAAGCTTTGCACATAGCTAGGTGGTTCTCAACCCCTACGTATTCTATAGCCATTGCAGATAGCAGTATCACCGTTGTCCACGTAGTTGCCAACGTAGTTCCCAACAAGCAAAATTTATCACAATGACTTAAGTCCACCTGTAATAAGTAAATGTCATTGCATATCAAGTTTCATTTAGACAGTCAAGAATACATATATATCACGCAAATCTTCATTTGCATTAAACGCCATAAAATGGGAATGATTACTTAAAACCAGTTAAGTTGTAAAGGAGAATTTTATGAAATTACATTGTTAGAGGTTATTGTATTCGATTTTTTTGGCTACATTTAGTAGTAGTAGTATGCAATACTTTATAAAATAGTGTGCCTTATGGCATTGTAAATTGTATTAATAAAAATTTAAATTCATGTGTCTTGTGTTATTTTAATGCGATTATGACGTATGTGTAGTTACATTCAGCTAACTACACTCAAAAATGAACAGTGAGCAAACTATTTTATGGATTGTAAATTGTAATAATGCTATGAATTTAAATACCTACGTTATGTCATGTCCATGTACTTAGTTATGACGTTATGAGTAAAAATGCTAACTTTTAAGTAAACATCACTTGCCATAATGAATTGCAGTAAACAGTACTTACTGATCTTGTTCTCGTTTCTCAATTACAGCTGCAGTAAACCTTGTAGAAAATATTATGTAATAACTTCATAATGGCTTAATTACCCTTACTCATTGTAGCGATGATCCGCTTTACAACTTAACATGTGTTTAAACTTAATGCATGAGTATGATAAAATTAATAAGAAAAACGTACGTACAATACAAAGCATGTAAAGTTAATGCATTTACATGTGATTTACTGCATGAGCGATTCTCTCATCAAAAGGTGTGCCTTCATGTGCTAACTTGTGTTTACTTATGTTTGTTTTTGTATTTATACAATTAGATTGAATTCCTATGTTCCTACCAACGCCTGTCTATTGTGTCTATTATACTTAACATGGTCGTAGAGTGGGCAAGTTTTTTCTTTTCCCTTTACATTCACAGTTTCATACTGTATTAAGCTTTTGTGTTTACTTATTAAATGTCACAGTAAGAATGCAGAAAAATCTAGTCTTGACCTGTTTTTTTATAATTTTCAGCTTGTGATTGGGTTAATTTTTGTTTCAAGTGTGTTATTTTCCCTGCAGCTTGCGTCTTAGGCCACAGCCAACTTCATTTATATTATGAGACTTGAGAGACAATCTGAACCACTATACTATACCTATACTATTATACATTAGATTATGAATAAATGCTATAGATTTGTATTTTTGAGTAATAACAATACGGTGAACTGCACTGCTTCTAACGATACTGTCCCAAACAGCAGCGGTGCAACCACTTACTGTGAGATTGTTACAAGTGATACTTTGTAATGGGTGTCAAGTTTGTTGGGTAAATTAGGTTTTTGTGTTTAGGTTAAGCCAGGGAATGCGCTAGTAATAGTGTTGAGAGCTCCCTTCTTACGTCTTTACTTTACCTAACTGCTCTTCTTATCTTATCTTATCATCTGAAGCAGTTAAGAAATTAATTTTCAGTGGGAAATGATATCTATCATGCAATCATCAAATTATCATGATTTGCGAAAACAGAAAATGCATAAGGAACAGTATGGAACGCTTAGTTTGGATTGAGTAATGTCGGATGGATTATTTATTATGTAAGTGTAGACTCCTGATTACCTTCAAACGTTTTAGTATTCCTAATTGGTGCTATAAATCATGGCGTAACTGTGTATCTGTTAGAATACTAAGTACGACGTACCCAGCTTTTAAACCAGGTTTATGTAGAAGTAATTTAATTCTCTTATTAATTTGTGCAAACATTTACTTACTGCAGTAAGGTATGTAACCGCAATGAAAGCCAGAGAAGTTAATCCAACATTATAGAGCATATGATAATTTGCAGAGAAGAACTTTTCCGGTTGTGTAGTAAAAATGTGATAAACATCTACGGAAGCATTGAAGTGTATTTTTTTGATAAATGTTGAATCCAAATGAATAAAACAGCGCTAAGGAGTTTCAGAATGTAAAACAAATAGATTTCTAGATTTTGTACATCAAGATAGTCAATCTGTCAGTAATAAATGCTACCTGGAAAAATACAGCCACGTAATTTGCGGGAATATCATCCCTGGTCACCAAATAAGTAAGTGCCATCCACAGCGATATTTCTAGTCTAAAACCGAGGATTTAATTTTGGACAATTTAGAATAAATTTAGTATGACATAAAATGAAATCTTCTGTGTAATCAACATAGGTTAATGGCAACAAAGAACATTAATGAAATGAAATACCCAATTGGTAAGAACTTCTTCTCAGATAACCAGTCTTTATTTAAATGCAGAAAGCCTCCTGGCCTAAAACAGTAGCACAGTTTGCAATGTGATATGCTTTGGATGCTAATAATTTAAAAGTTTGTGACATTTGACCTAAAAAGTACTAAAAACTTACGCAAAAAGTACGGTAACAATTCCAACAATGAATATGGCGATTTGAAGTTTTGTCAGAGTTTGAAAAAGACTTTCATAGCTACCAGGATAAACTGTCCAGTTTTTATTTCTCAAATCCTTTAAGTGTATCCAGAATGGGACAGTGCGTTCCTCTATGCTGTCCATGTTGCCAATCCATGATCCATGTTTTTGCAAGTCTGCGGAATCTAAATTTTCATTTTTTGCTGGCATTTTCAAATCTTGTTTTAGTAGTAGCTACAAAGTTGTCTATTGAGAATGTAGCAAGATATGTCATGAACAATGGAAGTTCACTTTGTGGTTCATGCATGACATATTTTTATTTTGATGGCTATTATTTTTTTGCTATTTTTTTGCTGTTTAAAAGTTGATGTTTACAGAAGACCTTGGTTGCTAAGTTATTGTACAACAGTTTTACTATCTTGATTTTTGAAAACATTTCGGTGATTGTATAGATTAGTATAGCTCAGTTTATCTACATTATTAGCTATGATTAGTTGAGGTTGTAAACTAATCGGTTAAAAGATCAATCCAGCAGGGTATCACCTAAATGTATCACGAGTATTAAGAGTGGAAAAATATGCAAAACCACCCGCGCGGGTAAAATCGGATTTTTCGATGCATACAATGTACACATAATGTCACAGACATGAATTCTGCAGACTACTTCCTTCATTTCTGAATTCAGAATGGCCGAATTGGTCAGAAAATTTGTTTCTCATGTCAGGGTACGGACATGTAAAATGTCTATCTAGTGAGTATAACTGTGCTGCTGGCAGTGTTCAGAATGAAATCTTTATAAAAAGGATTGTAAAGATATTCTGCATTTGTTTAATTTCACAAGTTTGAAATACATATTTTTCTTCTGGGATTCTTTTCCTTTCTTTTGTGCATTGAAAACTTGACAACAGTATTTTCTAAGTCTAGTCATAAAGTCTAGTCTGTACAGCTTAAATTAGTCTATGAAGACTAATATTTGTTACTTATATCCATAATTGGCGTTTCCTGAGGAAACTAATAAAGTAGGTCTCACGTCTCATTGTTAGTTGACTCGTTATTGTAGTATATTATTATAGCAATAAGTGTGCATGGGAATTTCGATTTATGCTACCCATTCTCTGAAAATATCACAGCAATAACAAACCAAAAACCCCATTATTTTTACTGACGGAGGGAAATATTCATACTTGGGTTTTAAATGTCTTACATAAAGTGCACTTAGATTAGTGCATTTACTAAAAAAGTATGACTCCATATTAAAATAAATTAATAATATCCATCTGTTAACCACATGCATCTACCCTACACCTTTTACAAGATACATAAAATGTCATGTCATCGTATATCGCATTGGGATTCGTCACAGTAGTACCTTATATGTATAAGTATGACAAATTAATTTAAATTCTCCTAGTAAAATTGTGTGAATGGAAATACTTGTACTTAGATACGTATAAGTATCGTTCAAAAAATAGGAGTCCTTATCTACAGAACACATCTAAAACTATCGTAATATTTAGTCTTTGCACCTCTTGTATTTGTATAGCATAAATACTCTTACTTCTTTGTTCACACGCTTAAACTAGGTTCGTGAACTTTGGTTTTTTATATGCCTACTTACTTGCACATAAAAGGAACGAGTTCGAAAATATATGTATTTCTAGGTGAAACTTCATTTCTCAAAGAATACTTTTTACCTACAAGCATTTTTGGTTATCCTTTTGCATTGAAACCAAAGGCTAGCAATGTAATCTTAAAAAACAGCGTATCATCATATCACATAGACTCATAGACTAGATAAACTTATTGTAATCGTAGTACAGACTAGGAGCTAAGGAGCTATCTGAACCTTCTGAAAGCTTCACAAGTACAACTTGTTTATACTATAATAATATGTATATTTTTATTAAATTGATATCTGAAATCCTTATCAAAATTGTGCAAATCAAGAACGAGGTAATACAATATCTAAGAACAAGACACGTACGTTTAAAACACATATGTTGTATTTGACCAAGCTTTCTGGGCGTGTAATTGTAGTGAAAGGTTATTTGCTTGCTGTATAAGGTTTAAAAATGCACCATGCCAAGTAGTATACATTCTAGCAAACTAAATATTACATTAGTGTACGTACAGGTAGTATAGTACAGGTACCCAATACCCAAATAAATTGCAGATATGTAGAGAATATGTTAATGCCCTAGTCCTAAAGTGGTAAACAAGCAGTAAAAGAAAGGACAAGGAAATAAAGCTCTCAAACAAATTGAGATTGAGGAAAAAATTAGGAAGAAGTATTTAATCCACTTCCAACGAAAAGCATAAAAGAAATGGAACATAAAATCTTTAGAATCTTATACAATCAGCTTTGTGTTTAAGTTTAATTCGTTCAAACTGACCTGCAATTACTAGAACGGAATCATAAAGGCTGTCATGAAAGCTCACCTAGCTTATCAAAAGTCATCATCTCTGAACATCTGTAAATTGCAATATTTGCTCTAATATAGTGGTTTCATTACATAATTTTAGTAAAAGAGTTCCGGAGTGTTAAAACAACGTAGCTAAAGAAATCGAAAGAGTTCTCGTAAACTGCAATGCCACATACATACATGCACACTGCACACGAAACGAGATAAATATCTAAGAGGAATTTTCCCGGAACGCCTTCCCTTCCTCCATCGTCACATAATCACATCATTTCATATTTACTAACCTGCTAAAGCGTACTTTGTAAGTTTTGTGTTACGTAAGTCTGCTTTATCTTAACTTGTATTTGTTTATGATTTATGCATAATGTTCCTTTCACTTCATTTAAGTTTCCTTTTGTACTCATGACTCTCTCATTTACTATTATGTGTGTGAATCAGAGAGAATTGCGGCAAACTATTAAATCTAGGTGCTATGGATTATCTAAGTGTATTTAATATTTTTTATACGATAAAGGCTCAATAAGCTTGCAGAACACGCGCATTGTATGGCAATGTATGTTATGTGTACCAATGTACCTCTACTGATACATCAACTTTTGTACAAACTTTCTGTGGTTAAATGGTCAATAAATATGACATGTACTACAGTTCATACAAATATTCTGTACTGATAAACAAAAATACCTTAATGTTGAAAACTTTATATCTCCGTCGTTTTCAAAGAAAGAGCTGACAAGTTGACCAAAGTTTAACTGACATTCTTGTTTCACATTGCTAATTAGGGAAATTTAAGAGTTTGCACCATCCAAGATGAGTTGTTTGCTTCAATTTCAAAAGGAGGTTTCTGCAATGCTGCGTCGTATTGCTACTACAACTAGAAGACAAACACGTCTGTTTTCTATAGGTACTTACCTAAAACAATCCAAGCCGATAAACATAAATTAAAATCGTGCAGTGCATTTTTTGTTGTACAATTAAACTTGGTTATGGTTGCCAAACGAAAATCGTGCGTTAGCGTTTAGCAAATCTTAAATAATAGATTAATTACTTAAGTCCTCTGCGCTAACGGTTTTACTTATCTGTATTAAAAAATTACAAAGGATGTAGTGCATTTGGATTGGAAAGACTGCAAAATAATTTATCCATATGTGCAACTTTGTGTGTTGAATGCACAAATATGCATAGCACTTGTATTTATTCTCACTCTCACTCAAATTACACTATCAGTTGGCATAATGAATTGAATAAATGCTTGCATTCGGTAAAGAGTACACAAGACTAATCAGACAGTAGTTTAACAAGGCATGATTATTGATGATGATAGGATAATTTATAATGGCAAAAATTTAAATGTACCATCAAAAAACAGAGTATCCCCAATGAAAAACCGAAAAGCGTCACCTCTGTGTATGAAATGACCACGTTTATATGATAAAACCAGACAAAGGCAAGAAAAACTAAACTGACCACCTTTTAAACTGAAATTTCCACAAGTTTTATAAATTTTGTTAACGTTTCCATGTATAAAATTAGCCACTAATGTAAATGAAATTACCAGAAGAAAAGCGTAATGTACCAAAACATCAGAATCATCAGAGTTCATACTTAATAGACGATGAGTTGCATATGAAAATTTAATAAATCATATTATTACGTAAGTAAGTCAATTGAAAGGATCAATAAAGAGTAAAATAATTACAGTTACCGTATTGATACTTACTTCACCAGCGCTACCTTAGCTTTCCCAGGTCGTCCACGTTTCCGATTTTGTCCAAGTGGAATTGCCTTGGCCTCCAAAGGTGCACTTACATAATTTGAGCCATAATATTGCTATACCTAAATTAAGTTGACAGAACTAAACAAAACTAAAATAATATAATACAATAGAATTAACTACTTGTTATCATCATTCATTACTTTGTATTACTGCAGTAAACATTGAACAATACAGGATTT
Source organism: Yoshiicerus persimilis (assembly GCA_020352615.2). Taxonomy (NCBI): domain Eukaryota; kingdom Metazoa; phylum Arthropoda; class Collembola; order Entomobryomorpha; family Tomoceridae; genus Yoshiicerus; species Yoshiicerus persimilis. Next base: position 33,647,967 of record CM036940.2, on the reverse strand, counting down.
TACCTTCAAATTATAACGGTGGAAGATTTTTCACAGTGCAGTTTCACAATTTTTTGGAAGGCAATATTGGCAAATTTATCAAACTTGCGGCAATTTCAGTTTAATGTGGCCAGTTCAATTTTTCTGGTAAGGATTTATCTGGCAAAATCGTATAAAGGTGGTCAATTCATATATAGGTGGCACATTCAGGTTTTTCATTGGTGACAATTTCAGTTTTTGTGGTGATACTTTAAATTGCAGCCATTTAGAATGGTCGATTCCAGAATCCACTAAAGCCAGTGCATCTTTATTACTTGTTTATGTTTTGATAAATAGTTTGTGATTTTTATAGGCTTATGCAAGATTCACATGGTTCGGAAGCTAATAAAATAAGTCGCCTTCCGTGAGAACACGAGTCGATGAATATCCGAGACTTCACTATTATGCATCTAGTACCTTAGTAATGTTTTAGCACATAGAGAAAATTGATGTCAAAAGTGCTTCATTTAATTAAGTATTAACTTAATGGCTTTTCTGTTCATCTGATAGACAATGTGCAGTTACTATAATGTTTACTAGCAATAATATGAAGTAGACATGCATCATGTCTACCTGATTACGAGTTGTTTTCTTAAGGTACTGTTTGTGATGAAATATTTACATTATTATTACCGTTTAAGTTGTTATTAGATATGGATATGTACTGTAGCACTCTAAAGTAATAGCCTGGTACCATTCAACGATTCAACTACTGACTAGATGACCTACCCCACAGGTTTACATTGAATAATGTGTTATCACTTTCAGTAATTTATGTCCACCATGCATTGTTTAGCGTATTAATTGCTTTATCCGTTTTGATAAGCCTTACATAGGTACTAATTATGAGTATAAAATGTGGTACTACCCACAGGTATTTCTCTACTCGACAGGAATATACTCTGTGCCACTGTAATTGTTTTTGGTTGTGACGTACAATACAAATTATGCTTTCCGATAAATATTAGCAACAGTTTTTGTGTTATTAGCAATTCCTTAATTTCCAGATGTAATTACAAAAGCCACATGTGCAACAATTGCAAACAGCACTTCAAATGTATGTAAATTTACTAGAAGTAAAAAATACAGTGTGCAATATAATGGGAGCGACATAGCGACTCCTGAAGATTCTTTGTCCACCATACAATCAGCATTTGTTGTTCAGCAAGGCTTTAATTGACTACATACAACATACATACCGCAGATATCTATACACTTAGGAAATTTAGGCCGACATATATACGTTCTAATACAAAGTGGTATACTTAAAGCAAGAACACTTTTATCGTCGGCTGTTTGTGTTCTGTTAGAACATAAGTGCTTTAGGACTACGACAACTTCCTTTGTGAAAGAACGTACACTAGTACTAATAAAAATATGTAAGTAATAGAATGCAAACGTTCTTCGAGCTTATTGTTAGTGTAATGGCCGCAAGTATCTCGGGTACATCATGTATTGATTAACTTATAAATTTGTATCCCTATGCAGATAAGTATTCAACTTTTTATAAACTAAAACACAGCGCTTGAAGGAAAAATTAATGAGGGTGTTTTGCAAGCAGCAAATTTTAAAAGATTTTCAACATCTTTGCATAAAGAATGATTTTGGCAACTTATTTGAACACATACTATTCTAAATGTGTAATCATTACTTCTAATTGAGCCAAATTAGTTGGCTTCTGCTGTGTAAAAATTCAGTTGGTAAGTTTATTTACGACAGTGCATGTACTGTTAAGAAAGTAAAGGCGGAACCAATAAATATATTTGGCATATTTTATTAGTATTAATGACGATAATGGTTCATGAGTACGTAACTCGGGTTATTTATTGCTATCCTACCGCTCACAGCTAATAACCAGTAGCAAATGTGATGAATTGTAAATTGCTAGTTAGTAGATGATAGGAAAATGTACTTAGATGTTTACTTCTCGTTAGTTAGTGGTGTTCGTTAGCATGTATCTAGTTTGTAGTAGTTAAACTGCAAAGTAAGTTTTATCGAATCATATTTAATTAGTTGTAATCCTTATCGTGATCACGATTGAGACAATATATCACAACATTATGAGAGGAGCCTAATGTACTTAGAATATTAGTTTCATGCGTAAACACATAACCTGTTTTACATAATCTGACATAGGTATGCTTTTTATCTGTGAATACGTATCCAATTAATGATCACTTAAATTCCCCCTTGCATTGCTTATCAGAACATTGATCTCTGCCTACTGAAAGCAATTTTTCATTTTCTCTGTTTACCAACCTATCTAATTAGGTGTTTTACTATCTCATTATACCTCAACCAATGTGTGTTACTGCATCTTTCTTCTATATGCTTCCTTCTCCGCAGCATTCCCTAACCCATCACACTTTTTATTAGATAATATTGTTCCTCATCTAAAAGACACTGTCTTATTAGTAACGATCTACATTAATCATGAAACTGTGACTAATGTCATGAAATATTTCTTGGCTTCGACTCTGATCTTGTAAGACAATAAAAAATCCAAAGATAAACTTTAAACAATGTACAACTTGGCACATCTGTTTACTATGTCACTGTTGCATGGCTATCTGAAATTGACTCACAAGCTTTTTACGACAGTAAATAAATTTAGAGTGCAATAATGCATTTGACAATTAAATGCATAGATAGTACAAGGGTACTGGATTTCAACATCCATTTCTAATCTTTTTGTACGTATTCTCTCAAACATTTCATTAAAAGTGCTAAGTATTAGAGTATTTATTCACTTCATAAAAATTAAGAGTGAAATGCCCTTTCAATGGCAGTGGAATACATTGAGATTTGTAATTGCCATTATAGATGATGTAAAAACTGTGCAAATACTAATAATCATAAAGTATCGTTCTTTTTTAAGTAATTGTTTCATATTGCCACTTTTTTGTTAGTACTTTTGGTCATTACATCCGTGATGACATTGTTTCACCACTGGTTAGCAGTATTTGCTCTCATTTTATCACCAACTGCATCGTAAAGTGTAAACCTTTCCTAACAGCAGAGATGTAATACAATACAATCTTGGTAAGACATCATTTACAGTCTCTAATAATGTTTTTACATTATGCAAGAGAAAATGAATACAACGATTATATGCGTGAGCTAATTTTTCTAAGATTCAGTAGCTAAATAAAAGTTTTCGCAGGTCACATCTAGTAGAACATTTTTACTGAAGCAAAACCTTTACATGATGTGCTGCAGGCGGTAATAATATTAATTACTTGCTACGTTGTAAATTAAATTCCTCTGCTATTCACAGCTAATTCATGTTGAGTTTTAAATTAAAGGTCCTCTGTTTAAACGATGTACATAACGATCCTTGATGAAGTTACATTGTTAAGCGAGCTTCGTTTTTTGTCATATTCAATCATAATAAATAACACAACTAGGCTTCTATATATTAGAGTTTGTGCTTACATCATTTAATAAATGTTGTGTAACAGAATTGAGTTTGATGTATCTAAATATGTGTAATACTTATCTAATTATAAGTTTGGCATTTGTTTGAAGATATGAAGTTGTCAATCCATAAACTTCGACCTTATTATACATTCCATTGAAGTCTGACTTATTAGTTAGGAAAGTGAAATAAAACTTTTGGAATTAGCGTGAATTATTGCGTATTTAAGGTTTATAAATATCATCCAAAATATAGGTATAAAATGTTTATTTTTGTACATAATGCTCCAATAAAGTAGTTAACTGTATTGAATATGCTATAAATGCACACTTCCAATCATATTGTACATGTCTTCCTTAAAGAGTACGTAGAAACTTAAAAAGAAACAGGATGAGTAAGTATTGGGTATGAAAAGTTTTTACCTTACTATTTTCATGATTGCACCTTGCATCTACGTATAATATGTCCTGCAGGTTTTGATTCACCATTGAGATGCTTATTGAAAGATAGTGTACCTGCATAGCAAATATAGATGTTCGATCAGCACAAAGGCATTATTTTGGCCTTCTTACGAAATATATTTTCATCTGTACACTAATTACAGATTGAGGATCACTAATCAGTAATGACTTAATAATTGTGACAACTATCTTACTTGAGACATTACAACTCACATTTAATTACATATTGCAGTGGTTAAAGGCTAAGTCAGTCAGGCTACAATAATTATTATGTAACGACAAATACAGTGAGAGATTGCAAGGATACAACATTAATATTGGCATAACTAGAGCTAAACCACGATTTAAAAAGCAATAAAAGTTGCATTATTATTATTCACAGTGACATTTTCAAATCTCTATCGTGAGTTGCAAATTGGAAGTTGTATAAGTAAGTAGATTAATATATTTGCTTATAACTAGTGTCTAAATATTGTAGTTTCCTTATACTTTTATTTGTATATTACAACTTATTGCAATATTTAATATGCATATGAAGTATTTTATCATTTTCTATTGTCCATGTCCTTTGTATCATTTTCCGTAATAATATTATATTACCATTCATTACAAAGGGAATAATAGTAGACGCATACGATTAGTGTTGAAAATCATGTCGAAATCATAGGGCTAACAAAAAGGGTTGCATTTCATTTCTCGAATCTCATGCTACATATAATATGGTAATACCTACGGAATAGGTAATAGTAACTTAATGGCAATTGAATACTTTAAAGACGTGAAGGAGAGCACGAATGAAGTCAAGTATTAAGCTCCTTTTGCTCTTGATTCTTGTATGAATTATTTGGTCAATTTACTCTATTCAGAAACAAAATGATCCAATGTACGAAGTTAGTTAACTGTTCCCTTTTTGAGATATGCACTTATTTCTAATAGCTGCTGTACTATAATCGTACATGTTATTACGAAAATGGGTGCACGTTTTTGGTTTTATTAGAATTACTTTGATGTGTCCTAAGAATATTATAAGTAGATGATAACTTAGCATTAGTAAGGTACCTACCCACACTTACTTAAAGGTAAATGTGTTCATTTTTGGGTTCTGAGAAACGAAATGAATTGGATACTGCGTTCTATGTTGAGCACTGATTTAAACTATTTCTCTGTCAACAGTCAATGGATCCATGAATGAAAGAACGTGATGCTGAAATGCATCTTTATTTCCCTCATTTGCATGGTGCCGTGAGTCCCAATTCGTCATTTACAAAGCTTAACAAAACAACAAATGCAGATATGCTTATCAATGCATGTGAAACCAATTAGCCTAACTGCTGTAACTCGTACCAAACCGTCACATTTTCATTTAAATCTATATACCATGTATATGAATTTACTAAGAATTTTTAAAGTACTTACGTACATGTATTCCTTACTTGATTACAAATATTTTCATCCTAAATAGTAACACACACTCAAGTTTTAGCAAAGATAAGTGTCTGTACATTTATACTGCAAACATACCACAATGCAAACTTAATGAGACATGAAATTATGATGTATAGCTTACTTGTTTATTTGGTAGTGTACTAAAACCTTTATCAACATTCATGAAGTCATAAATTAAATGTTCATGCGTTAAAAATTTCTCATTGCAGATTTGTTTATACATTAGCCTGACAATGACAACTCATTTAAAGACATATTGAGTTATTTTCATTTTTTAAAGATTGAGAAACCATTGCAGCAATTTTCAAAACAAGATGCATGAGAATTAGCATCTTTCTTACTTATTGTGTAAGCTACTTTTCTCACTTTTCTGCATTGGTATTTCTTCTAAAGCCCATATGAATATCGACATGTCTACCTATATAATAACAAAAGTAGGGAATTAGGGAATTACGGAGATGTACCAAATTTAAAATTTTACGAATTTAAAATATTTTTCATTTAGCTTGCCAACTGAAATCATTAATAGCTTAGATTTTGCATAAGAAATGTGTCAGGACATACAAACCACATGTCATGAATAGTTGTGATAATGCTAACTGCATTCACAAATTTTAACACGGTATTTTGCAGCAAGAGTCCTTTGTAAATTGCTGCTCAAGTTTAAATGGGCTTGGTAGGTATTCTGTTCATTCATATACTAATTTCTTTTCTGGTAACTTTCTGGTATGACGCAATATGTATTCAGTCCATTGTTGTTATAAGTATTGACGTGCCTATAATAGAAGATGTCCATTGTGATGACATTAAAAATTGACTTTTAACAAAGAAAGGATTCCACTCGTGAAGGTATAAATTTTGCACACGTCGAAATCAATTCCCAACGGCCAAGATATTTTTAAGCACAGTATTGTGTTCAGGTTTTAAACAATCAAAGGAAGATAAAGGTTAACTTAGAAATGCTATCATGCTACATGGTAAATTACTACAGATTTAAAATTGAAAACCTAAGTAATCGCCAATAGAACATAATCATTTGATGTTTATTCTCATAATGGGTCAATTAGTGCATATAAGTGCATATCACAATTCTTATATCTGTAATTTGCAAATGTACATCAATTTAAAATTCATTATACGTGTTAATTTGACACGGTTCTCACTGCGCGCTGTTCTTACCGTTAATTACTTACGCTAACCTAACGTTACGTTATTCATGAAAACTACATCAACATATAAAGAATGGCAATTCATTGACAGTGCATGTTTAGATTGTGTGTTTCATATAGAGTGTCGTTTAATAATCGCTGTTATTGCAAGTTCTTAGATATTTCACTGCTTCTTGTAACAACCAGAACACGCAAAGGATTCTTAAAACAAATGTCGCACAGATGTTATGGTCGTTGTTCCATATATGAATAGCTCCAATGTATGTCTGTATCATTTCATTGTTCATGCAAAAATTAGATCCTAGTTTTACAAGAGCTCGTCTTACCGCCCTTTTAATGTAATTTTTCACATAGTTTAACACTAACGAACCATTAACGCCCGTCTTCTGTTTGTTTATACCACAGTCGTTAAATCAACACTTCTCCATTTCTTTCCAAGTAATTACACTGAAGAAAACAGCACGTTAAACATTGTAAATACATTTCCACTTGGTTATGTATTATACATTGGTGTCATATTATATGTATGGTTATATGACATAAAGTGTTATGCAAAATGAGCACACTAAAAGTTGTTTTTCTACACTCGGTGCAAACTGTCAGTTGAATGAGGGACATGAATCCAACGGAAAACAACACGTACCATTTAATGATCGTATATTTTTTTCTCTTTGCCATTCGGTTAACAAAACTGCTCAAGTGTAGGCAAGTTAAGTCGGGCATGTTCCATAACAAGACAAGATTCCTTAAAACCTGTTTTAAATTGAATGATTTTTGCATTTATAAATATTACCATTGTAAATATTGAAGTAACAGCATAATACATGCTTTATGATTTATGATTGAATATGCTAACAACAAAGGAAATAGCGTACCTATTAACGCTACTGTGAATTAGAATTTTACATTTTAGATATGAAGCTCATTGGTGTGACAATTTCCGCCCATTATGTTATTAGGCTAACGATCAAGTGTCGAAAATTAGCTTCCTACATGAATCAGAGGACATATTTTTTTACTCTTTAGGTAAAATGGTATGGTACGTAGAGCACGAATGGTTCTTTTACTACACCTGTTTTGGTATAAGTCGGCTTGCACGCATGATAAATGACAAATAAAAAATCATGCAGGTAAGCTCATTAAGCCCTAGCTGGATCCAAAATGAAGACCACCTTAGGACTTTTGTTTTAAGAGCATGACTTATGGTGAATGTTAAACAAAGGATAAACTCATTATTATCTTATACTAAAATAGCAGAACTGTGAAGAACTTTTTAGTAAAAGGACGATTTTGAGGTTAATTGCAAGGCTGGTTTATTATTGCTCCCTTAAGTATTTGGGCATTTCACTTTTCTGATTTTCGCAAACCAAAACAGTATCTTCAGTACACCAATAATAGCAATGTGTTAATTGATAAACCATCCCAGAATACTATTATTCTGATGCAGGTATACTTAAATATACATGAACAGTTCAAAATATAATTTTCATAAGCTTTAAACTATTTTTTAAACCTTTTAAACCGTAATATGCTCTAAATATTGCTTTCATTTTATTACGTGCAGTATCCTAAGGTAAACAGCAAAACAGAATCATTATTAATATAGCCTGAGTGCATACATAGATGCATCTTCCTGTTTACCATATATTGTTACGTCTAGTAGTACAAGTAGGTATACTAGTGTTAAATGAAATGCTTTATGAAGTCCACACCGTGAGATCCAAAAGAAGCAAACTGAAATACTTCGTTTTTAGGTTGCTGCTTCGTGTTCGGTTTCATTTGTCGTGAATTGAAAATTAGTTCATTCAATCAGAGCATTGTGGCTCGATTCGAATTGCTCTGCATAAACATAATGCATGTAATGAATAGGCAGCTATTATAGTTATTATTATGAGTTGCAATTGCAACATGACCTGGCCTGAGCCTGACAATCTTATCCCTAGCTCTTCTAAATTGGTTTTACAAAGCTAAAGCATGTATTTTTTTAAAGCTACATACCTGCTCAGCTGCATATTAAAATTGTAATGCAGAGCGTCGATTCTCATGCAGCTATTCGACTTCTAAATGTTTGAATGTGCCTTTTGATGCAAACGTTCATAAAAAGCAAGAGTGAATCGAGTGCGTAAAGCTATAATAACTTAAAGGCAGGTTGCAAAGTAAACTAAAGCAATAATGGTATAGAATGTACAGTCGTAAATGAGGGCTCACTAACGTGTAGCACCCACCTCTTGCCTCTTGAGGTTGAGATTCTCATCGAATTCGTTGAACAGGCGAATGAACGGATATACCTACCATTGTTGACAAGGAGCCTGCAATTTGCAGTAACAGCTACGGTATTGTATTCTGATTGCGTCTATGTATTACTCACTTTTTGTATAATATTTTTCTGTGCTTAGATGTTAAATGCAATACAATTGAAATGCTTACCTGTTCCCTCAAAAGGACATTCGTATACATGCACAGGTGTCCATAGAATACCTACTAAAGGGACTTAAGTTACAGATTGAGCTACATATTGTAATATCGATATTTACATACGTATACGGAGATAAGAATTTTTGCGAAAAAATTTTACTATATAAAGGGAGCTCGAAGGCAGAAGTGTATGGTCAGTCAGCTTCTCACCTTTTCCTAGTAAATACCAAAGTCTTTTCAGTTTGAGAATACTCATAATTTATTTATTACCCTAATTCAGTTTGATTGCAATTCAAATCTCATTCACCATGAAGTGCCTACTTGTTTTATCTGCCATCCTCTCTGTTGCATTAGCTGGTCATATTGGCTATGGACACGGATATGGAGGCTACGGACACGGTCATCATGGATATGGACATGTTCACGCTGTTCCCGTTGTTCCAGTAGTGCATAAGGTATCTTACGTGCGTATTCAACTCACTTTTAACAAAATCACAAAATTTTGAAATACCATTTCTATATCCCCAAATGTGTTTACCAAACAATTCACCAAAGGATAATACTCCTCTTGGTTATAACCTCTTTTGAAACCATAAGCTAATTACCTTCCTCAGCCAGGAATGAACTGGTAGTACCCAATTCTATTTCACGTAAATGAATGCAAATACAGGAAATTCTTTGTAAAATTACAGGTACCATTAGCTACCTCTTACCATCATGAACACCGTACCTACCATCCAGGTAAATGTCTTTTGTCTTTGTATCTCTTTCATGCACGAGGTGCTAATTGCTAATTGCCGTCTCATTCACGGTCACGACTTAAATCAATACGCATTTGAATGCATTGATACACTCGATGTACATTATGCAATATCCGTGAATTAAAACACAAATTTTGAGTCGTAATCATTTCCAATTGGTTTAGTTGTGCCTAAGAACAACCATTGTCAATGCGTTATTTATGAACTAAAAGTAAGTTTCTTTGTGATCCAGTAGTCCCTGTTGTAAAACATGTACCAGTCGTCAAGTATGCAGTAGCACCCGTTGTTGTCCCTGTGCACCACGGATATGCCCACGGTTATGGTAAGTCACTTTCGTAAAAATATAAATATAGCGGATTAGTTTGTAAATTTTGCTTCTAAAGCAAGAGCTACTCTGACAAATGGTGTACATGCTAAATGTACATAGTAGAATGACAGTGAACAAAGGGGTCATAAAAACTTTTCCATGATTTTGCTGCATGGGAGTCTAAAACAAACTGTATTGCTTATGTAAAATTACTCAGCTGCACTAAAATGAATTAAATTTTGGAAAAGGAAATGTTTAAGGCTATAATGAATTAATAGAATAATATAATATGAAGAATCTGAAATGCAACTTTTATTGAAACAGGACATCATGGAGGACATGGGCACGGACACGGATACGGACATTATTAAAAGCTAAACTTCTGTGGTACAACTCATCTCATTTGAACTATTGTGGTATTTTATATATTTTATATACGATTAGCATTGTATGTTTTTAGTCTGCCAGTGTAACGCAAATCATATTTTATGTTTTCCTGTCTTCATATTGCTCTTTATATAATGAAACTTTTTCTAATAAACACGCATTTCTATTTCAATATACACACACAATGACCTTACCGTCAAAGGCATGTCTTCATTTTTATACAATCTAATTTTCTACTATTTCTACCTCTTTCTTTTCATGCTAGCAATATTACTCATAACCCATAATCTCTCTCATAATTCAATTTACTAAAACTAAAACTACCTTTTCACGGATTGATCCTTTACATGCACTGTGCTTGTGTTTATCTAACCTTATATGCATCCTAATCCTAATTCCTAAACTATATATTATGTATCCTTATATGGTAAACTATATGTACACTTTAATTACCATTTAAAAGTACAACTTTTGCAAAAATAAATCTATTCATTTACCTGCAGTGATAGTGATAAATGAACTTGTAAAACATCTTACGGAATTTCCTTGCATCCTAAGCTTTCGAGAATTTCATTTTCAGCTTAATAAAGTAAATAAACAACATCCACATTAATCATTCTGATAAATTATTTGCATTATTTCGAACTAACGACAATGGACAACTTAATGGAAAACAGCCTTATAAATAGACTTTATTGCACTAATGGACCATATGTAATTACATTTATAATCATTAGTAACTATATTGTAACATCATAAACAAGGCTACAATTTCATGTTATAAACCGTTCAGCACATAGTTAAATTTATTATCGTTCACACAAATACAATGTAAATCAATATTTAATTAATTGCTGTGTGTAGTGCATCGTATTTGACAGTATCTGTGCTTCGCCCAAAGTACAAAAAATTAGTGGACAAATAATTTCCATCAATAAGGCCGAGCACTCATATCTTAAATTGTCCTCGAAGTACAATCCTCACGCGTGGACTTGTTTTTCAAAATCCTAATTAATTATTACGTGAGGATAATTTATTACCATTATACCGAGATAACATTTTTAAACTAACATTTGGTGCAAATAATAACAAAGTGGGTCTCAATAGTCTCAAATAAACAAAAATAAATAACTAAAAATACCACACTACTACACTAACGTAATACCATTATTATCTTGACATGTACGTCTACAGCTAATACTATTAATAGACATTAAATCTAAAGAATTAATTTAACAATCTTCATTAAAGTTACAGGACAACAAGGCCAAGGACGTCAAAAATTAACAAACTACGCAATTCCTAAATCTTATCAAATTCAATTTCAAGGTTGACAAGGTTGATAATGAGAAACTAAACCAAGGGGTATGATATTGAAAAGTATAAATAGACAAACACTTTCTTCCATCCCTAAAAATAGCTGTCAGTTGTGGGTGCATGTCTTATGAGATTTATAACAGTCAAATTAATATCGGAGATTATAATTAATTAAATCTGAATCAATGGAGCAGAGTTTAAACTTTAAGATAGGTATTACTTTGCTGAAATATTTATGCCTCTGTCATGACTACATCATTGTCCAATATACCGGCCGAGGAAGCTGCAGCGGCCACTGATTCGGCCTCTGCACGGGCTGCTAACATATAATCGTCCAGTTCTTTGTCCAAATTTGATCTAACACGAGTTTTGGATTTTGACATATACTAAAAATTACAAATAAGATTCAGTATGCACATATTTCATTGAGCTTTGACTGATTTCATGATTTATGTAAATTATCGCTAACTAAATCGGTGTTACCACAGCCTGCTATTACGTGTTGGCTCCTCGGTAGCAAACATCAAAAGGCGAACATAAATAATAGCAAGATATGGCGTTACCTAAGTAGGAAAGTAAAGTTACCGAATCAAGTTCTTTGTCTAAATCTTCTTTGGATTTGATTTCCACGGTCCATTTCCCAGCATTTCCACGATTAGCCTTATTTGTACTGCCCCTATAATGGCCAAAATCAGTGTCTTCATGTATAATTCCCTCAGTTGTCACTTACACGGCATAATATAAACGCAAGTCAAACAAAAACTTACAAACGAGTGGGGGATCCCCTTTGAAAGCGTCCCTGTCCTCGTCCTTTTAAACCACCCCGTGCCCCTCTAGCTAATACAAATGATGTTTTTTCGGCGATCCTCCCACCAGTTCGCTGTACGAAATTAAGACCTCTTCCCCCTGAAAAACAATTTGCTCAATATAATATGATATTGCAGGTTTATACTGCAAAGATAAGTAATACACAATAATTATACAATGCATTTCCCTAAGTTATTAATCACTTTTTATTGGATTCCTCCAATGATTCCTACAATGATTTAAACAAAGACATCAACGAAAATCAATATGTGTAAGATTTTTACTTTTTTTCAAAGTACTTTCCACTTTACTTTAAAACTGTTTTTCTGGTTAATAATTCCACACGATAAATTTGTGATGGAATTAAGATGGGCTACTACTACTGATAGAATTAATAAGACGCTCCCATTTTTGTAAACGAAATATACAGCATACCTCCACGTCCACGAGCTCCGCGAATACCAGTGCCCCGAGTAATGACTTGTGGTAAGCTTTTTACGCGCACGGTACCAAGCCTGGCTGTAACGGGAATATTTATTCTTCCTCGGCCCCTTCCTCTTTGTGACAAGATATTTCGCTGAATAAAAAATTCCCACTATTAAAGACCTTACTCATTTTCTCTATTTAAATATTTATGTGGCCATTTTTCAATCAATAGTTACCCGCTTCATTTGCAAAGCCTGAATTTGAGCTCTTTTTGCCAAAGAAATAGCAAATGCTCTATTGTCCACCGGACCTGGATAGCTTGCTGCAACTGCAACAGCTTGTGGCATTCCTAATCCTGCCACATACTGTGATCCTCCACCGCCACCACCTCCAATGACGGGTGCACGCGCGGTTGGAAGGCGACGAAACCTGTAATAATAATTTTAAAGTATGTCTAAAAGAGATACTAAACTTAAGTTTAAGCGCCTATTGAAAACATGCATTGTTTTAAGATTTACATACCTATCGGATAACGAAACTCCAGTAGAAATTGGAGCAGGAATTGTGATTCTTGTAGTAGGGAGTATACCAGACGAGTGAGATGAGGCATATGGAATATAATTCATTTTTCTAAATCACAAATTAAAGCAATGCTCATCAAATCCAAATAAAATAATTATGACATTCCTTTTTGTAACTTACTTAAGTTGAAGTAACGAATCACAAAGTATAGTGTAGGTACTGATTTTTCTTTAGAAATGTCTACCAGCTCGTCTCCAGCATGAAATAAACTGAGAAGGCGGCGTTCTACAGCTTTACTTAATAGCAACGAACGTTTTTAGGGATGGGAAACAATGGAACTTTCTAGATATGGAAAACAGTTTATCATTTTTTGGTCACATAAATTACAATATTATCTGATGCAACAGATTACTAGCATGGCATAAAATAATTAATTGACCCGCATAGGATAAGGCAAGCTAAGTTACCACTTACCTTTACCTTACCAATGAATTTGAACCCACTCTTTTTTGGGTAAACTATAAAACTTTGTGCAAATGGTCAACCAAAACCAAAAACCAAGTGACACTTAAAGCCATAAGTTTACTTAGGTTTTGGTAGTCGTTGACATTCTCCATAAGGGCACTTCATTGATAAATGTGTTTACTGCTTATTTACGAATGACAACGACTAAACGGGGTTAACAGACGGTATTCTCTTTCTTATGGATTGTTGAATTCATGTAACAATCTAATAAAGACAAATTAATATAAAAGAGGAAAAACGGATTTTTACCTGATAAGATACTTTGCTTGAAAGAAGTGCCAGTCAAGCGGTCTACAAAATGACATCAAAATTACTTCGTTTTCAGTAATGGCACTGATCTGCTGAACAATGGGTAGACAAAATAAAATACAGGGAGAGAATTTAAATGTCGCATAACCATTGCTGTGTCAGGTCTAACGTTAATCCCAGCGAAAATTTTTAATCGTGAAACAAACGCGACAAATTTGATTCTCAAATTACGCGTGCCACAAAACCCAGCTATCCAATGGAAGCAATTGACAGTCAGCTTGGAGTTCATGCTGTAACACGTTTTAGTTTCCTAAGTTGTCGACAACACAGACGTGAAGAAAACTGTCAACATTGAAGGCTTCACTTGTGCCTATCAAGCTATTTGTTGCTATAGGTGTACTTTGACTACGTACTGCAAAAGCTGTTAGGATACGAGAAGGCTGGTTTGGTTTTGTGAAAGGCCGTAACCAAAACCAAGCATACAAGTCACACGCAGTCGGAGCGCTCTAAATTGAATATTAACGCTCATTAGATGTGCCTTGACCAACCCACAAAATCCCGTTTCGTTTTCTACTGATTTTTAGTTGAATTGTCCAGTTTACAGGTCAGTTTTTAACACATATTACCTTTTTTGCATAATAATAATGCTTTGCCCTTTTAATTCGCACTTTTGGCCAGTAAACGGAGAAATTCTGCCTTAGGAAGAGTCAACTTTTTTTTCTTGTCTATTGATTCAGCTGAGTGAGTTGTTCGTTAGCTGATTGTGTGCTGTGGGTTGCTTTTCTTCCTATCTTTATCAGCCATGAGAGTTCGAGCTTTGCTTTGCTTTGTACCAAACAGCATTGTAATTTTACTGTCTGGTTGGAATTGAAAATTATTGTAGTGAGTTGTTCTCGTTCTTTGCTCTGTAGTAATATCTCCCGTTTATGTAGCTTACATCAAAATTTGCCAGACATTTTTATTGAATCACTGGCAAGGGGAATTAAGTAGACGTAACTAAACGTTTTGTAGTTGTAGTCGATCTTGGACTAATCCGACTACTCGCTCCGTATACGGTACATTTGCAGTTTTCAAAATATTACTATTTCATTTCATATTTAGTTAAAATTAAGTGTTGTGTATAACGGAAGCGTTATCAAATTGTAATTATGGGAAAATAAGCCAGTTAAGCATTGAATTTAATTTGACGAAATGAAAGGCAAATACATAACATTCGATTAATTTTCTAGTTTTATGTTCCTCTCTACTCTAGATTTAGATTTAGTTAGTAGCTAAACCATCAAATGCATTACATTTGTGAAATTTTCTCTAAAAGCATTACTGGGGAGGGGAGGGTTTAACGTAAGGGTTAAATATTATCAGTTGTGAAAGAGGGCTATGACTTGCAATGCATTTATTGTTCAATTTTGTAGAGCTGCTAAAATGTCGGGAACGAGTATGAAGTTAGTAATTATTAAAGTACTAAAATGCACATCCGCATTCATTTACATTTTGCTTACTTGTCTGGGGTTAGGTAGGCTTTTTTTAAAGTGCATATTGTACTTCTAATATATGTGTAATGTGCTTTCTTATTACACGTTACTTTTAACTTCATATAAATCGACCAATCAGTGCTAGGTAGTTGTGTTTTGGGGTCTCCATTTTTCGCAAATATTTTACGGTTAAGGTATCAAGAATGCTGTTGGTAAGGTAGTTATATTATATTATATCATGTGAATGTGATGCTGCAGCTGCAGTGTAAACTTGCAGTTATATAAAATAGTGACAACAAATGACATAATGTCACATTCCTCATCCGGTCAATCTGTTCTACTAATGCATATGGCAGATATGACGTGTACGTATCTTCTACTCCATTTTCCATTCCCATTACATTCCTGTCAATGTAATGGGAATGGGGTTTGGGATGTGGGCTTGCATCCTTAACATAGCGTCAAATGGTCAAATTACTAATATAATGTGAACTTAAACTTGTCCATAGTTAATTGATTTATGGTTTAATTTAATATTGTAATGTATTTGTAGGTGTGGTCGTGCCCCCCACGAAAAGTAAACAATGGCTTGCGCTACATTAAAACGTTCATTAGAGCTCGATCCTCTTCATTCTCCCCCAGGAAGTAGACCGAAACGTCGGCGATTTGCTCCAGTATCATCCTCGCCAACAATACCTCCCACAAGAGATGAAACAGAATCTCCTTTTGCAGCCGTAACTTCAAGGTGAGAATCACTACTTATACGGGTTGGTTTCCGTGTACTGTGTAAATCAACTGTTTTGTTGTGTAAATGTTTTTAGAAATAATTATAGTGGACTCGACTAGAGCGCCAACGTAGCGGGTGTTAAAAGTATAACATTTTACTAGGTTAGGTTACGTTTGGAAAAAACATAACTTATCCTAGTAAAAATGTTATACTTCCCTTGCCCGTTAGGTGTTCGCCTTAGTCGATCTGGGAAGTACAAAAGTCATCAATACTTTTCAACAAGTCAAGTCTCTGATAGGAAGAAAATAGCATTGATCTTAATCTTAATAATTATTTGTATTTCATTTTAGTGTCACAATCTGTTTCTGTTTAGTTCCTTGTGATATGATTAGGACTTTTAGGACATCACATAGACATGACCTAATGTGTCTTGTTTGTGTCGTATTCAAAAGAGCATTTTAACTGTCTTTGTTTTGAAAACTAAAGGGGAATTTGGGTCTTAATTATTTATTATCACAATTCCATTTCTTTGCCAAAAAAACTTTTGTTGAATTTCATGCCATACCACAGCATTATTAACTGTTTGATGTCATTGATGGTGTAACTTTATAATCATCTTATCATAACATCAACATCACAAACAGTAATATTACTTTGACACTTTGTTTCCGAGTTCAAAATTAATTGGCTACCTGTACAGCATGTATTCAGTATCAATACAGCCTATGTGCTAATTGCTAAATTGCTTAATGGATGACATAAATGTGTTAACCTGCTAACATTGCTATTATACCTGTGTACTCTATTCATACGTTATATACGTTATATATATAGAACATAAAAAATTGTGCACAATTTCAAAATTTTGCATTTAAAGGACATTAAGAAGTTGAATGTCTTCAAAATTTTGAAAGAAATTTAAGTTCTTGTGGCTTTTTTTATTTTCTACATTAACTTAAAACAGTCGTACATACTAGTATTTTTGCCCATTATAGTTACCAGTACGTACCCATTTATCATTTCTACTTTTCCACAATTTTGCAAAAATTAGTGATTTGTTATTTTACGTTATATCACATAGAGTGACATCGTTTGGTTTGCATTGAATATTAAACGGGTGGGATTTAATCGTTCGTCTTAAGAATTGAACTTTTCGTCTTTTTCGGTTGAATATTTCGTCAGATGAATTTTTCGTCTTATGATTTAACGGGTCGTCTTGCGAATTAATGTGTCGTCTTGCACGTAATGAATGTTTATGACAACTGAACACTGTAGGGTGCATTGTAACTACGTGTTTTGGTTTTCTACCCTTCAAGAGGGAGTTTGTCGTGCTCATGGATGCCGCTGAGGGTATTGAAAACGGATTTAGGGAGACTTTTGGTGGGGATTTCCTACTCGTCAACTGCTGGGCGCATACTAATAGATAATAACAGAAGCGCAAACGTGGGAGACCTAAGCGAGCCAGCAAATCTTTACTTAACTGAACAAAAATGCTAACTAAAAATACTAAAAATAATGTATGTAAATGTAAATACTATGTAAATGCAAGACGACCCGTTAAATCATAAGACGAAAAATTCATCTGACGAAATATTCAACCGAAAAAGACGAAAAGTTCAATTCTTAAGACGAAACATTAAATTTAAGTCATATTAAACCTTAAATATGTAAGCTTTTAAGAAATGAAAATAATGAAATGAAAATGAATTTTATTCATAATAATTTTTAGGCTTAGCCAAGAGCAAATCCAAGGCCATATAAAAGAAGAGATGAGGCGACTTCATCGTCGTAAACAACTTCATTTTGGAGAGAAAGACAACAGCAACAGTCCGTGCGGAAGCGGGCCGTCTAGCCCTAACAGTGGGTGCCTTACTACTGGGGAATATAATAGTGACTCTTTAGGAGCTTCATCCAAAAACAATAAGGAGGTCGCGTTATTCACCTTTCCTCAAGTTGGATTGATTTGCGACCGTTTAGTACGAGAAAGAGAAGAACAATTACGAGCGTTGTACGATCAAGTTTTGTCTGCTAAATTGGCAGAACAATACGACACGTTTGTAAAATTTACCCACGATCAGATAAAGAAACGCTTCGAAGCCGCCTCTGCTCCATCCTATTTATCTTAACTGGAAGATCAGCATCTAACATTCTAATGAACCCAACTTTCTAACTCAACAATGTGTGTTTGTCAACAAAATGTATTGTCATTTATAATTATTATTCGTGTCTCTATTATGTAAGCATGGTTTAATTATTCATCTTCTCGCTAGCAAGTAAACATCATTTACAATTTTCGTAATATGATACTATGTTATAGCGTAATAGTTTTAAAGCGTCAAATGTAATCATCAAAATTTGTAATATGTTCCATTTCTACATGACTGCTGCCAATTGTAAGCAAATACCACTTTGTATTGTATAGGCGAATTAGGCGATTGAGTGAAAAACATTTATAAAAATGTATGATGGTGTATGTATAATAAAAGACTGCATATAATATAGTAAATCCTGTGTCCAAGACCACTATCGACTTCAGAGACAAGACACTAGACAACTTCTGTAATGACATCAGACATTTTCCAATTACGTAGTGCCCACCAATAATCGGTTAATTATACTATTTATATACAATGATGAAACGGACTCAGAACACAGGTTAGTTTAACTTAACATTTTAGTTTAGTTTAACTGAGTCTAAATTTAAAGTAATTGTGTCCCAAACATTATTTATCCAGGTTATAAGTATAAGTAAAAGCATGTATAAGTATAAATATACAAATAATACTAGATACTCAAGTAAGTCAGACAAGTACTTATGATTTCAATGATTTGGCTACTTCATGCTTCAGTGACTATTACGGTCTTGCATTAATAATTTAATTATTACAATAACAACTCAGTCGTTTTCTGCACAAAAAGACTGATTTTGTAAAGTGGCATGGATGCTACCTGTAATTTATGAAATATGATCACAGTTGATTTAATGGGATTAGTGTAGTAACTTCTTTATTGTATTTGTAATGGTATTGGTTTGGAAGAACTGTGTGTTTTTGTTATATTCTTCCCAAGCCTTGAAGAATTATATTAAGATTAAATACCTCAGCATAAAGACTCGATAATAGCTGATATTCCTTAATGGAAATGTACATTTATGTAATGCTGTTTGCGAAAACCCAACTCCAAGATTGAGAGGGTACACAACACGAGCATTATCCTTGTAAGTAAATATAGACTTAAGCCAGCTACTAAACTAGATATATTTCGTTCGAAAATGTGTAGATAATTGGAATTAGTAGTGCCCGTCTTGAGACACAGGATTTGCTTCCGTTTTAATATTGAATTGCCGTTTTGTTCGTATTTCAAACATTCAACATGTGTACAGCAGTGAAGTCAACACAATATGTACAACTAATGGCAGTAGGCACTCTAGTAAAAAGACAAATATAAATTGTGAGATTGTAGTTTACAATCTGATGAAGGCAAACCGTGTCGCCTATAATTTGAGAGCCTTATTAGCATCTCCAGTGTGTGCATGCATGGAATGCTATTGTTGTACAGGTATCGGGATATGCATTTATATCTTTATGTACACCAGTATACCTATTTAAGACGTGTATTCGTGTGTATACCAATTTATAAGTTAATACTGTTTAGTTACAGAATGCTTGCTGTATACACAAGAACTTTGTGTTAGCCATAGACTTGATGGCTTAACATCGCAACGGCAAACTAATAATATAATCATTGTAATTAAAATAATTAAATATATTGTATTGGCTCGTAGACAACTTTTGTACATCTTTTTATTTTTAATCTTACGGCTTATTTTGCACATATTCAAATTATCGTCAACTCACATCTTATCACCTCATCTTTAATAGTAACCATCATTCCGTATTAAGTGGTGCATATTTGTATAGGTATTAAAAGAAATTGACGCAGGGGACTAGAGAGTACTAAAGGCAAAATGGGACGATTTGCATTTATTGAATTGCACAAGAAGCATTCATAAACTAACCTGTATACCTATTTGTCAAAGATAGCAAACTAACAAAGTGTAGTACCTACGTAAATCATAGTTATCTTTAACCCTCAAGTAATTCAACTTGATACACTTTAATAGGTCTTTTCTGAATGGTCATACTTTTCTAATTCACATGTATTACAATTTACAATAGAAACTAGCCCAACATGTAGGTGTGTACTACACTAACATATTGTGCCGCAGCAGGTCTGGCGCAGGAGATACATGGGAGTGTTAATCCGACCAGCGACTCAAATTCCTTATACCAATAACTGTAGACGTGTCTGAACTCTGAGCATAGCATTTTAAATTTGTACTATTTTATGCCATTTCTAACATTAACATACAGAGATGCACCAAAATAATTTGAAAATTCATTGAGGATATACGACTGAATATTTTGTGAGAGTAAATCAAATATCTCCTGGAAATTATGCTGTAAACCACTATGGAGGTAAATGAATAATATGAATAATGAATACATAGATATAGGTTTATGAAAATCGCACTAATCTAATTGGTAAGCTCGCTAATAATTATTTGCATAAAAACCTTTTATCAATCGTTTATTCTACAATATGCAGCTATTTACAAGGTACAAGATACATTCGGCATTGCAAATTGTAGCAACATGTAATACAAAAGTTTACTTTATGATATAATAATTTTGTAGGGTAATAAATAATGCTTATTTTTTTCACTGGACTATTTCAAATGCTGACATTAAAAACTAGTTGATTTTACTAGCTTATTGTATGAAATGGTACATATTTCTTCAGGACACAAATTTCGGATCTGAGTACCACGCATTCTGAGTGATGGGCATGGGACGAGATGCATAAATTCTTATGTTATACGCATTTTCTAAGCTCATTGTCCTTTACAATACTTGACGCATTTGTCCTTGTTAACGAAATTGTTGGAGTTGCCGTCACATCCTCCGAAATGGAATTCCACGCACTCCTTAATTTTTGGGTCGTATCTCCAGCGTGTCATCATTGCACGGCAATTACCTCGGGTTTCGGGAAGTTGGCAAACTTCTTCAGGTTTTTCTGTTAAAAATGAATTGGATTATTAATTAAAATCAACTGATGTGTATGCTGTTGCATTAATAATAATTTGAAGTGAGCTATAATATTCTTGAATATAATTTGATGTACAGGAATACAGAGATAAGCTGTTACCATCAACGTTGGTTTCACTGGAGTCTTCTTCCCCAAGCTTAGATGGCGTGCCTGAAACAGAACCGACTGGTAATTTGGGTTTTCCGACGATAAGTCCTCCACTTGAGACTTGTACACTTTCAGGTACATTAGTTTTCTTTTGATTGTTGTCATCATCATCACCACTAAGAGCACAAGCACATTTCTTGCAGCCCGTGCCCGGCTCTTCAACTACGGCGCACTTGAGAGGACCACATCCATCGAAAGCTGGACATTGGCTTTTGGTGCTATTAGAAGCTGTGACGGTGGCCGTGCCATTGGCAGCAATGGGTTCCGAAGCAGCCGCTTCAGCGTCAGTTGATGTGGCTTTGTTCAAGCAGCTCTTCTCGCAGTGGATTTTCTCAGAGAATCGGTTATTATTCCCTCCGCATCCGGACCAGGCAAAAGCCTCACAATTCTTGGTAGCAGTATTGAAAAACCAGCTATCAATTACAGCACGGCACGGTCCTTTTGATTTCTCCAGTAAGCAATCGTTTGGATCAAATTCTTTCGCTTCGTCTGTTCCCGTTCCACTTTCGCCGTCTTGGCTAGCTTCAACTGCAAAGCACATACAGAATACAATTTCTACGTAACTACCTACATATGTATAATAGATTAGTTTATAACAAACATATAACTCCAACCTCCGACTCAAATAATATACTTTCCTCACTAAACGATATATCCAAAAGTATTTGCTTATTCTTGAACATATTATTTCTCTACAAATCTTTCCAACTTTTTTCACTTGGTATACACGTTTCAACAAATAAATAAGAATTTCACCATTAAACAACGTTTCTGCTTACAAATATACCTATATACCTCTCTATGGTTTGACTACGAATTTCTGACTGGAAACTATACAAGGTTGACCACAATATAAGTCAATATTTGATGTAATACTTTCTTTTAAACTTCTAATTCTTAAAATGTAAAAACATAGGAAACGGATGAATCGAAATTTTTTAAAAATGACAAACAAAGATATTTTAAAATCGAATATCGCAGTACAATTAAATCTGTAATTATAATCAGATAACTATAATCAACTGAAATAACATTGTAATAATAAGCCTCATAATAATACAATGCAATTAATGTACAGTCTTGCTTCCGAATACTGAACTATGTACTTTCTGAACTGATTTCATATTCTTCCGAAACTCTCAAAAATATTAGAATTATTGTATGGAGAGAGTCAACAAATAAAGAAGACCAGAAGTAGTAGCCAACAGTCCATATTGAGATACTATAAGTACTGTAGTACCTACTCAACTTACTGCTGCCACTTGACTACCATTTTATTGCCTCTCTGTGTACTTGCCTCAATCTCAACTGAAAGTACACTAAAGTTTAAGCTCTAGTAAAACAAATCAAGCAGATAGAAATTATAGGTATATAAAATATCAGTGATACGTAATATAAAACAAAGCAAACCCATAGATGAACACAGACTGTAATAAATATAGAGTATTTGGAGTATGAAATGTAAACTTATGTGCTAGACCACAAAGCATTACCTATAGACAGCCACCTCACTAAACAAAGTGTGCTTTCACAATTTCCACACAATTTTCTTTTTCTTTCAACAAGGTATATGATCTGCTTCAAAGTAAGTAGTTTACTGTGAAATTACATACTGGCAGTAATAGAGAGTCTTTTCCTTAACGCACAAGTAAGTTGGAATGCACAAGGAGTACGTTCTCCGTATTCTGTTTATGCCTCCTCCCTACAGTCAGATGCTTTAGCAGTGTGTGTATGTAAGCTACCCAGTGCAAAGAGAAATCCCGGATTCTCATTTCCTTCCTATGATTTCTGTCTCTCTTCCTCTCTTTCAATCTAACTTAGCCAAGCCAAATGAAGTGAAGCTCACCACATTGGGCCACGTTCCGTTAAAAGTAAGCGGGGACGTATAGAGTCAAGAAGGCAATGAAATAGCTTAAGCACATACAAATAAGAGTTATACAGTCAAGTCATAGAGTAAGTCTTTCAGGGCAAATGACGAAACCAGATTTGACATTACATTACGTCTTTATGCTTAGCTCTTATTTATCCCATTTCAGGACTTGGCTCCTTTCAACAGCAAGAATCTTGCTTGTTATTCCTTCCTACGGTTATTATTTTGACAGGCTCGTGCATATAAAAAGATTATTAAGTACAACTGTTACATATCGACTCGACTCGTCCACTTCGTCTCTACATTCATGTCATGCTACTACGATTACTATTACTGCTCACTGCATGGCTGTTCACAGAACACAATCGTTTATTACATTTAAGAGGGAAATGCATATGAAGTGCAAGTGTAACCACCCAATGCTAGCAATCGTAAGCAGAACACAATCCACTACATTACATACTTGCTAACTTCCTACCCTTTCCTCCCATGTGCTCCTATTAGCCACGAATCCTCAAATATGTCGTTTCTATTTCGGTGCAGTCGTATTATGCAAGGGTATTTTGGAATATGTACATATGTCCGTTTCTATGTAGATATTTATATTGTACAGAAGAATAGGTTGTAGAAGTGGCTCTTTCACGCTCAATTTGAAAAGCAAATCGGATTGCCATTCAGGCAAGCTGTATTCTGGCATTAGTGTAGTGTACCCAATTCTGAAATGACTGGGCTTCGAGTCGAAAAGTCCGTTCTGTGCAAAGGTAAGATCTATGTAATGTATGAAAGGCTAAATTGAATATTGCATTTCCTTCGTTCCTACTCACAAACAACCCTGCTTGACTTCACTTGACATTTGGTTTCGTTTCGGTGCGCTATATTGCATTGCATTACATTTCGCTACATTACACTGGGCACATTATTCTCTGCCTATTAGCTACTATTACTACTTCCCTTCTTCACTTCAGATTAGCTTACACCATTCCGCCTTCGTCTTCTTCTCAATCGTCCCCAGTCCTCACTTCCTCACTATCAAATATTTTTTTACAATTCTAACTATTCCTTTTCCACTTTCAGTCACTAAAAACAAACTATAGGATCCAAAGACAAACACTCTGTTACTGTACCAATTTGTTTCGGTTTTCTACTCACATATTGTAATAAACATAAAATTATGCTATTTGTAGTGCTATGTGCAGGTAACACCCAGCAGTGTAGGTAAATGTGTATTAGCATACACGTGACAGTACAAATGTAAAATTATTATGCAACAGAAATGCTAAGTATCTCCGTAACACAGCAGTTTCACACAATTCTACTAAATTAAAGTGGGGCCACAGCTGAAACGAATGCCTGCCACTGCGATTTGTTTGTTGTGATGCGACTTCCATTCTACTTAAATACATAGCTAGTCACATTCACATAGTCATTCATGGCTGTTATTATTTCCATTAATTTGAGTAGGCACCTCACAATGCACTTACGCATACGCTGTATACTTCTAATCATAAATCGCTATAATATTACCGGTATGTGACAAGTTTCCCTGAACAATTTTTGCTTTCGGAAGACTTACATATTTTTTCTTCCAACTCCTGCGTAAAAGTGTTTATAAATCTTTCACTGCTTGTAGTTGCAAATTTTTAATTGGTAGCATGCAATCTGGAATGGTAATGGTTCTTCTTTTTCGTGATTTAATACACTTACCACTTTTTGCCTTCAAAAAGCAATGTAAAATGGGATAGTTAACTTATTATCCATGTTTACTATTTACCACTACTTGTTTTATTGTCGGGAACAAAATTAAGTGAGTAAAGTTTCACAAAATTTACAGTACTGGATGAGGAAGGCAAAATACTGTAGCCATATGTAAAGTAAGTCAATAATAGAGAGAAAAAGATTGAGAAGATAGTTTGTGTACGATATACTATGACGGATGCTTTTGCATGCATGAATGAATGCATGCAATCATGTCTTGTTGTACAAAGGAAAAAACTAAGCAAACTTTCTCTCCCCTTTGTGATAAGATACACTCTAGAACTAGTAAAGAGTAAAAAGAATGATAAACAAGAACTCTGAAATAGGAAAATAAGAGAAGATGCAAGTTTGTTTGGCCAGAAATAAAGTCACGATGAAGGAAAATATGTATGTAAAATGTATAGAGGCTTATCGTGTGCTTTGAACACTGCATTTAGCCATTATTTCAAGTATTACGAGTTTGTACCTACAAATACAAACTACTGTTCTATATTACAATTTACAACTCTACAGTTATAGTATTTGCGTGTTGCGTAATAGCACATGAATATGTTCCCAGGAAGAAGTGTGTATGTATAAGTATTAAAATTATTTGTGTAATCAGAAAATTTCGAGTATAACAAACTTGTTCGAACGATAAGAAAGATACACACTGCCTAAAGTACAAGTATTATTATGTTTGTAATGCATTGCATTAGTGCATTTGAAACTATCTGCTATAAGTATAAGATGATGAAGGAGAATCTGTAAGACGGGACTTATAGAGAAGAGTCTGAATGTAGAGATGGTGAAGTAGAAAGTGTTTGCTAAACACGTTGAAGAAAGCGTAAAGATCATGCGAGAGTCAAGAAGAAATCCAAAATCTGTATCCACACTTGTGGGAAAGTAAAGTCAAGTTGTGGTTGATGACCCCTCATCAATCTTAGCTAAGTATGGCGCGTCTGCATCAGAATAATTTTCCAATAAAGGCCCTACCATTTTCATATCATCTGTGTGCTTTGCCCATTTTTCTTTTCTGTCTCTCCGTGTCTTCTTCCTTTCTCCATGCAAAGCGATACTCACAGAACAGAGGCACACCACAACTGACTTAAGATACGATAACTATCCACTCGTTCTCTTTCAGTCTTCCAATCAGCTCCTCTATACACTATCTTTATACACTCCTCAACTTTCCTCTCCAGATACTAAGTATATTGCACATAATTCTGCTTCCACCACCAGATAACATACATACATACACTCTGCCTTCCTTTGCCCTCTGTCTGTCTGTCTGTGCCTTCTCCACAATATTATTGTATTCTATTCCATTGTGTGCACTCTTCGGGATTCCTTCTGGATTCTCGCCATTCTATCCTACACAGTGTAACACAACAATGCTCTTCTTTCTCTTGTGGCACAGGTCTGACACTATTCAAACACGGTGTACAATAGTTTATATCTACTGTATAGATAGTTATTTACAATGCGTGTGTGTTGTGTAGTAAGTAGATATTCTGCTTTGTATTGTATTCTAAATCTCCCGTTCAGTCAGATAAACCGAGTTTCCCTCACAAATAAAGGTGAGATGATGGAGAGCAGGGAGAGAGAATAACAGCCAACATACATACAAAGCGTAAATTAAATACACGCTCCTCTATGGCAAAGAAACATTTCCTATATGGTCGGTCCTTGAATTGCAATGCATCTGGCCTGCTAAAACGGAATACCTAAAACAGATCACAGTCTGTCAGACGGCACTTCCAATTTACGTAAGAGTATTCAAAGCTCCAGATTCGCCTTGTGTAATACACTCATAAATTCCGTTTGCTGTCTGTTTTCCTGTGTACATAGCCTGGTCCTTTCTATAGTACACACTGAATTCACTAACGATTCACTGACCATGATTTGTTTCAGGTAATAAAACTACATAGTTGTTTTGCTATACAGAATATATCTTCCATAGTAGGACATGGTATTCCATAAGGATACTAAACTACCTATAAACCTTTATATAATTATTTGTTACTGATTAAACAAGGACTTATATAAACTGTTCTCTTTCATTGCACATACAGACTGCAGTTGCAATGCACCTTAGTTATTAGTATGACCAAAGTTGTATTTATCAATGTAGTGGAATTGTTTCCTAAAATCGAACAGTGGACAATAAAAAAACTTTGTACGATATTAGTTATTAAAATTTGGCCTGCTTCGGACACAAAAAAATATTTAAATAATTTGTAATTAAATAGTACTCTAATGCATACTAATACTGGAGTATGATAGTCAAAAATTTAAGTTGGCAGTAGTTGCTTTAATCTTACTGACAAGTATTATAATACATTGAAAGAAGAAGAGTATCAACTATCATTGCCATAAATAGCCGGACAAGAAGTTAAAAAAACGTGAAGACCCTCTCGTTCTTTTAAGTTGGAAATTCCTCTTTTTGAACACACAAAGGACACGCTCAAAGTAATTGACTAGAATATTGATACATATGACAATTCTTAAGTATAGTTACTAAGTACTTGTCATAATTATCAAAATCGTAGGCAACTGTCTTGGGACAAGCTAACATTTTTTATAAGTGTAGTACTGTAGTAGCTTTCAAGTGCGTAATTAAGAGAAAGATTTTTCAAAGAGAGCTTATGCATGTTATAATAATTATAATTCATGGATAGTAGTTGCTTAATAAATAACAATAATGCAATGTGATTAGGTATAGGTGGTACGATAGTTGTTTGTGAATAAAGTGAAATTAATTGTTCATTAAAGCAATCTAGCCCATAACGCTTGGATAAACCCACAAAGAGTTTTTTCGCCACAGGTGACGGTAGGAACTCGTTAATGCAAAAGTTACCTAAATAAAATTACTTAGACATAAAGTTAGGAAGGAATACAAAAGAGTGTAAAACTAAGAGAGTGGAAAACTTGGTTATTTAGATACTTGAGTGACTATGCATAAGTGATCTCTCCTTGCGACTTACTCCACTACCAACTATGTATGTTCTGTTGGCAATATTATATAAGTTCTAAAATTTAGTCCGGAAGAAGAAGGAAGGAAAACGAAGGAGAAGTGAAAACCAAGCCCAGCATAAGTAAGTCAAAGCAACTCATGTCAGCCAAAGAGACTCACTCACAGTGTAGTCTAGTCGAGCTTACTCCTCTCTCCAATAAAAGAGAGAACAATATACTCACTCCTGTATTATATGTACTCACTCCTGTGTACATACAATATGAACTTCCAACTACGGATAAGTAAGAAAGTAAGCAGTAGTAGCTCGTTGGAACAGAATAGAGACTTATAAAGCTTTGACGTGTCTGTCAGTTCAATTCCCTTTTCTTACCAGACTCACTCAGCCAGCCCAACGCAACGCTCTCCTTCTTTTCTTTCCTCCATTTTCATTTAATGTGCACTCATTTTTGTGGTTTTCCTTAAATTAATCTGAGTCTTTAGAATTACCTACGATACATCGACTACTCTTTCCTCTCACTCATAATCATAACATCTCGATTTAAGTTAATGTAGATTGCACCTACAATCATTTAGCTATGTGTGTAATTCCAGTCTTCTTCATATTCTTCCTAAGGAATGCATTTTGTATAGAAAAACAATACAGTATCTACCAAAATTGTATAGGATAGATATCTGTACGCACTAAAATGATTTTTGCTAATAGACACAAAAAGGCAAGATTTATTCAATGAGTAGGTGTTCGTTGTATTGCAGCTTTGTACTATAATTGAAAACGATAACGAATATTTCATTACCGTGTACCACTGCTTTACTTGTAACAAATACACATTTCCCTGAATTATACTTGCTCACCAACTCATCATCTATGCATTTTTAAATACAAAATCTTTTTCATCAAATCTAACAGGTTTGCATAATAAAATACATCATTGATTACTCAAATTACACAACGAATAGAAACTAAATAGGAATAAATAAGGTTAAAAAAGCTACAACTCTTCCTGAATTACTGTGGCTCATTCTAGCACAAGAATAACCGTTTTCAACAAAAAATGTAGATAGCTAATATTCATATTTGCTTGTGTTTTGCATATCATTGGGTACTAAGGAACGATGTGAATTAAAATGTACGTTTATCAAAAATTGTGACGGCTACTTTTTTCATGAAATCTTCACGAGGACCATGTTTTAATGCACTTTGATTTGACCTTGATGGATCTTTGTTTTAATGCAATTACTACAAAAATAAATATGTGAAATGGAATGGATGAACAAAGGGACGACTTACAAAATGATGAGTTTTAGGTATCTAAGCAGAAGACCTTGGGATACCTAAGATTTGTAACATCGTGTAGAGATATGTTGATTAGCAATAAATGTACGTAAAAGCTGAAGATTATAATTTGAGTAAAGTTTAGATTGTAATATATTTCAGGACTATGAGGACGCTGAAGACAAAATATCGGAGGAATGTTTTATCTTGGACCTAATTTAATAAGAGTTGTGGAGTGTGTTTTGTTTAGCGGAGAAACGGAGCCTGGTAGTTGGGGAAGGAGCGGGATGGCGAGTCAAGACACGTATGTAGGATATAAGGGAAAAGAATGAGGGAGTATAGGGTTCGGATTCGGTGTTATACATACATGACAAGTAAGTAGTAAGTTTGACTCACCAACAACAGCATCTGAATCGGAATCCTTGTCAGAGGTTGAGGGAGGAATGAGAATTTTCACTGTTGTCGACTCCAGGTTTTTGGTCTGTTCATGAACAGGGAGCTGACTGGAGAGTCCCACAAGGAGGACTAATGTCACACAAAGGAGAGCAAAACTTTTCCCTGACATTTTCGCTAGTCACTTGCAATTGCAAAATTTAATTACGTGAATTAATTTCCAGTTTGATTAATATCACAGACAGGAAAGAGCTGCTAGCTGGGCTGTCTCCCTGGCCTGGCTTTTCTCTTCTCAACTAATAATACTCCTAGCAAGACTACAATACGCAAAGTTGTTCAGTTAATATAGTAGCTACAGTTAGTTATGTTATGCAGCAGTGTTATTTGTATTTCTTAGATTTCTGAGACTACTGTGTACCAACCAACCAGGACAAGATTCCTGCCTCCTCTCTGTCCCTCCACTCTGCAATTCTTTGAAGTTTCAACACTTGGCTCGTGCTAAGGACTTGGACATGAACACACTCTTGTTTCAACTAGTGCCCCTATATATTTCTTCGAATGGAAACAGGCTCCGCTCTATTGTTTATGAATAGGACTATTGTATATGCTTATTTATACAAATTCTGCTAACGATAACGACAGCACTTCGTGTTACGTAAACTATAAGAATAGTCGAGTCTCCTATTAATAAGAGTGGTAGGATTCAGGCAAATGATTATTGTTCTGTTTCTACTGCTCCTTCTGTGCCATGTACCAACAAATCTTAATAGTCCAGCTTTCAACTTTGCCACTTGCACTAATTCTTTTCACTAATTGTATGTGTAGCTTCTGGTTTTACTTTCGTTCCCTTCATTCAAGTCCAAATGACTTTGGCACAGATTATTTGCCTACTGATGGCCAAATCGCCAAAGCTCACCTTTATATATTCAACCATTTACTTTGTTTACTACCAAATGCTGCAGTAGTACATCATGTGCAGGGAATCTCTTTCATGGGTATACTGCTAAGTTTGTCCCATTATTCTCTTAGCACATGCATACATCAATATACACAAGCAGGATATTCCTGACATCGCAGGACATACACCTGCATTATTCTATTCAACTAAACTGAGCATAACAATACCAGGATAGATCTCCTTTGCATAATACATCAATACCAATGCATATTTACCTTTACGTCATGCTCTATCATTCAGTCACTTTCCTCTCGTTAGCCATCTCATATAAATTACTCTCTTATACTTATACACAATTCATTTTACTCACACAGTAAGTAGCACTACACTCTACACTATCCTAATACACTACGCTACAATATGTAACCAAGTACCCGACGTTCATACTGTTTGTAAATACATTGTAGGATCCATAAATACAAATTCTGCATTACGTGGTGTGAGAGTGGAATATTTGAATGACCTTTCCATTGTTGTTAGCTTTACCATGCTATATCTTTTTGTCTATAGTAAAATCTACAGTAGTCATCGAACAAGGGTTGGTATATCACAGCGGTAGTAAGTAGTAAATGAATAGCAAAATGTTTTTCCACTTGTTTGAGATTTCGTGTTAGTTGGGAATTTTCTACACTTAGGCTTCTTGAGGTACGTCAATAACAATCAGGAACAATAAATCCATTTTTAATATCTTTTCGTTTTTTAAACTATTGTAGAAGTCAATGAATCATGTTTCATTTATGAGAACCTTCGACATATATTCAATTTGTAAAAGAGTTTGCTTTTGCTTGCATGCATATTGACATGAGTCTACACACAATTAAGTAGTATTATCCAAGAGATGAGGAAATAAACTCATTTTAGTCATTTATATCTACCCGTACTTAATTGTGACATGTTTAGTATTTCTGGTTTACCTGAAATACACAGTGAATGAGTTTAGGGTAGTAATGTCTGTTGATGACTATCTTAGTTCCTCATCAACAATGAAAGCACATCTGTATGCTAAATGCTATACTGTACTCCTACGTGACACAATAAACACTACTTCCCTTATTTAGTAAAAAATTATGGATACAAACCCCATTTGTTTGCCTGTATTATGTGCAGATAACATATTCCTATGTACAAAATAATTAGTACTAATACACTAATTATTGGATTACAATATCATTACTACACGGTAATATTATTTATAAGGCCCAACGTTTTGATTGCCTAATTCAATTTAGTATTCAGTTTTTTACCAGTTAGTTTTGATGGTGAGTTTCTGCCTATTCAAAAATCACAAAGCTTTGAAAGTGAATTGACCCAATGCCATTAGAGTGATCCAACAAATGATAAATGTAACATTGTTAAGTTGAGCAGTACCTAATTATTATGCATGCTAATGTATTTGACATAGTAAATGAGTAAAAAAGACAAAGAGTGTCAATTGGTACATCGACCACGATTGTTGTAATATACATACGGTACCAGTCACCTTACTTAAGGTTTATTTAATGATCACACAAGCCTGTTCACGTTACCGTGGACTAAGGATGCAAAAAGCAAGGGAATCGAATGATCAACTATTTTATAACAATTTGTGCCTATAATTATCAAGCAGACAGTGACACACCTATTATTCAAAGAAGAATATAAATAGCTAATCATGTACATGCAACGGGTTAACACAATGTAAAACTAATAAATCAGCACAACCCGTTAGCATATACGTAGATTTGGATATTCGCGTGCTATAATGTATACTGTGTGACTTTGTATTTTAGATTTCATTATATGCTTATTAGTAGCATCACTACAGTAGTATGTACTTACTACTGTAGTGATCATTATTTGTGATACTGAAACCTAAACTGCCTGTTTCCTTTATACGTTTCACTACTATTGAATATATTGACCTTACAGTTTAAGTAAACTGGGAATTCAATTCATACTGTGGATAAAAGGGAAATTGGACAATTCTAATGTAATATCACTAAAACTAAGTGATTGACACTAAAATAGGAAAGAGTTTAGTATTTATTATTTATACTAATACAATAACAATGTAATAGCTCTATGTTACTGTGACATGACAAAAAATTCCCTTGTAGGTTCTCAAATTGTATTTATTGCGCAATAAGCATGATTTTTATCAATTTTAATTAGTAAAGCAAAGTTGTTTGCTCCAATTTATAAACATCCACGCTTAGAGGTTTGAGAATTCAGGATGCAGAGTGGACATCTGCTTGTGTAATACCTTGGAGTAAACATAAGTCATACCTATTAAAATCTCCTCTGGAGTACTCCATCGTCGGGTGCCGTGTAGTTGATGTTCCAAAAAATGGTCTAGTATAAATACAGTGAGAGCCGCTACAAACTTTACAAGATCCTACTAGTCCAGTGTATAAGGAAACACGGTATACATGTACGTTGCTGGCATCGATTTCCCGCGTCAAACCGAAATTGGACAATTTAAAATACACATGTACTTCCTTATAAACTTGTAATCCTATGTAAAGTTTGTAGCGGCTCTCACTGTAAGTGTACTTTAAAATTGAAACATTTTAGTCGAAACCATTATCGGTTACAAACGATGTATTTGTTTCCTGTAATCATGGACATTCAACTCCTGCTGCTACATACTTCACTATATGTTAGAAATTATTAGACTACTTAACTTTTTGTCTTGCTAGCTCGTATTGTATTGATTCGGGGGTTTTGATTTTTGATGTGTATGTAACTGAAACTGAAAACTGAAAACTTAAATGGGCTTGAAACTTAAATGGGTAACTGAAAACCAAAATGGGCTTTAGGAACAAATACAAAGTCCCTTTACTGAAATACAAATAACTAAGAGTTGCTTTATCTTTCGAAAACCAATGCATTTAAATTATTTGCAACAATTAGTTTTGTATATTGTACATCTACGACCTCGTTAGGAATAGGAGATAAAAGCGATGCATTAGTTGCAATTTTAAGTATTTAATCTCAAAATCTCAATCCTTCCACTTCTCCGCTTTGGTACTGTAGTACACTTGTAACATACATGCAATTAATTACATCCCAGTTTCTATTTTTTCTACTACACTGCACGGTCTGTTAATGTTCTATCAGGGCCAGCACTCATTCTGTACATTTAAAATGCATATTTTTGACCGACCGGATGGTAAAATTACAATACTTATTGCGTAATGATTGCTTATTATGCAAGATATGCATAGTAGTATTCAGAGTT
Organism: Yoshiicerus persimilis; assembly: GCA_020352615.2. Classification (NCBI taxonomy): domain Eukaryota; kingdom Metazoa; phylum Arthropoda; class Collembola; order Entomobryomorpha; family Tomoceridae; genus Yoshiicerus; species Yoshiicerus persimilis. Next base: position 33,613,859 of record CM036940.2, on the reverse strand, counting down.
CATGTGCTCGTTTTTAATCGTACAATAGCACAACATAAGAATTGTGGTAAATCTCCCTCGTCCCATTAAGGGATGCATTGTGTGCAAATCTTTGATTTTCTACTGGCAACAGCAAAACAATAGATTTAGAAAGTAAATATGCAGATAGTTTGTAATTTCGATTCTCTTCAGATGCAGTTAAGATGGTCGATATGTTTGTGATGAATACCAAGGACGTAATGTTATGTGTGTGATGACATTTTTGTTGCGTACTGCATTGAATTGTAAATGACGATTTGCAACCGATTGCGATATGCAATAGCTTTTACGTTGTGTAAAGGGCAGAAATGAAATGTTTTATTGAAGAAGAAAAATTAAAACCTCTAAACCTCTAATGGATAATAATAAGAATTTTTCGTTCATTAAAGAATAATAGCATTTTTCTTGAAAATGCAATTTCTTAAAATAAATCAATTGAAATTGATTACTATTTTTACACATTGCTAGTGCTGCCTTGTCCTAAATAGTTTAGTTATCCCATTTTTCAATTTTGAATTGCCCACATTAAACAGACGTATTTGACAGAAACAGAGTCCAATAATAAACCAGGAAGGAAGGCATTAGCTAAAAGTTATTTCCCACCTATTACCTACCTATTAAATATTTCTTGGAAATTCATATCAAAGTGTTAGGCAAACAGGTAGTGTGGCTACATTGTTAGCCTATTTTAAGCACAAATAGAATTTTTGTTTCTCATTGGACTTTCTCAAGGACTGTTGACGATCTATTTGTACAACAGAAAGCCCTGGCTTGGCTATCAAACACAGGAAGTAGAAGATCGTGAACATACCTTTCATGAAAAATCGCTAGCTCTGTCATCCTAGCTTCTCAATTACCGCTACCTTTACGCTCAGTTGATAATGAAAAACGTATGACCTTTACTTTTATTCTGCTTATTAAATATTATAGTTTCAATTAGGTAGAATAATTCAGTACAGGTCGAAACCACAATTTAAAATATTTATTCTTACGTAATTCGATAATTACAGGGCAGTATATCAATTGACTTGCCATTTTAATTGACTTTTATTCGACATTAATTACTATTTGGTAATGAATACTCCCAAATTACGCATACGCATAGAATTAGTGACCTGCCAGCATTTGTAAAGTCAACTTAACTGCTGGTAGAAAATATATTAGTCCACTTATCTTGTCATTCAATTCGCTTGTAATGGTGGTTACATATCGTGTGATACGATACAGGTAGCTGCTTGCATAGAAAATCGTAGAAGAGTTACTGCATTGGGTTTGGATAGCTTTAATATGCGCTACATGATGGTCCTGACTAGCCATCATTCTTAATTGTTACTGTCCTTGACCCAAATCATGTATACTTTTCATTCAATGAACTGTTTCACTTTCAATGCTACCTATTATTATTATGATTGTATTGCTGTTAAGGAGCATTAAGGTCATGTGTCAGTTCATCTCTATAAATCCTCACAAACCATAAAAATCAACCATCAACTTCATGTTCCATCAGCATTCAATTCATATACAACTGTACATGGAACATTAATAAATTTTGAATGCCACTGCTTATTGGTGGTGCTTATGGTATACAGTTTACCTCTAATGTTCCCGTTTATGTAATACTAATTTTATATAATTAATAAAAATTTACAAATTGTGGCAAATCTAGCTCATTTTTATAACTTCATGTTTACTTTGATTTTATTTAATTTAAATGCTTTATTTAATTGACAGTACTGATCAGCTCAAGGCTGTTTTCTCTCAGGTTCTTCTTAACTCAACGGTCTATTCTAGTGTCATTTGTGACTAATGCATTTCCTATATTTATCCAGTCTACCGGTATTTACCTAGCCTTGTCTTGTATTATGAATGAAATTTTGTTTCATTACTCCGTTATTATTGCTATAAATGATAAGGTGTCTTAAAAGCTAAATTAAATATAATATACCTGCCTTCTTTAAACAAACGCATGCATCAAAAATGCTTCATTACCTTACAATATCATCACAGTATCATTTCCTTGTACTTTTGTTCTTGAATTATTTCTCAAAGTGGTGCTCGTAAAATCAATGCTTAAATATTACTCTCATTACATTCACTACCTTAGCACACATATCTATACTAATACATGGTAGTAATAACTATACTAATTTCCCACAGCATTATTTTTAAATACAAAAAAGGAAAAAATCAAGTTTGAACTCCTTGGTATTATGTTCATGACAGCTAATGTCCATTTCACGACAATAGTACAATTTGCAGGTAGTGAATTGTTCCCATTAGACAGAATATATTTGTCACTCTGACAAGTAATGAGTATGGCTGATGAATATTTTTGATATAAATAAGTAGTTATACAGGCCAAATTTCGCACACTTTGAAAAAAATAAATCTGGACGCAATGAATTCCTATCTATTTGTGAGCTAATTATTGATTTTAAAATGAACTTTGCTGGTACTCTACTATACTTTAGTGATGACTCAAAGAATATTCCCAAAACTGCTCCAACAGTTAATGAAAGAAAGCACTGCAAATACCTTCAAATGAAAATATTTCCATTCTTAAGGTGGAAAAATGTAGGTAGGATTTTTTATTCATAGGAATTCCATACCCTAATTAAGTCGCCCCCACATTTTGGAATTGACTCACTTTTTAATGCTATTCTTTGCTTTCATTTATCAATTGTATTAAGAACAAGTTTTACTCTCAGTTCATAGCATTTTTTCTGATGTGTCATGCTTACATTATTACAAGCTGCGGTATATAGCTACTTAAATTCTCGTTGTTGTAATTAAGGAGTCTGAATTTCCTTTGAAATGGATAGGCTTGAAACATTGAAAGAGTCTACGTTTCCGCGAATCTATAAATTTCTGCAAAAAGCCATTAAAGTGTGGACTGAGCTAAACGTATAATTAATTAACAGACAATGGAAATGGTATTCAACGTGGTGTTTGGAATAGGTATTTGAAGAATAAATTCTTATTGCTTTCCTGGGGCTCACAAACGTTTGCATTTTATTTAACATATATATTTACATTCTCATGGCTTTATCAGGTTAGTATTATTGGAATATCTATTTCATTTTGTCAATTGCAGAAAGGAAGCCTTAACTTAACTCACTTTGCATGCAGAAACATTAGATTTCCAAACAATGAATGATGGGGTCCATGTTTACAATAATGAATTGGACCATTTAATTTCAAATTAATACAATATATTATTATATATTACTAGTACTATGAGCAACTTAATTGCATCTTGTTTCGTTCAAACTTTCATGAACATTTTGGAAATTAGCAAGATATTTTGGATCCATGATTTCATTATTGTTTTCAAGTTTGCAGAGGTAAGATAAATTTTTCTTGACTAAACTCCCCATCTTTTGCATTTCGCTTTCATCTGGGGCCAGCTTTGAAATTTCGATTGCTTCAAGTCCAAAGGTAAATATATCAGAACAAAATGTTTTAAATGTTTCACCCGTACAATCTTGTAGAACCAAAGAAAATTTTGCTTGGTGCAAGTAGAACAATAGACGCCCTAGATCAAAAAGTATTTTCCTGTTGTACTTTATTTTATGAAAATCCTGTAATAGTCAAAATCAAAACTGTAAACCCCAAATTTAATACTAGACATTTTACCCCTTTCCTGTGAATATCCGGGGGAGAGCACTTCCATGACACGAAGAAGGTTTTCACACAACTCAATCTGTTTTCCACACATTTTTAGCTTCTCTGTGGGCATGGTCCTAACTTCTGTAGAAGTGATTACAAAATTCAGTATATGGGCTATAGAATACTTAACCTGAATTAGAAAATAATAGTTGGGATGAACTGAATGCTTCTCGTGGTGCTGAACAAATCCTTCTAATTTCTGCAAGTTGTCCAATGTTTTCTCTAACGTAAGTGACTTGTAGTTCTGAGCAAGTCCTTGTTCCACCTTGCCGATAAACGTGTAATCCTTGAGGAGTGAGCATTCTTGACATTTCCAAATGGGTTCCGTTGAATTACAATCAGTGTCAATTGGTACAAGATATCCTTTCGGAAGGAGGTAGCCCGAACAACTTTTCAGCGGACATTTTACAGCAGAGTAGAACGTTCCCAATTCTGATTCTGAGCAGCAACGGCCGCACTTGCACTCGAAGTAGTACCCATCCTTTAGATACTTTCTCCGAGACACCGTGTCTTTCATTATGTTGGCGTATCTATTGCAAATCTGTTCGCCCATCTTAATTGGAACAGAGGCGTATAAAGAAACGGAAAATTTCGAGTCCTTTTCATTGATGCGTCTCCAAACTGTATTAGGAGCACAGGAGTGAGACAACACGCTCAGTTTTCTGAACAGGAATTGGCCCTCTCTGTAAATTCATGCATAAAACATTATGTACCCATCTGAGTGCCGGTTTAGGTAAATAAAGCATGGGAGAAAAACTGAATCTTAGGATAAAAGAAACAAAACCCTTACTTTGAATAGCATAGACTATTAAGCATTAGCTATCGCATTTTACAAAAATGTGAATTAAATTATTAAACTATTTATGAGCATAGACTTAAGATAATGAATGTTTTAACGATAGATTGAAGTATATATGTAGGAATTTATGATCTATCCAGCTATATATTTGTAATCCAAATTCGTTAATCAGTTATTTTGTTTGCCCTACTTCATCTGGCTTAATTATTTTGCAGTTAGCAGTCATTTTGAAATTAAATGAGAAGCTGACTTTCCTGGCGAATCCAGCATCTTCCTCAGAGTCTGTAAAATGATGAATGTTAACCTCAATGGCTCCAAGCACCTGTCGGATTATAGCCCCATCGAATTCGAGCAAATTACATTTAGACTCGATGAAGTTCCAAACAAGCCCAAAGACACTGATGCTATTACGACTCCTGAGCCTAGCCTGAGAGTGATGTTCCATCTCCAAAATCTTAGTCCAGCTCTCTGGATCGGCTTTTCTTAGTAATAGACAACGGAGAACATTCACACAGATGTATTCAATTGGTTTTTTAACCGGGGGAATATTATTCTTGGCCAATATTCCACATTCAAAGTCTCTGTGCTGTGAAAGCTAAAAATACCAATCAAAACTCAACATTTACCATCATCTCATTATAGATAAGATAACACATCTTGTATATAGGTACAGTAGTGTGGAACATATATTTATTATTTCCATCTTAAGACCATGATGTATTTATAGCGGTGTTAATAGAAATATCCACACGTCATTTGTAATGTAGCTATTATACATTGCGTTGTAAGCGTTTGTATATATAAAACTTTTAATTAAGCCTAAAATAAACGAAATTCAATTGGTGTCTTTGGTGCAAGGCGGACTCTTACACATTTCGTATTAATTATTAAACGAAAGGAATAAACATAAAATAGTGGAAACATTGTAATATAATGATTTTTCGACATGTGTAGTGTGCATACATAGTATATGTGTAGGTAGGTACTTACTTGCTGACACTCAGGACCACACATTGGCCATTTACAAAGGGTGCAAGTATAGGAGTTTTTAACTTGTCTATAGCAACTAAGGCAAAGGGGCATAAAGGCAGAAGCAAAGTTTGCACCGGGGCCAATCATAAGTGGTTTTTCGTGAAAAATTATCTCGCCTTGTTTTATGTCTCTTGTTGCCACCATAAAACGTCCGAAAACTTCATTCTTCTCTATCCTGGCTGGGTAGCAATCTTCTTTGTGTCTTTGCCAATCAGCCTTTTGATGTTCTATCGTGCAGTAAGTCACTTTATTGCACTCACACAGATGTGACGAATCTTCCGCTGAGCAGACTTGACAACTTTGTCTTTCCATGATCAAATGATGCAATTTCCTCTGATTTCTCCCTTCTTTCAACCAAAAACTGTTTTATTTTCCAAATAATATGTAGCTGCCAATGAAATTTAAATCGAGTGCTACCAAAATTGATTTTCTCAATTCACTTCAGATTTCGGAAATTTGTGAATTTCCACGAGAAAGGCTATCAGTCAATGAAAGAATATTAAGATTAGGCTAGATGGTAAAATAACAATATTCTTAGCAGTGAAGGAATTTTGGCCAATCAGTTCTGAATATTGATAAAAAAATTGAACAGAAACCGAGTCTACTTTCCAGCTCGAAACTCGGTCTCTGTTTAATGTTTTTCTCAATCAGACTGAGTGGCCAAAACTCTTTCGTTTCTAAAAACATTCAGTGCGTAAGGAATTTAATTTATCAATATTCTTAGTATTTGCATTGAAGAAGAAGTTTAATTAAGTAATATACATAAGATATGCAAAACTATAAATGGTATAATGGTTTAGAATTGAGAATAGTTGGATCTTAGAGCTTACTTGAGGTAATTAGAGAGGTAAGTCAGTTTTAATTCTGACTAGTCTGAAAGGTAATGAAGAGTCAAGAGTGGTGAAAATGTGGCAGATTGTTTCTCACTTCACAGTTGAGTAAACGATAATGTTGAGCAGAGTGTGTACAGGAATTCAGGGAGCTCCTCTTTCCTATCTTCTTCTCATAGCTACTTCTTGTACTTTTGTGTTTTGAGTCACAAGTCAGCGTCAACTGTGATGAGATGTGCTATGATAGAACTGAATGTTTTAAGTTTCCTTGGTCGAATTCAGATCATATCTGCTTACCATCTGATATATGTCTAAACTATGCCTCCTGCTCTTCTCTGTTTACTTTTAGAGAAAACGGCTTTCGCTAATTATGGAAACTCTGGGATAGCTGCCAAGAATCATCGGAAATGAAATGCCAAAACGAATTGAGCAAGAAAAAGCTCTTGTCAGGTTGTGAGCGTGAGGGAGTGAAGTTGAATTAACTGGAACAGTAAAACGAAATAGGAAACCTTTTCATCCTTTCGTCCGTCTCACGTTTACTTCATATAAATTATAGATAAAATACCACTATCCATTTCATAAGCAAAACTTAACTACGTTTGATTAATCACGTGAAAATAACAATTTTCCTCTTCTGGACAGTTTCCTGGTGTATTTCTGTATTCATAATAGAAGTAGAGATAAGAATCAACTGATCATTAGGTATATCTTGAGTTTTGAACTCTTGTTTGTCTTGATACATTCTGCTGCTTTTATTTTTGGATGTGCTACTATTATTAACGAGAAACACGTTACTCTGATACACTGTTAGTGGTAGCAAACATGTTCCACACTGTCAAATTGTTAGTGAAAAGCATTTAAGCGTTTGGAGTGCACTTAAGTGAAGAACCTGAAGCCTGAATATTTTTAGTCCTAAAAATGTCCCACTGTAAACGTCAGTATTAAAAACTTAGCAAACTCGTGCCAAACTGTGCCACTAGTTTCACCGTTACATGCATGTCTTTTTCATCGCCGCAGCTATAAGAACAGGATTCCATTTATCTTACTGTCACTGTCACATGGAATCAACTAATGCAGCTCTAAAATAACTGAAACTAATAAAATAGTTCGCAAATACAAAGCATATTTTGGATTGAGAATTGTATTTTTAATGTGGTAAAATACGCATCAAGAATGCTAGTGTCTTCTTAGGAATTATTCAGTCAACAGTTGAATGTCATGAAATTAAGTATCTTTTAAATAGGTCTATAAATAGATACAAAATGTAAACAACTGAATATTTATTGCTCAATTTTGTGACGCAGTTTTTATGTAACACTTAAAGCCTAGTAATCTGTTAGGACTAATTTTATTCAACGCACAGCTACAAACATTGTCTATTCACATTACATTTTGTCTCGCTTCCAACGTTTCATTTTTAACATTATTTTTATTTCAATGCCAAATTACCAAATTGTACCACACTCTTTACATACGTACAGTACTGTACTATGTTCCTCTTACTATTAACCATCTGTTTACAAATTCATACATTTATTTAACAATTCAAATGAAGGACACTATTTCATCCGATGGTTAATTTGCAGTTAGGCTGATTTAATCACCAACTATGTGTATATTATTTGGAATTGGTAATTATTACATTTTATTTGACAATTTGTAACATAGATATAGATTGGCAATTTTCCTTTTCAGATTGTAGAAATGTCAAAGTAGATCTTTAGGAATAACTTGAGGTTTATAGCTTTTAGGTGCACAAATTAAGTATGGATGGAGAGTGAAATGAAAATGGAGACTATTAGAGAGAGAGGGAGAATTCCGTTTAAGATTACATTAAATACATACATTAGTATGAATCAACATGTAATGTTTTAAAAGTAGGGCCATTCCGAATTCAGACTCAAGTAAGGAGCACCACCTGCTCATCATGACTACTTCGTCAGAGAATAAATGACAATTTTGAAGACTCTTTATGTGTTTGGTATTGCAGCATATAATGCTAATCGCAACTAACGAAACGGCTTCCCTCCGCTTAATGCATACTTGAAAATCTATGGTTGGTTTAATTTATGAGCTATTAGCAAAGCTTGTCACGAGCTGAGAAATGTGGTAATGTACATAGCTTCCTCTGGAGCTCCGGCATTTGCATTCATTCCTCCATATTATATTTCTAGTGGACTTATGTGCCTTGGAGTCATTAACTAAAATGGAATGTAATGAAATGAAACAGAGTGAAGTGCAGGAAGAGCGATATAAAGCAAAATAAAGTGTAGCTTGTTATGCAAATGTACTTTCGCACAGTACAGAGGAGTTAAGTTAATTCAAAGCGCACCTTGAAATTCTCAAGAAAACCAATAGAAAAGCAACTGGAGACACATTCTAAGTGTATTCGGGATTTATTTAAAGTCAAATCAAAAGCAACTGGTATACTCATAAAGGAGATATTATGTATTTTGCAGGAAGACTATTACTATCATACTTCTGAGTACAAAAGCCTTGTTTTAATATCCAAACTAAGATATACATGTAAGTGTGCTAAAGGAAAACTTATTGCTCCAAGTCTAGCAAAGTGAATATTCAAGTGAAACGTAACAAGGAAGGTGGAGGAAAGAAGAACATTAGAAAAGGGGAGCTAAGGTGAGAATTCGAATGTAAAAGAAGTCATTCTGCCATCCGAGTTTTGGTAATAATGGCCCACCTTTAGCACACTACGATGTATTAACTTTACTATTACTACTGGAGAAGAACAGTTAAGGGAAGCCAATGGAAGTAAAGTAAGCAACAGTAATACTGCATTCACTACCCCTACTTGTACTTCTTATACTTGCACTTTAAGCAAAGTAAATGCAGAATTCGTAGCTCTTGGGCCGGTCGTGGAAAACATTTACATTTTTATTCGGGTAATTGCCACAATTCACAGGTGACAGCTAACTTACTGCTTGCTTACTTCGACTGGAAGGACTCACCTTAATAGAATACACGGCCAAAACCCAGAAATAGCAAAGGAATGTACCAGAATGAACACCCTGTAGAAACATTCCATTAATATTATGATTCCTCCATGCTAGTACTAAGTATGCGTACGTATTATGTTACGAAGGAGCTAACCAGAATATAAAATAAAATTGAATATGAGATGGGATGAAGCCTTGCCTCCTTTTCCCTATACTCCATATACGATGCGTAGAAGCTGTGCAACATATACCTCCAGTAGTATTAGGAATACATATAATAAAGGAGGTCTACTTCTACGTATTAGTAGTTATACGTACGAATGAAAGTACAGCACGTAGCATTAATACATATATAAAGTTCATACATATATTTGTATTGCTTAGAAAGTTGATGGTAGCCAGAAAGTCAAGATAGTTCTGAATTTAACTTTTCCGTGGCAGAAGTGGTGGTACAATATGTATGTAGATACATGTAAAATAAAGGTGGCCTGACAGATAATGATATCAAATAAAGGAACTCAAGTTGAGTTTTCTGGCATAATATGTAAAGAGTAAAATTACATAAAGGATATAGTAAAAGCAAGGATGCCGACCCAGGGCTTTTGGGACTTTCCTCAAAAACCCATGCCAAGAACCCATAGGGTTTTGGGTTTTTGCTCAGAAACCCCTGGGTTCTTCTTGCATCCTTGAGTGAAAGACATTGTGCCACTCAACTTCAGTTAAAGAGACTGATATGCGCTCTTATGTTTTCCTTCTGTGTTGCACTTTTGTCTCGTTCTGTGTTCATGTTATTTTACTGTATTACATCTCGTGTACATACAGAGTGTGCATACTAGGAAGTAGTAGTGTCCTGGCTACAAACAAGGTTGAAATTCAGAGCACAGGAAAGCACACACACCTTGCGCTATTTTACTGTTATGAGACTGTCGTGTTCTTCGATACGTTTTAAATTTTAATGACTCCCATTAAATTCAATTATGCATTTAGACTCCTCTGGCATAGCACGGAAAACCTTTGTGACTTTCGTCTGCATGCTTCGTCTATCTCTACGACAGACTTCCCCACATACTTTCCTGGAAACCCAGACAGACGGCATTCCAGCACAACTCAGCCTCCTATATTTACATGTGTACGCTACTGCAGAGTTAGCTTACCTATTCTGTGAAACTGGGGAAGAGGAAAAGGGAAGAGTGGCTTGGCAGATTTTCCCTTTCCTTTCGGTAAAAGTAAAAGGGATGCAAAGTTGCAATGAGATGCGTTGTGTACATTATAATATTAGTTTGTGTAGTTACGTACGACAACACAAGGCATGCCTTACATGTTATGCAATGCTTCACCTATCGTTAGCAAGGCTGGTTAACTTGACATGTATGCAGATTCGTAATGATATTTGTTTAGCGTGCTTTACGCTTCTAACTTTACTCAACCGAACCTTTTCAAAATATTCGGATGAACTATTTCGTTTTGTATCATGAATGCAACGACGAATTTAATCTGCAAGCACTACACGTATTTTCCTATGCCGTTGTTTAGTAGCTAAATAGAAACAATATATAAAAATTAAACTCGCGAAAACTTTAAAATGCACTTAATTTTCAAAAACTTTTCAGTACTGTCTGGATAATGAACTTATTAAACTTCCGGCAATATTTCAGCGATGCTAATTTGCAGTCATGTACGCGTAGGGCTCAATGTTAACTGCACTTTGGCAAAGAAAATCAAATCAATATTTACACACTTGGTACAAAAAATAAATAAATAATTACATTTACCCAGTGGATCAGTAAGGATCTTTCAAGTACAACTTGATGCTAAAGGATTAAGTGTATGTTCATTCAATGTAATTATTTCAGCTCAATTTTATAGATTTATCTACCCACACAAAACAAATTATTGCTAAAATGAACATTAAAAGTAAATATGATTTATCTGCAAAATTGAAATAAATATAGGATTAATTTTTACCGTGTGGTATTATTTGAGAAGGAGGAGAGAAGAGTCTTAAGAATTAAACGGAGTATGTACTGATATTGTGGCTTTGGTGCGTGAAAAGTGAATAAATTTACAGCATCTGCTTGAGAGCATCCCGTCAGAATCAATCAATAAGAAAGTTTCCCCCTTTCTGAGATCTATAGTAGTAGAGTAGAGGCAAAAGGAGAACTCTCTGGTACTTATCTATCTCAAACTTTGAATTTTACTATAATCAAAAAGACTTAGAAGCAGGCCTTCCTAGATTGCTTTCGTATCTACGCTCAATGCACTTCATCCAACCAAACCAACTTTCTACTTCTACACAAAAACGATTCAAGCTCCTTTCCAAGCCGAAAGTCTAATAGTAGTTTCACTTGTCTCATTGTCACCTTTTTACATTTCTTACCATTTTTTCGCCTTATCAACACTTCAAGCTAATACAGTACACTACTCTTCTGCAGTATATAATTTAATACATTTAAATGCATCGATAGAACAGCGGAGCTACTAGTTAGTATAGATTAGAGATGTATTTGTAAGATGATTTGGCCATCGGCCTTTACCTCAATTCATAAAGGGTATGTATGTTAACTTTGTAATTGTTTGCATGTAATACAGCTTAATGTTATTTCCCTTAATTCAATAATTCACTTAAAAATGAGTATTTACTAAACCTAAGTAGCACAAAAATATGACTCAGCAAAATACAAATCTCTTCTGCTCACTCCTTTCCAGAATAGATAAATCTCTTTGCTGTCTTCGCACTTTTTACGTCGTAAACATCAATGTCAGTGATAGGGTTACCACGGATGTACTCATAATGTGGACAGATAAACCTAATAATGATTTACATTTTCTCTTCTAAGTATCACAGTCACAGTTTACATTTACCATCCGTAATATCTGTTGGATAATACATTTTTTCAATTGCACCTAATGTAGCCCTTTCCTCAAGGGAGCCAGAGGGTAAAAATGTTCACGGAATGTCGAAATTCAGGTATTCTTGCTTTAGAATATCTGCTTTTTCTTAGGCTTTATATTATTTGACTTTCCTTAATCTAATTACTTAAAACAGATTTACAACAACTATACTCTTGATTAACATGCATTATGTCAGCCTTGTTAAATAAATCGGACAATTGTATAAACCAAGTTTGATCCCGTGAAGGTTTCAACTAGTGCGAGCGCTTGAAATACTACGCTATTTCTGAGTTTTGGTACAGAAATAGACAGGGCAGGGCAGAACCCCTTTGAACCACTTGGGTAGAACCCCCAAGTGAGACTAAGAATCCATTTAATGACAGCCTTGACCTCTCGGCTGATTAACTAATAACATGCCTGTCTCAGAGGAGTTAGCAATGAGGCCGTTTATGTGGCCTGAGCCCTGGACACCTTCTCTATGGAAGGTTGTTCACCTCTTATAACAGAATAAATGATAGATATACTCCTGCACAGTGCACGTAGTATATTTGTAAAACTCTCTGAAATCGTAAACTAAATATTACACGCTAAACTCCACTGATGTTTTGGCGGCTCCCACCAGCCAGACATAACTGGTACCTGCATACTTAATCATGTAATTTATCACCATTATGGTTCAGATGGCGATATCAAATAAACTCAACAAAACTTCGGATTTCAAGAGAGGGGCTTCTTAATAGAACCTATAAGTATATCAAACTGTGATTGTAGCAAATGTATATTGATGTTTGCGTATGCACTTCTGTTTTGTTATCGTTATTTATCTCACACAAAAGTTTCGCACTTCGTAATTTAAATGCTCTGCGTCGTTTTTTAAAACTTTCTTTGCATATCTGGAATTACTTTCATTGCGACTGCGACATAAGTTACAACGACATATAGTACTACTACAAGTACAACATTTGAAAAGACTCCATTTTGAAAGAAAACGCATTACTTTTGTATTTTGAGTACAGTAGGTGTCAAGCTTGTTATTTTTGTTCCCTAATTAAGACGTAAGCTAATAACAATAAGTAATACGTATACTGAGTAAGTTAATATTTTAAGATTATTCGTAGGTGTTTCATGGTAGAATGTCTGTTATTACTTTATAAGATGCAGGCATTTAGGAACATTTTGTGACAAGGGAAGGAGTTGAAGTAGGAGAGATAATGGAAGCTTGTTAGTTCTTTGACTTGAACGCATGAATGCCAGTCTCCACTCCAGATATGAAAGATATAGCTTTTGACAATTAAGGACTTCACCCTTTCATTCCATTCCAACTCAAATCTTCACTCGATTTCTTCGTACATAGCCAGCGGTGATTCCTGGTATGGCTATTCTAACATCTTTTGTCAACAAGTTACAATGGGCAATCATTATACACGTAGTATAAAGTAAACTGTGGGTTCATTGAAAATTCAAAGATATAAATAGGGACTGCAAGAATATAATATACGAAATTTGAATTCAGGAAAACAAATGGAGATCAAGTGTGTTTACGAGAAGAGATGTGTAGCATTGTACTAGATGTACCCTCCGGCACTCTATACAGGGCATAATGAATACATTTTCATAATGAATGCAATATAATGCAGAACTTTTCTTTAAAGCTCGTTTTATGTAAGTAGTATATACTATTCGCTCTTTCATATTGGTAAACTAATACTCTCTGCTACTAATTGAAAACTACAAGTAAAATAATATTATTGCTTCATCATAATCAATTTTTGCAGCAAATCATTCGTAATCATTTAATTACTAAACAGCATACGAAGCAGTGGATTAGGACTATACCTATAAGGCTAACAATAATAAAAAAATAAGTGTCAATTTTAAATTATGAAATGCAGTTAAAATTATGATTATAAATATGCTGAATATTTAGCAATAAAATATGTTAGATGGTGATAGCAAATGTTCACATACAATGCACAGAGTACTAAAATGAATAAAATTATTAACTCGCAAACTGACGGACAATTTATTCTCTTCAGCATCCTTAGTTGAAAACAAGAAATTTCTACAATCTGTGGAATTCAGTTACATTACCTATACATTGACTTAGCAAATGAAAGGTCCATTTTTCCCACCATACTCAAATAAGGTATCATCATACTCTCCGTCAATCGAGGAATACATTTGAGTTTGCTGATCACTCTGTGGTGCAAAGAACATGGAGTCTAAGTCATCATCTTCGATTTCGTTGACTTGTTGGAAGTTTCCTGTATTCCACACTGACAAAGAATTGTCCACATTTAACTCCCCTGTCAAAGTGTCATAGTATCGATCAGCATCGGACAGAATTGCGGTTGCAATATCTTCAACCACTCGTTTGATTTCTCCAGCACTTGCTCTTTGACTCTTTCTTATTACGGCAACATCTTATTGGTTATTAAATATAGAAAATGCTTATGTCAAATTTGAATGTACTAATAAAATCGCAATTGTCGATGTGGTCTGAAATAAGAATAAAAATGAATACCCTGTGTGTTATATTCGTTAGTATCTAACTTCAGAGGTGGTAAAATTTCGTTTTCTATTGTATCAGTATCTTTTAGCTTGTAATCTCCTCCTTTCTTATTGATCTGGATCTGTCTTTTTTCTCCGTGAAGAATTTCCTCTTTGGGGTTTTTGAGCATCACGCGAACTTCTACATCACGATTGTCTTCGTCTGCATTGGAATTGACTATTGGGGTATTAACGTGATTATTTTGATGTGAATGAAAAGGAAAGGACTGAAACTAAGGTTTACCTTGAGCTTTTCTCTCAGCTGGACGTCCATGTCGAATGGGAATCGTTTTCTTGATTTCTCTGTCTGTCTCCTCGTAAAAATAGTCTTCGTTATCATCGGAAAAGTCTGACTTCTTTGCATTTAAAGCAGATCCAGATTTTGTTTGAGGTTTGCTCTCTGCCAGTCTTGCAAGACAAAGTGCAAGGAATAAAGAAAGAAAAAGGAAGCGGAGACTAGGGAAAGATCTCTGCAATGTCATGAAAATCTTGGTCATTTTTACCAATTGGAGAGAAAGTATTCGTAGAGCTAGAAAGAACTTGCCAGTTTCCTGTATTCTACACGATTTACTTAAATATTCTTTGCTCTTTCAATAAGTTATGTCGTAAACTCTTTTGTATCTCATTTGTATATGCAGAGATGCATTCAGAACAGTAGATTCTCGTACACGTGCGATAATGTATCGGTTTAATTGTCCATTTGATGTGTTTATGTATTTGTTTGAACAGGAAAAAGTGGGGGATTTGGTCCGTTTGAAAGCCAAAGCTTGTGCTAACATCGAAAAGACAAAGTGAACCTAGACAAAAGGCAAAAGTTATAGAAAACACAGTGGACCCCGTCATAGCAACAAATTGTCGAGCTTTCCAGTTAATAGAAACACGACGAAACGCGCAACCGAAGATTTCATCTAAGACTACCGCTAAAGCCCAAGCTAAATCTTCATATTATTTATTTTAGCCACAAAGAAATTCCTTGCTAACAAAAACAAGGAAGAATGAAATTGCACTAGATATTAGTTTTACATTTATTACGTAGAGTGGTATTGAAAATAAAACATTAAGGTTCCTGTTAAGACGATTTCAATGGATACATTCTACTATTGCAGATAAATCTAAAATCACTAATAATTTTATGGTCATTTTCTACTATATCAAAAAATTTTGATTCAGAAATATCACTTTTTGCCATTTTGCCAATAATATTTTCCAACTGAACCTGAAAAAAGATTGCCTGCATGTTATATTATCCTTTCTAACATCGTATGTACCATAATCGTATTTGAAAATTAGAAAAAGCATTTTACGTGTAACTCAAGATTTCTGTTTTTCCATATTATAATTAGTTTTAAATTGGTTTACAACGTAAACTATTATTTGTATAGTCTATATTATAGTATTTCATATCAGTAATATTTTAATACAATTATTACTATAAGGAAACTTTTTTACAGGAATAAAATATACTGGTGGTGTGGGATGATTGTGATATGCATCTAACCTTTCCCTACCTCAAAATATCAACCAATCAGCAATGAACGTACTAGTTACTAGTTTTGCTACACAACAGATAACTATCGTATAGCATTGGATTCTATTTGTAAAAGTAGATAGCATAAAGAAAGATACTTGAATCCCTGATGAAAAACGGGAGTGAAACCGGGTAATAAGTAAGTAGAAAGCGAAGAGGACTCTGCAGCGTCCTATGTTGTGTGGATATCCAAAGTTTCATGTAAATAGTATCTGAGAGTATAGTATGTGAGTTGGAGAGACTTTTATAGAGTCTCGTGCGAGGATAGAAAGTACGTAAGATGTAGGCACTAAATGGGAAGAAGATATGAGAAAATAGAGTGGGAATGGTGAGCAAGCATGTATTGCCAGGAGGATAGGACGGGAAATAGTAAGACTAGGGAAATGTGATCCCATATCGGGATCTTGGGACTTTGAACGACTCATCGTCATCATATTTCCTTGCCTTTCGACATTCTCCCTGAGCCTTCTTTTCCATTACATTCCGCTCCAGACCTTTTTCTTATTATGATACACTTTTCTTGTCTATTTAGGCTCAAGCTTGACTCTTCTTGTTTTTCCACTTTCTCCGTTTGTACACTATATATTTGGTTTGATGCTTACTTAGTAGAACATTACGGTTCGCCAGGAGAAAATATAATATCGCCATTTCTCAGTGCTTACCTGCCATCATCATCCAAATACCCTTTGCTCCTTAGCACAAGGTAATGTACTGCATTACATGTACATTTTGTATCCACAGTGCTACCTAACAGCCTTATCTCGCCAGTTTTTCTTGATCTGTTCAGCTATTCTAACGACAAGCTAACGTGTTCCATGTAGGTGGATCCCGCAATATGAACAACTCCCACCTTTCCTACATGCTTACCTCAACTTTTCAATAGACTCTGCACTACGTGCACCTTCCCTCCTCCGTCACTGTAGTCGGGGTACCTCCAACCGTGATATAACACATTGTCACGTTGTGAAATGGTTTAAAGGTAATGAAAAGGAGAATCTGGTAAAGCTCTGTTGTTTTTGTCATGTAGCACCAACGTTTCTTACCTTAATACTCTGTTCAACTAATGCCATTAAATCAAGACGAGTACAGTCATACCTCCCATATAGGGTGGTATGACTGTACTCGTCTTGCATTAAATATAGACTATTATAGCCAAGTCACCCTAAGAGTATATTCCCCAATTGTACTGTGTGAACTCAACCTTGCTGTTTTATGTCCATTTCTGTATACTTCCGAATCCTCACCAAATATTTCTGCTCTCTAAATCCGTTCAAAGCTCAACACATTTTTTCCCTATTATGGGTTTACCTTACTTAACGCTATTTCCAAAAATTATACTTCTTTTCCGAGAAAAGTAACGTAAATAGTAAATACAACTTTTCATTAGACATTCGAACTACAAATGGGGTGACCATTTCCAAACCACCCAATGACCAATTTACCTCATTATAACCTCATAATCAGTAACTCATACACAAGTCCTATTGAAGAGTGCACTCAGTCTATCTAATTGCAGGGTGTCTATATAGTATAGCTGAGTAATACTTCGACATTTTCATTCTTAATACAAACGTACGATTTCACGTGTAATTAATTACTTCCAAGATTAATGGGGAAGCAGAAAATAGAGTTTTTAGTTTGTTATGCGGAGTGGAATTGATGTCATAATATGTAAAGCTAAGAAAAACAAATGTAGTGAAAGGAGGAAGGACGGAGTGTAGTGAATATAGCGTGGCAGTAGGAGAGGTTGAGTTGGAAAGGAAGAAACATGGGTTTGGCCAAGAAGGTAAGGCCAGGAAGATATATCCGTTTGATAGCTGGGGCTCTAGTCACTGGCGAGTAAAAAATTGGACAGATCTTCCGTTACATGCTCCCACTCTGTCCGTATTGAGTGCATAATAGATGAAGGTATATCGGCTAGACGTGGTAATAGAAATTCGTCTGCGAGTACATAACATGGCTACAAAGAAATTTAACTGAAAAAGTGAGCTCTGTGGAACGCAGTGCTAGTCCTTTTACTACTACATTTCTCAGTGTTACTGAGCTCAGGCAGCTCTTTTACTCTTTCTCAGTTTACATTTAGCCAGAAAGCCTAAAAGTAGACAGACAGACGGACGGAGTTACATAATACATACAAGTACTGCATATAAAGAAACAGTGTGAAGATGCAAGTCTGTAAGTACTGTATCTTTACGTAAGTTCTGGAAAAGAAAATAGAAAAGAGCTCGTAGAGAAAGATGGAAATGGGGCAATCGGCATTCCTTCCCTCGCGTCTTCTGCGACGTACCTAACCTTTGAAACGGGTCCAGAGAGACCCATTCCCCGTCACGAAACCGAAAACAATTGAGAAATGTCCCCGCAAAACTGTAAATCACTCCGTGTCCTTCAAAAAACAGCTTTAGGGGGACATGACCTCTGACCCTTCATTGGTTTATTACTAATGACTGTTATCCCCACTACATTCTCCCTACCAATCCATCAATCCAACAAACATGCTTTCAGAACATTTCTTCAACAAATGTGCGGTATACCTACATCAAGAATAAGTACGAATAAAGACTGCAACAAGGCCAATATAAAATATTCCTACTTCATTCTTTAATTTTTATTTGGGAATGTGGTAAATGGTAACCTGATTACATTAATTGCCTTGCTGCCTGAGTGTACTTGTTTATGATAGTGATGCTCCAAGTTAGCTAAGCTAGAGAAATAAATAAAACATTGTGCATCCAAAGAAAAGTAAGGCAATAACTCAAAACACAGAGGGACATAGGTTATAGTAGAAGTGATGCATGTAAAATCGTGGCTCGAATGTAAATCAGATTTTTCATAGTGGGCTTCTACTCCTTTTTATTCAGTGTGTTTTACTCGGCCAAACCAAACCTAGTCACGAGCGGATTAAAAGCAAATACAGTGAGTGAATAAGAGAATCCTATATCCGACTGCAGCGTGATCTTTCACTTCCTTCCAAGTCAGAGTAAATAGCACCTTGCATATCGAAGATGTGTACACATACATATGTACATCCTGAGAACGCATCGTCTCTGCAGACTAAATGGAAATGCTTAGAGATAGGCCAAGATGAATTCAAATTGAGACTGTAGACCAGAGCTAAACAGACTAGAACTAAAGAGAAAAAGGAAATTTCGTAATGCACTTAACAAACTCATATGGAAAATAGAAGAACTGTGCTGCATAAAATGCGAGAGAAAAGAAAGAAAGGGCGTTTATCCATATGAACAGGTTCTTCTTCTTACGTGGGTAGTTACTTATCTATTTTAGTCGATTCTCTCTCACTCTCCCTGATTCGATTCTTCCATCCATCAGTCCATCAGTTGATAGAGCCGTGTGAATGATTTTCTCCATCGAGATTGTCAGTGTGAAAGATGGTGGCTGCCGTCTCAAGAAATTGGTTAACACTTGAGTTCACTTTATTTCACTTCCCCTTCCCGATTTTTATCTTCTCCGACTACTAAATCCACTTGCTAATACTCTCACTCTTTTCTTTAAATATTTCTATTCCTAATACATTACCATCGACTACATCAGTCCGCTATATGCAACTTTTCTCCACATGAACCTACATGGCACTCTAAATGAAAATCAACTAATTGTATAAACTTTGACTGAAATGCCTGCGAAACGATTCTTTTCTAAGTTGTGTACTTGTTTTAAAAAGTAAATTGGAAATGGGAAATAAAGTAATAGGTGCAATAGAAAGAGAAAATCAGCAAATAACTTAATGCTTCACCTAAAACCAAGAATCGCTTTGCGGGTTCTATGAATTCTAATATCACAATAATCACAATAGAAAACAACAAACTGAATATAAGCATTACAAACTGCATTGCTATTACAATACAACTGCAACAAATATATCCTCCGGTTCCATTCGGGTACATATCTAACAAATTCTTAAATTCTTATCAAGAGCTCGGATCCTATTTTATCCGTTCGTTTAGATTAGTGGCTACCAAATGATGTGTAGGTTCTCAGAGATCAGTTTACTTTTCATTTCTCCTGTGTAATTTCTTGTGAAGACTTTTACAGTTTACCTTTTATACCTCTTTTAATGGTTTGAGAAAGGAAGAAATTTCAGACGTCTGGGGAGTAGAGTTGCTCTTTCCATGATGGCCATTGGCGAAGGAGGAACGCCAAGGAAGCAACCGATAATCAGTAATTGAGATTTAGGGGCGAAGGAAATTATTACGACGATACTTTATGAGATGGTACAACCACTAATCGATAATTGGGAGTGAAAGCAATACTCGCTATGTAATTGCAAAAAGGATTAATACAGCAGCCAGTGCGTTATCCAACAGTTTTTTTACCAAAATACTAACGGTCAATATACTTTCCCCTCTGCGATTCATTTCCTATTTGTCCAACAGAGAAAAAGTAGCATAATGAATAATTTTAATACGACTGGGAATTAAAGGAATTTGCCTTCTATTTAAAAACAACATACCTCTAAAATAATCGGTCTTCGTTTAAAATTTTCCTCTAATTAAATAGTCAATGTCATCATGAAATAAAATAAACAGTATTTCGATTAATATAATGTGTGATATGCAATAATATCAAAGCATTTTGTATCCAGGAAAAATTCCTTTATACATTCTTTTACAGCACAATCTTCTAAAAAAAGTTGTCCTTTATTTAGAAGAATTTCGAGAAGACACAATTCTTTTATTTACCGGCTAAATTAAATGCCATCCTTACCATAATACTAACATACAGTAAGACCAATCACAAATATACTGTACTACTTTATTGATTGGATCACTTTTAGAACATTAGTTTACTCATTTTGTAGAAATTTTTACTTTACCTTTTACCTTTTAGCGTGTATTCTACTTACTAAAGTTTTTGTTGGTTAAAGATAATACTTGGATTGCATCTGTGCTGAGTAGTTAAAAGAAAATCAATGTAATTGGGGAAAATAAGTTTAAAATTTTCTGCGTGAGAGCTGTTTCTAGAAAAATGCGCTTAAAATCAATTTCAAACGTGCTAAATCTACAAGGAAGCTGATTGAAGCACTGTCTGTACAAGAAGAACAATGTAGGATTGGATTTAGTGCTGTAGCTGTAGTTTGAGAAAAGATGGGAGAAAGCTACGGAATAAGAAAAGTCAAGTGAAAAGAGGAAGTTATACGTGACAAGGGGAAATTCAGAGTTACATACCATAATAATGTAACTGTAGTGTATGTAGGAGTACTCGACTGATAAGTACATGTACTGAATGTACTCTGTGCATGGAGTAAAGTATGACGAAGAATTTCTTATTACATATAGTAGAACATAGAAAGTGAAGTAACTGAGTGAGTGAGTTAGGTTATCGAAGCGAGAAAAATTTTCGCTTTCTGGTCTCGACAACGTTTCGTCCTGCAATTGACGTGTTGGCTTAAAACGAATTAAGGATTCGGAATCTGAGTCGAACGAGTGAGCGAACCAAGTCAAGTCTTGGGAGAATACGGCCGACGAAGAGCAGACCAAGGAGTCTACCAATAAGTCAAATGTTAAATAACACAGATATACCTATTGTTGATATTTGTACTGTGATTGCATGCAGTTCTATTAAATAGCATTGGAGATCATATACCATGGGAGAGCGGCTATGTACGAACGCAAGTACGTATTCGAGACAGTGAAGAAGGAAACCAAAGAATCAGTTCGACTGGATGTCGAAGTCAAAGAGAATGACGATGGGAATGGGACTGAACTGAAACCATTCTTTTTGTATAAATTGCTCTGATTGTAAGATTTGCCTCAGTCTGAGCTTCACTTTCACTTGCATCTTCAAGAAAGCCAACGAACTGCTGAAAATAGAAGAAAATTACGTTGGAAGTATCTTCTAGGAGTTTGTAGTTAGTTCTCTCAGTGTGCACTATCTGCAGTCTTAGTTTTATAGGAGAGTATTATTAGAAATACCTCTGGGTATATAATGATAGATCCTTTGACAGATATGGCAAATATAGTTTAGCTTTTGGCTTGAGGCTCGTCTGGTCTGACTATGTCTCTTGCTCCAGAATCTGTCATATTGTCTTAATTATGATCCGGACAAAACACATTCCCTGCCACTCGGTGTCTTCCTACACTAGAGTAGACATGTCCAACCCAACGAAACTCTTTCCCGATCATTCTCCTCCTTGGCATTCCAGTTTCCACAACTCGTATATACTTTCAGCGCTCTTTTTCCATTTACGCATTATTTCTTCCCTCTTCATCTCCCCTGCTCATCACTTTATCACATCAGTTCCTAAGATGAAAGCGAAAAAACTTACTATAGTGTCCGCATATAATTTATATTTAAGCTTGTACTGTTTCTGAATACTACGGATAAATACATCCATATTATGATTATGAACACACTAAGAATAGCGTTTTATTCTTATTTCCCTATCCTTATGTGTGAGTGTAGTTTAGCTACTGAAATCAAAAGTATATTCAGCATACACATCTTTTTCTCGAGCAGTCAAATTTACTACTGTTTCATGGTCCATGCGAATTCACTCAATCTGGTTAGTGTGCGATAAGTATCCACACAGATGTGCTTAGAACTAATACATAAGAGAAAACAAAGTAATGTTCCGTATCACAAGGTTCACTGAATTTCTCATATCCGCTCCGAAAAAGTTAATCAGCAAAGTTAAAACCTAAAAAAGTTAAACTATTCATCAATTAATCAAGGCAATGAGGTCATAGAACATTCATTTTAATAATATTACTCAACTCTGCCCATTATTCAACTTACCTACTTTTGCAAATAGAATACTTTTATGTGTAAACTTAGTTCATTAATAGATATAAAATCTATTTCCTGTCAGGATTTCATAACTTATTATTATCAACACTTTCTCGCAGAAATCAGATGTGCTTTCCAGCTAAAACCTTAAATGAATTCCAGTAAACTTCTTAAATTATAGAAACACAAGCTTATTACCGATCTGGAGAACATTGTTTTACTACAATTTACATTTCACTTACATATTAAAGACTGCGTACATACAAGATTACGAAAGTTTCAAAGGATACTGTAAGTAGTATAACATCGACCTGCGTAAGATAAATATTGTGGACATCAATGCAATGGCAGTAATAATTGCCAAACAACTATTATACTCTTTCATTATAAATAACTACCCAAAATCCCCTTTAATATTTATTTTTTGAAAACGGAGTCAGTTTTTTTTTGCAGAGAGCTATCCTTAATTGCATTGCCCGTTGCACATCAAAATAGTCTATTTGAACATCTGGAATGCTTTTCAGTTATTTCCTTAGGTTAAATGCCAAAATCATATCTTACTAATTTAGTCTTTAGTACTTATAACGTACTATACTATGTATCTTATTAAAAATAAATTAATTTAATATATAATTTTTACCCAGCTATAGCGTGAAGAATTTGTGTAGCCTGAAAATGCAAAGTTGAAAGAAATTCCGTGAATAAGTATCTTTTCCTTCCTACGATTTTGGGATTTTGAGTTAACTGGGCTTGATCTCAGGAGAAGAGAAACTGGCTTTGAGTTGGTTGTAAGAGAACTAATGCTTATAGGAGTATTGTATTGTAGTGTCTTGAGTTGTGTAGCTTCTCCAGGTTTCTCACAATTTGCATATATTTCTCAAGGCGTCAACGAATCTGTACTTAGCTCACACCACGCCAGCAATCTTTCTAGCAGCCATCTATCCAGTCATCCACATCCATTCACGCACCATCCATCTACGAGAACTTCTCAGAGATCTGAACCACCTATAGTCGAATATATTTGCTGAGTATCTATTTGGATTCACACACTCCATCCCCTTCTTTCTCCGAGTCCAACTCTAAGAATAACGTGCCTGAAAAGAGTGCATGGCTAGAGATGAGCGCTCCTTAAGATCTATTCCATTTAATTTTACACTCTTCCTTCTTTCAGACTCCGCGCACTAACGCCTCAAATATTGTAAAAGAAAACTCGCCAAGAAAGCCTTCACTTACTTATGCAGTATTACATAAGATTGTCTGAGTACTTACTATGCCGGATTATCTTACTATCTTACAGGGTTATAGTATACTTTACTACATGTTTCTTTTTAATCAAGCTTTAAGCTCGCCTCTCAATTTATCTGCATTTTCACAGCCATCGCCTCATGTGGTTTTCCTTTTAGTCCACTCCTCTCTCC
Organism: Yoshiicerus persimilis; assembly: GCA_020352615.2. Classification (NCBI taxonomy): domain Eukaryota; kingdom Metazoa; phylum Arthropoda; class Collembola; order Entomobryomorpha; family Tomoceridae; genus Yoshiicerus; species Yoshiicerus persimilis. Next base: position 33,589,425 of record CM036940.2, on the reverse strand, counting down.
CATAGCCACAGGTTACTTCTGTCTATACTCCTTCAGATTCCTGAAAGTAATTTTAGCAAATAACTACTTGCGTTTACAAAAGTTTATTTTCATTTACCATTTTGCAGTTTAAGTGTACACTATAATTGACAAAAGACACATTTCGAAATCACAATTTTCTAGAACTGTAAATTCTGCTAGTTGTTATTCCCAAATTAGTGAATGCTGTTCAGAGATAGAAAGTGTGCATTTGAAATAGTGCAACCTTTCAACATAACATAAAAACATTTTCAATGCCAACATTGATAATAGAGTTTATTAATATATTGCACAAACTCATTGGTAATGAAATTGGTCTATGCATGCAATGAGTTGCATTTTATTAAGGTTTTTGGAAAAATTCTCTTTTGCCTTTTAATTTCCTTTTGTTGAAGTGAATGAGACGTAATGGTAGTAATACTTGCATGACTGAACGTACATACCAGACAGTAGACGGCACCAATACATGTAAAGTCGTTAGCCAAAGCTTAGTTTCAAAGCACTTCGATTTATTCAAGTGAAATGAGATCTTCTCACGCTACTGATCATGAAATATATCTTTCATGTAACAGGTTAACACAGCAAAAAGTACACACGAATATTTATCGATGACAATGCTAACAAACAAAACATTTTCAGTCTCAACCTTAGAAAATTGAAATTTCAACTTAGAAAATTGCTAATTATACAGCAATAGAAAGTTGTAATTTTCCCTTCAATACTTACTTTTACTTGTAGGTCAACATGATAAATATGAAGAAGACAAGGAATTGCTATTGAATAGTGCTAAATGTGTATTTAGAATTTATTTATTACCTTTGAAAAGAAATAAATAATATACGTGCCTAGTGGTGCCCACCTATAGTAAAACCTATGTATTATAACTAACGCTATGTGGGTAGTATTAAAAGTAATACAGAGGAAATGGTAAAATAATACTATGATGTACACTGAGTCGTAGGTAGTATGTAGACATACGAAGAGGATAAGAATAATAAAATAGCCTTTCCATACAGACATATAATGCAGAGGCTACATTAAGCATGACATAAGAAGTTGAATGGTATAATAAGGGAATTTTAGTTGGCTATATTGGTTTAGTTTGAATTGGTTTGTATGGATACAGAAATGCGATCTGGAGAAAAGAGAAGGGAAAGTGCTCTTAGGTAGATTACTATTGATTTTACTAAAGGTATACCATAAAAGCCATCATACAATTTCCAGTGCAAACTTCACTTTCCTACCCGTGCATTACACAAACACAAGGCAATGGACCCGACTTGGCCCAGTAAGTAAGGTAACGCTAGCTAAAGATTCGCTCATACCACACATACCTACAGACGGAGATGCACATAAAGTGTATACACATGTGGAGAAGAAAAGATTCTTCCAGCGATCCTTCTCTTCTCCTACATGCCGTGAGTATAATGTAAGTAGCATCACCATTACCGTAATATCATTGCTTTCTACTTTCAGCACATATCTAGTATATTAATGTGTGTTCACTGAACGTCCGAAGATTTTATTATCTTCCATCTGGTCTTCCAAGGTACAGTAAGCCAAAACATAATATTACTTATAGTAAAGGTATAAATAAAGCAAGATGTATTTTTATTTATATAATTATTGAACCTTACATTTTGTTTTTCAATGTAATTTTAGAGAATCCATGTCCATAGTGCAACTTGTGTTAACGGCACCACGTGCCGTCTCTAACCTTATCTAATAAAAAGTAAATATGTTCCTGCATTACATTATTTTAGCAATAAATTTGCAGGTTGAAGCACGGCAGATGGCCCCTTGAGCACTCCATGACTTATTTAGAAGGGTCATTGACATTACCTACAATAACTGCTAAAAATCTTATGTCAAATTTTAATCTTAATAGTGTCTCTGATTTCGTAGTACAATGGAGTGGATATCTTCTGTTAGTCACTTAAATCATGGCTCCCTTAAATAATGCTAAAATGAAAAAATGTAAAACAAGATGCCATGGGAGAAAGTCCTGGAAGACAGCCTGTCAAGAATTTGTCCGAGTTTTTCCATATGGAAATTAATTCTCCACTAACTAATTGATGCCTGAACAGTCGCCGTAAAATTCGGATCTGGTAGATCATAATTCCAAATAATTGCAATAAAAGAACATGAAAATCTTTGATTATAGTAGGAAATAGCTACAGGTAATGTTGATTTATGGTTATTGAGGTTGGTTAGGAAGAAGTGCTAATAATATTAGACTTTTGTCCTTAGAATTGCAAATTAAGAAGGTTTACACATTGCAGCTTTCCAGGATTATCATCTATGCTATAATACTTTTCACAATCAAAAGGACATAAATAACATGTACATATATGTGTATTTCTCACTACTGACTGTTAGTAGCTTAATAACAATAAATTAGATACGAAGAACTATTAATTTAGGAGACAAAGAAGGAAGAACTCTATAGCAAAATGTTAGTATTTTAACTGTGTTCTGGACGGGCACACATTATTGTTGCATTTAGATTATTTAAAAAGGAAATTACACGTTCGCCGCATTTGGAAGTATGTATAAGCAAACAATCTATGGTTAAAATAGAATGTGCAGAATGACGACATGGTTTGTATGGCAGTACCTATCTTTAGTTTTGCATGCAGCTCCGCTTTGTTTGACTTCAGACTGAGATGAGTATAGAAGCGGGCAGAGAATTGAATCGTCTTGTCATTTCTTGTCTACAAGGAGTTTTTGAATTCGTTTCAATGGATTTCCACTTGGACTGTTTTAGGTTGCGTTGAAACTGACTTGTCTTGTCGGCAAAAGAAGAGTCCCGTTGGTTGTCTGACTGACGCGATGCGAGAGTGGAATGAGCATTGAACTTTGAATTCTTTTTAGTTGACTGATTTCACAAATCAACGAGCGAACAGTGGTAGGTGTATTACATAGGTAAGCAAAATACGTAGAAAGAGCGCGATAGGACTTCCTTGGAAATAACGCAATGCAAAACGCAATTCCACTAAAAATACAGATATACTATACCTCTTGTTCTATCTATTACCTAACATTGTGCTACATTGAATTGAATGCACTCGTGCAGAGTTATCTGCAGCTGAATGTAGTAGGCTTAGTCTCTAAATCAAATTGAATTGAGTTTCAAAATCAATCTGTAGTCTTCCTTCTGCCACTCTCCTACACATACATGTATCTGCATACAGGATGAAAAATGTTTTAAATGTAGCACTGCATTCCCTAACCAATTACATTTTGGTTTCCTTGTCTTTAGACAAAATTCACTGGAATCGAAATGGCATTGTCAAGTTTGAGTAGAAATTATATTTACAAATGCAATTCAGAAAAATGTTTTGGTGAAGTCTTTTACTTTTACTTTACTTTACTTACTTTACCCTTTTACTTTTAAATTTAATTAGTGAAAAGAAACGTATTCAACTTTTCACGTTATTATCAGTGGCTGTAATTGCACATAAGCTTTGTTATGGTAGGAAAATAAACCGAAATCTGCAGAGAATGAGTAGAAGACGGTCTTTTCAATAATTTTCGTTGTTTAGCCAGATGAGATTTGCTGGTTGGTTTGTCATGGTTTTGTTTGCTTTTTGATTATAGAACACGTAATAAGCACTCCTCTGCTAATGTTTGTAGTACGGATAACAAGTTACTACATAAAGTATTTCATTCTTCACTTCAGCCCACATAAATATCTCTACTTTGGTATTAGTAGGGATTGAATTAGAGTCAACAGAGAGATAAGTAAGAAGTGAGTGGAGTGAGCTGAAGACAAGTATAAAAAAAAGGCTGCATACCAGCCAACCAACTAAATGAGTGAAGAGGACTCTTCGTGTTTGTAGCAATGAAAAGAAATGCAAGTACAAGTGAACAGATATAATAAGACTCCTCAGGCGAAGAATTTCCCTTTCAAAGAATCACTGAGCTTTAGTGACTGACTGGTAACGCGTATGTACATAAGTACGTGGAATCTCTTTCACTTTATACTCTTTAGCAGCACAGCCCTTCTACTTCTACGCAACCACACAGAATTCACCATTTTCTCTTCTATACTTACATTACATTTAGCCATATCTCCCGTATTCCCTTATTAAAATTACTTTTCTATCTTTTCTAATGATTTTCCCTATAAATGTTCAAGTGTAGTGGAAATGTTGTGGTACAAACTACTTTTATTGAATTTTATTAAAATATCAGTGAGATACAACCACATAAATTGCCTATCATTTTCATTAATATATTTCTATCATTTTTATATTCTATGGTCTTTAGTCACTCCTGGAGGAAGTACTAAATAAAAACAAAAATAAATATGTTTAATATACATATAAGAAGTAAGCTATTCTTTGTAAACTTGACTAAAAAAGTACAATCAATGAAGAATGAAAAAATAAGTTTCAAAGAAGTGAAAGTAATAAATCTCTGCCGAAATTAGAAACGATAACTCGAAATCAAAATTGATTTTAAATTCTGTAAAGTTGATAGCTAATTTCTAATTGGAAGACTCAAGTGAGGTATATGTATTTTTAAACTACGTAAATGGCATTTTTGAATAAGTACATAGGTATATATTTGGTTGTTGGTTAAACTGAGTAATCACGGTTTTTACTTATTTCAAAAGATGAATTTACTCTTAAACCATTAAAATGTTTTCCAGTGTACCGTTAGTAGTGACTAGTTAAAATCACAAAAAATGGTTAAGATACACCGAATAATGTTCGTAGGGATTGCCTGATGTACAAACGGAATTTTTTAGTCTTTTGACAACGATATCGTACTTTGCTTTTGCAGGAAGAAATGGAAGTTGTTCGATAATGCTATTTTTTAGTTTTGACAAAGTAAGTCGACTGAGTGAGTCTGAAACTTATCACTAACAGTAAGTAATCGTTGGAAACGCTGACAATAAAGTTATTCGTAGGCATTAGAGACTGAATGAATGAAGCGTGTATCTAACCTGAAGGAGGAAAGGAGTCAAAAATGCTTTAGAAAGAATGTGGCAGGAGTTACTAAGTTATCGGTTGGCTTTAAGTAAAGCTTTTTCTTACAAATACTGCTGGCCAAACGTACATTTGTTTTTAAGGAGAGAAAATGGCAAGGGTAATAAAGTAGTTTAGATTCGTGATGATAGGATGTGACACACTGTGGAAGCGTATCGACTTTTGAACATCAAACTAACCATAAGCCATGATATTCGAGCCAGAGGAGTCTTTACTTATGCTTGCCAACTTAAAGTTCACATAGCATCCACCTAAGTCTTAAAAATCTCTTTTGCGTTTATTTTCCCTTACTATTCACATCTCATCATATCAGAGGCAGACGGAGTTGACTTGCGTTGAATATATTTTATGCACCTTTACCTTACTTTAGAAAGTCCTTACGTTGCTGGCAGTCTTAGGGAAGCCGAGCCAAGACAACTCAGCCTAATCTATTAGGATGAGAGAAAGAGAAGGTAGAAAATTACGTAGCTCTCCTGCTTTTATGTAAGAATCAACAGTCCGAGTGAAAGCAAGCTGGGGAATTCAATGAAATGTAATACTCAAGCTGGGCACCAGCTCTTAAGTACTAAGCACTCAAGCCCAGAACGGTGTATAGGTACTAGCATTGCCTTCGCTCAGCTCTCAGCATTCAATGCCACGAATAAAACGAGCAATAAAGATATTCTCCTCATATGTGAATATTTTCATGGCTTTTTATGTGTACGAGAGCTATAGAGTCGTAACAAAAGAGTATAAACTGGAAATAAAAACGCAATTGAATAGAACTGCGTGGAGATTGCAAACAGAATGGAATCCTCTGGAACACAAAGAGATAAATATTATTTACGCTGCCTATGCCTTGTGAATTTTTCTTTACCTAGCCTCTGGGTATAAGTTCCTCCTCGCAGTTCTTATTTACATACAATGCACGAATACTATTATTCTATGATATGTATATTTTGATAGAGCAAAAGAAATGCGTGTACAATTCCAGACCACTTATGTAACAAGATTTACTCAAGCATTCCTAAGGATATACCCTGGTTAAAAAGAATAGGGTGCTAATAATTGATTTACATCTATTCCATTTCTTCCATCCTGTGTACCACTAAATGCCTATTCTTTTTAATTAGTTGATTAAGCAAAATAACATTTAAGATAGCAATAATCAATATCCATTAGTTATCATCGAAAGCAAGAATTTCAACGTATGCATGGCAGCTACTCTCTAACCAAAGAAACCTTTGAATTTCGTTTGGTATACCCTTAGTCGATGAATATTACGTACACCCCATAAACAAAACATACATAACCAAAACATACATCAAGAATTTTCATGAAATGCCACGGTTAAATCTGTGATAGGAATTTTCCATGAATGAATCTTCATATTCAAAGTGAAATTATTTTGATAAAACTATAGAAATAGGTTACCTAACCAATTCATATCCAGCATATTCTTTGGTAATGTATAGTTAAAAATAGTTCTAGAAAGTCAAGGATGTTTCTATGATAGTCATGTCATAATCATAGCTGTGAAATCTAAAGTCGCTCTACACCTTGTCACCATAATTTGTACGAGAAAGAAACATGAAAGTTGGCAAGAAAGGCATCTCATAATGTCAAATGATAAGAAATTTTCTAGGTAATGCTCATTTGGTATGAAAAACAAGCAACCCGAAGTTTTATTTTAATATACCAAACTGTGCTTTACATCCTCTATAGTACTATACTTACAGTATCCTTCACTATATACTTCTTCCTACTATTATTATGCATGAATCTATTTAGGGGTTTAACATTTCCATATTTTCATTTAAACTGCAAACAATATAGCTTGTGAAGTATAGCCATGTATTACCCATTATTTTCTCAGAAAGCCTCAAATTATTTAACGGTTCCGGTAAAACATCCACACAGTTTTCCTTCTTAGTTGAATATGTATAATAGTTCTAACGAAGAACACAGCTATGGAAGCAAAAGTGGAATATGCCTCACCTTATCGAGTGAAAACGTAAATTTGAACATATTATGAGGCGTCTTTTTACTTTCCTTTCTCCAGAAGACTCGTATGTATGAATTAGTGAATAAGTTCACGATAGTGTTGCATAAGTATTCTGCAAGAAGTATCTATTACTACCGAGCACTTGTTTCCAGTTATAGTATTCACAAATCTATAGCTTTTCGCTGTGAAGTCGCAGGAGCAAAACGAAGATAGAGAAAAGTACCTATAGCTTTGAGAGAAAGTATCGGGAAAGTAAGTGAGAGCAAGGAGCAAGTAAAAGCTTCCAGCAGATGACTATTTGATATTCTGAAAACGCGCACTCAACGGCCGTGTAATCCGCAGTTGAAATTTTTCCTACTGCTGTCGTATGTATGTACTCCGTATGTATCCACAGGAGTGCGAGTGGAGTGGAGTCTGGTCACAAGGAGAGTAGAGGCAATTCTGCTTCTTTTGCAGTAAGCGATATAGAAGGAAGATGATATCCCTAAGAATGCTGTCGAATCGTGTGTTGTGTTGCAAAAAATAATGTAACGAAGGTAATGCATGTTTGGTGACCTGCATACAGCTCTCAAGAAGCAACAGACACGGCATAATAAACATTACGTAACAAAAAGTAAAACAACATAATTTCAACAATTCGACATCGAAGCGTGCTTATTGCAGAGAGAAATTATTTTCCTTTAGAAACGTATTGCGTTAATTTGGTACAACAAAAATTCAATACAGTCTATAGAGAGGATCATGTACGGTAATCTTCTGTTTAAAAAATTATTCGGACAAGCCGTTTTGAAAAAAACTGGTGGGCTACTTAGATTTCGAATAGCTTGCAGTTCATCGTTTGTATTTATTCAACTACTCAAAAATGTGCAATTTATAAATTTGTCCTTATTAAGCACCGAGTTGTAAATCATAGATTCATTATTCAAATATGTAATTAAATTCTTGACAGATATACACACAATATACTGTGGGATAATTCGTTTGCGAATTTATTGAATTGCAAGCCATCTTATACTCATAAGAAGCCAACTCAATTATTTTTATCTCAATCTCAATTAATGAATTATCGAATTTCTGAGCCTATTGTTTGAGAACTAACGTGACCGAATCCGTATGTATGATTTTGATTTTTGAAAGATGCGTTTCGATTTCCTTCAATATAAAACCTGGACATAATATACTACATATGGTGGTCCATAACTAAGGTATACACCTGTTCCGGAAGAACAGGAAGTAGTACAGCAAAACTGTTGACACCACTTGAAAGCCAATACAAAGTTACATTGAAATCCTAGTTTTCATGCCCATATCCTTGCGCATTCGTTTACAGTCACAATTCTCCCAAAAACGGTCAATAACTGATAATACCAAATTGATTGCTAGCTAATTCGTGGTTAAATCTCTCGCGGGAGAGATTTTCCGAGGCATTATTTTAGCAAATCATGTTAAAAGACCCTGAAAATGTCATCGATCCCTCTGATGGAACATTTTGCATGACAGGGCTCCTTGCATGAAGGCGCTGGCTACTCAAGATCTGTTAGCAGAAAATAACGTCGACTTTTTCAACAACCTGCAGTGGCCCGGTAATTCGCCAGACCTAAACCCGGCGGAACATTTAGGGGCAATAACGAAGGCCAGAGTTGAAAAGAAAATGATACAGGACTTTCCAAATAACAACTTTGGCACGGCAGAACTTTTGGAACGCTTAGCGGCAGTTCTTGAAGAAATGAAGACCGACACCACTTTATTCGAATCTCTTCTTCGGTCATTTCCTGGTAGACTTCAAGCTGTTAGAGAGGCTGGAGGAGGACATACAAATTATTAGTTAATTGTAAACACATCGGAACAGATAATTTGTTTATAATGTTTCAGTATTTTGATGAGGCAAGTTCAGCTGGTGTAACAATAAAAGTTCCTCATGAAAACGACTTTTAAGTTATATGTTTTTGAGTTCTTTTGGGAGAATTGTTATTGTAAACGAATGCGCAGGGATATGGACATGAAAATTGGGATTTCAATGTAACTTTGTATTGGCTTTCAAGTGGTGTTAACAGTTTTGCTGTACTTCTTCCGGTTCTTCCGGAACAGGTGTATACCTTAGTTATGGACCACGGTGTAGTCTGCAGGTTACTCAGATGGGTAGTTAGAAATGTATTGTATGTAAACGTTTCCAATATTTTTGTGAGTATCCAATATCCGTGAGCGCTATTGATTTATTAGCTAAGTAATTCCTGTTTCTATTGCATATGAAGTAAATTATTACATAATTGCGAGTTAACGTAGCATTTTCCCTCTGAGAAATTGTAGTAGAGACTATATAATGAATAAAAGTCTGGGGACGGAATGAGGGGAGCTGCAGTGTAAGGTAATGTAATCTTAAGCGTGACCACAAAAGGTAGTTTTCGATTTGATTTTGAAAGAGTTTCTGACTGGATGGGTAGTGAGATGAGATGATGAGGGATGACGATGAAATAAAAGGCAGTGAGTGAGCTGACCAGGAAGGACGAGCCGAAGCACTCGAAAAGCAACGGCTGGTGAGGAAGCGAGGGAAAGCTGTAGCCGGAGACGAATAGGAAATCTCCATTTACTTCTCTTGTCTATTGCTGTCTTACATTACAAAATACCACACTAAGTTAACTGACTGGGCGAACATGCGGAGTCTGGTTGGGATGGTTTGGCAAGTCTGGTCTGCTCTGGACTTTGCAACCATTACAGATAAGTTTTCCTTTTGGCATCAACATTGACGTCCATACTTTACATCCATCTATCCCGTGTGTACGTATTGTATTAGGTAAGTACATAACATTACGGAGGTATTATATGTATGTTTGCATGTATATTATACGATATGTGATATAGTAAAATGCTTCTATCCGATCATTTCCACTTACTACTTTCTAAAGCCAGAGCTTCGAATTTCATTTGGTCAGTTTTAGCGTTCCTACTCAACTCAACCTGAAACTGATACCTTAAGTTAACTACATGTGTCTGTCTGTCTGTCTACTTGTTTGTGTGTATGCGTAGACATACATACTGACTACCTACACAAAAAGTAATTCCACTCTCCAGGGTTTTCCCTACCATTTGGAAAGTTGTCAACGATTTTACGCGACTTGGTAGGGAGAATAATGATGAACACCCTGTACGAAGAGAAAAAACCCAAAACGGATGCACTATGACTGAGCCATGGAATGGAATGGCATGAAATGGAAAGGAGAAGCATGGAACTGAATAAAATAACGACAAAATATCTAGCAAAAGTCATCTCGTCGTAGAAAGTGGAAACAAGAGGAGAATCCAAGTCAAAAGCAGGAGGCAAACAGTCAAAGCACATCACTATACAAGGATAGAGTGGCGTGGCATACAGAATTTTCATGTAGATGTGTACGTAGAATAGAATGGAAAAAAGACAGGCACAGGACACGATTGTATACAAAGTTGCCTTATGGCACAAAATAAAGAACAGTTAGGCAATGCAACGCAAACAGTAACTGTATCGTATCAAAACAAGCCACAACCCTATTTGTATTCTATGTAATCATAGCCAAATACTTTTGTCGACAGTTGCCAGTAGTGTACCAATTCCCAAATACAGAATTTTAGTTTATTGCCTTTACAAAATCCAAAGTACTCCATGTTATGGTTACTGTATTGTTACGGCATGTTTTCACTACTCAAGGAATGAATAACAAATTCTACGATTTCCTTATTCTACCAAATCAATTCCTTTCTAATCCCTCACCCAAAATTACTAACAATACATATTGAAGCTTTCCCAGTACTTAATTTATGTTCCAAAGTAATACAAATACACTGGGATTGCAAACAACTACTACCCAATTAGTACTTTATAATATTACTTTAATACTTTACTATAATACTTTAAAGTATTAGGTACACTAGTACTAGTACTCTATAATAAAATAATATATCAGTTTCGAGACAACACATTATAATTCAATATTGCATTGCGTTGAATTTCTGATGTGACTAATTTCATTCCATAAAACAACAAAAATTATTAACACAACTCTCCTCTACTTTTGTGTTACTTTTACTTGACACAGTGGCTGTCGGTAAGCTATCTGTATAATATGTTAAAGTATGCTATCTATCTTAATGCATTATTTGAAACAACGAAACGGTACTTATTTCAAACACTTAAAGCTTGAATGTTCGATTATTGATTGAGTAGTATAGTGTGTATTCATTATTCATGTAAATGATAACTGATTCTTTTAATTTCTTTTACTAAATAATAATATCCCAATCAAATATGATCACAGTGATCATTTAACAGTATTATTGCAGAAGCATCTTGCACCTAATTGAATTGTTTTAAGTGTATGATTAGAACTACATATAGGAAAGAAGGATGCCTAGTGGGAGTACTTTAAGCATAAGCTGTCAGAGGAGTTGTAATAAAAATACAGTTTTTGTCTACAAACAATAAGGGAGTACGACCTCAAATGGTATCATCCAAACGTGAATAGCATATAGCGACATAGAAAGCATGAAGGCATTACGATTACGATGTACATCCTATTTTATGTATACGAGAGATATTATAGAGCTGTATGTGACTATGACTATCGGTAGGTACTCTAGGCACTAAGAAATCTATATGCACTAAAGTGGGATGCAGTAGTATGTACTTATTTATACGACTGTCTGGTCCTTTCCTTCTTTATAGCCAACAGTTCGGATCTCACTCCATTTTACGTGCAGACTCTAGACTGCGTGGCGGCATTTCAGCTTTCCGTATTTCTCTGTGCCAAACATTTATTCCAAGAATTCATAGACATGTAGTGTAAGCTGCGTCATAGCTCTTTCACGATTTGCAACGAAATAAGTTCATACTACAGAATAGTTGTGAAAAGACATTTTTATTCTTTATTATTATTTTTACAAACATTATGTTATTACAAAATAAAATGCGGGGGCATTCGTAGGTATCATAATACATACTAATATAAATTTGGCACTGGAGTTGTTTAATGTTAATATCAAGTTTTAAATACAAAAGACGTTTTAAGAGAGGGTTTTGCAGTATTACCCTAACTAAGAATGGCGCATTCGTGCTCAAAGTGAAATTACGCAATTGTTTTTTAGAAAACATCGTTATATACGTAGCATCCGTAAGTAGTTGAGTACTGTCTAGACAGAAATAGTAGTTTTACCAAATTACGATGCAATGTTTTAAAGAAAAAATTGCAAAACTTAAAAGCAAGTAATGGGTATGAAATGAAATGTAAGTTGGAAAGTTTGGGAAAAGTTTAGTGAGCTGACGGAAACCCCACCCATAAATAAAAGTGTTGGGAATGCCGAAAGTTAAATTCATAATAGGTAAAGCACTAATTGCCTCAATCAAATCAAATCTTTTTGTGTAAATCAGAGTTTATCTTCGTGTACCGACAACATTTTCCTTCTCTCAGTCTTAAATGCGCTTGTTGCATTATTTTTCTCGCACCCTTGCTGTATGTAAATGACCTATTAGCAGAAGAGAAAGGAACGACTAAACGAAAGAGGAAATATTATTTGGAACAGAGGAAAGTGTATCTTAGTATACGCATAAATAACTGGAAAGAAAGATTATTTACCCCTTAAATACATAGAAGTTATATGATATATCAGAGTAAAGTTGTGCTAGAACTGAATAAGAGGAGCGGCAACGGAAAGCAGTCTCGGCACGAAACAAGGAATCATTCAAGTAGTGGAAAAACTGGGAAATGGGAGTCGAAAGAGGAAAATGGGCGAAATAAAAAGCAATGCTCGTCATTAGTTTTGAGTTAAAGAAATGATTATGAAATGAAAGGAGCTTTGAGCCGGATCACGTTCATTGAGCCAAATGCTTTAGTTTAGTTCACCATTCTCTTTCTCTCAGTCATTCCATTCCACTTTCATTTTTAGAGTTCATTTCACTTCAGTTACTTTGGTCCGTGGCGAAGCAATGGTGGAGTGCAGTTCAACTTACAACCAAAGTCGACTAGACACTTTATTTTTCTGACTGACTGAATTATCATATTCCATTTTAGCTCGCTCAACTCAAGCCGACTGCAGGAACCCACCCACCATCATCTACATACTAGCAAAAAATCCGTCTTCCTTACCATTCACCAGTACCAAGCACTTAGAATCGCACCTTATGTTTCTCCTCAGTAGACCGGATTGTATACTGACGTGGGGTCTATGCTCTATGCGCCTCTAGTCCTAATACCTGCAACATGTTTTATAAGTATAATGTATTTTTCACTAAAATAACATAATAATAATGTTTATGCATTCAACCCACTCCGCCACGCTTTACTCCATCCACCCTGTTATGCTAAGAATTTCTGCCTTGTTGCCACTGTATCAAATAGATATTTACTTGTTTTTTAATGTACTTTCGTGTATCCAACTCTGCTTCACTAATACCTACTTGTACTTTGTAAAATTACTCTTTCTAGTTCACTAACTTATTCCACCGTTTATAAAATCAGTTAATCTACTCTTACAGCTACAACTAGTATATTTTGCAAAGTATTAGTACTCTATATGCATTTCATAATGTACAATACAGCAAAAACTCTGGCATTTTCATTTAGTATGCATTTCATTTAACTTTTTTATATTAAGGAATGCACAGATAAGATAGCTTTGATATATTTGTGGGATTGAGATAGTATAAACAATTACTTATGCTTCCATAAAAACATTTTAGCTAACACGGTAAACCTTTTTCCCTTTAGAATGTATTTTAAATTCATCAATATTGATTATCATCTGACAGATTATTAAGCTTGTAGCTACAAGAAACATTTGTACAATTTGTATTCTGTCAATTTTGTCACCCTGTAGTGTATTATAACTGGGTTTGGTAGTCTCCACTGTACATAAGCTGATTGGTGCCATGTCCCTTCCTTCATAAAACGTAGTTTCTAACAGTGTTCTCGATATAAATGCAAAAGACGAGGAAGAAAGTCTGTAAAAGGATAACCAGCATTATGGATCAAGTTAAAGCAGTCTGACTGAGAAAGTGACACTGTGTATTATTTTATGTACATAGAATGTAGTACATATCATGTATTTATATAAGGTACTTTTGTTTTCGTACCCCTTCTATCTCCTTATCTATTGTGTACTCTTGTGTATGTACATGCATTTCTCCATTATGATAATGGACGAGGAGAGAATGTTAAACGGAGAGGCGTACATAATATAAATGTTGCTTCTCTTCTCCTCACACTCTTACAATTCAGAATAGATAGTACACTTTAAAGGAAAGCACAAAACTTGTTGTGTTCGCCTTGGTTCACTATACCAGCATTATCTACATATATGTATATCGAATATTTATAGCAGTTACCTCCACAAACACTTGGAAGAAGCTAGGTTTACAGGAAAGAGTAGAGTTAAAATTACATACAGCACATAGAAGACAATGAAGAGAAAACAGCTTTTGCAAAACAGAAATGCTACACTACACAATACAGATACTTGTATTACACTGTCGTAATAACGCATGTAAATACTACCGGAGTGCTGCATGAATGTTAAACATATAAACCCAAACACTTTTCCTTGGTATGAGGTACTATTTTATGACTCTCTATATGGAACTGAAGAGCAGGCCAGAACACTTATATTTCAAATAATATCTGTTGGCATTATGGGAAATATAAATAACATCAGCAGAGGGGAGCACAACCATGTGCATAGAAAGAATGCCCTTCAACCAAGATTTTGAACTTCGATTTCATAAGCTTTATTTATATAGTACAGGAATTATGATTGTGCTTTCTCCATTGTAATAAAAAAATTTCATGCTGTAAGAACACTAGGTATGCTTACATTTGCTTTCTGTTCACTTCCATTCTGAAACTTACAAAGTTCTTGAATACGCTGGTAGTACAGATGTAATTGTAATTTCTTTGTAGAGTGTAAGTCCAATTAATTTGAATCGATTTAATTTAAAACTGGAACAGTAGTATGTTTTACAATGCATCAAAAGTTTAAAGCACTAATTGACACTAAATAAGTAATGAATATTATCCAATTTGAGCTTTTCGTTTTTCTGTAGGAAAGGGGTTCTAATTAGCTCACTGAGACGAGGTTGCATTGGGATCTCGTGTTCTGTATTTTGTTCATACCTACACTACATGTTGCAGTTTTCGCTTTACTGTTTGTTTTGTGAACTCTAAGTTGAAACACGGCTGCTGGATAATAGATATGCTTGAATATACATAAACTACAATCACATAGTGCATAGACTGAACCATATACTGTATAGTTCTAAAGAAGTGCTCGTGAGATACAAAGTATGTAGGCATATTGAAAGAGAGACGTATCAAAGGCCTTTTAATTTCCTGAGAATAATGGGAATTCCAAATCGAATGACTCGTGATGATGTTCCCTGGTTTTCTACTGTTTTCTCTCTCCCATTTATTTCTGTGTGCAACTTGTATGAATATGATCAGAAGAGAAAGAAATAATGGTACGTAACTGTATGTGATGGGAGATGTTGCGCTTGCAATGTAACAACGAGAGGAAAGGTATTTGCATTGTTATGTATCTCTGCATAGTATATTATGTAAATATAAATGTTAAGCTTAGCTAAAGTACTACATCATTGCTGGAGAGCAGAACAGAGAACGCCGCCTGGCCAAATTCAGATATTATTAATAGCATTACTTGAGTACTTTTAATAAACGTAAGTAATATATTGTGTGAACACTTACGTGCATATTAAATCAAACTTTAGAATTCATACCTTATTTTGGTTCTTGTGTCGTGCGGTGTGGTTGTGAGGCCTGCGGGGTATGTTTTCATGGAAAATATTCGTATCCTACGGGGAGAGTGAATTTGTGATATGCACGTTGACTGAAGGAGTATCTCGTGAATGTTCCATTCCATGTTGTCATCTATTGGTATGTTCAACACGCTGAAATAGTCATATGTGGCCATTTAAACAGACCATTACGTCGACATGGAAAGTTTACTTTAGTATTTCATTATGACTTGGCAAACTATTTGCCAGACACTAGTGCTTTATCTCAGACTAACGTAAGTACTGCTATACCTACGTACTTATTGGAATATTAATGCCCGACTACGTATTACAATGTTATGCAGTAATAAGTTTCGGTAGATCATATAGATACACGGTACACGTAGCTGAACCTCCGCTGCATTATATAGGTAGAGGGAAATGTGTTTGAGCTTTTACAAATAGCACAATAAATATTTAACTTTTTTGAGGATAAAAGCACAAGGCTTTGCATTACGTTGCGTATCTCTAATGCAGATGTAGTACCCCCTGTATAAGTATTTGCATACATAAACAATCTGGTTAGGTATTTTCTATTAGTCTAGAATTTCGTATGTAAATTAATCAATAGAATATTAGAGAAACGTTTATCATTGTTGCTTTACTAACGACATAATCTCCTGAAAAGAAAGTCATGAATTTTTCGGAGAAAGTCATTACGTTCTGAAATATTTACATGAAAGAAGAGCCAGCAGAGTAATTCAGCAGTATCCAAGTCTTAGTAACAGAATTGACTGGTTGCCTGTTATACACTTACAAGCTGTTAGCAGCATATCCTCTTATCCCCTCACGTATGGCTCCATAAAGGTGTGGTCCCTTCTTTATGTGTACCCGTTTTACAGGCCATAATACTGGATACGGACGTACTTACGGAGGAATCAGGGAGATGCAAAAAGTCATTCCCCAGCACAATACGTTGAAAGATTGACGAAATAGGATGTACGGTAGCGAAGAAAGAATTATTTCATTAATCCCATTTTCTTTACAATTGCGTTTGCAGACACCCTCTCATGAATAAGTTAATAGAAACTCAATGGAGACTCAACTCAAGTTTTGTCTCACCAACTAAACTAACTCAAGTCAAAAGTGAAAGCATCTTAAGTGAAAGCTGACTTACTTTTTAATCTGTATACAAAGTACTTGAAAAGAATAGCTGCTGTGACTCGACTTCTTCAATAATAAGCACAAAATATACAACAAAGTAAGTCTTCCGAGCTTACATATCCCAACAACTTAAAACAATATGTTGTTTCTGTTGTAACAGTACAGAATTTTATATTTGTTTCCTTACTTACAAACTGTACTGATAGGCAGAGCAAATAAGTACACATTTTCTGGTGTATTTGTCTGCATTATACTTTTTACATGTAGTCTTTCTTTTCTTGTCTGACTGTTATTGACTGTGTACAAGGTACACTAAAACTGACGTAGAAACAGTACTAACAATAAGTAACTTTTACAAGGCAGGTATACATTTCTTCTGTCTTTAGTTATCCTTCCATTGTGTGTTAGAAAAGACTTATATCACCGTAAACATCTTTCCCTACTTTTAAATTCCACGCTGATACTTTCAACAACAACTTCATGAAGGAAGGAAATGCAAAGACATAGAAATGTTTCTAAGCGAACTATATAAATAAATAATATAATGCACATAAACACACGCACATCTATAATGCAAACAATTTAGTGCGAGATATAAAGAAGGGAAAATGTTAGACTTATACGTACAGATGTGAAAACACAGAACTCTCTAAACCAAGAAAACCATAGCAAATTCATAGAGTACACTCAAAGCAGTTTAGCTCAAGAAATTAACTGACGTGAACGTGAACTTCCCCACAAAGACTATAGTTTCGAATAGACTCTCACATCATGGAGCAACCAACTAACATTTTTGGCGATTTACAAAAGAACCATGGAATAATACAATAGTAGTTCCAGGTGGAAGGGAAGCAGAACAGAAGCGAAATGAATCTGTTAACAAACTTGTGCCTTTATGCTTATCTGATGCTCTATTATATAACTACATAGTATATAATTACACAGAAGCTACATAGTATATAAATAAACAAAGGCAAGCACACATAATGTATTCTACTTATTCTAGAAGGCGCTCCATTTAATTTGGATTACCACAAAATCCCCGTTTTAATCGTTTATTTGATAAGGGATTAGTAACAAATGTCTTTGTAAGACACCTTAGCTAGTAGTCACTAGTCACATTGATACATTCATCACGCTGACGCTACCTATGTAAAGATGTCATAATACAGCTATATCTTTCCAATATCTTGATTTGCCATTTTGAACCAATGAATTGTAAAATTGCAGTACTTAAATTACCTGATTACCACTGGCTCGATTACCATTAGAGCACATACTATTACAGTATTAATTCCTAAAATAGTGTAGGACCAGAACAGGAGTTGTTTACGGCTGTAATAGAAATGTCTACTATTACAATAGCATAAAATTAATTATAATAGTTAGCTATCTAATGATCGCGATTGGATATAATATTTTTATAATAGCAATATTAAATATCAATTAAATATGTATTATCAACATCTACGTTGATATCTGCAAAATCTATCTAAACCTCCTACAATTATCACTAGTCCGAACCTCTTTGCTTTTGGGTTTGGTAAAACTTTGGTAGAAATGAGGTAAAGATGCAAGATAACTTAACTGCAACGTTATTAGGAAACCTAAACAAAATATTTTAGAAAGATTACTAACAATAATGAATTAAAAATAAAATAAACTAAAATATTCCACTTGGCACATGCTAGTACTCATTACAAAGAAAATTGGCATTTACATATTTCTAGTAATTTCTTTAGTCAGTGGCCAAAATAAAAAATAGTCTAACGTTTAGAAAAGACAATAATCACAACATGTAGCCAGTGCTGCTGTAGAAATTAGTTCGTCCTGCGTGATCAAATTAGTAGAATGAAAGGTGTATTTTCTACATGAAGAGAGGACAAGACAAGACAGATAGAATAATGTGCTGGGGTAGAGAACGTACCGCATCTTAAAGCTACCGGATCTACATGTATAATTTATACAAGGGTACGGGATGTCTATTTGGTAGAGTCCATCTATAAACACCGGTAAATCCTGTAGAGAAAATCTATCTACTTACTTTAGTGACTGTTTCGTTCCATCTTGTGCTTTATATATGTAGTGGCTTTGCCATTGCATAGACGCATAGGTATGTACGTAAACTTGCCTTCTACGTCTTGTACAATATGATGTTGTTTAATAATGCCAGCGAGCCCAGCTTATTCGTTGGGTAGAGTAGAGAGCGGTATTCTGTTTGCTGTATAGTTGTGCAATATATGTAAAGAGACTTGTATGTAAAAGGGTAGGTGAGCATTCGGTGGTGGAAAGACGAAGAACTACACTAATAATATATGGTGTAAGAAAGTAAAATAAAGCCAAGGTAAAATGGATGCTGATGGTGATGCTGCATCTTGCCCTCGATAAGTGGAAAGTATCTGCTCGTGCACTGTGCCGTACCTCTTCCATCCACTTCTCCTCTCGTTTACTCTGACCTGTCTATATACATACATTCCATGTAGTTTGCCTTCAATTCTCCCTCATATATTTCACTTTTCTCTCCGTATCGATTTACCTCCATGGGGTATACTTCTAATGCAACGTAGGTATAAAAATAAGTTTAGGAAACATGTTAGTGAAGGAGTAAAGGATAGAAAGAAGAGTGAGTGAGTAAGCGACGCCACGAGCCAAACCAAGCCAGCAACTTCACTCAATGGCTATGTCACTTGCTATATGTTAACATAAGTACTGCTATTGCAGATAGTAATATGTAAGTAGTAGGTGTATTAAGACAGAGCTATAGTTTGGCTCTGTTACATTACATAACATTACATTACAACCATAGAGGCATTTTGTTATTACACTTGTGGTTTGGCTACTCAGCTCACCTTCCTTACGATAAGTACACTAAAGTACACAGTAAACTTAAGTAAAGGGAAGTCGAAGGGAAAGTAAAGACTCTTCTCTTGTCTTGTCTACTTTGCTTGGCATGGGTTGACTGGTTGGTTGGCTAGCCGCGTGTTTCTCCTCTACTCAAGATGAAACTGTGTGACTGACTGAGAGGTAGAGAAAGAGCTAAGATATTCTATGGTTCATTTCGCTAGATCATGTTATGTCATGGAAATTGCAATTTCGCTAGTCTAGGGCTCTAATAGCAATATACTAAAGAGAGACGAGCTCTAAAGCATTAGAGGAGCACCTGGGCCACAAGAATTCAATCCAATGCAATGTAATGCATTGTGAGATCTTCCGTTGAATTGAATAAGAAAAGAAAGCCGAGCCAATGCAACTCTCAAAGTAAAACCTAGGAAATGTAAAAACTGTATTTAACTATAATGCCTATGTACTAGTAACTACTAAAATAGTGTAATAAGTGCAGATAAAGTATCTATAGTACACTCCGTTGCCAAATTCCTCCACTTCCTGTGTGCTCACTCATTCATGTACAGTTCTTCTATAAAAGCTCTCTCTCTACAGTCCTCCACATTGAATACGAATTCAAGTTAACTGAACTGACTTGTCGTGACTATGAGATGAGATGTACTAGTGGCTTTGCTTGATTTGCCCGGGCGTAAGCATTTAATCTGTTATCTGTCAGTCTACTTGGTTGTGATTGAAGTTCAAATGCCCTTTCCTTCTCTGTGACAGTCTTCAATTATCCGAAATAGTTGTTTGCGAAAGAAACCTTAATGCAAGGGATTTATTACTAGCAGTCAAAAGAAAAGCACACACATTTTATAACCAGATACTATCTATAGTACCCATTCAACGTATAAATATACAGTTATCTATGCTTAATAATACCCTTTCAAGAATATTATGATTTACAGTGCAATAGTAACTATATGAATATCTTAATATTATTATGTAAACGTCTAAAGCTTCTAATCATAAGTAGTATTAAAGAGTCTTGCGTTGCATTTACATAGTTCTCGCAATGGTTACTATAATAACTTTCCTTTCCTTGGTGCTCGGTCTTCCACAGCAGAGTGGAAGGAGTTTAAATATTTGAGAAAGTTTGTTAGCGGTCGTGGCTTGGCTACAAGAAAGTTGAGAAATTCTAGGGGAAGATATACGTGCTTTGACTGGGAGGGTGCTTACCATTGTACTAAGGGTACTCTATATCTATTTATATGTGTAACTTAAAGAGGATTGTGCTTTTGTCGACAATGGATGCGCAACTACTTGCTTTCTCCGTACTATCCTGGTGGAGTAGCATACAAGTCTAATAGATGATGGAACACAATGGTTTTCGTGAGGTACGTAGATGTAAGTAGCTAGTAGCTAAGCACATAAAGGTGTAGTTTACGTATACGTAGCCCAATACAATACTTCACACCACAACATACAGATAGAATAGATTATATATAGACTAGGACGCACTAACTATTGCCGGTGCCTACTGATATAAGAGTGGTGTTAGTGTGAGTCTAGTTTAGCTAAGAAGAACTGTGTAATGTTCCACCATAGTTCACAATAACCAACTTAGAGTCGCGTAAAGGAAAGGAAAGCAATGATTTTACGGCGAGAACATGAGATAGAGTGAAAAAACGTGTAAACCATACGAGCCGTGACCGCAGGGTGTGAGGATTGGATTGGTACTAGGCTACTAGCTTGTTTTCGTCCTCAGTGTAATATGCTATTGTACTGGATTCAAGTAAAGCAAACGCAAGAAAAGACTTCTGCTACAACTGCCTCAAATCCTGCAATACATAAACTATAAAGGAGTACAGTGCACTAACACTAACTCGTAATATAAGTACCATTGTAGAGAACAAGCATAACATTACCTACATAACTATATTATTGACTAGTACTAACCGAAGGTACAGATACGCAACACTATTGGACAGACTACATAATACGTATTACATATTCTTATTACTCTTCTTACATTAGATAGACATGACTATGACACAACTCCACTACAATCATATCACCAACTCAACAAATGCATTGACACAGCTCACACAAAGTGAGTACACAATTCCAAACCAAAATAAAAGCACACACTAACCAAACCATAGCATAACTAAACCAAACAAGGCAGACATACTTTTGCACAGCTTTTATAGTAAATAAGTACCTTTCTATTTCATCCGCTACTTGCAATAGTATGTAATAGAATATCTTTTCCTACCACACCACAACATAACACCTAGAATTGCAGTTATTTTATTTTAGTGCTATCTCCCGCAAATGGATTGTTATTGCTCTCCCTGTTATTTCTTTTCTCACTTTTTCATGCACTTCGTTCTTCCACAGGATTGGTTCCTTGGATCACTCACAATCAACTGGAAATGAGAGCAACCAAAGTTCAGGAAACAATTGCAGTGCATTGGCTTCACATACTCGAATTTCTTTTTATGACCAATCATTATTCTTATTGTAGTATTATACCTAATTTAACATTAACTTTACTGCCCTTTGATGACATTCGTAAAACAAGGAGAACAATGCTTTACGCTAGAGACAACCTAGTACAGGGAAAACATGTCCCATGTAAGTAAATAAATATTTTATTCAACTTACTTTTAGCTGGACAGGTTCAATCTTACGCCAACTGAGATAAAAAATGTTGCCTTTCAATTAGCTTAATACAAATGCAAATTAACAGACAATCGAAAAATAACACTGTATTACGCTTTTGCTGCTATGCTGTAAATAGCTGTCATCAAAAAGTTTCTGTGCTGAAGAAGAATCAAAAAAACAAAACAAAAATTTTCGCTAAATTCAAATTTTCAAAGAAAATTCAGTAGGACGAAATTCAAAACTCAAACATTTTCATTTTCTATCCCTTTCACTTGAAAAGAAATGTAGTGAAAATCGATAGCTAATATTCTTCTCGCTCATCTCCTTGTTCTCTCAGCTGTATTTCTTGATCCGACACGATGCTTTGCTTAGCTTAATGTACTTTTTTCCTTATTCGTCTGTGTTTCATCAGTGCTACATACTAAGATAGATGGTCGTATTTCGTATTGTCGTGCTTCGCCAACTACTCTACAACAGCTAAAAGTAAAATCTTCCATTGCTCTTCAATGTTCAGTTCAACTAAAGTAAAGAAAGAATCCTTGACTACATAACATAACCAAGTGCAGTTCTGTCCTGTCTATTTCTTCTGTGCGTAGAATAACGCAACATTCTTTTATCTGTAGTCCTGTCCCATCATGTTGTTCAACTCTTACGTAACAAAACGAAATACAAGGATCTGACTGAACTGACGGTATAACTTTGCAAGCTTTCCACGTTTTCAAAAAAATTTCTACTCTACTTGACTTTCCTCGATTCTGGTAAGTAGTGGATATAGAAAAATAAGAGTTCTACAACGCGAGCCGTTCAGTTTTCCACGACAAAGTCACTATAGCGTAAAGAAGCCTGAGTAGACTTCAGTTTTCCAGCCAACTCGGAGGCTTTTCTTCTCTTTGCTTTCCTTTTCGGACTCTCTGTATCCTGTATATGTATTACCTATATTTGACTCTGACTTCAAGGATTTGACTAGATAAAGTATTTTGTATGCATCAAAACACGATATGTAACATTGTCGATTCCATGTTCTACAACTTCGCGTACCTCTGCTACATATTTATTTATTTTAGAGCTATTTCTAATTGCTTAAACTTACTTGTAAATTGCAGAAATTACAATGTTCATGCCTAACTTGAACTAGAGACTTAAACAAAAACAACATTTCATCTATCAAATATTTTTACCAAAACAAAATGAAGATTGACACTTGCCCAATTATTAGGAACTATTAGGTTGCACAAGTCAATTAAGGTATTTCATAATGCAGTTTCCCGCAACTATTTTTAAGTCATCGCTGAATGTATTATTTTATCGGTGGGATTGGCCAAGTACTTCTTGCTTAAGCTTAATATTGCCCAGACTGTGCAGCCCACCTCTAAATCAGCGACGTCCTGTGAGAAAATTTCTAAGCTGGTCCAGTGGACCATTATGAAAAACCTTAATCTATATTATATCATATTTAATTTTCACTGAGACATCCATTCTTAAAATTAGCAGGTCGAAATTGTCCGTTGTCACTCTAACTCAGGATGGCAATCAGTTATCGGAGTTCTTATGTAATTATACCATAGCTCATCATTTAAAAGGGCTCGTTCACAAAAAACTTTCTGTTACCCGAATTTTGATTTTCGGGGGTCACTATGAGAACTGGAATTTTTACTTTGTGAATGACCCCTTTTTAATGATAATGATAAGAATAGAAATAGTATACATTAGGCTTAACGCAATAATGATAATAAGAGCGAAATGAAGCATTTCATTTATTCATTTACAGAGAATCTATTATATTCAGGATACGAATATTCAATGGTAAAGTATTTTTGTCTATGGCTATGGTATATAGTAATCAGTAATATTAGAAACATAGTAATATAGGTATACGAATGAAAACCACGAGCAAGCCTTAACAGATGCGAGCCAGAGTCGATAAAGCAAAGCATGCAAAGATTTGCCAAGACTTGCTTTTTAAATGTGATTTAATTACCTACGAAATCTTTTTGAAGGATTTTTCAATTTGATGTTTCCAATTATGGAAAGTGCCAATTATAGGGTTCTACGGCACAGGTTTCATGTATTTCCGCGACTAATGAATGTACTTGTGTAGTACTGTGGTGCAGATATTTCATACATTTAGAGAACAATATGGATTTACTTGCTTAGGTACATTACATGAATTTTCTACACTTTCGCCATGAAATATTTTCAGACTGTGCTGTTTAGAACCATGGCGGTTTAGATCCATTCCTGCATTTCGTGAATTCTATTGATTTACTTGCATAGATTTGTGTATTTTGTATATTTCGGCCGTGAAACATTTTCAAATCTTGATGCTTAGACTATGGTGCAAAGATTTTATGCATTTTATGAATTCTATGTACTATCGCTATCGTGTTCACGTACATACGGACAGACGGTACTGTTCCATAAGGGGGCCTCTGGCTCGCTAAAACTAGAACTTTATACGAGTTATTAGAGAAAATGCTTTTAGAGAAAGCCATTTGGCATTGCAGAACGTGACTACAGACTCTTTCATGCCTACAGCCTAGAAGTACGCAATATCTTCATGAAATATAGAAGTTCATAATGTGAAAGAACAGGAAGTCGCTCTTTCTGGCTATTCACTTTGGTTGGTTCTTGAGCGGAATCTCGATTTCCAATTTCCCGCACCTTTATTCCTCTACTGTATTTATTTTCACAAATTTTCACGAATATTCCTTCTGTGTGGCTTACTTTCTTGAATTTATATGTAGTGAATATAATACATTAGTAATATTAACGACACTAGTACCTAACAGTGTAGTACCACTGAAGTGAAGTACGTCTGACAAATTCTTTCGAAATAGTACGTATTAAAATTCTGCTCCTTCGTTGCCTCTGTGGTGGTGGAAGACGAAGATGTAAGGATACAGTAAGAAGCAAAAGTCGGTTAACAAAGAACTTTCTCTGCAGAATACGAACATGCCATTAAATTTTCACTTACTGTTACGACTTTCTCCACAGCTTTCTCCTAATCTAATGAAATAATGATACGGCCATACTGCTGTGGCAATAATGAATATTTCTATCTCAGATTGGCTGATGCTAATACTAAATTGCAATCAAATATATATATGAATGAAGTTTAATTTGACCTTTTAAAGCAATATTATTAGTATTAGTAATTCTGGACAACCAGCTTTCTTTTAATTCTATCCGCAATAAAAATTTTCCTGCGTACGCCCACATTAAAATTTATTCTTGTCCTATCATATTACGTTTGCCAAATAGGTAGTAATCACCTTGCTTGCAGAATGAATTAAATTGTAGAAAAGGTGAAAAGTTAAAAAGCTGTTTTATGGATGTTCAGTTTACGGTCTTCAATAGAGTGCAGGGTGACACTAAAGTAACAACGTCCCCAGCATTAAAGTCACCCTATTTTCTTATTGATATTTTTTATAAAGGTAGCTAAAGGTGATTAGGTGTAGTGATCATAGGGAAAGCAAGAGATTGTTAGCCCTGTGATCGCTGCTTATAACTTTTCCCTCTAAATATACGTAAAAACTAGTCACAGTCGAAGGAAAAGGATAGAATATCCCGGCACAGTACCTATCCCATGTATAAACTCACTTTTAAAATCGCTAGCACTCCTTGAAAAAATTTGTTTCTTACAACTGTTGGATCCGACAAATGCCTTTGCGGCCTAAATTTTTAGTCCCGGTCAAAAATTAGAAAATTCTTTATGTAGGTACAATTGGGGGAGAATAGTTTTTACTGTTTTGGTATAGGAACTGAACTAACACAGCTTTACACTCTTGCCTTCTCTATTGTGAAAGATCATTTTACAGATAACAGTCATGGTCGTAATCTCATTCTATTAAAAAATGCAGCAGTGCAGAAATCCAGTGAAAATTAACTTTGTGCTTAACAATAGCATAGAAAGGCAATGAGTAGGCAATAGACAAGGTGCCAACTAGCGGCGGCAAAAAGTGGCACTAGTACTTACTACTAATGGGAAATATTCACAGCTATTTTGTGTTGTGCAATGTGCAAAACTGATGAGTTTTAGTTGGATTGCAAATGAGGTAAGTTGGTGTGAGACAGATAACCTCGTTTATAGTAAGTTATACTATAAATTCCTCACTCTTCCGCGAATAATTTGGTCCACGTGTGAGTCATCGTCCTCTTCCTATGTAAAAGTTCCAAGCCAAGCTGTTTTACTCTCATCGTCAACTTACGTTACGTTAGTTTCACTTCGTAGTACGCCTATTCTATTGTAGTTTCCCAACTCTTGCTTCAGCTAAAAGCTCTACTTTACTTTACCCTGAGAAAATGACTGTATTGTGGGCAAATCTCAAGTCAAGGGTAAGACACGAAGAGCCAACCTCACCATTATATATTCTACGTCTGCTATATTGCATTGTACTAATGCTCTGCCTGTAGAGTGTAGAGTAGAGGAAGCAGACTGCTTAGTTCCGCTCTATCTTTCTCTCCTTACTTCACAACCAACAGGCTTGAGAAACAATACTTTACGTGAAAATATACACCCATTATAATCACCACAGTTGTATCTGTGCATATTGCACAATGTGAATGTATTATGTGAATTTGTAAATGAATTTGAACTGTATTTTGTGAATATTGTATTTTGTATTCCTTGCATTATACAGAGGTATACTAATTATTATTATACTATTTAGCTTTATTAACTGTATCTATTAAGAAAAATTACGATAATACCAATACCTGAAGAGATCTATATGCATACAATAAATATCCTACATTCCTGTCATGCTACCACAGCTCTAGATTCATTCTAGAATAACCTAATGCTAAATTGTACAAATTCTGTGAAAGTTTTTGATTCTTCTAGTAATAACAAAAACGAGCGAATGGGATTAAGGAGGAATACTTGGGTGCACCGTGTAATCTTAACTCTGAGTATTGTGAATCTTACGCTAACAATAATATAAAAGCCTAAATGCTTAAAATATTTATGAATATCAATGACCATCGGCTTTACTACCATGGCAGAATATTGTCCGCTGTCACCAAAAATCAAACACTTCAACTTTCGACTTTGCATAAAGGTATGAAAATATTCTGCTTAAAAACAACTGGGGTGATAATGATTTGTTGGAGAGGAGTATACGAAATGTTGAAAGTAGGTGTGAGATTATAGGTCCGGAATCAAATCGGGTCGAGAATAAAAACTTGCAGAATCAATTTGGCGTATTAAATATTAAAGCTTTTGCTAGTAGTGCTGTACCAAAGAAGGGGATTAAGAAGTCTGAATAGTCTCACACAACCATCCTTAAGAATTGCTTTATTAAATTAAATTTTTTGTAGAGGAATGTTAAAAATAAGAACTTTATTTTGGATATCGACAATATTGCATTATATATGTGAGACCAATAAACTTTTTCCTAAGCGAACTAAATTTTCGTACTTGATAAGGTTTAGAATACAGGGTGTATAGTACAGTAATGAAATTATTCTATAAATGGGTTAAAACTAGTAGTCCTGTAGGTATTGTTTGTTTGCCGTAACAATGAAATGATTATATGAAGTCATAATAGTGCCTTTATATATCTACGGTAGTACTAGTACTGGATAGTCTTAATTCTCTTAATTCTTCTCGACACATTAGTAGGAGCACACAGCTGCACCTGATGAAATTGAAGAGAGAAACTAAAAAGTCGAGTATTGCTTCCTTGATTTTCTCGAATTCTTTTCCATTTTCT
Organism: Yoshiicerus persimilis; assembly: GCA_020352615.2. Lineage (NCBI taxonomy): Eukaryota > Metazoa > Arthropoda > Collembola > Entomobryomorpha > Tomoceridae > Yoshiicerus > Yoshiicerus persimilis. The sequence goes on along the minus strand of CM036940.2, from coordinate 33,561,306 downwards.
CTGTCGCACTTCCTTGGAATTCAACTTTCTTTTTTACGCTCGAAGAATCGTATCAGATTTTAAAAAATCTGAGCACGTTCCGAAACTTTTCCCATTCTAATTTTCGTGTAGAATGAATTGTTTTGAGTTGAGTGAGCCGACTAAGTAGAGCTGGTGGTACCGTTCATAGTAGAAAAGTATAGTGGTAGAGGGAGAAAGAAAATAGGATATCAAGTAAACTGGTGCAAGTACATAAGCAAGTAAGCACTGCGTAACTGTGAAGACGTAAGTGCTCGACTATAACTTCACAGCAGGTTTTCTATTCTGGAATGTAGGCACTACGGTATTAGTGGATATTTTATGTACTTCGGTTACGCTTGCTCTCCTCTATAGGTGCCCACTGTAGTAGTCAAAGCAGTCAGTCTACAAGTCATAGTATTATGGACTATGGACTCATTATGCGCATCTGAACTGAGTAATTAAATTGCATTAGGTTGAAACAGCCGTCTTCCATTTTCATGATATTATTGCACTCTCCTTTTCTAACCAAGCAAACGCAAGCAGTGTACACTACAGTTATTATTTGTACAAAATGCTTGTTATTTTATATAGAACGGAAAGACATTTTAAACTACCTACTTCTACTACTTACCTAGACAAGTCCTTATGGCAGTGCACAGCTACACAGTTGAAATCAAGTCAAGCATATTGCTTTGCAGAGAACACATTACTATATGAACGGACCTACCAAATACCGCTGTTAAAGGAAAATATGAAACTGAGTACATATAAAAGTAATTCAGTAATTCAAAGCTCTATAATACAATACAATCTCGGTTACTTACTGACTATGCTGTAACATTCTAATGTTTAATAGAATACTTACAAACTGTAGGCTATGTACAAAGAAATATTAAACAAGCAAAGGAAGGAAAGAGAAAAGTATCACTGGAGTAGAGAAAAGTTGTACATTACTTATAAATGTTGTCGGGTGAAGTGGACGGCCAAAACCAGAATATAGTATAAAAAGTGACTAGTCAAAGGAAGTATTCCTGCCAGTGATATGCATATACAGAAAAATAGTTTTCTATCTAGACATTGCATAGCATAAGGAATAGTAGGAGTGTTCATTGAGGAGAGCAATATGGAATTGCTTCTCCATCGTCATCAGGAGCTGTCGGTGTCGTTTTGCCCTATTGCTGCCATCATGCATACTCTATAATTATTGTATTAGAGAGAAAGAGATCTACTACAGTCGACAATGGTTGAGATGTGCTGGAGTTTATTTAGATTTCCTTTCGCATCTTGACTTTCCTTTCCATCTTGTTTGCTGACGCTCTTCTTCAGCTCTGCTCTCATCATCAGTTCGGGTCGGTTCAGCTTCGCTGCGTTATGTTGTGTTACGTTGCATTGCTTGGTTAGAGTGAGTGGAATGAAATAGAGTTCTGCAGCACTAACTAGAGTTCTGGGCAGGAAAGAGACGTCTGTAGTACAATTACAATTGTTATTTTTATGTTTTCCAATTTGGGAGTCTGTGAGATGAATACATAATCATTTCGCTTCTTTTTCTAACGGCTTAACTCAAATTTGTTTCCACTATTTCTCTCTCAATTTACAACCGACCATTCAACTGCATCGTACAAAATATTAAAGTTTCAGTTTCCTGTCTGGACATGCGAGCAACCGTGCTTTCTTTTATCCGTACTTTTTAATTTGTCAAGAACTTTAAGCCCACTGTTGCTTAAAATAGTAATTCAAAAAGGACCTTTGAATTTAAGATAGATCATTTAAATCATTACTCATTACTACTAAATCAGTGATACTATACATTTTTATATTACCTTAGTAAAAATATTCATTAATTTTTAATTGGTACATTCTTTATATTAATCTTTTTAATTGAATTGATTATTATTTGGTGTTCAATATAAAATTGAATTAAAATTGTTAAGCAAGTGGTAAATATTATCGTTAACTAGCTACACTTCTACTGGGCGATGTGGAAGATTAAATATGTACAACGGCAGAGACATTGTAGTGTAGTTTGTATCTTAGAAATGCTTTTGTCAGAAAACAGAATGCGGAAGAAAACAATATTTAGACTTACATTAAGCTACGGAATACAAGAAGGCCAACAAGATTCTTTGCTGAAAATAAACAGTCTAGAAATTTTGGTAAGATGAGACAGGACAGGGATGACAGTGTATTGTGATATCAGTTCAGTTCACATTAGTTTAGCTTATACCTATATAGTGGGATTGCAAACCATCTCGAAGAGCGGGAGGCTCTGACGGAAAATTGTTTATGGGATTAAACTTGTATGGCTCAGTTCTTGCTTACATATGGATGAAAAGATAAATGAATGTGCCTGAAATGGTGGTATATAGTGCACTTACGAAACAAGACTGCTAACGTAAATATATATTGGTTATGCTGTCTGGAAACAAATGCAATGTAAGAATGTATATGCGTAATACAGAGTAAATGTATTTGGAAACTGAAAAACTATAGGGCTCTATAGGTTGGCTGTGTACATTGCAGTATGAGTCTGTATAATATTAGTTTTTGGTCTAATGTAGGGAGAACCCTGGCATGTGGTTCACTCATTAATTTGAAGGGAGAGTAGAGACACGAATGAAATGAGATGAACGATTCTGGCAAAAGAGAGCTAACCGTATAAACTGCATAGCTAGGTTAAGGCTTTTGGAAACTGGAGTATATCCGTGCTAAGCTAGATCTCTGCTGATGCTTATACCATGTATGCATATATGCAGAGCTATCTGTAAATATGTGGAGTTCACAATGACAATTGATACCTATTTCTGTACTAAGAGTGAATTTGGTACGTATATTAGGAGAGTAGCAGAGAAACATTTCAGTTAAGCGAATCTCGCTAAAACTGTTCTACTGCGTCTGCTGTAATATAAAAGCCAGCAATAACTAAATGCATAACTTGTGGATATACTGTGAATTATATTACAAATGTATAAAGGAAAAGCAATGCAGTATAATGTGCCTTAATACTCTTGGTAATGCATTACATTATCATGCTTTGTGTCTAGAACCACTATCTAATATTCAGTGCATTCAGTAAGTGTGCAATATAGAGCCTAGGCGCCTTGAGTACGTGTTTGGTGTATGAGCGTTGTATGAAGCAAATTCATAAATACGAACACAAGTAGAATATTATAGTAACTAACCAACACAACGGTTGTGTTGAGTCAAGTTCGAGTGAGAGAGAGAGAGACAGAGGGGTTTCGCGTTTTTGGGATTCGAATTCGGTAGTCATTCACTCATCCAATTCCTCTTTGGGTTAATTGGATGGCCATGATAGTCTTATAATACAAAATAAAACAGCAGGCAGCAAGAGCACAGAGCTCATCCTTTATATTACACTCTATAATTCCAGTATTGCAGCACAGCAGAACTTCTCGCACTACTGTTTGGTTTAGCCTTTAGCTCCTTTTGTTTTCTCTACTTAAGTATTCTTCCGTGCATTTAAACTAAATCTTGAGAGTTGAAATGAAAGTACGTAATGTGTTCGCCTTCGAATCATATGTTGCCCAGCTCAAGTGTAACACAGGGAAAGTACCTGCCTATGCTTTGATCTCCTCTCATCAACATATTTTATTATAGCGAAGCACACGTGAAGATTGGATATCTTATACAGAAGTGGGTACCTCAGCCGGCAGAGGTAATACCACCAACAATACTTAATGTGTCTGAAGTTCTATCTTTTCTTTACATGAAAGGATAAACCACGGGGTATGTATATGTGCATTTTATTAGTTCATGACCATGTTTCTTATAGCGCATACATATTAATTTAAGTATGCTACACTCTAAATTCTTCCACGAATGAGTTCCCTTCCTTTGTTTCCACAGCCTTTTGTCGTTACTGAAAATTTCGCATTAGCTTACATATTTCTACGACCAAACGGCATCTTGTGTACTTAAACAAGAACATTTCTAGAAATGAGAAATTGTCAAGATAAAACATACTGTAAGCTTTGTTTTATTGGTTTACATATATAACACTTCCGTCAAACGACTGTATAATGTCCAATATAAAACTGCACAGGTATGTAACTAGAAGAAGTGTGCTACAGAAACATTCGTAAATGTTGGTTCGATAGACATGTCTAACTAAGCATTCATTTATACGACTGCAATCCTACAGATTGCTTAGTCCTGCAGTACTGTTTTAAATTTGGAGTTTGTTGCAAAGTGGACTTATCTGCGTAGCTTTTAGCATAACGGCTGACGGATTGTTAAAGAGAGGGATTCTCAACAAAATCATGCCATGTCCACAGCCACAAAATAATAAACAACTTTCACAATTTCTCCTTTCATCATATATTGACCCGTGAAGTGTAAATTCCCTTGAAGCCATTTAATTACGTTCATAATGTCGTTAGATGAGTTCTACTCTGCGTTACCCTTAATTACTGAAACACTGATGAAATGCAGACGAGATAAGAGTACGAGTGGTTGCGTTATCATTATTATTATTACTACTATTATTATTGCCTCTACATTGAACTACACTTTGGGCGCACTCTTTCTCGAGTGCCTTTAGAGCTCTACTTCTTTCACTGCTGCCAAATATATTCATTCATTATTTATGTAGTGGGTATGACTATTTACTTGTAGTTAAGCATTCACATCTCTCTTTGCACGTGCATAAATGCATGTTACTGTTGTCACAATGCATGGATATCTTATTTCTAGCCTGTTGTTGTGTACCCTTTAATGAATATATTTTATTACCTGTTTGCGATTATTGGCTGTGTTTAATTTAATGAAAATGTAATAATACAAAATGTAGAGTAGACAGATTAGAGGTTAGTAATCTGTGTAACTTTTAAGCATATAAAATATTTTTCAAACAAAATTAAGTAACAAGAGACTTTATATTACAATACATGCATGGAAGTTGTGGAGGCTGTTCTCAGAAGAAAGGTGATGTATGGTAAGAGCTCTGTGAAAATTGTATTTTGTTTTCAAAGTATATCAGTAAATGCGCATAGTAGAATAAGAGCGTAGCTTTTACATAGTATTGTGTGCTGATATCCACATGCCATAAAGTTGTAAGACATGATATCTGCAGTAAATGCAGGAAAAATGAACTCTCTCCTGAAGCATATGTCATCGTCACATTAGAATTAACAAAGGAAGACATCCGAATTGCGCTTTACTTACGCATTGTATTCAGAAAGTGTTTTGGAAGCAGACACGGCTACATAGTAAGAAAGGATAAACAAAAAAGAAGACGTATGTAGTAGGCACAGCTGTAATATGTGTATCTAACTTGGAAAACATAAATAAAAAGTGAAATAATGTGACCTGCGTCAGTCCGCAGAGACACTAAGACATTATACACTGTGCATCCTCCTATGAAATAAAATAAAGAAAAATGTTCATTCTCTTAAATATAATCTTCTGCTGAAAAGTAAACAGCGCAGGAAAACTTGCCATTACAGTACATTTCCAAAATAGTGTAGGAAGACAAAGGTTCATTCAGCATTAGGTAAAAGCATTTTTATGAAAGTCGTTGTGTGAGTGAACACTGCATATTAAGTATTTTTGGTGCTAGAAGCAATTGCATTGGTCATACATAACAGGATAAGGTAGACAAGTTATGTAGCCAGAAGTGGTAAATGAAAAAAGTGGGGGAAAGAGAACAAAATATTGCAACAGTCAAAGTAATTCCAGTTATTTAGATAAAGAAGAAAAGCAACACTTACCTTGCATGGGTGTTTGCACACGGAGAAATTCTGCTGTTTAAAATTTCTATTTTAGAGAGTGAGGGGAAAGTAGGTGATCATTATGATGTGTTGCCTGGTGTGCTTTCTCATATGCCACAGGACAAAGTAAACTACGCCAGACTACGCAAGCCATGCAAAGCCTAAACCAGACAAGACAAGGCAAACCCATGATGATGATGATCATCATCATCAAAATAATGATGCACATGTAGGTAGATTGTTGGTAGGTAGGTATTAGTATGTATCTTTGTGGATGAGAATTGAGTACCTCAAGGTGTGTGTACATGTTGTGCCCACTCATTCATTCATTCCATGAAACCATATGCATGGCATCGCTCAACCTATCTATTATGTATTATACTCCGAAATGAAACAAGGAAAGTACTTAGACACATTTCTCTACTCTGAACTCCATACATACCCACCAAGCCATTTATCTAGATGTGTATGCACGTACAGATGAACAGGCCCACAAAACCTGTAGTGTGTTCATGCATGTACATTACATACATAACTGTTACACTCACTTTAACAACGCAGAAGTAGGAATACGTGGAAAGTGGAGAGAAAGCAACTAAAGAGAATATGCATAAGAGAAAAAGATGAATCCTTCATATCGCATCACATTACTCGACTCTCATCTCTTCTCCCAGGCATGCCATGCCACACCAGGCCACTCTACTTTGCATAGACAATGTAAATGCTAAGTATTTCTCTGCAATCCAATGTAGTTCGTTCGAGATTTTTGGCAAAGCTAACGGAGCTAGTCTAGTACGGATATTCTCTTATCGGAAATGGTTAGCTTGATACTACAGCTTAAGAGATGGATGACAATGACACTCTTCCATTCCCTCCTTTGCTCCGCTGCTTTAGGTACACATTACATTATATGACGGATCCCGTAAATGTACACAGAATTGACGAACAGATCCATGTACAGACAACAAACCAAAGCTAGCACATTGCATAAGCACTGCAAGCCATATCTATGGCTTGGGTTTCTAGTTTCTAGAAATTTCTATTTCTGTAGCAGGTACACGTTTTTTTCTAAGTCAATGTGATTGAATTTTCTAATATGAATTTCGTTTTGTACTAGAATATATAGTACAATATATAGTTTGCAGAATTTCAAGATTTAAATATGACTAATTAAAATTAGAGACATAATATGCCCTGATTTGTATTTTGGACTTTATTGCGGATGATATTATTGGTTATTGTATGAGCAAAGAAAGGGAATTCAGTGTGAAACAAACTGAAAAATGTGATTTGAGTGCCATTATGAAAACCAAGAAATGGGAGCATTCCATTTGGTATCAGTGATGCTCAACTAAACGAAGGCAAAGGAATTGAAAGGGAAGCGAGTTTATTCGTTGTGTGGGAAGCTCTGGTATTGTTGAGCGTGTGTAGTGGGGTAGAGTAAAGTTGAGTTTGGTAAGCAGTCATTCTTCGTCCCTTTGCTCATATAAGTAGGTACTCGCAGTAAATTGTGCTGTACATAACGTAGTAATAGTGGCAATAAGTGGAAGTAGTACGTAACAGTAAAGACTGTAATATTGGCTCTATCTCTCACTTACTCCGTGTCTCTGAACGGATAGCATGCATATGCATTTCATATCGCACCGTAACGTAACGTGACGTAGAGTATTGTAATGTTGGTAGTTTTCCCTGTCCAGTGTTGCTAGCGCTTGCTCATCTTTCCTGGCTACGCAATTTCCGATGCAGCTTCCCGGTTACGATTATACGGAGGAGAGATGCTTGGTCTGGTGTACATACGCATATATCTCTCCTATATGGTGGACGAGGAAGCACGCTCCGCACCCGTACTACTTATTTAAAGAGAGAGCACCTATGTGTGTGGCGTAGCACAGAAGTGAAAATCTAGTGATACATTCGGCATTGGAATCGTATATGGTACGTTTGTACTTAGCGTAAGTACAAATACCCGATATAATAGGTGGAATGGAGGAGATAGAAAAATAGTCTTTATTTTGTGTGGGGAATGCATGTAGGTAGTTGGTATTGGATGTACATACTAATGTAGGATGTTGTAGCTATGTATTTCGAAATGGTAAGTATCCGATGCTGTCATCTCTAAGAGTTCTACTCTTATAATTTCCCTTCAGGCACACGCTCTATGTGCAATGTATTACGGCACTCGACTGAGTGTGTATTCTATTGAGCCAAGTCAGTGGAGTTCAGGTCTCTGTAATATTTACCATCTACTACGTCGGATTCTACGCTGTCTGTAGTGTGTTGTGTGTACTTGTACATACATAACGTAGTGGGGAAAGTCGTTTGTGAGGTTGCAACTGTGCCAACGCGCCTGCCGACGTCGAGGACAAGAACGACGAAGCTTCGGATATCCACCCGTGCCTTACGTAATGCAATGTAGGTATCCGTAGTTCCATTCAGTCCGTAATGGGTGTGTAGCGGAGGCCTGGATTGTGCTGTGGAGAGGATAGCACCTTAAACTACAGTAAAGCCCAAGTACAGTACAGTAAGTAGAGTCGAGAGCGAATAGAATAGAAAAAGATCCTCGTTGGTTTGATCTGCCTTTCTATGACTTTGGCTTGTTGGATGCTGGCTGTGAGTTGAGCTTTAGTTGAGGCTGAGACAATTATTGGAAATACGAATCTTGCAGGGATGCCATTTCAGTCAGCTTTGGACGATTCCTCCAACTCTTCTTTTCCTGTCTGCCGTGGCTTCCTTTTCCATTTGCGCTCCCGCACCGGATTTATTTCGCTTAACTTTGCTTTGCTTTACCTTGGACAACACAAGTCAATTGTCTCTCTGTCTGTTTCACACTTAGAGTCACTACTTAAGTTACGTATACACATCAGGAGTAACATGTAGTCCGGACGACTCTCATCACATCCCATGCAGTCCTAGGTAGACGAACACGTATGTATGTACGTGCATTTACTATAATTGTATTGGGATTTAGCCACACACATTTATAGACATGTCCTCGTCCGCCCGATGTTCCTACCCGGCAGAGCAAGTCTGTTTTCACCACACACAGATATCCGAACGTGTACGAGAGTAGTCAACTGGATTCACTTTTCTGTCTCTGCATTCATTCCAGTTCTAGTTTATGTTGTTGCTGTTGAGTTAACGTAACTCGACTGTCTCATTCGTTTTGTCGTAGGAAATGGTGTGAATTTATTTCTCAACGAGAAATAAACATAGACAGACAGAATTAAGAGCTGGTGATATTTCCTTTAAAATCTCTGGGGGAGTGTTGACTTTATGTTTATTTGTTTGAGAGGGACTTTGTATGTGTCCTAACGAGGTATTAGGAGCTCAGGTATGTTTCTTTCATCTGTATTTACCGGAGAATGGGGCGTGAATATATAAAGGATGATTATGACCGCCTTATTAAAACTGACCAAGAGGCCGTTAGGGACAAGTTTGTCCTTTTCAATGGTGCACAGTTTCATTGTATTGTCTCCAGTTTCCATACTTTACTACTTCCAGGGTAATCTAGTGTAATATCAACCTTTGCTGCAAAGACCGATAAAGCACCACATGTCTACGATTAGTACAATGTTTGTACTATATTCTTATTACCCGCATCATCATAATGTCATACATAGTCCGCTACAGAAGCTCCCTTACTTTCATACCCCTCCGTCTGCATCCACGATCTGCCTATAGCGTTTAATATTATCTGTTCAAAGTTGATTTACCCGTTGCTTATGTTCTGATGGATTTTATGAGTTTTACTCCAGCTTTGGTTTTACTTTGGCTTTGATCTGGTTCTCCATCCTATCTAACGTAATGTAATGTAATCCAATGAATAAAAGTTAGGTGAACGGGCAACCTCTCCCTGGCCTTTGCTTTTCTCCAGCCACTACATGTACCAACTTTATACAGGGTCTATCGTACTCGTACATATGAAATTATCTAGTGATACTTCCTTCGCTGTGTGTTTCTGGCCTGATCTGCTGCCTCAGACTCAACTGATGCTAAGTAAGTATGTATCTTTCCGCTATGGATCCAGTTATTCAATAGGTATGTTGGGTATTTGTCTGTAATGCAATATGTACCTTGGGCTTTGATGTTTCGTTCAAATACAAATACATACTTCGTTCTCGTTCTCCAGAATAAGTTAAAAGCGCTCCCTGCTTCTGTCGTGCTGTCGGCATCATCTCCTATATAATATACTTACGCTTGCATTTTACTTTAACAAAGCATCGTCATATCATAAGAGCGAGGATGTGTTTATGGATGTCTTTTAAAGAAAAATTTTGGTGGGGAATTTCGAACAAATTCTATGCTACCCTAGCAGCAGCTACCCTATTTCGTGATTCTGCTTTGTCACTGCATTGCTATTCTCTTCTGTTTTTCAGTTGCTTCAGTTTTCCAGCATTTACCACAATCCGAATCCAAATGATACATTTCATTCAAGTTCATTTAACGAATAAATGTACAAAAATTATATAAGCAATAATTGGAAACTCGCCCGTAGAAAATCTTTTTTCTTCCTATCCCGTAGCACTGGCCAGTTTCCCATCCAATCTGTTCCAATGGGGATAATTAAAGTTTGCAGATTCAAAGTGAAAATGCGTTAATGTTCTCTTTACATTGATGCCACGATGAATGAATATTTGCCAGGTATAACGCACTTCGTTTATCAAAATAAACCTCACCTTTCCCAGTAGACCTGAACTAATCAAAGAAAATTAAAATTCCATCGTAAATCCTGAGGCAGTGTTAGGATGTATCTGAGAGTGGATGTAGAGTGTAGAGAATCACAGAAGAACCTTTGTCAGATAAAGAGGTATGTAAATATTTCCTGATTGTGGTCATGTAATATGTAATGGAATCAAGTAAAAGGAAAGGGTAAATACTTATGTTTTTGTAGTAATGGGTTGGAATTGGAATGGAGGTTCGTATAGTTATTTTCTGGTATAGCGGATGGGCAGAGGGGTCCTACCGCCCTGCGACCTGCAATTGTTCCAAGGAAAAGCAAGCTCCGGAATTCTATAGGCGGTATAAGATGAGAATAGGACTAGAGAGTGAGCCCAGAGTGTATTTGCAGTATACACGAGTAGAATGGCATAGAGGGTTACAATAGTAGTTGGAAAGTACACAGTCTGTCCTTCGTGAACTGAGACTTTACAGTACACTAACGGCAGTGTGTATTGTGCGCAGCGCAAGAATCGGAGCAGCTGAATAACCCGGAGATTGAACTGCCGATTCCCCAAGTCCAACCGTGAAAAGCTTCGCCCTGTGCTCTTCAGCTTCCAATGCCACTTGCAACCTCCGTCCTCTCATATCTATTCCAATCCTCTCGTCTCTCTCGTCTCTCTCCGAAATTCTGTCGCTCTGTCTTCAACTTAACAATATTCTCTCTTATTTCAAGTAAACTCTTTCGAATTGCCTCGAGTCGCTCCTTTCGAATTTCACTACCGTTCATTATCCACCGAATTTCAATATTTTCCTTTCTACTCCCGAAATTTCAAAGTAACTTCCAACTGGTGAAACTAGTAATTATTTCGTACCTACTTGTTTTACTTTTTCCAAATTGGTGTGTTAATTGGTATTTATTCCTTGCGACTGCACATATAATATTTATCGAAAAGGTTGTTCACATCGGTAGGTACGGAATAGAAGAACAGCAACCGAGCAAACAGAATAATTCTATACAATAGACGTCTGTAGAGAGAGTTTAGTTACGTAACGTTATGTTGTGTTTCGTTCCCTACCCTTCAATCCAGCTGCGTGCGACCTTTTGATTTTTGTGAACATATTTCAATGCTTTTCTTTCCTATACCTACCTCTGTACAAAATGAGGGAAACCCTTTTAACATTCAGAGTGTTACTCATCTCATCCCAAGCCAAAATCAACCTCACTATTTAGTTTAAGTTCCCATTGTTCACAGTTGTTTTTCTCCCTGTTGTGTCGCTACAACTTGAGTGAAACGAGAGGATTCGACTAGTTTGACGTGGCTCTGTTTGCAGTGTCTAAAATACATTAATACATCCAAAAATACTTTTTCACTCTATCATTTACTTGTTTTTCACATTTTAAGTACACACATACACAAATAATCATTTAAATACGAACTCAATAGAAAATTCTGTTGTAAAATCAGTGTGAAGCTTATCTCTGTACCGGCACTTGGCAAAAATGGACTTACGTACTGATTACACAGTGACTGCCGCATGAAATCATCACGAAAACGGAAATCGTACAGAGTCGGGAGAAGCTTGGGAAAAGAAAGTTACAAACTCTAAGTCTTGGTTCTGAACATTAAAAGACAATAATCGTACTCGTAATCAGCTCCTGATTACTTCCATGAGCCAGCACTCTGACAATTCATAAGCAGATAGAAAGTACAGTTATCTTCTGTTGAGTTATTATTACGCACAAGCTAAGAAGGCCGAGGTTGAGCTTAGCATTGCACGGAATGAGTACTGTGGAGAAGAAGAGAAAGCTATTTGATTTTGGATGAACTGGAGCGATTAGAATTGAATAAACTTTGAAAGTGCCATGAAATTTGTAAGCTGGTGAGAATAGAGGAGCGAGGAATAATACGGCAATAACTACATAATTTATTACATTGGTGATGTTGCGATAGGAAGAAAGGAACAAGAGAGAAGACAGAATATCTACTAGGAACGAACATATACTACGTGGCCAAGACGAAAGGAGAGCAGGCCAGCCAACCAGTCAGCCAAACCAAACCAGAGCAGACGAAACCAGAAGACAAGAGTCAGCAACCATCCACCACTATACAATAAAGTACGTATTACATATACCACTCACTCAGACTACACCACGGAGAGAGAAGCGTAAGATCACATTTACTAAGTAACATTGGATACCGACATCTCCCGACTCAGAGTCGGGGATCACCGAAAAGGCTCGAGGGTTGCGTTTCTTCCTTGCGTTTTCATCCTTTCAAACCCCGTACACACTTTCCATCTCTTTCTCTCATCCTCTTTCTCTTGCTTTACACTCCTAATCGTCTCTTGCTGTACTGCTAGGGCATAGACACGTACACAGCATAAATATTTTCAATTTCCTAAGTAAATGAGTAGGCACTCTCTACCAATTATTATTTCATACTCCTTTCAATCTTTCTACTTAAAATTGCTGGAAATCATCTATAAACATCAAACACTACCGAATAGCTCCTTAATCCATATAAAACACTCATGTATAGAGTATCCTTACTCTTTTTTCTAACCAACCCAAACGTATGTGCATATTACTAATTTTCATAAGCACTCACTTTGGAATTTAGAAAAGGTATTTGAGACGTAGGTAGTAGGTAGTTTTAGCAGCTGGTATAATATGATACCGTATAGTGGTGCTGGACCGTTCAGTTTCATAGCAGGCATAAAAATGAAACTAAACAAAATTAATATCTTGTTAGAAATGTTAAAGCATCCGGACATTTAGATTGAGTACGTCGAAAATATGTTGGAATTCGTACGCCTATGCTACGTTTGAATAAAAAGCAACTACTTATAAGTATTTACAAGTTGTTTTATGTAAGTGTAGTCAGAGTTTAGTTTGGATAGGTGGGAGTGACATTCTTTCCATCATTCTTCTTGGTTTTACATTTTCTCACCCTCTGTCACACGCTCTTCTAGTTATCTGTCATACTGTCTGTAATAAAAATCTTACACTTTCTACAATGGTTTCCCTTGAAAGTTAGGTATGCAATTTTTAGGTGACAAATGTTTATAGAACAGTGGCTCGTAAGCAGAATCATCCATCTCCCTTGTTAGCGACAACACCAATCTAGAATTTCACATAATGGAATATGTGTAAAGTTGGTATGTCAATGTACACTTAGCCCCACTCTTTAATTGTCAAGTATGGTGACTGAGTTTTTGTGTACGGCTGGTACATAGGATAATACCCAGATCTGGGAAGGGAAATACTGTGAAAGTCTAGCTTAGACAATTACGGAGGCAACTAATGTAAGTTGGAGGAACCTATTCAAAAGTTAAGTCCGTGACTTAGAGATGAACGTAGCGATAGGAAAGCATAGCTTTGCGTGTTAGATAATACTGTACATTACTAAGTGCATATTTAAGTAGTAACTACAAAGTAAAACACAAGTACTTACTTTGGGTCAAAACGTCCAATCTGACTTTGCTTCAGTTGGTCTGGTAAGGTATTAGAGGAAGAGCAGAAAGGAAAGAACTTGAACTGTAAAGGAAAACGCCCGGGAGTCATAATCAAACTTAATCATCGTCATCATCATATCATCATCTTGGCTTGGCTTCACTCTCTCACTTCCCTACTTATAAACACACAAATACACAGAATATGACACAGCACGCTACAGCAACACAGATTCAACTCAGCTCTTCTCAAGCCTACTCTACAGACTTAACTCGCCTCAGCTTTACTACTTCATTCTCGTAATTCTACTTAATAATCAGCCAAGCGAAGAGTTCCACTCGGCTAACACGACGATGAAATGAAAAGATTCCCGACAAAGGACAACCTAAAGGTAAAGCCCCGACTTTTATCCTTTCCTTCGTATTTACTTCCAGCTTACAGCTTTCAAATAGTTTTACTTTCTCTTACAAACCAAAACCCAAACATCTCACACTATACATCATAATAATATTCCGCATTTCATATTTCTGTTTTAATAGATCCTTTAGGCATATATGATGGTGCACCTTACTCTGTAAAAATTATACTTTGTAAATACAGAAGTGTTAGTACAATGCTAATGTTTGAGCTACAACATAGCAAAACAATCTAGTCTGTTTGTATAATATTTAATTTTGCAGTATAGCATTACGTGCGTACATAAAATCACTTAGCCTTAGCCAGAATACAAAGTACCTACGGCACTATATTACTTGGATTTAACCCTGTCATCTATATTACTGTACTTACGTTCTATAGTCTATCATGTACTTGAAAATTATGTGCAGAATTCTATGTGTATAGCATGGCCTTCATGAGGATTCGTTTTGAGTATACTAGAGGGAAGAAAGTAGCATACGATCAACTTACGCACAGAATAGGAGCAATAAATCGGGGACAGTAAGGCACGACAAGACATTGGGACATGACTATATAAAATGTTATACTCATTGCGCTAAATTGGAATATATATTCTGTGACTGTAATTCTGCTTATCGTATTAACTCTTTCTCATTTCTCACTGTTGTACTTGGCTGGAGACACAAATGGTTCAAAGATGCGTATCTTATCTCTAAAGGGAAAGGAGGAAGTGAAAGGAGTTCACGTAAATACATCTATCTCCTAAGTCTGGCCACTGTAACTAAGAAAGTCTGGTAACGAAGAGAAAGGACGAAATGCGAAATATTTGTAGGAGGTACTTAAAGTGGCACATACCTTGGCTTGGCCACCTACGTACTTTAGGTACGTAAGTGCCTAGATAAGAGACAAGTGTGTAGAGTACGTGTGCAGTATAACTAGTGCATACGAGAAAGACATAATGCACAGCATCTTAACCCTGAAGTAACATTGAAGTTTTGATTCCTTTTTTATTCTGTCCACGTCACCATAAATTTCTGGCCGTCTCAACTCGACGACTCAACTTTGGTTTGCTATCGGTTCGAGTGGCGTGGCATCGCATGGCTCAATTGGGTTCCTCTTGTCTTGACTTTCCTCCGTCTGAGAATTCAATGGGAGAAAATTGATGGCTTTCTCTTACTTTACTACAGGCATTGTCCTTGTTCACTCAACACACTCGCACTCCTCTCCTCCTCCTAATACTAATGCCCCGATTTATATACACACAGCTGAGAAACTACCCACACTAACTAGTACTCTATATGTTTACTTACTCCACCTCTATTAGCTTTAGGTCACAGAAGGTTTGCTTAGCTAAGTTCGGCTTAGGTAAGTCCAAGACTTCACACAAACTCTCGCAGACTCACTCCTTCGCCACAGTGAGTCAGCTAAACAAAAGGAAATACGACAAATGTCAAGCCAAGTCAACTAAACTCGATACTCTTCTCTTCCCATTATTTCTCACTGCTACACCACTTTCAATCCCAGCGAGGCTATTCTCTATAAACACACTACATAGTAAGTAGTAGTCCACCTCAAGTACTTTTCTACTCCCGATTTCCTATATCTTTCTAGTGCACCAGGTATACTGGTATATCTACCGGAATACTCATACATTGACGACATAATTCTCTTTCTGGCTGTAAATGTCTATTTCTAAAATATATTCTCAAGTACATTTAACTGTCTCCAGATTTATTTCTATAACATTTTTTGGTAACACTTTCAATTATATAGGTATAATACCTTACAACTTTTGATTCTTTGTCTTACCTTTTATCATTTTTACTTTTACTTTCACAAGACAGAATGATTAATCAGAAAAGTTTAAAATGACTAATAGGGAATTCTCTACAGCCAAAGTATCTAATAGTATTGTTAGCATTTAGTATTATTTCGAATTTCTTGTATAGAATTAAATATCGTATTTGTTCAATGGTAAATGTAGTTTGTAGAAATAGCTATCCTGCAGGTGGTTTTATTTTCTTTCCCATGCATCACTTCTTGTTAAGTTTATGTCTGGTAACAATATCCAGAGGACGATAGGAGTTTGTTTAGTCTGGTCGATAGAGGAGACTGGAGAAGTGTAGGATGAAGCCACACTTTATTCCACCTTCTAAGCGGATAATTCATCTTAACCCCATCATTTCACTGGTAGAAAAATATACAGCTGGTATTTATCTTTTGTGTTGCAAAAGAAAGGTCTGAGGTTGAGTTTCAGAAACTAGTTACTACTGGCTGGTTGGTTTGGCATCTCATAATAACCAAGCAAGTACAGATGCGTATCTATTTATAAAGTAGATTTTACGGTAGGCGAGTAGAGTAGATAAGTTATATGGAAGAAAAGGTGCATTATGAAGACGGTAGTGCTGGGCTGGGTACTTTGTGTAATGCAATGCAATATTACGCAACGATTGAATAGAAGTTGAGTTCACGTCGAGACATGTATTTAGTGGATAGTTGTGCCGACTCTAATAGGAAAGTGTAATGTAATCTAAGCCTTGCTTACTTTACTTACCTTCGAACATACCTTTCTTTCTTCCCTACCTACTCTCATCGTCAGTCTAAAGCAACGGCATCATTTTTTATCGCCCGTTACGTTAGGTTTGTGGATGTGGGAAATTGGACAACTGTCGCTTTATGGATTTCAATTATGTTTTTTTCAACTAGGCACTCTTCTCGCCTCTGCTTTGTAGTTAGGATCAGAATCTCATCCGAAACAGGAGCTGAACTTGTTTAGCCGCATCTTGCTTAGAACTATCTAACCTGCATGTGCTATTTGCTATACTGTCTCTACTATTAGAATGCTCGAGTACTATTATGTATTACCTTAGACGTAGCAGCATAAATTATAGCTTTACTAAAGCTCAGAGGAAATAGAATCGAATAAAATCCGGACTCGGTTTGCTATGCTTGGCATATCTGTGCTGCTTTTTGTTGTATTGCACTACCGCACTTACATTATTGCATACGTGAAATAGTACGTATGCATTGTATGGCAACCAGTATAGAGAGATGGGAGATTCGATATGAATGGATAAATTCTAAGGCCAAGGCAAAATAAACGAGAATTGAAAACGGCTGCCTGCTTTGTTATGCTCTGTTATATGGCAGACAGATAACTATGTAGTATAATGTATACACACGAGGTCATTATAGTCAGGGGTACGGTTTCGTATATATTTAGTTTTCTAAGGCTCAGACGTGTGAGGATCCTATGTAACAATAATATCCAACATAAAAGAATATTATAGCTTATGTTCCGTCCAATACGCTACCCGAGTACTCATCTACTAGCTACTTCTCTACCAAGTGTGCAATCCATTGTGTGTATTTTATTTGGGTGTCAGATCGGGTCGACTCCACATACATGGACAAGCTTCGTTAGAAATATTATGTTCTATTAAGGCAACCGGCTTCATTTTGGCTAGGTGCTTACACACGTATAAAATATAGACTACTTAGTTTCTTTTGTACTTGCTATTTCACGATTAGGTAGTTAGGCCGACAGAGATTCTTTTACTGCAGTTGTCTACTCCTATGATAAATATTTTCAGCTGTGGACACATTTAGGCTATTGGGTCTGATAACATTTATACATGTTCATACTTCAAATGCTAAGTATTCAATATGCTTATTTGATGCATACTGATGATACACTGCTACATCTGAAGACGATGAAATGTATCTTCAGATCAGAGTCAAAGCCATTAGTAACAGTTACAACAAAAAAAACAAAAATAAAATTTAGACATACATCATTATTAGTAGACATATCGGAAGTCCTACATTCTACTTAAATTACAGTACTACTACTAAAATGCATGTGCAACACTTGAAATAATAATTTTTTTCTTAGTGAATGTAATTTGATGTATTTCAGTTATAGCTTCCCTAAAGTTTCTTTTTTATTTCACGAAAAAGACAGATCAGTAAATGACCAGGTGCGGCATATATGTTCTGTCATTAAAGTTTTTCGTAATTACTTTTATACTAAAGCAGGTTTCAATAACCTTGCACCTTGATCTTCCAAGTCAAAACAAAAGATCCTAAAGCCATTTAATACCTCACTATATTTTACTGCATTACATACATCACAGTTTTGCTTACACTCTTATTCTGCTATGTGTAGGCTTCTGTAGTACATTATCATACATTTCTTTACGGGTAAGTTTACTCAAATTGCTTTATTTTTGGATTGTAGTTGAATGAAACGAGGTTACATTTGGTTGATCTTATCCACTTATCCTCGGTACAAAGAACTTGATAAGTAATGCCTAAACTTATTTGTAAGCATAAGTGTACAATGAACATCAACAAAGAAATGTTTTGAAATCGGTGTTGCAATGTTTTCGGCACTTCTAATAATAACTTAAGATAAAAACTGAGCTCATCAATCATCAGTCACTGGCATAGTATTTCAGTCTGATTGAATTACCAGTTTTCTTCAACACAAAAAGTAACCTTATAATGTGGTAGTTATAATGTACAGAGTTATACTTTTGGTCCACAATTAAATTAATACAACACAAGAGCAACGAATTGTAAATATTGTGTACAAGGCAAGGCCAAGATAGATAACGCTGGTTTATGTGTACAGGCGATTATAATGTATTATGAACGTTACACATGAATGGTGATAATCACCATTCCCATCCAAAATAAGAAGTCGTTGAAAATAGGAATTCATGGAAAATAAGAAGTGTCCTGCAGTACTATCGCAATACTGCGTCTGTATATGTATTCTATGAAAGAAAGACCAAGTGGATTTATTGTAAAATGAATACTAGTAAAATTTAGAATAAAATTTTAGAACTATGATTTAATGGAAAGATAAACAGTTTAAACAGTATTTACAAGGATCATCTCCAGTTTTGTTATTTTTAATTGTGCTTTATGGTTTGTATTTAATTGTAATAATAAACATGATAAAGTTTACAAATATCGGATTTTCCTATTTTTGACAAATTCCTCTTTTTAGGGACTGCCGAAAATCAGAATCCTGATAACCACATGTGAACTCTTGAATAGAAACACAAATATGAAACACAGTGAACTAGTTAATAGTGTAGTTGGACAAATCTTACAGTGTAGTTTACTGGCAATATTACTAGAGCGTTGAGTACATCGAAGAAGTTGTTTGATTAAATGTTATGCAGTAAGGGGAATAAAAATTTGAATATCTGTCTGTAGTTCAGATGGAATACAAATGATAAGTATGTCATGTGTTGGACTCAGTGTACTAATATTATTAGTTGGAGGTTTAGCATTAGTTAAGCAAGAACAAGTAATGTGTCATATCCTATGATGATACTATCTAAAGATATAAAAACGTAAGTTGTTATACTAGTATGCTAAGCTATAGCAGAGAATCAAAGTTAAGTCAACTAGCATGTCACACAAAACAACAGACTTTGTATAGCATATAACATAACACTAACAACACCACCCGCATCGAAGAAGGAAAGAAGCACGACCAAAACATAATATTCCTATATGGGTTATGGTTTCTCTGTCCTACTAGTAGCAGTGGATATAGAACCTCCTGCAGCATGGTCCATGTATTCATTCGTTGTGTTGTGGAAATCTACTATTCTATAGCAGCCTGCCTGTTCCATTGCTTGTTGTGTAAGAATAAGAATAAGCATACATACATATGCATGTCATAGATATGTTTTGAGATCTGCTCTCTTTCCTCTTTACATATTTTCTGTTGCGTTAGTTCAATGAGAGTTTTTCTACTGTGTATTACTTTACGTGTGTTCTCTGCTCCTTTTTCACTTTCCTTGAGTTTATGGTTATTCGCTCAACTTCCATTGGCGTATCACATGCAAGAAACATCTCGTAAGGAATACATATTATTATTATATCAGTACTTATACACTAGATATGCATTCCTCAACCACTTTCCTGCCTCTTGGTACATTACATACGATACAAATAAGAAAGACTTGTTATTTCCTACCTTCTTATTTTTTTCATTTATTTTATTTGATTTTTCGCTTGGATAGAGTCTTGTCCTGTTTTGTCATTTTCTCTGTTCCCTTCCTCTTCTCTCCTTTATTTCATTCTTTTTTATTAGCTATTTGTGTCCTAGTATATCACATCTTTCCCTCCCTTCAGTTCTACTTAAAATCATGGGTACCTTAAAGAGGGTAATGAGAATTCTAAATCTCTAACATTCGTAAAAGATCTATTGGGTGAATTCATCACATTTTACATATCAATGGCGTGACCGAACCAAGTTTTACATCGAAATGCAAAGTTGAAGTAGAAAATGACAGCACAATTCAAGTTCACAAAAATTTTGTAGTTTTATAAAGTCTATATGGAAGTGCCTCTGGTGAATATAAGCATTTATTCTTTATTGTTAGATTGTGCAATGTGAATGTGACCGTTACGTTAGAGTTATATAAATATCAGTAGTCCAGCAAATATTATATTGTAGAGTAAATTACTTTTTTGGTAACAAGAAATAACGGGAATGATAAAAACAATTTTGTGACTTGCCGGCTGGCATGTGTTGTATTTTACAAGTTATTAAAATTCCTAAATTACTGCTATACGGGAAATCTATCAGAATAATTTTTGGTAGGCCCACTTGCGGCGTTAAACGTATTACTCTTTCAATCAGTATTACTTCTTGGTTGCAAAATTGTGGTGCAAGTAATGGTGAAGCAGAATCACAAAAGGTAATTCAAATTTACAAATTGACATTTTTTTCTTTAGCCCTGAATGCTCTGTGGTGCTTCTTCGATACGAAATTTCAGTAAATGTGTAAACTGACTTGCCTTTCTGCGCCAGCATTGATGAAAGAAAAGTGAGACAAAGAAATGCGTTTAATACACTCAGCTAATATTTTCGGATTATATAATAATAGTGGAATAGATAGGTTCGCCCTTACTTTATGTAGACACACACATTTCCCGACGAAAACTACACAAAGGTGAAACCATAAGAAAATGAGACAAAGAAATCAAATATTGCATGCTTACAAACTACCAGGCTACTACGTATTATTTCGCATGTATAGCAACGATACGTATAGCCTTTTTATAGTTTTCTTATGTGCATATATAAAAACAGAAAATTAGAACAGGAAGTATTCACAGACATATAGAGTTTGCTGTGCTTAGAATGAGTATACAGTGGCTAACAGGAAAAGGTTCCATCTGCCTGTAAGATGTACTCAACGCTCTCGTGTTATAGACATGGTATTCGCTTTCATCCATCTCTTCCTAAGGTGGAATCTCACAGCAGCTTCCAAGTTTCTAATTTAATACAAACTTTATTTTCTCTTAGGTAGAAAAAGTTTAGAGTTTGTTAGTAGTTTTCAGTTTTCACTCCTGCTCTTTCCAAGCATTTTCATTAGCTAGAGCTCCTGTAGGCGCGGTTGAGACTTATTAGGGTTGCTTAACTGTTGTGGCATGTAACGTCTTTCCGTTTCACAAGAAGTTGTTGCTAAATAGAAGGGCACATTTGCTACACTGCATATAACTTGACTGGGTGTAATATTCATCACACAAACACCTTGAGAGTTAATGCTAAGGCATTTAATGTTTGAATTCAGTTCTGATACTGAATTTACACTCGTTTATATTATATTGTCTCCAGATATCGTCTCAGAACCACATCCGTCATAAATGTTTAATAGAGGAAAGTATAAATGATACATATTGTGTGCATGCCAAAGCAAAGGATAATTTTAATATGCTGTCTTGAGTTGCATTATACGACAAATATTTTATATAGTTTAATATATCCGACTCAATGTGTGGAGTATCTTATATTTATTATGCTTACTTTTCATCGTGTCATTGAGTTTTGGAGCACCCCTTTTTATGTGTCTGGTTTAATAAGGAACTGGTGAGGTGAGTTATAAAAATCATTACTGAAAAACGAAACCATCTGCCAAGAAAATAAATAAGGAAAGTAAATTCAAAATATTATTCACATAATAATGCAACTTCGGTTAGGACAGGGCCGATGGGAAAAACTTTAAGGATATTTTACACTTGGACATTTAAATACTTTAAAATATCTTCTCGCATAATATGCACGTGTCTTGAAATGCATGGACATGTATAAGAAAATCATAAAGTTAAAGTTAAGCATTACATTCACACGTACTTGTCACATTCTCTTTTTCGTTTTAAATACGAAAATATACTTAAGATAGTACACAGATATTAATATATACTCTACCTAAACTAAAGTGTATAATACATTACTGTAACATTCGCATTACATATAGATAGGCGGGATTTCAGATATAGAGGTACGCTTGACAAAATGTTAGAGCAGACATGCGTTCAATTTATACTCAAGTAGCACATAGTCAGTCATAGTGCTTTGGAGTAGTGGCTATTACCCGAGAAACTGTGTCTCATGATTGTGAGAAGTTTTTGTGAAAATGTTTCCTTTAAAGGGAAACGTCCTAACGCATATTACAATAAAGAGTAGAACATACGCAAAGGACTTTATTTCTCTTCGGTTCACTCTTTTCTTCTCTGGGCGCTTTTATTATGGGTATCTCCTCACTCACCATTGCATCAGCTAAGGTTTCCTTTCAGAAGAATAAGAGAAGCTATTTTATTTCTTGGTGGGTTTCTGGCCGGATTTACTCAAGTACATACATACACAGAGAAGAACATCGAACACGAGAATCAGTCCGCATTCAGCGCTGTACAGTTCATAGAATACATTGTAAATAGGGATCGACGTAACCAATCTAATATGATATAGGTAGGCTTAAGTTTGTGCCTCGTATGACATAGACACATCTTTACTTTATAATGTAATATTACAGCAGTGCATTTTGGTTTGTGCATGAGTTTGTCTACAGAAGGGCACTGCTCTGTACAGCAGAACAGAACAGGAAGGAAGATAATCGTAGTAGACGGAGCTTTCTTTTTATTCTTTCTTCTTGTAAATCCCCAAACAAAATAGCTCCACATACGAATGACTCTACTCACTTCACTTTGCATTATACCTAATTCTACTACCACAACTATATTGCATAGCTAATGTAATGCACAGCTCAAATCCTATTAAACTGCTTACATTGCTCGGCTCTTTTGGCTCGAATCTTCATTTTACAGCATCATTTATTGTATGTACACCAGTCAATTTTAACTCCAATGCCAATAATTTCCAGTAACTCCTAAACTCCCTTAAGAAAAACTACATCTAGTCACTAGTCTGTGGTCATTTCCCTCTTTCGTGCACGACGCCATTACTATCACAGAAAAACCTTTCTATTTAGTTTTAATATATTACCACTGTAGATTATCCACTGATCGGAATGTCTTTGGAGGGTTTGGTGTGCATGCTTAATAATTGCGTAGACATGATCAATTAATGAGAAGACAACTTTTCAGAAAACAATGGAAACTATTTTTATTATTTAAGGAGGGGTTCACTAATTGGAAAGTCCTGGAGAACCGAGTAACGAGGAGTAATAATAAGGCTTTCATTTTTGAAATCTACTCATATTTCTCTATCGAACCTGAAAGCCCGATTTAAAGTAAAAGGTCAAAATATGAAATTATTTGGAGTAGGAGAAACAGTGGAGAAATGCATTTCCATTTTTATTTCATCTGTAGAGAATGAAAACTCAAAAAAGCGATTTCAGGTTTGATAGATAATTTTTCCAAGTTTTTCTGATATTTTTTAGAGCAGTGATATTTTTCAAAGTCTTGGAATTTGGAAAATACGATTTTTCATGTAAATTTTGGGAAATGCTGCGAAAAAATTTGCGGTAATGAGAAAGACTACAAAGTTACAAATACCTAAATTTTAAAATTTTTGTCGCATTAAATATACTCTTCTTCGAAGTAATGAATTATGAAGCTGACCTTAATTTGTGGGCTGTATTATGTAGATAGATAACATCTTTTATGTGAAAGAAGGAATTATGTAGTAACTTTACAAACTTGATTACATGAGTATTGCTCCCGATACGTTTTGCTCCCCGGGAATTTTAGCTCCCCGCGTAGATTGCTCCCGCTTGGATTGCTCCCCGCGTGAGTAGCTCCCCTCGTTATTTGCTCTCCTCGTTATTTGCTCCCCTCGCTATTTACTCCCCTCCCCATCTGCTCCCCCTCAAAATTCTTTGACCTACAAACTTAATATTTTAGCGAATTATACCGAAACATGCTTCGAATTACTTTTAAATTCCAGAATAAAAATGTGTACATATGAACATTTAGTACTGACCAGGAAGGCTCCTTGTGTAAGCTGTACTATTTAGCCATGTACCCAATAGGACGTTCCATATGTGTATTTAGTACGTATGAAGAGAATAACAAAAGTAAAGAAAAGCTTTGTTCATCTTCTGCAACGTAAGGGTATTTTTCCTTCATGCCTGGGTTAAGTTTTTAGCCGAACTCGCGTCTCCTTTTCTTCCTCTAGCTTGACATTTTGTTATTAGGGTCACCATGTAGCTTAGACGAAAGATTTTAGAAACCTTGGGCTGTTTTGTCCTAGCTTTGTGAGTATTCATGAATCACTTATTTATATACCTATTCACATCTGTACAGAATTCTGTACTTAGCGTACGCTCTACTTTTACGTATGACCTTCTATAGCTGTAAACGCTTTCTTCAAATAAATTGTATTTATACATCTTTTTCATCCCAAAGTAAGCCCATTGCCTAATCTCAACCAATATCTAAAAATAATTTAAGTTCCAAAGCAGACCTAAATTGAGTTTCTAGGTTTATGTTTTTCTATTTCAATGTAATATTGAAAGGAACATATACAAGATGCATGCCTACTCATTTTTCACTTTATATAATTTATATAATTTAGTCCTATTTCATTTTTATTCATCTTTATTGGAATTTATTTTATGGTTGTGCTACTTAGTAGTTTGAATTTTATATTCCAAGAAAACAAAATAGCACTGCACAGAAATAGGTAAATGCAGTAATAATCTTTAGAATACTATTATTATCTTAATGTTTTGTACAGTAAAAGTTCTTAATGGAAACAGCTATTATATAATTTGCTTTTATTTTATCGCGTTTATTATATGTCACGTCTGCACATTAGTTAGCGCAGGTGTTATTGAGTAAACATTGCACAGAAAAATAAAGTTCATAGACTGATATTTATTTGTTCAATTGCAATCTGCAATTGCTAAAAATGCGTATTTTGTATACGTATTTATCGAGGATTTGTCACAGTATGGGTAACTTAAAATAGCCAAGGAAAGGTTAAACTTGAGTTTACAATTGCTGGTATAGTACAGTTTTTTGTGAGTTCTTTATTAACTGTGTTTATTTAACACAACGATATATATATGTACACATGTTAAAGTACCTATAATTCGTTAAGTTTGTACTTGGTAGTTAAGTATCCCGTAATTCAGTACAAAAGCTTATCGGATGACTTTCCTCCGACTTATTAAAAATAATTGTTCATTCAATATATTCTTTAACATTTCGTACTGAGATATGGATACACTGCTTACGTAACACTTATAATCATGTGGAACTACTAGAGATGTAAGGTAAACGATGTCAAACTTGTATAGAAGAATCAACACATGGTACAATGTTGGTAAGATGAAATTAATGAGGTCAGCATCATATAGGCGATAACTTTGAAGGATTTAGTAATCTTTATTTTCTTTCACAGTAAATGTATGAGTGTTCGAATAGACTGAGGATAAATGTGTTAGCAATACTTAGGCTACGCATGCAGTTGATAAGAGTGAAGGAGAAGGGAATGCAGACGCAGAGTATTGTGAGATAAGAATTCGTTTGGCTCGTTTGTTTGGATTTTGTCTTCCTCTGGTTTATAGGGTGATGATGTGATGACGATTGCTTCGTAGATCACATCACAATGCAAACAACTGGTATCATTTCATCTCATCTAACCGCATTTTATCCAGCACTGCAAGACACATTCCGTCGTCAT
This sequence comes from Yoshiicerus persimilis, assembly GCA_020352615.2. Classification (NCBI taxonomy): domain Eukaryota; kingdom Metazoa; phylum Arthropoda; class Collembola; order Entomobryomorpha; family Tomoceridae; genus Yoshiicerus; species Yoshiicerus persimilis. Next base: position 33,535,107 of record CM036940.2, on the reverse strand, counting down.
TTATAACAACAAGATTGGTTAAGCAAGAAAAGGCCTAGCTGTAATAAACAGGCGGCAGACTATTCTTATCATGTAAATGATATGTTTGATTTGTTTACAATGAATGAGATTGGACAAGCTATATTACAAGATTTTAACTCCCTAGATACACATTAACAGTTAGATGAACGTAAAGATCCCTTCTATTTACGTTTTATTGTAATACGAGACAGTTCATCTGAATTCCTTACTGATCCTTCTTTCTTAGGAGCTACTTCCTCAGCAAACTTAATTTTTTATGTATATTGTGTTTATTTAGTTCTGAAAAGGGCAAAATATGTTTTTATGTACACTTTTGTGGATTTATTGCCAGCGGATGATCAACGCGACGCAAGTGTTACTAAATACGAAGAATTTTCCACATGAGTAATTTTTGTCGCCTCTTTTTCCTGTCGTCGTTATTTTCAATTTCAATCCAATGTCTCATTTTTAATAACTTCCAAGGTTTGTGTATAAATTCGTGTACCAGGAATTCTGTTATTTATGTATAACTGGATTACCTTGTCAAGATAAAGGAATACATAAATACATAATTCTCCCAGCACTGAATGACATACTTTGTGATACACTTTTTCCCTATTGCGCCGACATTTCGCTAAAGCTATCCTCTACACAAGCAATAATATGTTTAATTTCAACACAGACTGTAAATAATACCTGTCAGAAAAGCAGTTGGTGTTGGGTAGTCATAAACATTAGTGGATCGCAAGGGTGTATCTACTATGGTGCATAGCTGTGAATCACATCTCTTACTTCTCTACTTGTAGAATGAAGAAGGAAAGAGTAATGAAAGAAAAGAGCAGTACGATACAATAAGATGTATACTTGATTTTTATTTCTCTTTCCACTCCCTTTGTTTTCTAAGTTGCTCATGGCTCAGATGACACGGAGAGAAAAGCACACGGAGAAAATAGCAAACTCATATTTACTTTGCCTGGGAGATTTTTCTTTTTATTGAATTAAGTTTCCCAGTACTGCCTAAATTGTAAGTCCGAGTGGGGCATGCAACACTAAAGTTGGTTTAGCTCCCATTAACTCAGTCGGACTTGGGAGGAAATCATTATTTTTTCATACATTTTCCTCACCCTTCCATTATTATTGCAATAGCAAAGGTCCCTTCTTAGTTTCCTTAAGTTTCTTTATTCTAACATCTCTGGTTATACCATATATAAGACCCTTTTCTTATCAATGAATTTCCTTATACCTTCTTTTCATTATACTTACAAAGTGCAGTTTTGTTTTTCACATTATCTAGCTGTCTTATAATGTTATTTGTCTGCCTGAACTAAAGTAAACCAAACCAGAGTTGAATTACAAACACTATCCAGTATTAATCTAAATAATGTATGGAATTCTGGAGAAACCTCCATTTTATTGCGTTTTCCTTTCCACGCTTTTAAACGCACTCACTCAGGTTATTTATCCGAATCAGCTCGCGTATCTTGTTCCATTGAAAAGAAAACAAGCTTTGAGTGAAATAAGTTTTATTCCTTTATCTCTAACCCTTTAACTATCTCGGCAGTAAAATAGGAATTATAGGTGTGGAATTGAAATTTAGATAGATGCTCCCATTTTATTATAGTAAAGGCGAACCTTATGGTAGAAGAAAGTCCACAGTAACTGGAGATGCCTATTATTCGTCTGCTAATAAAACTAATAGTTACTTACTACGGTATAGCAGTTGCCAAACTAATGTTTTAGAGAAAGAAACCGGTTCAAGTTGCGTTTTAGTAGATGTTTTTCTCTTGTCGTTAGAATTACATTTACGTTCGCAAAGCCTTTTTCTTCCTGTATAAGTAGGGATGCTTGCTGGGCCATGATTCTTGTACTATTTCAATCCGAATGGAATTAAGTGTGAAAGTGCGAGTTGTGTGAAATTGAATGTGATTTCAGATTTCCTTCTCTCTTCTTCAAGTTATTCACATTCTCTCACCCAGACACATATATAGTTTCCGTTATGTAAGAATGGAAAGGGACTTACATTAGTAGGTATAAATCTTTTGGTATTAGACTCCTATCTCTACATGGGAAACTTGCTTCATAGTAAAGGGATTAAATTGATCTCTGACATTTACAAAGGAAGGAGGGAAGACATGAGCTGCCCAGCCTGTTGGATAGGATAAGGGTTAACTATTCTACTATGTGTGCTATTCTCTTCTACAGGGTCTTCTTTACAATTACAAATACTAATACACCACGCATTAGTATATTCCTATGAACAATACAAATGTGATAAAGTTACAGTTCCTTGAGTGCATACATTAATGATCACTCCTAAGTATACAAACTACATCTTAAAGATTACTGAATTTGAATAGCAATCTGTCTTTAAGATTAAGTACCCCTTCAAAAACTGTTTAGTATATTGAACCAAATTATAATCAAAATATTAGATTCATTTTAAAACTGTATTGTTGTTAAACATGGATCTACTCATTTATTTTTGTCGTTGTATTTAATTACATCAATTTTTAGTTTTTAATTAAGAAAAATAACAATAAAATGTCCAGCAACTACAGGGAAATTAAAATATCTTGTGCGTTAGAAAAGAATAAAAACATTATTATCATAAGAATAAAGACTATCATTTGTTTTTGCTTGTGTGGTCCTTCTACCTACTTATATAATACTAATCGTAAGTACACAGAAGGGGAAGAGAGGTTTGACGAAGCGATCACTTGACGGTTGGAAAATTCTTACTCTTAGTACATATTGGTGTCAACTTAGCTTTAATGCACGCATTCTTACACAAGCTGACAGTTTGTCATTTTCTCTTTTGAAGTGAAGTGAAAAAGGACAACTCTTCATCATGAGAGGAGAGAATGAGGGGAATATCATCCTCCATAAGTCCGCTTTAGCATGTTTGGCTAAAATAATTTTAACTAGACGTGATAGATAGGATCAATGTACTTATATGCACTTCGTACATTAGCATCAAAGTTTCTTACCCTTACCTCCCATTATCCTTTACTGAACATAATATTATAATGATTAATTCTCTGCGTTTAGGAAGTTTTCAGAAGTTTTACAAAAGGGATTGGGGATTGTTTAAGTTATCATGTTAAATTACATGTTTTTACAAATACCTGAATTGCAGTATCATGTAAATATGCTATTTTTAAAATACAATAGCGTAATTTTAATGTGTATGTACATGTAACTATTCGTAGACATAAAATACAACAGTCAGAAGTATAGAAAACATTTAGATTTATTGTGTCGTTGTAACTTGTTCATATACAAAATTCATCTGTGAGACTTATGAGCATATCTGCGGGCAAAGAGATATTACAAGTACAGATATAAAATTACGCATTTCATATATGTATAGTGGCATAACAAAGGAAATTGTGTGATGTTTCATGCGTAAAGTATCGTGCGTGCCTTTCCAAAGAAACTTGTGCTTTCCCGTAGTAAAATTAAGTTTCGTGTAGTATGAAATGAGAAGAGAAAATAAAATGTGATGTCCAAGAAACAAGTAGAAGTGACATAAGTGCTATACCAGTGAGTATCTTTGAAGTGCAAAGTTGTGCGTAGTTGTATTCTGCGAGTAAAATAATGAATTACTGCTGAAGTTACTACAGCGTAGTATGCTTCAGTGGTACTAAACGTTTCAAATGATGGTTGACAGAACGCAACAGCAGATAAGTAGTTAGTACGCTCATACATAACACGATATACTAGAGTAGTGAATCTTTTGGACTATGTTTATTAGAGAATGTAACGTATTTTGACTTATTTAAAGGCATAGAAAGTATTTTTAGGTATAGAAAAAGGATAAAGAGAAGCCAAGTAGTGAATTGAAGTGAGCAGTGTTATTATAGATATTTAGAGAGCAAGGATGCTAAAGAGATGCTAGTTAAGAGATGAAGCTGTGCAATAATGTGATATGGTAGGAGTATAAGGGTAGGTTTTGTACACAGAGCAGTGGGATGACAGTGCAGTGGCTGTAGTTAAGTAAAGTATAAGCTGAGATAAACTCTTTGGTGAAGGCAAAGGCAGAATAATGGGACGGAACTAAACACAAGTTCTACTAAAGTTGGCTCTGGTCTAAATGATCGTCATTTGATGCTCAGTTGAGCCTCTAATCATGACTGTATCGTGTTTCACAAGTTGAGTCGTAGCCAAATAACTTTACAGAATACTCTATCTGTCTCATAGTCTCATCTCACATTCAGATACACATAAACATGACGCGTGCTTTGTTCAGTTCGCTTCAGTTCAGTCCTAGATTCCTCTGCACTCAAACTATTGTGCTCCGCTCTGCTTTTTAATGCATGTGGGAAGTGGGAGTACGTACTATAGCTCTGTGTTTGTCATACCACTCTTTATCTACAAGTAAGGATCTTCTACGTCCATTAACTTGTCGTTAGTCATTTAATTTAGATAATGAGTTCTGAATAGACAAAGAACTCCTACTATCACTTTATCTTCATCTACTCCCTGTATATGCAGATTTTAGGAACTGTTCAGTTTAGCACATCTCATATAATGCAATCGAGTTTGTTGTGTACTTTGCAGTATATTTGTGCTAGTATATTTGTGCTCTGAACAACCTAAGTGGACCTGACTACACTAAAGATATGATATCCACACTACAGTGGTTCACTACATTTGCGTAGATATATTCTATAGGGTAAATATTTTACAGAAGTACAAACAAAATTTTTTATTATGGTAAAAGTTCCGTAATTTAACTTTGAAAAGTGTACGGTTCAAATAAAGGGGAAACAGTTAAGACAAATTGCTACTACAAAACTGTGATCATGCAGAAAGATGTATTGAGTTACAGTAGAATGAATGTCAAGTAAATGTATTGCATGTTATAACTTATAAGAGCAAAAAATAGGCAAACTAAAAATACATAATTTGGTTTGGATTGAGTCTTTCTTTTTTGCATTGCGTACTGTAGTTGTAGAAAAAGATGAAAAAATGAGATTCTATGGATAGATAATATGCTTGCACCTATTTACTATGCTGAAAAATACGTCAAACCCTTTTCTTGTGAATATTTCTTTGAATGAAATTATTCATGACAGCTTAGGTAGCAAGTACAGATATAAAGATACATGTTATCTTGTATTGCATAACCTGACGGTTTAATATTGTAATGGTTTTAACAGTGTTTACAGTTGCATTATACTAGGTGGGAGATATAGGGGCTATAAATCTAAATCCATAGATTTGTGTAAGATTTATAAAAGGAATGGAGTATGAAAGAATAATTTTTGAGAGGCTGAGTGAATTGACTTTAGTTGACTGGTTGTGTGAGTAAGTGCGTTGAGTCTTGAGTCTGCAGTAGCGAGTCGATCGATCAAAAGTAAACGGTAGGAAAACCAAAGCAAACCGAGCTTGTCACTCTGAGCTGAGTAAATAGAAAAGCTCAAGTTTATAATCCAACTTTCCATAAAAATACTACTCCTTTACATTCAACTATTTGCCTTTCTTTTCCATGCTCTTTCATGGAAAAAGTCTAATCTACATTTTTCCAAATGTGTCTATCTAGTGTAATACAGGGAGCTAAGAGCTAAGTAATAGTTTTTCATAGAAATACAGCGCTACCGACAGACACACACCAACAAGCAGCATGACACAATGCATGGAGCAAATTCAATGGAAGCAGAACCATACGGAGAGTGAGCGAGTTGACGTGAAGCTTTTTTATCCCATCATATAAATGTTTCCACTTGAACAACTTTTTTAGCATTTCAATTCAATTCAAGATATATATTTGCATTCATTCTTTCCAGTGTGTGTACTTTATGCGCGGAGCGGATTTCACTTCAATATACAAAATATAAGTTTGTTTTGCTCTGCATTACTGCACAGAAAAGACAGTTCGGGTAAGGAAGAGGGACTGCTGGCTTCAGTACTTAGGCACGACAGAGTGTATTTAAATGCCTAAAACTTTTCTAAGTTTCTGGCTCATGTCTTATTTAATTCGAATGTCTCCCATTCAGGACACATGTGCTCACATCTGTCTTTCTCTGTGTCAGTCAATAGAAATAAATCAACTTTATTCAATGTAGCTTACCTTACTTAACCCAAAGTTTAAGTCGAAGGACACATCTCCATTTATATAGATCTTATCCCTTCCCATTCTATTCAATTATCTTCCATTCACCTTTGGGCATTGTTTGCTTTTCTTTTGTGTCCTGTTTTACTTTATTCGTCTTTATTGCACCAGCTAAGATTCTCCAGATAGCCAAACTTACTCTCCTAAACTTATATTTACCTTACTATTTCAAATAAAGAAGCTTATTAGAGTCAAATCACATTTCTCATATCTGCAAACAATCTTTCATATTCCTTATTCCAGACACAACTCTTTCAGTAAATACATCGCCCTTATCACAAACATAAAAGCAACTTTCTCCTTTTGTCACAAACTCCTGCTCTCTCTCCCTCTAATTAATTTTAGACTTATGAGCTTTCACCCAAACAAATCATTTATTTTATAACCAGATCATACATACGTCAACCAAATCACACTCATATTTTCTCAACTATATTAAACTCTAAATAAAACATTCTTTGTACTTTCCAAATATTAATACCAGTATATTACAGGAAGTACAAAGGGAAAGACGTTCGTGCAACTACTCATGCATCGTTTCTTATAAGGTATTTCAAAGGACCTAAATAGTTCATGGCATTGTGTTATTCTTTATACAGACAGGATTATCAGTCTTACGAACTAATAAAAGCAAACTGCATACAATTAATTTCCTTGAACATTCACAAAGTCTTTACTACGTATCTGTTCTTAATGCACTTCTTTCTTCTAATTCCCAGTTTCTTACTTGTGTACGGTTATCTGAATGAACACAAACTAACTGATCACTGATTTTGATTCTCTAACTTTTCCGTCCTTCTATCTGCTTATTAATGTATTGAGAGCATATTTAATAAAAATATAAAAAATTTAATTGGACTCTGAGTTGCACAATTGATATTATTTTATTAAAGATTAGTACAACATTATTTTACCATTAGGAACAATTCTGAGTTCTCAATTCATTTCTGGGTAATAATACCTTTGCCCAATATAAGTATTTCCTTGTAATAATAATCAATTTGGTGTAGCCAAGTTAATCCGGTGAAGCCTTCTTTTGTAGGTAGTATGTGCATGTAAACTGAGGGACAGAGGCAATTTTGTTTTTGCATACATGCTCAAACGTGGAAAAATTGACTCACAGCATGCGACTCTGAGCAGTTATCCGTACTCTGCTCTACAAATATGTCTTTTCTTTTCTTTGTGGGCAAGTCATTGCTATAGAAAATTGAAGGTGCATTGAATTGAAATTCATGTAAGATGAAATGTTTCTCGAGAGAGAGCTACAAGTATGAAGTATGGATGGGCGAATCTATTATGCATTATCTGTGAGTAGACTTTACGCATACTGTAAAGTTATTGCATTGAATTTCCAGAGTAGAATAGAAACTTTAAGCTCTTTTTCCCACTTCATGCTAATAGCACTATCTGCATTCATACTACTACTCTCTTCCTGAATATACAATTGCACGTTCATATATATCACAAATATCTATTTGCATCCATAGGTGGGTAGAACTAGAGAAGACCACAGAATTCTCTATAGTAAAGTGAGACAGTAGCAATGTGAAGTACATTGAAATGCGGATAGATAGAATTTGCTAAAGTTGTAGTTGTACCAAGGTAGTATATAAATTGTGCCAAAGTTCGTGTTCCAGTGTGATATATGAGATTTTGTAATAGTATATTGTATACCAGGTAGAGAGATATGAGGGAAGTTCTATATTCATTTCTCTTTTGTAGTAGTTACAGTGTGTTTGTAGACGTATCAGTGATTTCAGTCCGGCTCCAGTGGTTCCTTTAGTTTAGTCAGATGCGGTGGTTGGTTTGTGTTGTCCTATATGTGAGTGCAAATGTAATAGGGAAACTATTATTGGAAGTAGATATTTTGGAGGAATACGTAGACTCCAAAATGTATAGTCTGTGTCAGTAAGTCTATTCTGTTGTAATATAACAAAGAGAAACTATCGATTTCAATTAGACCAGTGAAAGTTTCTTATCTCGTCCCGTCTTCGTTGTCCTTTATCCGTTCCTCCAGTGCTTCAACAAAACTCTCTTCCTATTCTTTCCTTTCTCAATAATATAATATACAAGTATATTACATCCGTTGCTAGTATTACGTAACTAGAAACATTTCTAGCATACACTATTGTATGTACACATATCCGTCCATATTCGCTTCGTCTGCATGGCTTATACCGTTTTGCAGTAGTGATCGGTATATGAATGTAGTTAGGAAATAATACCTAGTAGGATGGAGTTAGTAGGATATTATATATAGTATGTATTAGGTATTTACGGACACAGGCCCCACTATTTTGGTCGCTCTCTCTGTTTTCTCTCTCTGTTGAGCTGGAACTCCATAAATTCCTTTGTGTATAGAAAATTTAGGATTTAACAATTTGGAACGGTTGGGAAATCGGATTTTGCATTCCGTACTACTAAATGTGAAAAAAGGGATGTACGTTGTTAAAAGGGAAAATCAATTCCGCCAGCTGATTTGCTTTATTAAATTATCAATTTACTGGGTATTATTACGTATCCAACTCTGCCTCTTGGGTTTTGCTTCAAAATTAATTTCTTTTTTCATCTTTTTAGCTATCCCTGTGTACTAATTGCTACCAACACGCGTGCTTACTTTTAGGCGAGAAAAATGCTTTTGTAGACGCTTATGTAGTGGTAGGCAATTATTCTGCATTTAACAATGAAATGAAATCTTTGTAGACATAAATTATAAACCACTTGTGTATACTGATGCAATGATATTTTGTATATTTTCAGGAGAAAGAAAAACTAAGGAGTTAAATGAGAAGTTAATAGCCGACAATCGGAAGTATACTTTCTACCCAAGAAAAGGCGAAACTTGATTCATTGGACGGCGGGAAGAGGAAAGAGTCCATTAAATATCTCGCCAAACATTCCTTACTTTTCTTGAGTTATGTAAGTGATGTACATATACTATTTAGTAGTGGCAGTACATAGACACAGAAGCTTATCTATCTGCGGTAAGTGGTTACTCTGACTATATATCACACGATGCTTATAAGGAAAGGACATACTACTTAAAAGTAACACGCATAGAATGCTCAGGAAGGAAGACAAGACAGAAAGGAAGGAAGTCAGAGAAAAGAAAATAGGAAAAAGTGAAATTCCCTCCATTTAACAAGATACTGTAAGACTATGAAACTGGCAGGGCTATGTCAGAACGAATCAAAGGGGTCTACACGTTGTTTTCAAGAGTTTTACAGGTTTAATATTTGAAATAGAATGAAAGGATCACACATACGCATGGATACACAATACTACTTGCTACTACTGTAATGGGTTTGGGATTTATATATACATTGCACAAGTATACCAGGGATAGAGAACCATTTTGTAAGTCGTACTTAAGCACTAGTGGTTATATCACAAGTGAGGCTTTTGTCCTGTGAGTTGTGCGGTCTGATCTGCTTTGGCTTGCCAGAGAATTTTCTATGTTCTTTTCTGTCTGAGAAAAAAATAAGAACCAATTGATCATTTCCTCATTCGGATTTGGCCCAGACAGTTGGGCTGCCATACCAGTCCAGAACAGAACAGTCCAGAACGGACTAATTCTATAGCGAGACGCAATGTGATGAGAAATAAAGATACGATTCGACTTGAGCTTCAATTGCCTTTACAAGACTACATACATGGAACTCTATTCAATCTCATGTTCATCGAAACGGATCAGTTCACCATCAAACCAGACTACACTATAATACTTGGACACACCGTAAATTCTCTGAACTGTCTTTTGATATTGTTAAAGAAATGCAAAAGAATACCTAAAGAGTCGGTAGTCAACATATTATGGACATCTTTTATTTCGCTACCAAGGAATTATAGATTTGGCTATTTAGTGGTAGATAGAAAATACAATTTAGAAATATTTGCAAGCATTATAACCAGTTTTAACAGCAAATGGATTTTACGGTACAGAAATGTAAATAAGTGGGTGTAGGCTGCATAAGCTGACATTCTTATATGTAGTTCTGCAAATGTAGTTTATAATGATGCCAAAATTCGTCACCTAATTGAACAAAGGTTGAGAAATATTATTGTGTATGGCTATTCTAACCTAGATGAACAGTTAACCTTGTGAGGAAACTGTATTGCATAAAGAAGCACGCTCCGATGAAAACATCATTTATTTGTTAGTTTGTGGTGTACATTGTGTTACTGAAGCCTGAGGGCAAGTCAACGAATGCCACAAGCATTGACAGGAAGAAAAACGTCTTTTTCTGTTTTACTTTTCCATTTCCTGTGTATGTTCCGTGCGTTCGGTAAATCAAAATTTCTGTAGAGGTATTTTATGATCACGTATGTGTTGTAGACAGGAAATGGGATCCAGGGGGCAATTGGAAGTTGACATTCTCTAAAGATATTGATTTACTGTGTACTTATGGACAAACATAAATAGTAGCATGTGTATTAATGCTGCTCCATAGATTTATGTATGCTGTATATGCACAAAAGACTTCCCAATCTATTGTGTCTTTAAAAATTTCAGGTCCTTACGTATCAGACTGTCAATTATAAGGAATGTGTGTCTTTATATGCAAAAAGTTACATTTACCGTCTAGGTAGCACCAAAGGTATACACATAGCATGTTTTATATTCCAAATATGCAAAGTACGGAGGTGCTTTCATTAGTACAAAACTATCGTAGTGAGCTGATTTTTAGGAGAAAATTAAGCCTTTAAATATGAGACGTTTTCTTGAGTGTTTTATCTGTAGTATTCCGTCAACACTATTTGAAGTGATGAAGCATTCAATTCAGCTCAAAGAATTTTACTATTTAAAGAAAGTTTTTCAGTAGTCTTTTTATGGATGGATATCTGCTACCTACTAATATAGAGCTGTGAGGAAAGGATCAATAAATATCAAAAGAGGCTAGACTGAATTTAATAAAGGAAGGGAGAAAGTCTCGAGAAAAGTGCATAGTATACAATTAATAACACTTCGTTAATGAAGTTTATACCACACTCTTCGTCTATCTCTATTAAGTTCGTAATTGAGTCAATAAGTAATTTCTTAACAACTGTAGATACTTTTACTAAAATGCATCTGAGATATAAGATGTACTCATTTTATTTATGCATAACACAATAAGTATAGAAGGGTAGTATTTTAATTATATAGAAAATACTGATGAATTTGAAAATTAGCAGAGCTTATCACGGCAGTAAATTTCTTCTTAGAACATAACACGGAGGGAAAATAGCACCGTGAAATAAAGTTAATTCAGTGCGTCTACGATTACATAGAGGAAATCAGATCAGATGGCATGGCAGCGTCGTTTCCTCCGTGAACTTTAATGCTTACGCTTTCTCTCATCTTGCTTCAATTCCAAGCATTCGGTTCAAACGAGAGAAAGGGCTTAAATATACTACTACGCAGTTGGGCAGAAAGTCTATGTACGTTCTCTGAAAGGAGAAAACGGAAGAAAGGTCTATTCAATTGTACATAAAATAAATAGACAGTGGAAGTTAGGCTGTATATCCCTTAGTCTCTATAGAAGCTCGTATGTGAAACATATTACATAAGTTATACCTATGAACAAGTTCCAACTAAATGCATGGAAATAAATTTACTATTAGTTCTTAGACCCATAGGTGGAGAAAAAGTACCTACACGTATAGATCGTTGGTAGGTATTTTAACGCAAGTGAGTTTGTACCTACTTAACGTAACGCATGGAGAACAGAGCAGGAGTATAGGGAAGCAAATGAAAGTATGGGGAAAGTTTAAGTAAAAGAGCAAAGGACGAGGCTGGGAAGTAAGGAAAGGAGTTTGGCAAGGGAAATGGAAATTCTCTTGGTAGCTCATCTATCTAACTCTCCATCCATCCTTTTACATCTCTCCATCTGCAGTGAAATGAAATGAGTCGTCGCTCCTCTATGCCTTATATTACTATTTCTATACAATTCACTGACAAAACCCACTTTCTTCCAGTTCACATTCTATAGGCTACATATATTTAGTAAGGATATACTTAGTCCACATTTAACATCTTGTAGTATACATATAAATATCCCTGCATGGAACTGTGAACTGATTGTAAGTGAGACTAAGTACAGCAGAGCAAGAATCCTCATGTTAGCTTTTAGTTAAATATCTGACATGACGAGCACCACCACCATAATATATTTCAACTGTATAATATCCCTATTTAGTGTGTATCTTATGTACAGTATTCCTATTCTTTGTTTCAAGACTTGTCTACATTTTAAGCTAATAAAAAGCTACCTACCCATCCATAGACACACAACCCCAGACTCTTTCTATACCATTTTATTTGTACATATATCATCTTTCATGTTATATTTTCTCCTGGTGAGTATAAACTCGCATCATAAGTTTGCTTTCCAGGACTGCCTTTTCCTGTTATTTATAATGCTGCGTGGTTTCGTTGAATTTCGCTCTTGTACCATACTATTCTCCATTTATATTTTCACAGACATGTCTAAATTTACCACATCATGCATGTCGACTATGCACAAGCACAGCATAAGCAAAGCATTGAAAATAATTGACTTTCTTGGCTAGACAAGCTTGACAGATAGAATTACACCGGTAAATACTATCACATAACGTCGCACTATAAATATGAAATTCGATGCAGACATATTAGATGAAATTCTTCGACGTTATTCCAACAACCAAACTAGCTGTATAGGTACATAGTACAATTGCCCTTGTCTCGTCTCGTTCGCTTTCATCTGCTTTATTCTCGTTCGGAGTAGAACAGATGAAATCCTGATGTCTTGACTAAGAGTACCTTATGGATGCATAACTGTATAAGAACTTCAAAAGAAAACCGTGGTTCTTTTATTTGTGCATAAATGGAAAAAATATAAGCGCACCAATAAAATCTATACCCAGAAGGTTGTCTTTATGGCTCGTTATGGTTATTTTTACATGGAGTTGTAGGAATTGTCAATCTCTGCTTGTAGAACAAATATTATGAGCATGTATCTACACACTTTTGAAAACAAAACATTTTACATAGAAAAATTAAATAAGGATACTAAACCAAGTGAAATTGGGGAAATGATAAGCTTTTATAATTTAAATGGCTAAAAGTATGTTTTAGCAATGATAACTAGAGAGAAGGACTGTAGACTTGAAGTATAGTTTGGGTGGAAAGTTTTTCTTTTTATTTAAGAAAGGAAGAGAGAACGCTTGTCTGGGCAATGAAAAGACTGAGACTAGAGTCTATATTTAATGATAGGATTGTGATTTTGAGATTCTGTGTCTCTATCCAGCTTTTATTTTTCCTTCTTGCTTCTCCTCAGTCATTTTATTCTTTCTCTTTCTTTATTTGGTTTGGTTGGTTCTGGCTGCTCCCTTTGGGGGAATAGAGAATTTAATGCTTCTCTTCTCTACTTAACCGAGTACTGGAAAGTATCAGCATGTACAGAATATTATCTATACTGTGACTATGGTGTGACACAATGGACGGAGAAAGAACTCCTTTAGCCATGAACACAGAATATTTGCCATTTTCTTTTAGAGAGATACTTACCAGGCAGCCTAGTGTGGATATATCGGGAAGAAGTGCATTTAGTTCACTTCAGTTTGGATTTTCGATTGGTTTGGTTTGGTGTTGTTGTTTAGGTAGATAGATAGGTTGTCTCACAGTCACTTTCTTGCTTCAGTAGTGTCGTGAGGGGGGAAGAGAGAGAAATCACTAGATACAAGGAAGAAAAGAGTGGGTGATATTTGCCTGGCTCTAAGAATTCAGTTTGGGATGACACAACACAGAAGAGAACACACATACAGTTCCTTTTCACTCCTTTTGTTCTTGTCTTTTTCTTCTTTTCCAAAGATCGGAATCTAACGACCAAGTTGAAGTCAAAGTCAACTCAAGTCAACGAAAGAGTGTGTACCACCATTGCATTGTCTTCGTCCCCGCCCTACTTTTTCCATTCTTTTCTATGGCATCAAGGAAAACTGATGCTGATCTATATAACACGACGACTGGAATGTATCTAGTAAGTATAATAACGTATCAACGATGTTACTTACATATTTATAGACTTTATACTGTTATACAAATAATACTACATCAGTGTGTGAGTCTAATGCTCCCTCCGACAGACTCCTGGTAAATACTTATTGTTACTACCAGAGAAAAAGTAGAGAAGGAAAGAGAAAAATATAGTAATTCCAAGCCATCACGTTTCCACAATCCTAACAGACACTTTTTTCTCTCTTCGTCGCTCTTCAACCAGCTTCCCTGTAGTTTACTTTCCCTACTTTCCTCCCGTACTCTTCACTCACTTTTCCAAGATATCTCCCTTTTGTTTTTCCCACTGTACGATAAGATTTTCCTACTTTTATTTGCTGTTCTACCTATATATGTCTCTCTACTATATTTGTGCATTAGGATACTTCGATTACCAATAAAATCTTATATGTGCATATACTATACCCATACCAAAAGTTATTATATCTCTCAAAGAACATTTATTATATTCAAACTGAGTTTTATCGCGTAATATTGCAACGTTTGCATAATAATGGACAAATTCCCATATCCAAACCATACAGGGTGTCCACGAAATGTAAGGCTACACTTAGACCAGTTAGACCACAAATATCGGAGGAACGGGCAAAGGTTAGCTAAACACGATTTCCATTATTCGAAAGAACACATAAATAGAAGTTGATGAGAATTTGGTTTCATCTAAACTGGTCGGCGTTTACTAGGTCAAAGGTCGTGCTGAATAAAAACCTCCTAAAGCATTGCTATATGATGGATACTTTAACCAAAAATATCAAAAGAAGGGGTAAAGATAACTGAACGCGGTGTACACAATTTTGACAAAATTTAAAAATTGACGGCACAAAACTTCATTAAAATTGTTTGACGTGTAATAGGCCAAAGGTAGCGCTGAAAAAGGCTGCCAAAACCTTGGTTAAAATCCTTTTTATTTCTTAAGCTTTTGGGATTATTCCTGGCTTTAAAATAATTTTAATGGTCAAAAGTTCTTTTGAGCTAAGTTTTGCATCACAAAAATGCCAGCGGGAACCAAAATTCAAAAAAAGACAGAAAAATTGACTAACCCATGGTACGATGGAAAATAAAAGTCACTATGATGCCAAACCTAGCTCAAAGGAATTTTTAACCATCAAAATTATTGTAAAGCTAGAAATAGGCGTAGTATACTGAAAACAAAAAATGATTTTTAGCAATGTTTTTGGTATTTTTCATTCAGCGCGACCTTTAACCTAGTAAACATCGACTAGTTTTGACGAAACCAAAGTCTCATCAATTTCTATTTTTGTACTCTTTTGAATGATGTACGCCGCGTTTAGCTATCTTTGTCCGTTCCTGAGATATTTTTGGTCAAAGTGTGACCGTATATTTCGTGGACACCCGTTATCTTGTCAAGTTTCGGTAAATATCCTTAGGAAAAGCATACAAAAAGTATATAAAGTACGGCTATACTCATAGGAAGTTCACACTCCACAGATATGCATATCTTTGCAGTCTACATGCATCTGCAGATGTAAACAAAAATTCATAGCGAGAACAAGAAATGTGGTAGTACAGGAATGTTCTATTTGGATATATGATCTGATAGTGATAGTGCCTAGGTACTACGTTGCACAGACTGAACTTCCCAAATGTACATACATTGAATGTAAGTGTCATTATTTGAATGATAATGACTTGTAAGATGTAAGAAGACATGCAGATAACGGTAGGACATCACATTAGCTCTATCATTATCTATTACACAGTGTATATTATAGAGTGTGTTAATTTCCCACAAATAAGGAGAAAGGAAGACACTGAGTTATTGTGGTCTCGTTTCGGAGATCTGATTTAGTTAGTCATTCCTCTCACCCACTTGGCCAAATGCACTATGGACTTTACTCAGTAATGTAGGTACGTGGTATATTGTACCAAGGAAAGATAAACATAAGATAGCCTCACTTACTGCAAAACACTCTGACTGCAATGGCAGCTATTTCAATGGAACAAAAACAACCCACTAGGGTTATCATTTTACTTTGCTGTGGTTTCCTTTGATTTCGTATAGTGCTTCCTCTCTCCACTGTTAATATTGCAATAGCCTAATAGCGTCGCAATGTTGCTGCAGTTAGCGCAGTAGTGATTACTCTTCGGTGCCTAATTGTATTTTTTATTCGTATTAAAAAGCTGCAAGATTTGCAAATAATTATTTATGGTTAGTCCAACAATGAGTGATGGTTTCATAATTACTTACCTAGGTTTTGTGCTTAT
The DNA here is from genome assembly GCA_020352615.2 of Yoshiicerus persimilis. Classification (NCBI taxonomy): domain Eukaryota; kingdom Metazoa; phylum Arthropoda; class Collembola; order Entomobryomorpha; family Tomoceridae; genus Yoshiicerus; species Yoshiicerus persimilis. The sequence goes on along the minus strand of CM036940.2, from coordinate 33,518,731 downwards.
AGTGAGTTCACATCACATTGATCACATAACCGAGCCCAGCCCAAACAAATATAGTATATTTGTGGTAATTAGAGTAAAAAAGCTTTCTGTAGAATTAGAATTGTATGTGGAATGTAAAGAGAAATGAGAATTACATTCGTCTTCGGAGGTGGACACTCATTCACGGTTTTAAGTCAGGTTCGCTGAGCCGAGTCAGTTTGAAATGAAAGGATGGATACCATTGTTTATTCTCGGCTATTTTCCCTTGATTCGTAACAAATGAGTTGGGCCGTGGAATGGCAGTGTGAATTATTTAAACGTAAAAGGGAAGATGTGGATGAACGGAGGAGAACAGCAAGCATATGAGAATGGCGCCCGTATTTCTATTTCTCTCTTTAGAAAACATAACATTGCAAAATAATGGAAAGCGAATGGAAGCAGAACTGAACTGAATGGAAGTAGTAATTAATTCGAGACGAGTTTTAACTCTCCTCTCCTCCACTCTTCCATCCTCTCTTGTCCTCTAATGCCTACTCTACAGATAATACGTGGACCTAAAGAATAATACAGATAAAGGGTGCTCTACTATTGTATGTACCTTTTACTCAGAGTGCCTGTTTGGTATGTTTACTCTTATATTGCAACATGGAACACTGAGGGAGCATAGATATAGGGGGATCTATCTACATTAAGTGTGTCCTAATCTGAATCTCTTTCAAACTCTGCTACCTCCGCTAAAATATATTATTCCACAGTTAGAAGCGAAATTCACGTTTAATTTCGCCGTATCTACTACACGCCTGTCTCTCAATTAGTGTACCTATGCGGTTGGCTTAAGTTTATTAACAGAAAAATGGTGCGCCGTGAGATGACTTCAAAAGTTCAGATGAAAATCTAGCAAAGCTACCACTTTCGAATTTTTCCATTATTAACATTATAGTAATTTCAAGGAGAATTCCGCAGATAAAAGATAAAAGTGTTATAGTTCTGTGTAGGTAGGCAACGTTCGACTTTCAGAAATGAGAAAGACTCCTGTAATGTTTCCCTATTTACGTTCGCGGAATAAGCCAGCATAAAAAAGTAAAGTCCTTTCTGGATTTGGTTCGTTCATTGGTTCGCCTGAGATTGACTTGCCTTAACTTGAAAAACTGCGTAAGCTATTTCCTCTTTTATTAGCAATAGTAGTTCTATATAGAAAATTGTTACTGCAACGATTCTTTTTGATTACCCCAACCAACCCATCAAACACAATTAAACAGTGCTTTAGTCTTTAATATGCATTCTGTCTGTAATGATTTCGTTTAAAAGCATTTTCAAGTAGGTTCATTAAAACGAACCAGAAAGCTTAGCTGAGCTGGCTCCCCAGCACTCTCAAATCAGCATAGTTTAGATATATGTAAATAACACGTAGGTATAAACACATTACCAGGTATAGAAAGTATTGCCATTAGGATCTGCATGTATGTCTGTAATAGTAATATCTGTGCGCGTGCTGGAAAGTAATAACATTTCCAGAATCACTCTTATCTCTACATATTCAGTACCTCACCTTAAACATTTTCCTGGTCTGTCTGGATGGCGGCTATAACATTTAGCCAGCCGCAGTACCTACCTACTTTATGCAATGCAATGCAATGGAGAATTTAACAAAGGATTATTACAGAAGGCTTTCCCATCCAAGTTGTCTTGTCATGGCGGCTTAATGTTCATCACAAACACAGATATCTCTTTTTATCCGTACTTACTGTATATTGATATCAATCTACTTTATATAATAGGTATTAAATAGACAGTATTACAATGTGATGTGATTGCATGGGATAGCATATATGAACCTACAGGAGAATAGATACGTAGCAATTTTCACTTCAGTTCAGTCAGACTATGTACTAACAGACTTGAAATTGAAAGATGGATAGACAGACACATAGTAGTCACTTTCCTTTCTGAGCTGTGCTAACTAATCGTAAGAGGAGAGAAACTGGAAAGCATTGGATGAAGCTTTGCCTTGTTTGGCCTGGTTTGAGTTCCTCTGAATTATATGGTGTGGCTGCCTCGGGTTTGGCAGACAGAACAATTAATTCCATCACCAGAGCAGAAAGCTAACCAAACCACTGAAGAATACTAAGGCCAAAGCCAAGCCAACAGCTAAATCTATTTCATTTCAATGGAATCGTATCTATCCATCCAGAGGAATCTCACTTCGCTATATTAGGCCTCTAAAATACCATTCTCTAATATTATGTAATAACATTTTCTTTATTATAATAAAATCTCCTACTATTCCAGTCTTTCCACCAATAGTCCAATGTAGGCTAATTATACAGAGTACCCAAACTAAAGCAATTAAACAGTTCCCTAATAGCACTCCCTACCTACTTAATAGCGTACAGTACTTCTACAAATCTAAAAATAAGATTCACATTGAATAATGTTTGTCTTATATTATTATGTAATTATATTATATTTGTACAGTAGTGATAATATCTTGATCATTATTATCAAAACTGAAAGGGAACTTGTATACTGGAGAATATGGCAGAGGACAAGAGGAAATAAGTTTGTGTTGCGTGGGGAGGCAGACAAGTCAACTTTAATAAATCCAAGGCATTCGTTATTCTGTGAAGCTGATTTGAATATTATTTCAAGAGTAGACACAGACATTGAAAATGTATTTTCAACTAGACTTTGGTTTGTTGAAATGTAGTAAGTATGGTGTCTCTGTGAGTCTGTGTTATGTAGTGCTAGTCAACTAATTGTAAGTCAAGTCAGTCATTCAGTCCAATCTAAAGCAAACCAAGAGATGGGAATTTATAAATGTATTCATGTTATGTCATTGTCATCTCTCCAGTAACTCATACCAATACATATCCAATCCACTGCGCATCTCGTTTGTTTATATGTACCTTTACTCAAACTGAAACTACAGTTTGGTTCAGCATGAATAGTTAGTTAATAGAACTCCTGTTTAATATTTAAATGGCAACTTACACAAATGTATATCATTCTCACAAACAGAAATATTCAAAATTTTCAAACAACAATATTAGTAATACTATGTGGAAACAAATTATACTACAGTAATAGCATTGCGTTGTGTTAGATAGAACAGTTTGAGATGTAAAGTCAGACATTCGCCAACTAAAATGTTGAATGTGATTTCCTTTAGTTGACTGGACTGGGATGTGTTCTGTACTATATTATGTGGATACCAATACTACAGTAGTAAATACGATATTAGGAATGGAAGTTGGAATGATATTGCCAGTTTGAGCCAAGAGCTCTGCTTTACAGTGTCGTCTGGAAATGAGTTAAATTGAATGTTTAGTACAGAGTAGTCAGATATTTACTAGAACGATATTATTTTACTGATAAGTAGAGAAGAAGTACCCACCCTCTTGCGTTGTGTCCAAACATCCGATATTGAATTTACATTGAATGCGGTTTGCCTTGACTTGATTGTGGTTTGAATGCTATGTGTGACTATCTGCTTCATTGATTTGTAGAATGCAATACAGTAGCTAGTAAGAAACTAGATAAATAGACTGCCGGAGATTTGAATGGTATGTGTGAATGAGTTGTTTGTAATTTTCCATTGTCCATTTGAATTATGTTCGCACTCTCTCCATTGAGCATTACAGAATATGTCTCCAGTGATGATAATACATTTCCTACCATGCACTGTGAAATATCTTCAGTACCTTTGAAAAGGGAATATTGTATCTACGTGGCTGCGTAACTCTCATGATGTGTTCTGTTGCTGGTCACGATCAAGTCAAGACAATTCAGTTCACAATAACGGAATGGAGCTCAGAACAAAACAAATTGAAATGGACGAGAAACCAGGAGGTAATATTATTATAGTAATTGTTGGCTATTCTATGCTTTCATGTCATGTCGTCACATTTCAGTCCTTTTGTTCAGTACGAACGAAACGAACCTCGTTGTTTCACTCCTCCTTGCTATTTTATTCATTTTCTCCACCAGAACTGTCTCAGTGGCAAAATCAACTAATTTTGACTCTCCTGAATGCAGAATAAATGAATGGCTTCCTTTTCCTTTGCTCTGCAGATACATGATAAGTCGCAGTTGTACGCATGCATTGTCTCAATTATAAGGACTTCTATAAATACAGATTTATAGTGTCATCTCATTGTTCTTTTGCATGTTCAATTAAAGAAGACAAGATCGTGTATTGAATTCAAATGCATTTATGCTAATGTTGTCCACTGACAAGTGAAATGATGGTTTTATTTGATGACACTTAGCAAATTGAATCAGTCAAAAGCACTCGAGTGTACTTGAGATGATTGTTGGCTCACTCACATAACTTTCTCTTATTAAAATAAAACCATCATATTTCTTAGTCATGTTAAACCTTCTCAACTTTCAAACAGCAGAAGGGATACAGTTTAATTTTAATTCAGTCTATATAAGATTGACAATTAATTCTAATTCGTCACATCTGTTTGCTAGGAAAGAAAATTATTAAGGAGTAGCATAGCATACTACGTTTTTATCAACATGAAAAATATATTTACTATTTATGAAAAGTATCATTTGCAGAATATCATCAATTTTTAGTTTTATCGCTAAATATTGGGAATTCAGATGAATATCATTAGGATTACGTACTTTTGTTCCCCATTTGCCATTTGAAAATTTGAAAGCATTGGGAAATTTTGAAATTCGTGTTTTAGAAAGAATTTATTACATACGGACAGTGCAGGTATGGTTCACATGTATATATCAAACAAAAATCGTAATTTTGCTAACTGGCAACATGAAATAATGCGATTTGTGTTATATTAATAATGGTAGAAGCTAGTTGAACAAAGAAAGCGAAACATGAGTAAACTACAGAGTAGTTGTAGCAATAATAGAATAATGATGAAATGGGGAAAATGATATAAAAAACAAAGTAAGTAATGGCATTATGGCATATTATTAGTGGAGGAACTAACAAAGGAAGATAGGTTTTAGACATTATTATTAAAGCTTGTTATCCTGAATGCAGTAAGACATTTGCTTATTTCCCGTCATAATGCTTGACTACTGTAACTGGTAAATAGATTTTGGTTGTAGAGCAATGTTGAATGAAGACAAAAAGTAGGAACTGTAGCGATGGGTTTCTTTGTGGTATTATTTACTATGGTCACAACTTGGATATAATAGCGGTCTCGAAGTATTTTAAGTGGGAGATAGAGTGATATATGAGGAGTGGCTTATTGTTAGCTAATAGAAGTAAATACATGAAGTGATAAGGGGAAAGTAGATTCTTTTGTATTCCCAGCGCTTATAGGAATGAGAATATAATTGAAGAACGGGGAATATCTCGAGTCGCAAATCTGATCCAATTGAATCCTTTTGTGTGCCATGCTTTCCTTGCCAGAACGTAGAACCAATGCAGTGCAGTATTAGTGAGGATGGAAGTGTAGGCTGCCAAGGAGCCAGATCGACGGAAGCCAGGCAGAGCCAGTGAGCCAAGGCAGATGAAAATCTCCAGAGATCTGTTTCACTTCCACTTTCCAAGATGACTGTGTCTGTCACATCACATCTCTCTCCCTGCAATACTCCACATCTCTTTGAAATGCATAATAAGATCGGGAAGCGTAGCGTGCACACGCAGATACATTCATACAGATATAATACAACATACATCATCTTATCACAGCTGTGTGTCTCTGACATGATGTGACGTGCTCTGGTCTCTGCTGCCTTCCTCCGTGGCTTCGTGTCGGCTTTCTCAATTTCCTCATAAACTCAACTCAACTGAAACATATTTATGCATATCTCCACAGATGTACCCTCCTATCTAGTCCCGATATCACTTTAATACCTCTACACCTCTCTAACGTATTCTAAAACTATCTATGTTTCTCTCCAGTCTCCACTGTCTCCGCCAAAGTATTTGTCATTCTCCAATTTTAATGCTATGCTATCAGAGGGAACTCTTATATTAGTATTTATACCAATTGCAACACTCAGTCATTAATATCCCTATCTAGTATCACATCAGTAGTTCACTGGCGCTAATAGAAAATGAGAACCATAACACTTACTTAACATCATTCGCCAAGCATTTCTCTAATTAACATTCTCAGCGTAACTCAATGTCAAATAGCTAAAGAGCTGTAATGTGCTTGCAATAGACCACCAACTAGCAAATTAACAACACACTACTGAAACGACCTTTTACAAAACTTAAAGTACATTATTGTAACTCCTCTTTATTTCACAAATTTATTTTATACTGTATGCTATGCTTACGGTAAAACACTATAATTGATTAGGTACCTACTACCTATATTGTAAATAAATTTTTTAAAGAAATCAAGAACTGCTATTAGGTATGTTTAGAGCTTATTGAAAAAATCCCGAATTTTAATATTATTTGTAGGACTTTATAGTGCAGGTGTTTGATAGTCAACGTTTAATATGCAGGAAAAAAGCTACCTACCTGTACCTGTGAAGTGTTTTTGTATCAATGTCCTTCTGTGTAAGTATAAGTAAGTGAATTTACATAACTAGCACACAGCTATCGACATTTCGTTTATATTTCTATAGGTTTATGAATGTGTGCAAGTAAGCAAAAGTAGATAAAATGATTTACTTTATCATCAACCCTTTGTTTACTTACACAAGTAAATGGTTAAACAGTGAAAATATTATCTTAGCAGCCCCTGCTACACAGTAGGATACAATAGACCAGTTGTTGATACATCCAGAGTAGAACCTGTTGTGAGTGAAAGCACAAGGAAAGTGGTAGTTGACTGTGTTTCACAGATAATGTTGTGGGATAGAAGGTAAGTAAATAGATAAAAGTGGATAGTACGTTACACTGTTCATGAGCTTTATTGATTAGCGTTTGTATTATAATTCTATAGTGGCAATGCTAATCTTTGTGACAGCTTAAGTTAATGCTTGTATAGTGCTATTTTTATTTTGGAATGTATCGCATGCAGTGTGTGCTTTCTGTGGTGCTAGAGCTACTGGCTACACTGAGGACAAGTACAAAGGGAAATATGTATTGAGCGAATGCAGTGAATAGGGTTAAAGAGGGAGAGGAGCGATGCTGACATTAATGGTAAGTTCCAATGGCAAGAATGACCAAATCATCTGCCTCGATTCCTTATCATTCACCTGTCCGGTGTTACATTGAGCGAACTGGACGGAGAACTGATAAGGGCTTGAGCGGAAAATATTCGACCGGTCAATCCATCCGTGCCGTCCTCGATCATAACCATCATCAAAGTTCCATTTGACTATATGCCTTTATTTCCTACCTTTGTATTGTGTTTCTGTACATGTTGTTGTTGTCACTAGGTATACTCTTGCAGCTTGTCTTTTATCCACTCTCTGCAAAACCTAACACATCTGTAGTTATCTAGATATTTATGGAATGTAGCAATTTATTTCTCTATTCACAGCGTTAGCTACTTTTGTGGTCATCCGAAATTGCATCCGACCCATACACTTCGTGTCCTGTCTCAGCATATTAAAAATTGAGAGGAATTGCTATACTGACACTTTTAGCAACGCTAAGAGGGTAGTACGTAGTTCGCAGTTTGTTTGGCCACATAAATACTACACCATACCAAGACAGGCCATTTGTATTTCAAAATAATCCTTTAACATTCTTTCCAGAGGTTTGGCTCAGAAGAAGAGTCGATTCTATAATATAAGTGGGCACACTCGAGAAGATTGGACATCACATCATAACGTACACAGTATTATATTCCGTTCAACTCCTATTTTATCCACATATTCTAAATCCTGAAAGTTTCCGTAAGTTACACAAAAGACTCAATATTTTTAGTTTCTTATATTGTACTAAATTGTGTTTTTAGCTTGTATTCATTTCATGTCAGGAAATATAAGATGTACTGCTTGGTTTGTACTTGCACTGTGTTTTGTGCAGTAGTATTACGCAAGGAGTAGAAATACAAAATAACAGAATCAGTCAAAGGAAAAGGAAGAAAATGTAAAGCTATATTAGAAGCGAAAAGCCGTGAGCTACTTTTCTATTGGCAAAAGAGAAAGATAACTTATTATATGCAGGGAGACAACTTAGGTGTCTATAGACACCTATGTTACGTTGCATTATTATAAACTGTGTACCTAGTAGATTGTATTTCTGTTTAGGCGCCTAGCTGTATTATACTGTGTTTATTTTACACATATTTTATGGGATACCCTATAGGTCTGCAGTATAGGTGGTTGGATGACTTGGGAGTGTAGTCATAACATAACATAACGTTGAAAAGGAAGAGAATGGGAAACTGCGAGGCGACAAGTCAAAAGTAAAAGCGTCACGAAGTTATTGCGAGATAAGTCACGTTCTTAGTTGACTTTCATGAGAAAAGATTTTCTCTAAAGGAGACTCATATGAAATTGAATTATATCATCATCTATATTCCATGTATGAGTATACAATAGCCATTTAGTAAGACCACAGTCGCAGACACAAGAGTTTGCTTGCTGTTCGAGTGGCTAGGGAAACTGTCTCGGAGGTTAGACTCATGCGGTGCCATACTAATATTATTAGTATATCATTTCACCGTTTGTGTGTATAATGTGTAGTCAGCTCCATATTGTAGAAGGACTGCGGTATTTGAGATACCTAGGCTACCATGAGGGACTCCGCTTAGCTTAGCTTTCAACTATCAGAGATGTGTAACCAAAAATTGCCTTTAGGAGCTCAACGCTCTTTTAACTCTTTAGTCATCCCTGAATAAGTTGTTGAAGCAATTTGAAAAGATCTTTCCTCCAAAGTCTTTTAGAATGGAGAGAGTTGACTTCCTTCGAGTGCAGTCCTTGGTTAGTGATGATGATGTGATGATAGGCTGATGCTCTCTCATCTGACGTAGCAAATAGAGATACAAATCCATATATAGTAGTTACTACCCCACTAGCTGTTGGGGGTGACACCAGGTTAAAAATAGTATACCTTTAAATGCACATATAACCAAAACCCTATGCAAATTTACAGTGTCTGCATGTTAGGTACCTAATCTACGGAGGTATTTATGCGTCTATGGTACAGTTTATTACTGTGGTTAACTAAGAGGTACGTCTCTTTCTACGCTGCGGTATTCACATTCACACACTATATTACATAATTGATTATATAAACCCTTATATTTAGTGCGGTGTTCATAAAGGTACTTATCCTTAGTTAGCACTCCCCCATACTACTTTGCTTTCGAATGAACTTGGTCAACAAGCAATAGTAATTGAATTCTCAGCCAAGATTTGCATAGAAAATCAATTAGATACATACGCAAGGTAACGTAACAGCAGGAGAATCTACCTAAGTCAATTCACATTTTACTTACTTTAGTCAGCAGGCAGCAAGCAGGTAAGTAAATGTGTACTAAACCATTAAAATCACTAGGTACGATTTTCCTCTTCCCTTGCATACTCAGACTTTTGGCTTAATGCTACTACACAGATAGCACATATAGGTAGGTACTGCCCCCCTTTTAGTTTGTCAAGATTACTATTTAAATTGCAGAAACTTTGTATTTAGGTACTTTTACTGCAGACACGAAAAGTCACGAGGATGGCTGCTTTATACCTCTGGAAGCAACTCAATTATTATCCCTTACTTCAATTCACTCAAATATTAACGCATACCATTCCAATGCATAAGAAGTTTCTGAGTTTCCCTATGTATTTGTGGGGATTCAACATAATTTCCCTCCATGTTGACTTATCTTTTTCCCCATTACGAACATTTAGTAGTATTTGATGTAGACGTAGTGCTATTTGACTTTGACCCAGCTCCTCAAACTTTGTCAACTATCTTTAATACCAAACTATACTAAACCAGCAAGAATGAATTTTATCTTCAAAAATACGAAGTGTGGTATAATAGTTTCTTACTATTTGCTACAAATGCCATTAATTGAAACATTCTTTTACCGAAGATATACCTGTACAATATTTAGAATGTATTATATTATATTCTGCAGTACTTTGTAACCGACAATTACCACATGCATCCGGTTTTACCAACTTATTTGTCATGTAATATGAAACTGTGGATAAAATAGTTGAAGACCTAAGAGCATAGTATAGATGCACGCAATTACTGAATGTGTTTGCATCGTTGGAGTAAGTTAACTACCTACGTAGACTTAATATGCATAATATTATTGTGAAACGACAAACGACTGAACACGGAACGTAAGGAATGTGCCATGCAATCCACTGTACAAGTTTCCACTGTTCATCGTTGCATATTCTCATCCAGCAGTTTGAGGACTATAGTGTCTGTAAAATAATGCATGAATATAATAAAAGTGTGGGGAAAATTACCCAAGGGATAGGAAGAATGATCTCGTTAATTTTACGCAAATAAAATACTTGCCTTTCGTCACAGAAACAAGAGTTGAGAGCATACGGAGAAATTTTCATTGCATACCATTACAGACCTGCTCTCTACATTGTATAACGAGTAGTAACTTGACTGCGTACCTAAATATAATATATGGTATCGCAAACATGTCTGTTTCATTGTACTTGGGCATTTTTGATTTTATATGGAAGCTGAAGTATTCTAAACTGTGCTGTTCAACTAGAGAAGCATACCTTCTGTTTACTATAGATACATAGCTGTTGATTCTGTAGATTAGTTTCTTCTCCCACATTACATATATTTTACAGACAAACACAATAATATGCAGACTGTACAACCAGCTACCACACACAGTATGGCTACCAAAGGTATGTATTAAAGTTTATTTTAGCTTAGTGGCCTGGCATATGTGTAAGCCTTGTGAACACAGTAGTACCCACTCGACAGTAAATAATAATATGTAGTAAATTAGCATGTATGTAAATGGTAATTCTCAAATGGTTGTATGCATCGATGTAGAAAAGCCGTATTATGCTTGTGCATAATTGTATCATAACTGTAGGTAGTGGGAAAAGCTCCGAGGCCGGGTCAGACTGAGTTCTGATAGGAACCTAGTGGAAGTGAAGTTGTGCTTTAGCCTATTTGTTGGAATATGGAATGTACTTTAGTGAAATAAAGGTAAGTAAGGAGAAAGGAGTTATTTAGTTGGGTGTACCTATGCATGGCAGTAGACAGAGGAGCTTGTTCGTTGGTTGGTTTGTTGCAGACGGATAAAGCATAAATAAATGATCAAGGAGGAAGATCTAGCTACAACTACGTCCATGTCCACGTCACGTCATGCAACTTCAGTTTAGTCAGCTTCATCTCCAGCTCAGTCAGCTCAGCTTTCTTCTCGCATCCCATCTCTTTACCCTAACTTGCATGGATAAACAAAGGACTCAATTTGGCACATGCACACAATCCATGCTACACTACAAAACTACAATACACTTCTCTCCTATAAAATACCTCTCTGCTCCCCAACGCTCTCTCCAGCCCATACCTTAGTCAATTTTATACACAAACTACCAACTACAGATATAATGTTCGTGTTTTCCACCTATCAGTATGTTCTCTGCTTTCACGAGTGTATCCATCTGCTCCTTTCTGATCTCTAACAGAGAAACTGCCTCTTCTCTTCGTTTTACATGTACTCCTCCTCCTAGTCTTTCAATAGCCTCAACCTATTGTCAGAAATTCAGACTAAAGTTAACTTACCCTGTACATCTACTTCCAGCACACAGAAGTCCTTTTGTGCATAGGGTCACTCGAAAGTAATCCTATCGAATTGCTTTTAAAATATATGCGTTGATTTAAAACGTGGGGTGAGTTATAAAAATAGTAACCAAATCATACAATGCGAAATCATGATGTGTTTATACTGCGCTGAGAAATTATTTATTATAAACTCCAAAAAATATCCTATTCTGAAAAATTTGTACAAATAGTTAAGCACTTTGTGTCGACTTGAGCGAATCAGTGCGCAAAGGGATTTTATTTTTCTATTTGTCAGAGAGTATTAGTTTTTCAATGTTCTGTGTCTTCCGAATTGCGTTATAAACATGAATACTGTTTTACTTTAATTTTGCAGCAAGGAGATCTGAGAGGCTCTTCCCTGTTTTACTGTGCTTTGAACTAGTAATGTAACATTCCATTACATTATAGGTATGTTTTTAGCATTAAATAAGCTGAACATTAGCCTTTTGAGTAGTCGGACAGTTAAATAGTATACTTCTACATCAGTTTTATATTTTCCCATAGATAGAGAGAAGTAACGCATTAAGAGATATGGTTTTATCGCTTATGTCCGTATCTAAGGTAGGAGAAAGTTTATTTTAGCAAGGCACTAGTTTGGTTGGGTTCACTCACTCATCTTTTCACTGTAGGAGTATATCCGTTGACGCTTATGTCGTTTGTAATGTACTTTGGTGGGTATAGAGCATGCAGAGTTTGGCTAGCTGGGATAGATTATATAGGGACATTATTACGTAAGTAGCGTAATGTAATGTAACGTAAAGGACGACGAAGTAGAAAAAGTAGAGCAAAGGAAGCTGAGTGAGTGAGGTTGAGTTGAGCCGTCTCTGGTTTGGTTTGGTAGGATGTCTCGCATGGATGTGGATATGAAACTGAGGATCGATATAGAAGACAAGCAGAGCGTATATCCGAACAGTGAAAGTACGTTACTTATCTTTACGTTTTGTTACTTTAAGTTGCTTTGCGTTGCGTTACGTTTCTGTACTTACATCGTGTTGCATGTAGAGTGCTCTCTCTTGTGTAGCGAAAAGCTTTTGCCAACAATATGTTTTTCCTCCAAAAACATTTGCTGAGTAGAGCGTACCTTCCCTGGCTACTTCTGCTTCGGGTTCTGCTATCCCTTTGAGATCGCATATGCACTTGTACTCAGCAATCTCTTTTAGAACTTTGTCGCAAAAGGCGGTTGCATGCAATTGATTGTCAGTTAAAAAGTTACGTTTAGCGGCACTTCCCCAGCTAAAAGTATTTGTTAATACACTTAGTTTGCTTATAAACTCACTTTGTGTTTTCTAATGAATTAGTTTCCTGGCTGCGGTTCTCTCCCAGTCTAAACAAACGCTTTATTTCATTCACACAACGAAAACCAATTTAATGCTTTCTGTGATTCAACTCAGACTAATTCTCCCATAGTACTCCCCATCCCTGATTACCGTGTCGGCGCTTCGGCTTTGTAAGCATAATTACTTCCAAACAATTAAAACTATTCTTCTCGTTAGTTTCGCTTATTTACCATTTTAAACCCAAAGGTGTGGTCAGCTACTTAAATTAGGAACTAGTTCTACTTCTATCCTCTGCATTTTACCCAAATTACCAAGCTCACACTATCATTTTAAAGCAAAGTATCTATTCCCTTAATTGCAAGTAACGCAACGTACATTAACTTAAAAATTAAATTACTGGTTAAAGAATACAGTATTAACAATTTGCGACTTCCAAGAGATTTTATTTAAAATAAAAATTTTTGGTGAAGAAAATTGTCATGTTTGTATTTGCAATTATAAAAATAGATTCTAGAAGCCGAGCCAGTACAATAGTGTTGAGGAGAGTGAAGACACTTACACAAGGGAAATTACTGTAGGTTTTGTTATGCTTGGTAATATATTTGCACAATGGGAAGAAGAGGACATGAGAAGTTCCAAGTTATATAAGTAAAAGCAAAAGTGAAAGCATTTAGTAATCTTGTGTGTATGTAAGTTAGAGTAAAGATGGATATATGGTGTCTTGTAGGAGAAATTTTACTTACGTTAGAAGCGGTTGAAGTTTAGATGGTAGTTAACTAACGGAGAGTGACATGTAGTTCTAAAGTATACCCACATCAATCCAACTTCTCTCTAAGTAGGTAGCAGACGCTGAAAAGATACAGAAGTAATCCCAATTCTTTGCCTGCTTGTACTATACAGATATAAGATTTGTTGACTTGTGTGTTATTTCTTATAGAAGACTAAGAGATGGGGAAAAGAGACAATAGTACGTACATTATCTGGTACAAGAAGAAGTTGAAAGAAAACAAGAGTAGCATTTGTGTATTTACGTATGTATTGTTGGTTATGTTTAGGTGGTTCAATTCAGAATTCAGTTTAAAACATTTCTTTGGAGAATCTGTTAGTAAAGATAGGTCTAAATAGCTATAGAGTTGGAATTGCAGTGGTAGGTTGGCATGTCTGTTTCACTTTGGATCTTGCTGAATTTGAGTAAAGAATAAATTCTGTATGTCAGGTCATTTCAGTTTCGTTACATTCTGTTAAGGTTGTTCTACAGTTTCTCATTGCTATTATAAGCATTACTACATTACATACCTACGTATGCATATGTGTTCTATCAGTATCGCCACTTTAGTGTGTACTGCAAGACATTTCTTCCCATTGGCTATGACTATTACTTTGTTAGGTGATATAAAGACGGAGAGACAGAGAGTTTAGTTAAACTTTACTCTTGGAGTCAAGACAAGTCAGCCGTTTGAGTCGAAATACGTAAGTAAACTGAAGGAAAGTAAAGTAAAGTGAAGGCATGGAAAAGAGCTCATCCGTAGTATGTAGTTCTCTCTATGTCGGAGGAAGATTGGATAGTGAAAAATTCATAAGAGGCAAATGGTAGGGTGAATGTGCATAGTAGATGGAGAAGCAAGAGTAGAAAATGTTCTTCGACTATTATAACATAATGCCACTTACTCTCCATGTTCAGATAGCTCTATGCAGAGTGAGTATAGAGCAGTTTTAGTATTTACTCTTTAGAAACGCTGCTACAGATAACAATGTATATAAATAGAAGTAGCTGCACGACATGGCTAGCTGTACTGTAGCTATGCAAAGCAAAGATCTCCTTCACTTTTAAGTCTAACAAAAGAATGCACGAGGCAAAGAAAGACAGAGACTCTTTCCTATGTACATTAACCATCCGAACTGACTAACGCAAGTCGACTAGAGATATACGGCATTGCATGTATGTGGAACAAGATGAGATGACAATAGTTTGCATGTTTTCCCTTCTCTCTCTCTCTCTGACGAGTATACTTTCTCCTTCCCTGTACCTAAGCACTACACTGAATACCGTACACAAGTATATCCCCCGTATGCACACACATTTGTGAAATACAGACACGCATATATGTTTCTCTGCTATAGATGTATATTCTGTAATCTACATGCTTAGGAAAGCTTTAGTGTCGTTTTCTTTGCTTAGACTACTGTAGTTGTGTAGGAATAGCTAAGGATAGTCCGTAGTTTAGTTCTAAACAAGATCCTTTGTTCTTATTCTTTCCTTTACTTAGGAAGTTCCTGACTCTTTCGCATTGTCTGTTCTATAGCTTAGTTATTTTATAATATTGCTGGTATTGATAGTATGCTGGGCATTTAATACTTGGAGTACAGAGATATGTACGTGTTATAGTATACATGAAGATACTTGAGACTGAGAGCAAATGGGAGATCATCATGACATGACTATGCACTCGTTTCCTTTTTACTTTCGTTTCGACTGTTATGCTATTGCCATGCCATGCGATGCCAGTGAACTGATGTGATGTGAGTATCTCCTACGGCTCTTCGTGCCGAATTACTTTTCATCAGCAAGACGTAGACGTAACACTCCTCTTTCTTCCCTTGTCTTGTCTTATCCATCGGCACTAAAATACAATACAATCCTATACACAACTCCAGACTTAAACAGAGAGACATGAAACCTGAATATGAAAGTAGTGTTGGATGGCACGAGAATGTTGCTTTTAAAATTAGGTCTTACTAATCGCATTTCGATGTCACATTCAATTCTATTGTCTATATAATGATAATGTGATTATAGCAACTTTATTGCACTTTTTCTGCCTCCTCACAACACAATCAGTCTTCTAACGTCTCCGCTCTTCTCGTGGTGAGTTCAGTGGCTTATTCCAAGACTATCTCCCTCTTGTTCTCCGTAGTTGATACAACCATAAAACAAACATTAAAAATAAAGTGACTGCAAACATGAAACTGGGGCTTTTTATTGTCTATTCTTTTATTTATTATTTAGAACATTAGTAAATACAAATTCATTTCTTAAACAATAACAGAATGGCCTATAGAAAGGTACTATATCTAGTACATCTTGTAACACAAATATAGTATAATATAGAAATAATACTTGAAAGAGAAGGAGATGGGTACTTTATATTCAAATAAAAAATTGACCTTAGTGTAATAGGAAGGGGTAACTACTGATGTATTTTTGTGCGCAATAAATATATTATGCTTTGTGTATCCTTATAAGAATAAAGCAAAGGAAGGAATGTAAAATAGCTAAATGGTGGTATAAAAACCAGCAGAATATGGAAAAAAGTTTTATTTGAGCAGTAAATCAAAGGGAAAGGTAAGCATTGAAACGACTTCTTCGAATTGAAAGTCTGGGGGAAAGTGGAGAAAGTACTATAACTATAACAGTAAAGGAAGGCTGTGGCTGCGAGGCTCGTATAAGTAGATGGAGTTGGCAGGGAGGAAGAGTAGAGGGAGAACGAGAGGACAAGGTGGCAGAGTGGGATGGAGAGTCTCAGAACATAAAGGACAGATACTACCAACATATATACTTTCGTCAAGTCAAGTGAGTTCGAAACGGCTCGTGACGTAAAGGAAAGAAAAGTCAAGTGTAAGTGCAAAGCCACATTTCCCCGTCTGTCCAAAAATCTACCAGTACGGATCCTATGGTCTGTGTCACATCTAATTCCTAATGCTCCTTCCAAACCTCTGTCTACCTATTCTCTGCACTTTCTTCTATTTCTTCTCTCCTCCTCGCTATCGGCACAGTTCAATCTCTTTTTACGCTAAGCAAGTTTCAGGAAACACAACATTAATGTATTTTCGTACAACTGTTTGAACTCGTGCAATAACTTTCCTTTATTTATTAAAATTGGGATTATACATTATTACTTGTAGATAATTTACAACGAAAACATGTAATGTAAAACAAATAGAAAAAGAAACAACTTCATTTATTAAAAGTAGTTATTTTCAAAATGTGCAATTATTTAAATGCATGTACCTGCTCCCTTAAAACCTAAAAACATTAAGAAAACTTGTACACATTTAGGCAATGAAACAACAGTAGTGGTTACAAACTATTTCTACAGGAGAAAGTTTAAAAAGCCTTTCTAAACTCATAAGTTGGTTTACAAAAAGAGAAGTATGCTCACAATAAGGGAATTAAAGGTATGGTTTGAGGGAGACAATAATGGTTTGGAAGAAGTGTTTCTGTAAAAGCATTAAAAGTATGTAATTTTGGAAAGGTAGTAATTTATTTGTGAGAGGAATGCGAGGGAATAATAATCAGAGTGCGAGCGACTCTTGCTCATCTCATAAAGACAGAGTCTGTGTAGATTGGATGGATGAGGGTAATGTAGTTAGATGGTAGTGGATGTCAGGTTGGATGTGAGTTGAGGGAAAGGCAGTAAGTCAATGTGGTGGTGGCTGTTCATTTCCGAAGGCAACTGGCAATTTGTTTGTACTCAATGGAGAATCCCCTCTCGACGACATCCTTGATGGTGCCATCCTGAGCTGTGCCATCCGATCGGAAATTCAGCGTAATCGGCCCCTTCACATCACCTATATACAAATGACCCAGCAACCAAACACAAAATGAGAAAAATTCCATCATACGGAACAAAAAGACCAAGTAAATGGCCCTATCAACACTTAACTTAGCCACTCTCGCTTTCCATTGCAGTCCTCACCTCTCATCCATTCACTTTACATCTTTTCCAATATTTAAGTTCCACTTACACTCCACCTTATATCTCCACTACACGAATCAATCCTTACAATACGCACGTGTTTACGTTTTCTAAGACCAAGCCTCTTTTCCCATTTGCGCCTTACATCTCCAGGTATCAATACTAAGGCAAGTTAAATTTTCCGATTGAGTAGATCTGTTTTAAAGTTTCATGATTGGCTGATTTTCTTCAATAAGTGCATAACGGTATAAAAGCTGAAAGATAACTACGTAGTATGAATAAGAAAAATTTATACGTGCATAATAAATAAAGTGTTGTTTTATTCAGGTAAAAGAGATAAGAATTCTAAACACCTAGATAGTATTGGAGTTTTAATAAAGGGTAGATAGAATAGAGGAGGAGGAATTATCAACCGAGTTGACATTAAATTTGGGTAATGTAATAGTAATGAAGCAAAGAGATTTTCTCCGTCTTACCTTTTATTGGCAGAGGATAGTAGTTACTGTTAGATAGATAGTTAGAATGGCTAATAAGTGTAGTAGTAATACTTTAGTGCCATCATCAAATCACCACCTACTTAAACGGGTTTGAATTTATTACGAATTTTGTGTGCATAAAGCGCTAAGCGGAAGTACTTATGGTGATATGATGATGGGTGGAGAGGGGCATAGTTGGGTGTGATGTAAGGACACAATCAGTTATGAACATATGCGATGCTTTTGGAAACGAAAGTAATATTATACATAAAAGAGGTTCTTCATTTGACAAGATAGGAAAAGCCAACAGTGTCACACATTGTGATGTAACTTTTGACATTATTGCATTATAGAGCGGAGTAAAGACGAGACTATAGTTGTCTGTCATAAAGTGTAACATCATCAACATCATTTTCTGTCAGCAGACTTGGCTTATGTTAGCGACTGATGTGCTGTTGGTGGCTGGAGCCCGTCTAGCCAAGGGAAGTCAACAAAATCACAAGCAAAAGCAAGCCAAGTAAAGACAACTTCTCATTGCCAGTCCCCTTCGTCTATCTATTGCGATATAGAAATGCTTGGAAAACTTTCGAGCCGATTCCAATAAACTGATGTGATGTGAGTCAAAGGAGGGGTTGGACGAGTCAAAGTCATAAGTCAAGTCGATGAGGTTTCTCTTGCCCTTTTCTCTACTCACGCTGAAGATACCAATGAAAATTACACACACTGTTACCAAATCCAAAGGAGACAGACACCCAATACATAAAATACACATATGCAACCTATACAAGCCTCAATTCACTTCGTTTGGCAGTCAGACAGATTGCTTTGCTTTCTCTCCGTGCTAGTTAACATGTCTTTTACGTAGGTGTACTGCAGTATACCTTAATATAATCTATCAGCTATCTCTGCGACTAAAATATCCCTTTACAAACATAGACCGAGCAAATTATACGCAAAACTGCATTATCCGCTAGTACAATGGTGATGTGATAACACATATTCCTTCAATCTTCAAGGTTTCGCTCGTTTATAGCGTAAGTGGGAGCATGGTGCTAAATATCAGTATTGAATCAAGTCTTAAATTCAAAAGCCGCTAGGCGAATCATCATTTTATCGCACATACTACTATTACTCTTGTGGTAAGAAATAATAGTAAAGCCTTTAACAACCCATACCAAACCAGACCGTCCCAAAACTATTAGTCTTCCATGTACGTGAATCTGACTGACGTCAACTCTTTCTCTCACTCATAAACTCATAATATTCATAGCCAACATCACGTCCTTTTTTTCCTCTCACAGCCTCCTCCAAGTTATAACGCTACTCATATGTCACAAAATTAATGCCTTTACAAAAGAATTCTTAATGTAGCAACTCAAATGTGATATAAAACCATATGGTATGTCTCCATATGCTCAATTCATTGTTCTCTTAGCAAAATTAATACATAGCAGTAACACTGACACTAAATATAACTTTCAATGTTTCGCTTATCTATAATATATTTACTATTTATCAGGAAAAAGAAAACATCTACTATTACCACTAGTTAAAATACTTTCCCATATTTTGTATTGTTTGAAAGGTATCATACACTAAACAGTTTGATACAAACCCATTAAAATGGTCATACTAATCTTTCGAACTACTGTATTTAAAGAGAAAGAAGTATAGTGATTCATTTCGTTGCTATCTTTCCAAGTTTCCAAACGATCTTCAAGATACAAAGTACAAAGAGGAATAGTGTAATACAATTATTATAATTTATACAAAAATGCACAGGTTAATTTCTAAATTGTGAGTTTAGTTGTATAACTTTGAATATGAAGGTATATTTCATACTCATAACCGAAACCAAATGTGTGAATGTGGTTTTTGACTCATGTCCTGTCTAAGATCATTTTACTTTTATGATGGGACATTAAATTAGGTTTACGAGAGTAATAGGTAGCTAATGTACTATTTTTACATTTTGATGAGCCATTTCTATATTTATTGAAGCACTTAACCAGATTTCTATATGTTTGCGTACCATGCTATGTTTATCAGTCTGTCTGTAGTAAGTATGGCTTTGCCCTAAGCTATTTGTTGAACATTACACCAAAGAAAACTCCCTGCTAAATAATTGTACACGAAAAGAGATAAGTTATAAACAGGACGGTGCTAACAATGAGAAAGCAAGTCGTCTGTTAAAGAAGAAAAAATTTCAATTGTTAGTCTTTCTACTAAAGGAAGAAATAATATACTCACCCCTTTTCGAAGTTATGCTATCTTGTAAAATTTAACTGTCATTTCCTTACATGTTACTGTATATCTAGTACATATTACATAATGAGTTTCACATTTTTTCATGAAGTCGAATTGAGAGGATTTTCTTACCTAGCATATATACGTACATGGAAATTGCTAGATGTTTAATTGCAGAATGCTGGAGAAGCTGTTATTATTGTGTCATAGAATTAATAGCAGGTTTAAAAACTAACAGCAAGCCGTAACAGTAGCAAGCCAGAATGTTAAGTTAGCCATTGCTTCAGTGCACTTATAATTGACTTCTATGCGGCGAAAATCAACACCTTGAGTAATTATTTTGTCATAATAGCATAAAAAAGTATTAATTTAGTCATAATAACACCAAAAAGTATTAATTTAGTCATAATAACACCAAAAAGTATTAATTTAGTCATAATAACACCAAAAAGTATTAATAATTTAGTCATAATAACACCAAAAAGTATTAATAATTTAGTCATAATAACACCAAAAAGTATTAATAATTTTGTCATAATAACACCAAAAAGTATTAATAATTTTGTCATAATAACACCAAAAAGTATTCGTTTTGCCATAATAACACCAAAAAATTTGCCATAGGCACACGAGAATTATATATTTTGGTAGCGTTTCCTGTAAGCATCCAAGCGGGATCCAAAAAGTTAGCTTAGCGCTTCCTGTAATGGAAAACACCCAAAAAGTTAGCTTTATTAGCGCTTCCTATAACGGACAAAAAGTTAGCTTTATTAAGCGCTTCCTATAACGAAAAATACCCAAAAAGTAAGCTTAGCGCTTCGAAGAAAACATCAGTTAAGAAAATCATAAAAGCGGTGTACTATATTTTATTCCTAAAACCCCTATTGCCTATGTTATCCATTATAAAGTGGAAATAGAGTAACAATTCGTTCAGGAGTTATGGTGTTCACATACATACATACGTACAAACAATACGGTTCTATAAGTGAGCCTCTGGCTGGCTAAAAATGAATATTTGCTTAACAATAAGGCAGAGTAATGGTATTCTAGATTGGTAGTCGTAATTCAGTGAGTTTAGAGAGTAGTGAAAATGAGTAGTGTCTGGCAGTGGAATGAATAAAGTATAAAAGTAAATAAAAGTAGGAGCTGATGAGGAGAAAGAAAGAGACAAAGTAAAATGAGTTAGTTAGTCAGTTCATAGTTCATAAGGAAGGAGAAGGAAGTAGACTAACTACTAATGTAATATAGCTACTAATTGAACCACTTTTCAGAGGCTGATTAATGTGCGTCATGAAGTTCCTACGAGTAAACTTGTTTGTGCCTCCCTTCTTCTTCTACTCCGATATGCCCTCGATGACTACAGCAGATACATCCATTCAAGTCTCTACCACACGTAATTCTCACTCAACTTTATACTATGTGTATAATGGGAAGAGTTATAGTGCTATTACACGTTAGTACAATCTTGCGTACATTGACACACAAATACTTACACTGTATTTGTATCTTGTCGCTCTCTCTTTGCTTTCTTCGCCACTTCTCCACTTTCCTTTGACTTTCTTCCTCTTTTATCTAAAAATCTCCGAGAAAGCAATTTCTATGTAGAACTATGTACTACTACAGTAACAGTATCTCTCTTTAAGTTTAAGATTCCTAAATGGACCCTTTTACAAAATATTATGAAACGCTTCCTACATTCTATCTTAATGCGCACTCCCAAAAATCTACTAGGGCCAAACCTGACAAATAATTTTTCCTTGGGGAACATGGCAAACTGAAATATTTATATAATTTACATCCTTACAAAACTTCCAAAAGATAATTAATAATTATGATAATATGTGATGATATTAAAACTGTATTTACTTTTTCAGTATTAATGCTTCGTGAACGCATTCTCTCGAAAATGATTACTAAAATAGTACAAAAGATACTAAATACTACTACTCCAGATAGTGGTCTTACTAAAAAGAATTTCTTTGAAGCATTTACAATGTGTCTTAACGCACGCAAGCTAATCCAAGCTACTTTTTTTGCTATTGAAGCATGTTTTAATAAGTTGAGTGATGCGGCAGAGGACAACTTACATATGGCTGCAAAAATTGATGGTTATGTGGTTAGTATTTGGAGAGATGTATTAATTTGAGTGAAATTACGTAATAGTGACAATGGAGGAGGGAAGCGGGTTGCATTCGGTCTAAAATTAGGGAAATTGACTTTATAAACATGGGAAATAGGTTGGGTTGAGTTAGATAGCGAAAGAGAAACAGTTAGTGGAATTACTGACAAGACAACTAGGATGAACCATGTGAATAGCATAATTCTACACTTGTATCAACATAAGTGCATATTATATGGGCGATCCTTGGT
Organism: Yoshiicerus persimilis; assembly: GCA_020352615.2. Lineage (NCBI taxonomy): Eukaryota > Metazoa > Arthropoda > Collembola > Entomobryomorpha > Tomoceridae > Yoshiicerus > Yoshiicerus persimilis. Next base: position 33,496,026 of record CM036940.2, on the reverse strand, counting down.
AGCTGTAGTTGAAGAGTATAGGTTTTATTGTTAGCGTTGTTACACATTTGAATGGAGGATAGAAGTCGAGAGTTGGAAAGGAGAGTTGGTGGAAAGGGGAAAGGGAGATAAAAGTGGATCCTCATTTAGTTAGATTAGCAAGTTTTACTCAATAATGAATTTCTGCGTCTGCAAGCAAGCTTTGATTAAGTTGGAGTGCACTTGTTTCGGTTTTGATCTGGGTAAGCCGCAGAGAGTGAAGGAAGAATGGATGGGGTAAATGTGGCTGTATAAATTTTGAAACACTTGCCAATTGCATTCCAAGTGCCTAAATAAATAATTACGAACGTTACATTACGCAGTAGCACGGGAATTTCCCTGGTTATAAAACTCCTACTATACGGCACTAACTTTAGGACATGTGCATATTCAACCCGTTCACACAATCCTCACAGTGCACAGCGGCTCCCACAACGCGACTTCACTTCAATTGACTTGCCAAGTCTATAACACCCGACCGTTCGGCAGTCATATGCACAGCAGCCAAAGTCTCGCTAATTTTCTCTTCCGTGATGATGGCATGTTAGTTGCTTGATGTGCCACTATTTATACTGTGTGATGAAAGATGAAAGTATACGGCAATAAGCAGCGTTGCTACTACTAAATACACTGGGCAGATGAGAAAGTCAGGTACAGTTAGCTAATTTAATCATTTTTAAACCTCCGTGGGTTTTACTCGTTAATTACACAGATAATGACTGGCTTGCCTAACCGAGCAACTAATTATAAAGAGAGTGCTGCCGTGTTTCTAAGTAGGTGACAGTACTTCTCTTGGAATACACAATTCTCATCCTAACTTGATAATTCCTTTTACAACCTCATCTTACAAGTCCTGTACTAGGAAAAAACGCTTTACATACAATAAATTTCAAATTATTAAACTATTTTGTGGAAATAAAAAGTAACTCCCTATTGAGCACTTATTTCTCACAGCTCCCACACATCGTAATTCATAATGGGATAAAAGACAGCCAATAAGCAAATAAATGGTGGGTACTTTTATTGCTAATGATAGCAACTAAACTATGAAAAGTGAATAGGGAAGGGAACACGTGCTGATAGGGACGGGAGAAAGTTAAAAGAAAGTTTCGCAATTACTTGAAACAATGTTGTTTTGATTGCCAAAGCTAGAGCCACAGAATTTGCTCTCGGTGTGAGTTGAGGAATTGAAGTTGCCCTCAGGAAGGAAGAGGTAGTCTTGACTCACTTCGGGAATATCGCAAAAGACGCTACCTGTCCCGGCCACCTCAGAGGAGACGGCGTCTGCAGAAATCGTTACCGTATCCTTTGCTGTACTTTCCAGAGAGAAATTGTGAGCCATGAACTCGGTTTTGCATGTGTCCGGGAATCTCTTCAGACAAATTGCGTATCTCAAGTTGGACAGGTAGGGTCCGGAGCCTTCGTTGTAATTAAAAGATTTAAGGGTCCCTGCTCTTCCCGTCAAATATTGGAGACATCCCACTGGAGCTAAAAACAGGTACAATTAATGGAACAATAGTAACCATCAGGAAAAATTTAAAAACATCTTTAAAATTATATGAATGCTTAAAGTAATCTGGATAAACACAATATATCGAAAGTTGCAAAAAGAAAGTAATATACAAAAGGAAAACTGCATTTTTCTACTTCATGTTAAAACCAAAGCCATAGCTATCTTTTCAGGTTTTACCACTATCGTCAACTCTAGGAATAAAATAGAAAAATTGTAAATCTATTGTGAATGCCAAAAGAATGAAGAAAGGTATGCTTATATGCTTTATAGTAATAATAGAAGAGAACCACGGTGAAATTGTATTGTGTGGTTGATTGTATGGATCTGTCCCTGGCAACTTAAACATAGAATCTGAAATATATTGTAGCTACATACGTATGTGTTTATTTACAATGGCTAGACGAGAGACGACGAAAAGTAATTGTGGAAAACAGCATTGGGTTGTCGACAAGTAGAAGTGAACTCTATCATCAGAATGGAACTATAGAAGGATTTGACTGTGTAGGTAAACACATTTATATACGTTCACATAGACATGCTGTAATTCTTTTCTCTATCGTTTTGCTCGTCTATTGCGTAGTGTACCGTAATTAATGAACTCAATGAGAAAATCCTTTCCGAAATGATTAATGTACGAGTGTCAACAGCAGAATTGGTTGTGGACTGTTATATTATTATATTGAATTTAGTTGTTAGTCTGTATATACATTTCCATTGTGCTACCTATACAAATAAATACAAAAGCTTACGCGAGTTAATGCTACACCTACATACACACAAATATAAATTCTCTTGTTACCATTCTTCCTTGGGTTCTGTTTTACGTACTGATATAGTAGAGAGACTTACACAGGCTTTTCTTTCGTCACTTTCACTATCCTTTTAATACGTAGCAAACAACAATAACGAAAACTAAGCTAGAATTTTGCCAACAAGCCCAACATAAAATTATTTCGTTTAACAATAAGCATAACACTATCAACCACTTTACTTAGCATACTTAATACAGGCTCAAACTTTAGAAATGAGAATTAAAACTAAGGAACAAGTAAACAATAAATATCTGCATAATCTAGATAGTACAATAGACAAATTGTAAAATAGTATCCATTAAATATACCTATCATGCGTATTTATGTATAATGTATAATACAACCAGTAATCTCCTTTCGCAGAAATCACAAATAAGTTATAAAAGAGCAAACAGCGTACACGTGTCGGTGGAACTTTCGTCAGCTATCTACCAAAATTAGGATTTTAAATAAACCTGCTTCAGAAATGAGACAAGGTAGGAATGTAGGAACTAGTTGCAATTAGCATAGCTATGTAGTTGTGTTTATATTAACAATTTATGGCGGGGAACCTAGTTGGGCCATAGAGGAGCAGAATGTTATCTAGAGTGCAGTTTGTGATAAAGACATTAAAGCTAAAGTATTAATGCGAGTCACTTGAGCATTTATTATTATCATGATCACACAAACTGAACTCTGAACTTTCGGTTGAGGAACGAAAGAAGTATTTATGAGAGAGAAGAAGAGGCTTACCTTGGTTGCTACGGTCTTCCTTACAATCGATCTGGGTGACTCGGATCTTCCATTTGAAAGGTGGCAACTCGCTCAGACTCGATCTTTCACCCGTGCTCACGAAAAGAGTTATCGACGCTTGGCCGGCTGCCGATGAGTCCACAGGTATGTAGACTTTGCATCCACAAACACATCAATTAATTCTTAATTCATCAACGGAAATTAATATCTCCGCTACTCCCACATATTTTACAATTTCATCAGGATTTATTAATTATGAGTACCACACAGTTTGATCATATTAGTTTACTTACAAACCTATTAGGTATTTAATTGTTTAATTAATGTAAAAAATATTCCCTAAGCTGATATATGAATGCTTTTTTGTAGAAATACTATCCAAAAGTGTTTACCTGCTTCAATATACGTTTGTGGAATACAGAACCAGTTATATCATACGAATATTTGAAAAATTAGGTTTAAAAAGAGATGAACGACCGATGGCAATGAAAAATAATAACCTTAGTGTTTCTTCTAAAGTTCTAAAAAGAATAGAGTTGGGAAAATTCCCTAAGATGGGTACCACTACATCGTCTATAAATAACTAAAGTTCTTGTTCGGATTCGACAAAATTGTCGTCTTGTGCGCTTTAGAACTGCTACTACAAGTTTCTGGTGGTAAATCGGATCAAGTAGTACATCAAATGACCATTTCATCGTGATACTAATAATTTATAAATTTGACCACCCATTGCTCATATGTTAGTAAAGCATCGTATGTTTCCAATGTCGTTTCTATTATCAAGCAGCCACGCAACAACAGTGCATAAGAGTTAAATTTATTTATTTTACCCTAATTACAATATTTAGAACATCAAAAGCTATTGTGTGACAATTTTGGAGGAATAAAACACTACGTTCTCCTACTTTCACCTGAAACATTGGTATGTGATAGCGCACGCACATGACGTTTGCAAAATGTAATTGTAAGTACGCGCGTCGCAGATGCCTCCACACAAGTGTAAATATACATTACAAAGCACCTAGTGGCTTAATAACGACTATCTGCTGGAAAGTTTGCGAAATGTCATTTGTACACGGTTATTTAGGAGAGAGAAATAAGGGAGAGATACAGCGATGCTATTAGGTGAAGGTGTGAGTCATACTTGTGTGGTGAATTTTGCATCAGGTCACGATATTGTTAGTAATGCAATTGTGTGGAAAGTATCTTAGGTTGGTTTTGACCATAACTTGTGCGAAACAAGCTGATCTCTGGTGGTGTGTTGTATATTTGCCAGAAGGCACCTACCTCATTCTCATTTTGTATAACGACTGGCCATAATATAAGCGAGGATTTGTAATCGAAGGCGCTGTGGATGTTAGTCGTGTGTTTATGGGAAGCTGGGTGCGATATAGGAAACAAGTGTACAGTGCAGTACAGGGAGTTGGGAGAGAACACATCGGTTGGCACACTCCTCGTGAAGAAGTGCAAAAGAGTCTGGTGCATAATGCTGAGCGAACACTTTAACCTAAACCTAAATCAAACCTCCATAACATCCTTTGCTTCAAAGTTGGAATTCCTCAAAGTTTCCCCTAATTGTGGAAAACTTTCACTCAAGTCGACTCAAACGAAGCCAAGTCATTCTCTTCTTGGAGCATACATACATCCTTACCGCAGCAGTAGTTTACTTCAGTTATATCGAACTACATTTAGTGAGTAGCCTGCACATTTCTCTAGCCGACAACCGATCCAAGGAACAATATACAGATACTAATAGTACACACGTTGTGTATAGAGATATAGAGTGAGAGAACATTCAACTTTACACAGACAGGCTAGCCAATCAATAACTCTTCTCTTTCTCCTTACTTCCCTGTGTTGGCTTCGTCTGCCTTCGCTTCGTCTGCCTGGCTCTCCTCCACTTTCCTTCACTTCCTTGCCAACCACGCCAGGACCAAACCTACACCCAACTCAACCGAGAACACATACCGCTACTCTGTACACTCACTAATAGAACATCTATTGTTAGATCACTACGGGAAATTTACTGTCATACTTTCGAAAAATAAATGATTTCAAGTAGCACTTACCTGTATAGCTAATAGTTACTGCCAAGGCATAGACTCATAAATTAAACCTGCCCCAGTTAGTCCTTCCAATTCTTTTCCCTTTCTCCCCATCATTAGACACAGATAATAATAACTGATCGCCTTTTCGCCTCTATTGGCAAAAAGATCAAGAAATTTAATTTGACTTACTGTGCTGCCCTTTCATGTCACCGCACAATGCTTGAAACCCTAAAACTTGGGATGGGGAAATGCGGAGACTGTCATCCAAACACTCATAAGGATCTCCAGAGTCAGGGTCATCTTGTCGCGGTTGAGCCAAATCGAATTCATCAAAGTCCAAACTATTAATATTACATCGTCAATATTTACTTTCGCGAAATACAAAACAATGTCAATAAACAAAGCATAAATAAATACTAAAAGAATAGAGAAAGAATGGAAAGACGATACAGACAGAATATTTGCCCACGAAAGGTGGTTATTCCGTAAAACTATATTTTGATGTTATTTGCTAACTTATGATAGATAAATAATTACTCTTAGTGTGTTAAAGAAAGTTATGATTTCTGTATACAATAGAAATGTTAAGTCTTTCCCGATGTCTATGTACATACTTGTGCACTGAATATTGGCCTTCTTATATTTCATTTTCTTTTGAGGTTTGCTACGACTTGTGAATAAGTGAGTTAAGCGGCCGTATCAAGTTGTGGTGCTATTAATTTCAAATTTTCACTTGCTAATGGAGAATATTTACTATTCCCCTCATGGAACGAAGAAATTGGAAGCGTTTACAAATAGCTACATACATGTAAACACATTTTAAGTTATACTTACTTATGTACATGGAATACATAATAACAAGACTGGGATGCGATAGCCAAAGACGTTGGTGCACTATAGCGGTGGAAGATAAGTGCAGTAGGAGTAGGAGATATTTTACTTGTGGCTCATAGGTTAACGGAAGACAGGACAGAGTTTTTATAAGTGATTGGACTGGACTACTAATGTACTAATGGATGTTTACAATGAATAGGTTGGCGATAGAACAGAGATTAGGTTATCCATGTTGGATGTTGTGGGTACGGAGAGGTGAAGCTGGATATTTAGTTTTAGAGAGTAGCTGGTAATTCTTGTCTGGTGGTAAATAGTAAATAATGTGTTGGGCATGCGATCACATCTAGTGAAAAAATAGGAAAGCAAGGGATATTTGTGTTGGAGTAGAAAGATGACTGCTTGGAATACGAGAGGAGACCACAGAAGTAAATCGTTTTAGGGCTGAGGAGATAGTTGAGCTGAGCCAAGGAATTTCTTGTCTTATTCTCAGAAGAATTGCAATACTAAGTTAGGTTACTTTACTTACTCTGTGGTAAGTTGTACAATAAGTAGCTACAGTGCACTAGTATGTTACTGTGACTTATAAACAAGTTGGCCGAGCTATCTGTACATAGGGATAAGGCAAGCCAAGACACTAGTGGAGGAAATGAGTTAAACTGTTCTGTTAGCTTAGGAACGTATTGAATGGTGTGTAGCACGGTGTAGTGGATGGGGAAAAGAAAAGTGAGGTGGAAACCACAAGAGGAGCGAATTGGAGAGTTTGGGAGACATGGGCCAACCTGGCTGGGTGGTCTGCTCCGCTATTATACAACAAGACAGACTTGAGTTGTGCAAGTCTCCTTAAGACTTTTAAGTATGTACTGTAATGTGAGTATGAGTTTACGGCGAGTCTGCTTTCGAATTTCCCATTCACATTCTGCATTTGCACTGTACAGAATGGTTTAGCGACTCGCTCTCTTTCTCTCCTTACGTCTCTTCTTTCTCCTCGCAGCTCTGCCAATTCCCAAATCCCGGGTTGCGTATAAATGTTTAAGCGCCCAACCAATTTGCAACCAAGTCAGGTACTCCTCTCCACTATACTTCCTCCTCTCCTCTAACTTCAGTTTACTTTCTATTGCTGTGCATTGCTTTTCTCTCTTTCTTTCTTTCTTTGGCTCTCCATCCTTCTTTTCATTTCAATTCCTATAGAGCCTCGTAGAAATACCATTGTACTAATATACGCCTCTTCCAACTCAGCCCAATGCATTACCAAACCAAACTAAGCTAACCAACCACTTGAAACCAAAGTCGGAAAGAGAAAATTCACTTCACTTCAGGTTAGTCACTCTTCTCTTCCTCAAACCTTCTCAATGGTCATGTTAGCATAGCTACTCCTATAACATCACTTCCAACCAACAACTTTCGTCTCCAACAAAGATTTACTCTCCAGCTACACCACTAGTACATTAGTACCTACTACAAATGTCCAAGATTCGCATACAACTTAAGTAGGACGAATATAGAAATAATATCATGTCTTCCCTAACTTATGTTTTCTCTGTCCTACCTACCTATAGAACCAAACTGCTAACACAAATGTACATTACTTTGACTCTATGGGGTATAAATAGGAACTTCTTACGTAATACCCAGCTCTATAGTAGTAGTAACTGTAGAGTGGGTAATAGAAGGCATCAATTGCTATGTCTGGAGTAGATTATACGGCAGTGTGAAAAATGCAGTAAAAGAGTGAATTGGAAATAACCTGACGTGAGTGTAGACGAAAGGACGAAAACTGAATTGAACTGATCTAGGCTGTGGGGAGGGGAAAGTTAAGAGTGCATCACACCCAACCACATGTTTGCAGTGGGGAAGAGACTGATTGTTGTGATCGCAATATTACAGTAAAGAGTACATCAATGGAAACAATTTTATATCACACACGAAAACGTATGTAAGAGCATTCCATTCGATTTAGTGTTTGTAAATACATTTGTAGTACCTAACCAAAGCTATCAAGAAGAAATGAAGCAAACACAGACAAGCGAAGCTGAGCGTGGACACATAGATACATAAAGTTAATACACTGTATACAACTGAAAATGGGTGTATTACATTTAGCTACTAGGGATCTGTAAGAACAAAACCGAACCACACAGTATCTATCTGTAGAGAAGGAAAAAAGAAAACCCACATGGAAAAGGAATGAACCAGATAAAAGACAAAAAAGTATTTTAGACTGTTTTGGTGTTTTTCTATTTGGTCTGTGGACGAACACTACTCTGAACTCTGTGATGTGGCTACCACTAACACAAACAGAATAAAGTCCAGTTAGAAAGTTATAGTATGTCTTTGGCAGCCGTAGTATATTTATTTGTATTGTGTGTCATATCTAGAGGCCTAGAGTGTATCTTGTGTGCTCTGCTCTGTTGTATTTTCTTGGTTAACTTTTCAAGGATTTGATTGCTATTGGCACTTTTGTCTGTATTTCGTAGCGAATGTATGTTATATTGTTTGTGTCTGTCCGTCTGGCTGTCGGTGCCACTAAAGTGTGGTAATACAACATAATGTAAGGTAAGTGTAGTGTGGGGTCCATGGCTGAGGTTAATGGAAGGAAGGAGAGAAACTACTTTGCCGTATTACCTTCCTTCAGGAGCAGAGCAGGCAGAGAGATACGATACGACCATAGCGATTACCGTGCGATTTGTTACCGGAATGTGATGTGATACAGAGGAAAGTTAGACGGAGGCACACACTCCCCGTAGTTCCCAAGAAACAGACAAGAAAAATATATTGGGCTAAACATTGAACCGTCAGGGAAAATACATGAGCATTATTTACTCTCACTCGCTTTTCATGTTATTCCATGTTATTTTGTTCGATGTATGTAATCTAATGCTCTTAGTACTTTACTGCTTTCAAGTTCCACTTACAAATACAACTTTACTAGCGCTATCTTATATTTATGGACTCTCCTATCCACTAACCATACCATAGGCTCTAAGTAGGTGCACTTACCACTATACAACATTACATCTAGGACACCGTATTAGTATAGAACTACTCTGTATGTATTATACGCGATTATACTTACCAACAGAAAAATTCAAATTACATTTTAACAGTAGCCTAAGATTGAGTTACACATAAGGATATTTATTTCTTGGCTCCAGTTTTCTTTTCATGAAACCATATTTCCTATTATATATTTATTCCACTGTGTGGTAATGGTACATACAAAATGGCTCTACCTTTTCCTCTGTGGGTTGGTTGGCTACAATCTAATTCCAATTTACTCTCCTAGTACCACACTATATTACTTCTCATTTTCAAACAATACATTTCCTGTTACTCCGAGGAATACAGATAATGTCCCAACCCCAACATTTACATGCACCGTAAAAGTCGAGTCTTCAAAACATTTACAATATGATAAACTGTGGTTCTTACCTCCCCTTAGTATGAAATACGTTTTCAAAATAAGCTCACACTATAAAGGCTGATTCTAGCAGTAGTTGTAAACAGAGCACGGCAAATTCTAAGAAAAAAATAATTCACCTCTTTGAATACATTTAAATTCTCAATAACTTTATCCAAAAAAGTTTTCAAAAACCAAAGTATCTTCGTAAAATTAAAAAGACCGAATTAAAACTCTTGAATCTTGGCGTTGAGAGGGAATACGCTGTAAAAGGAAAAGGACTTGTAATTCCGGTGTATCTTTCGATGTGTGTATTGCAAGCGAAACCGTCTATTTCAAGGCTATTGTAAATTGCATGCAGAATGCGATAATGAATGTCTAAATAGTGAACTGTATTTCGCCTACCAAAGTGAAAAACAATTGGTTAATCAATCTAGGAGGTTAGAACTGAGACTAGAATGAGACTTTGATGTTGAGACGTATACTCATTTGAGCATTGCGTAATAATTTTCTGGTAATATCAATTTTCCTACATTTGCAAAGATGTGTCTGCAGGAATGATATTTTGCTCACTTGGTTGGTTGGTTGCAGGAAGTGAAACGAAAATGTTTTTCTTTCTTTAGTGTATGTCGTATTGCATTGGTTTTTTGTGGTGTTTAGCGGAGTTTCTTTGAATTTCACTCAAGTTTTCTATTGTTCTACTTGCTACATGAAGCAAACCAATATTTCTTTCGTATCTTCACCCCTCGAGCTCTTGTTATTTCCTTTTTCTTTGACAGACTCTGTATTTTTCCCGTCAGCAAGAGTAATACATGCTAGGAAAGCAAAGGAAAATGAAATTCTACAGCTATACGTACTAGTTACCAGCGCACTGTGTAAGTAAGTACTCTGTGCATTGTATATTTGCTTAGGTAGTGTGTGCCGTACGAAATGCAATAGAGAATAGAATGTAAGGACACCAATAGGATAAATAAATGTAGTAGAAATAATCGAAAGAAAATTCCGCAACATTTGCGACATAAGAAATGTCAAAAGCAAGCCACAACAGTTTAAGTTGTTCGATATGAAATGAGATGAAATGATAGGCTATGATATGCCATATACAACAACGTTATTATACACACGGCTCGACAGAACTGCCTTATGTCACTGCACTACCCACTACTGTAGTGGTCTGAATAAGAGTCTGTCTGCCTGCTCTACTGTGCTTATTGTGTGTCCTGTATTTGAAAGGGCTTCAGTTGAGACACAAACAACGACAGACTTTCCCCTTCCTACTATTCTCTTATTTACTGTATAAAATAATGTAGTTCTTAACGTTAGTCTCACCAGTTCCAGTAATACATACGACACTAAAGTCGTCAACTCAACTCTGTCTCTCTCCGTATATTTCATTATGCCCTTTCCTAGGCCTACAACTTCTTTAGCAACAGCATCTGATCTACAGGCTCTGTCCTCAAGCAAAGTTAATGCTCTGCAGCCACTACATCCAATATTGATGTTTAAAGAAATAGAAAAATCTCCTTTCTTCATCTTAGTTAGCTCCCAGCTACGACACAGCCAGGCTTAGCTAACGACAATACAGATATGTCCCCACACAAATATGTTTATGTACATAGGCACATAAATAAACATATACAGTGGGTGACTCTCTTCTAGTCTCTATTTATTCACCTAGCACTGATCCCATATAGCCGACGTGTATCTCTACTAATGTTACAATACATCTTTAGCAGACCTGCCGTCTTTCCTTTACTGGCTTGCCTTCTGGCCTCAACGATCCAGCTTACGTTCAAGTAAGCACATAAGAACGCTTCATATCAGACCACAACACTAGCATTAGATTTACTTTTACTTTTCTTGTCAAATTCCTTAGTCTCATTTATGGTCTACACTCTTTTATTTTATTCCATTTTCTTAGATGCTTCTCCTAAAATCCATTGCATTCGTAACTATATCTGCCTGCAGATACCAAAGAAGAAGCATACTGTATTTAATTCTAGCTCATTTGCATAAATAGTACCACACTAAATCGTTTTACAGTATGAAACTAATGAATTAACAGTATATTTTTAATGTGAATTCAATTCAATTTACTCTTCAGTTATTTGTAAAATGCAAAATACGTAAGAAGAACTGGCAACCAATTAAGTCCTCAAAACTCATATTCCTCACCTGATAACTGACATCAAATGACATTTTACGATTACGAACACTGCGAGATGAAATTGAGTTTCCAGTCGTATTATTTGTGTTACATAGGCCGACTATAAATTAATGCGTTCATATTTTAGTAATCTCTTTAAATAGGTTATTGCAAGAATTTCAATGTCAATATGTGTCAACAGGTCTAGACAATTGTCAATAGTGCCAATTTCAAAATTCTTAATTCAGCATTTCGTGGATCTTGGAAGAAAGTAAATGCAATAATTAAATCACAAAAGAATGCAATTAGAAGGGTTTGACGAGATTGCAGATTTATAAAAGTGTTTGATACTTTTAGGAGTAAAGTCAAGTTAAACCAAGTATTAGTATTAGCTAGCCAAGTATTATGGGTGGATAGTGTAGAAACTGGACATATTGTGTTTTTGGGTTAGAATATGTTGACTTATGTCGTTAGCCTTTTCTTAGTGAGTGGCACAATGATGGAGGAGTGAAGTCAAGATGTTGTGTGCCTCGGAACATAAAAATAACCAAACAAGTGAAACGACTAGGTTGGAGATTTCACGTACAAGAAAAAAGAGAGCTGCTAAGTAAGCATAAGCTACGGGATGTATTATGCTGTGTTCCACGGCACGGCATTATAATACAGTAATAATATGAAATATATATTAGACGACTACTCCCAACTCATTCTTTATATCCTTTTCTTACAAAGAGGACGAAAGAACAGCGTTTGTGATACTTTAGTGGAAGATTGGAGTAGTAGTTTTAGGCATAGCTCTAATAAAGGTTTTCGTAAGAAGGAGAAGAGCAAAGATCAGGTAGCAAAATTGTAGCTGGGCAATGGCTGTCGTTTTAAGCTCAACTTTAACAATAGATGCAAAGGGTACATGTGGTACAAAGATACCTGTTTCCAAGTGGGCTGAGCATCTAAGGCAGCGAACATACTTAACTATAGATGTACTTGTGTATTCAAACCATTGACTATTTGTGTAAAGGTATGAGAAAGAAGGAAGCACTAGACTTCCATGCGATCACGGAGTACAAAAGCTATAAAAATAAAATCCCGAGAGAAAATTCAATTTTGCTTTGTGTCCAGTTATATGACTAGAGTTCCAGCAGTTACTTTCTACCTACCCTCTCCGCTACATATATTCCGCACAGAAACGCTTCCCTCAGTCTCCTCCACAGTCCACCTCTCCTCTTATTTCCGAACACAATGCTTTGTAATAGAAAAAGTCTTACGGACAAAAATTATCTACTTCACAATGAAAATATAAAGAAGCAACATTATATAGTAGCTATTGCCTATTTTATATCTATAGACAACAACTTCTTATTGACAATCCAAAGAATAAAGCTTGTTGCAAAGAAAAGCAGATTAGTTCGGAAATAATTCAACGTATTACCTATTCTTAAATCAACCTCGCGAAGGGACGTTTTTTTCCAAATTCTTAGAGCAACCAAAACCAACTGCTTCTTTTTCTTTAAATTTTTTTCGACGAATAATAAATACGTAGTTGTACATGCTTACTATATCTGGTAGCCAAAAGGACAAACCATTAAACCTGTGCAAGATGAGGACTATAATCGAGGTCTGTGAAGTCTTATGTCTTCAATGTCATAATAGTGTTTAAGTAAATCTCAATTTTGCGAACACATAGTATCAATTATTGTAATCACATAAATTGAAAGTGTAAAGAATGGCAATGAATTTGTCGGTGTTTGTGATAGAGAAGTTATAAAGGAACATTATAGAGACAAGAAATATTGCATAAGATTACTTTGATATTTCATTTATACTTTAAGTAGCTACTCAGCTGTGAGAATTTCATAGGAAAAGATAGAATTTATGGATGCCCAACTACAATGTATCAAATGTCAACCGAGATAAATAAATAGCTGAGAAACGTATAGGATGTGAAGGTATATAGGAAATACATTCTTGCTATTTTGACATATCTGTAAACACAATAAGCTGGAAATGCTCTATCTGGTAATAAGGCTTATGAAGTGAGCAGACAATCGGGCATAAATCTAAGAAATTGAGATTACGATTGTAATGCTCCTTAAAGGAAAATATACAGAAGGAAAGAGATATGATTTTAATATTACAAGAAGGCTTTTGTGAGGGATTCCGTAAATACATAGACACGGGTTCGGATTTCGGATAGAGCGGAAGGTAAGCGTAGTATTGCCTCCTCCTTATTCCTAACCCAACATTTATTTTACTTATAGCTGTGATTGTATAGGAAGTGAACTAAGGAGAAGAGGCATATAAATAATATACGTTGGGATGGCCTAGACAGAAAGTATGTGAACATCTATGTTTGGTTCTAATGAAACATAATATGTACGATGAGTGAACAAAAGGAGTGGATCGGATAAGCATGTAAGTAGGTAGCTACTTATATGTATATTTGATAATAAAATATATATGTCTTGGTGGAAGCGGGCGAGGAAACTGAAAGAGATTGCTGGGAGAGGAGAAAGAAAGTGCGGCAGAGTAAAAAGAGTAAGAAAAGAAGGCCGAGAGAAGAAAAGTGAAAAATGGTCGTCATAAAAATCCAATTGGAGAGATGACTGAGAGAGTCAGGTTATTACCGAACTTGACAAACGTCCGGGTTGGTCACGTCGATTAGGAAGTCGCACAGAATTTGACCATTGTCCGCTGCCGGGTAGTTGCCATTTACGAAATACGACACTTTCTCTCGACTCACCGAACGGCACGATCTCTCCACTGTTCCCACATAAATTGCACAACCAATGTTAGACTATAGCAAGTACGTTTAGACAAAATGCATACAGGGTGACACACTAAGATATATGCACACTTTGATCGTCAATAACTCAAAAACAGTACCACGGATTTAAACGCGGTTGATACCATTCGAAAGAGGACAATATTTCCAACGAGAATTGGTAGTTTGAAGCCCACTGGAGGTCATATATTTCCGTAAACGGGCTGGAAGGGATTAACATGTTTTCCTACAATATTCATGGCTGAGTTTTCCCATTTGGTCGATGTTGACTTCACGAAGGTGAACAATGGAAGACGGTTTGATGGCATAGGATCTGTCTTTCATTGTCACCCAGGCAGGGAAATCCATTGGGGTAAGATCAGGTGAATGGGGTGGCCATGCAATAGGTCCTCCTCTGCCAATCCACTTTTCAGGAAATTCTGCATCAAACCAATTTCTGACTGTTCAACTCCGATGCAAATTAAACTTAGGACTTTTGAGGGCCCACTTGCGAGTGTTCTGAATGTTACCAAATCTATCTAGCCGGAAAACACTTTCATCAGTCCAAATAACGCTGTTAACAAATTCGGGGTCCTGGTCATGCATTTGGAGAATTTCCTCGCAAAACGCAATTCTTCTTTGTGGATCCTCCTCCCGGAGGCATTGAACCCTCTCTGCCTTAAACGATTTAAATTTTAGTTCCTTCACGATACGAAGAACACTGTCTCTTGATTGACAATTCTGCTGCAGCTCTTCGAAAAGGTTTTCTTGGACTTCTTGTTAGAGCTTCAAAGACAAGGTTCCTGTTTTCGTTCTTTCCTTAGGTTTTCTGTTTTCGACTGATCCCGACGCTTCGAATTTGTCCTGGATATGTTTTATTGTTGAGCGATTCGGTTTAACATTGAATTCTTTCTAAAATTTCCGTTGATAATGTCCATAATGTTTGGATTCCTTGTGTAGGATTGGATTATGAACTTCTTTTGATTTATCGTTAAGCGAGACATTTTAAAAAACGAATTTTCCATTTTTTGATTTCGCGCTTCCTGGCAGCCATATTTGTTGGTTATCTTAGTAGCATAATTGGTCACCAATGTAAAATTTTGTCTTCTTTCGAATGGTATCAACCGCGTTTAAATCCGTGATATTGTTTTTGAGTTATTGACGTTCAAAGTGTGCATATATCTTAGTGTGTCACCCTGTATTATTATTACCAGCTTCCTCTTCCTACTAACAATACAGTCTACGCTTCACTTACACTTTATGCACAATTACTGGGCCGATGTATTTATGTAGTAATCTTATACTAGAGCTACTATTACTGAGCACAACCGTTTTTAACGCGTCTCCTTGTTCCTAAAGATAACTTTTTCTCCGTATTGTTATACAAACTATTCTGACAAACTGGCGTGTGTGTATTGGAAATTCTATTTATTAGTAACCATATAAGGTAATGTACTTTGGATACCTCCTTTCAGTATTCGCCTACGACAGAACATGCATAAAAGTCATTCAGCACACGACTCTCCATTTTCTTTACAAAATCTTTCTGAAATGTTTGCTCCCTGAACAAGAAGGTAGTCTTCTTTTCTCATTCTTTCATTTTCTGGTCCCTACGCTTCTCTGACTATTGTTAACCTAGCCTGTGTCTTTTCTTTTTAGACCGCATTTTCCCAAAAGAATATCATATTATCATGTATCCAAAGTTCAAACACGATTCTATTTCAAAAGTAATTGCTTAATATAAAAATGTGTAGCACATAGTATATGTATTTATACGAATATAGTTTTAATTACGTATGCGAAAAAGTTGATACTACTAGACTCTAGTCATTCGTTCAAATAATACATAAAAGCTAAAAAATATTAATTACCTTCGCAACACACTCCGTTTTTATTTGGACAGTCCCCGTGATGGTATCTTCGTTAATAAGAACGTCAAAATCATTTAAGATATCGTTACTCTGAAATTGATCTAATCATAGTTTATAAAGAGATTACGTACCCACGAACGCCTTTACATTCCGTTTCTAAAAGACAAACCCCAGCTCGTCCATTGTCACCAATGCAGAGGTCATTCTTGACGCGTACGCGAGAAAAAAGACTGAAAACTGCAGAAATTGTTTGTATGAAACACTACTCATTTCTGGGTCGTTGTATACAAATTGCTCAAATGTTAACATTACAACAATTAGAATACATACAATTGAAAAGCTACCAATACTTATAAATCCATTGCTTACGTATATTTCGAAAATTATTACAGTATGTTGCATTACACTTAGCTTTAGCACTGTTCGGCTCCTCGGGTAGAGTTAGACATGTTCCTCCACCAACGCAGATTAAGATCCATAATAGTAGCGAGAGCTTCATTTTATTTAATAGGCCAGAGTTAAACTACTTAAAATGTAATTTTACACAGATATTATTCTGGGAGAACAATTTCACGGAACACTTGGTTGAGTAGGTAAAGATATTCAGGTAATGGAATGCTGCACTTTGTTACGCAACCGCCTCGGATCACTCTTTATCACATAATGCAAGAAAGTGAGGATTATTTATACTACATGAGAATTCAGTTGCCAGACCTCTTTTTTACAAGTATATAACTATATCCGTAGCATTTGATATGTGTAAGTACCTATTTATAAGCTGTAGTGAACTGCATCATATGCTTTTCCATCTTGAGTGTGTCATCCCGTTAAAATCTAACAAAGAAAGAATTCCAGATTGCCCAAAATACCACACATAGAACCTTATGCAACACAACGCACCTTGTCCCTAACCTTTCCTAAGACGCAATTCTATTTCTACCTGCTTATCTTTAGATTTCATTTAAAGGGGACAAAGTTTCAAGGATAGGTCAACCGTACATAGTTATAAATAGAATGCTGGATTTGGAGACAGCAATAAATATAAAAGAGCCCTTCCTGTCCCTTTTTCAATCCGAAACTGCTTGTTTTCTTAAATTCTTTTTAAGGCGACCTACGAACAACTTTTTAAGCGAGGAACCTTTTATTTTTACTCACCCGATCCAGCATAAGGGGAATAATATCTCTTTGTGGTACGGTACGGTGGATTCTTGGTGAAGCAGGTAATAGTGCACTCCGCAGAAACTCTTCAGGGAAGTATTAAGTACTCTGATTTATAATTTCTACTTCACAGTTGGTTGTTACACTTATTAACTTATTACGTAGGACATAATGGTTTGAATTCTTGACCTAAATTTGGATATTTACCTGAATCTATGTGCTCTACTCTACTTGATTGTTACAGATATAACTCGATATACAAATGAAGGTAGGATGAGTATGAAATATTTGTTGTTTTACAACATAGTTCTTTTCTTGAAAAGTTAAATGCATTTATTTATTGGACTAGGAAATTGCATTTAGGAGTACATACAATACATAACGAAAATAAGTAACGTACCGTAAAACAAACATTTTTATCACTTGTAAGAGTATTGATAACAATGGAAAAATATAAAAAAGATTATTAAGTTAGCAATGCAGTTTTCAATTCTGCACGTAGGCTAATACTCTTAATATTTTACATTCTTAAAATCTAAAGGGTAAATACAGCATTGTCAACACCCTTGTTTTCCTGAGTGGCAGCTAGTTTCAAAGATTGCCTTTTGGTCAAAAATAGCTTCTGAATCTCACTAGAAGATTTATTTTTCGTTTCAGGAACTGCCATAACGATGAAAATTGTTCCACCAATGCAAACTACTGCAGAAAGCCACCAAAGAACAGACCAGCCAAGCACCTCTGCCATTGTTGGAAACAATTGGGCAGACAAATACGAACAAATCCAATAAATGGCTGTAACAATTGAAGTGGCCCGACCTGATTAAATTACAATTGAATACGATTAGAAACTTTGCCAAAGTGAAAAATTTAGTCAACTTTAATAAATTCGGGTTTAATCTTGTCCCTTATGAATTAGTAATTAAGGGGAATTAGTATGTTTGCATAGGTATATTTATATTAAACATTAGAAAAGAATATTAGTTTTACTAATTACTAACCTTTGATATGATTAGGCAAAATTTCACTCATTACTAACCAAGGTAGAGGTCCCATGCCTACATTGTACCTGCACAAGGAAAAATTCATAAATAAGCACAGCCCAGTCTTGATTCAGTAAGTTTCTGAAGAGAGGGATTCTTACCCGATGTAGAAGGCAATAAATGAAGTAAGTGGTAGCCAGCTGAGGTATTCTGGTGGCTTATCTCCGTTTTGTTCTTTGATATGGTAATATGTTCCTAAGGCCAGGAGACTTCCAGTCATGATAAGCTGAGAAGAAACCATAAGTACTTTTCTGGGAACTTTGTCTACTAAAATGATGGGAACAAAAAGAACGGTCAAAAGTTGGCAAGCCCCCAGAATTATTGCACCAACTTTTGGATCGAGACTCGTTCCAGCAGATTCGAACACTTTCACGGCAAAGAATGAAACTCCATTAACACCAGAGCATTGTTGAAAAATAAAGAGAGCAGTACAAATGCCCGTGGGTTTCATTACATTAGAAATAAGCAAATCTTTCCACTTTTTCGACTGTCCATTTGAATCTTCAATAGAGTTTTCAATCTAGCCAACAAAATTTATCATATTATATAACTTTCAGTAAATTTTCCTTATTTATATAAAAATTTAGGTATGTGTGGTTATATTTTTAAAAGTTACTTCTGCGAGCTCTGGTTCAATGTACTGCTTCTTTGAAGCTCTCCTGAGCCATTCCAAAGCCTTTCCAGCCTTTTGAGACTTCCCTTGAGTCAGAAGGTAACGAGGAGACTCAGGCATGAAAAGCATGCTGATGAAAAATGCTATTGGAATACATCCGCAAACGATAGACAACATTTGGTATGACAAAAAAGCTCCAACTACAAGCCTACAAATTATAGAAAGAATCTTCAATTTAATTCTGTTATCATCCAGTAATGCTATGTGTCCTTATAGTTATAATAGTACACCTAATTCTATGGTCAATTCTTTAATACTGTACATAAGCTACGCTAAATCGCTATATAAATATATCATGTAGAGCAGATACAAATATGTTATGCAAGAAAGAACTATATTGTACCTAAAATGTCTTGCATAAAACTTCAATCAAAATATTTGCATCCTGACAGTTTCTAAGATCAAAGTTTTAGATTTTACTTACGTGAATTCCACTCCAGTTACAAGCATTAAGATCATGATAGTAGCCAAAGTTCCCCTGATTTTTTCCTCCGTGATTTCACTAACGTACGCTGGGACAACAACGGTAGATGCTCCACCACAGAACCCTAAAGGATTCGGAATTACAAGAAAGGATTGACTTCATCTTGTTGGTGAAATTTATTTTTTGGAGAAATCTATTAAATAAATAAGTAGCTACCAACCAGTAACGAAGCGGCCAGCGTACAGCATTGGTAAATTAACTGCCCATGCTATCATTCCCCATCCGATTGCAAAGGGAATAGCTATAATTAACATTGTAGGCTTCCGTCCAATCGCACCCATACTGTAAGCGGTAAACGGTGCAGACAATAATGCACCCAACTGTGAAGTTTTAAAAACACTTTAATAATTGTTGTGAAACCACGATTTGCTTAACAATAATGCATGGATTGCAGTCACTTACAATTGCAAATGAAGCAGCGTATCCTTCTTGTGTGTCATTCAGGTCTCCAAAATATTTTTCTTTTTTAATGTCAAACAATGCTGGAGCTGACCAACCAAGAACATTCCCTAAGCAGAAAGAACTTATTGTTGCTGCAATAAAAGAAACACAATACATTAGGTACTCACATGTGCATTACTGGCAGCTCATAATCAATAAGTTTGTATGGATTATGGAATATATGGAATAAATACAGTTTTGAAGGGAAATGATAAATTAGTAAACTTCTGCTGGTTTGACAAAGTAGAAAGCACTGATAGGTATCTTAATCAGAATACCTAATGGGGATGTAAACACTATATAGATTGTGTCAATAACTTACCCACTATTGCGGCTAATACAGTTGTCCTTTTCTTTGGGATCCATAAAGGACTGCCCAATTCTATTTTTACTTCAGGTTCCGGAATACTCATATTTATTGCTAATGTTTTTATAAAGTGTCACAAAAATTGTCACGGTTTTAAAATACAAATAAAATATAATATGTTCACGAATAGGAAAGTTATGATAACTCAAGATAAATCTGCATTGAATGGGGTTTCAAGCAGGAATGAGATAGTGGATCAAATGAGAAACGCTTATGTCCCAAGCTATATACGCAAAATCATCATTGAATTCTTGAATATGCATCTGCGAGTACTCCTTGGAAAGCATAAATACTCTCTTTCTTGGTAGATTCCAAGAAGCACTGAAAAAACTTGAGCTGTTTACAAAAAAACCTGTATTGGAGCCAGTTGGGGACTGCAGCGTACCTCAATCTAAAAGCAATTAGGAGCCAATTCATTGAACAGGTTCCTAAACCATGTGCTCGAAAAGTGGTCGTATAGCATAAGCATGTGCAAATTTACTAGGTAAGCAAAGTATGCATCTTCACTTCTAGACAACAAAGATCTAAAAATCTATTTAAAAGTATATCTTACCTATAGTATTACATATTCAAATGAGGCAACCGGTTCACCATTTTCTTTTAATCTTTGATGCATTGTCACTTTTCTAAGGTACACTTATGACGCCAATACTATCCATTGTTTGGCAACATTTCTATGTAAATACAATGGAGTGTCTCTCCGTGTATTGTGTATCATACTCTGTGTTGCGTCAAAGAGCCCGGTGAGACATGGCATGCCAACCAGCCAACCCATGGACCTCAGGCAACCAGCAATGCAATTACATAATACATACAATAATCCTGTAAGCTGGTCAACAATAAATAAATTGCTGTTTCATATTGTGACGTATTTGCAGGCATACTACGCTCTAGTAAGCATACCAAGGGGAATCAATGGGAGTTCATGAGTTTAGATTTATACTATTGCTTGTGTGCAACATACATACTACTCATTTCAATGCTGCGTAATATCGAGTCAGACAGTCAGTCAACTAATTACAAGAAGGAAATTTTTTGCAGAGTTCCTAATCATAAGAATCGTGCTATAGTACAGATATCCAAGGAAGAGTTAAAGGCAAATATCTGTCCTAATGAATGGACTGGAAACCCCTATTCCGAATTCTCATCTTTTAAATCTTGTCTCATTTTACGTTTGCATTTGCAGCTACCATTGTACATCCAGACGAATCTGTACTATCTGAAACCTTGTGAAGGAATTTTTCTTTAGGTTCGCTTGTGATTATATAGTATGTACATATCACATAATTTACTATTTGATTAGTTTATTATAGTTCCTTTTACTCCGGTCTGCATTACCGTTGACGAGAACAAGGAAAGTAGACGAAAATGTTCAAGTAGATTTTTAATTCCAGAGCATACACAAATGAACACTAATCCATGCAAATACTATACCTAAATTCAAATAGCGTTGGCTACGATTATTATATTACTATAATATATGACTGTTTGTATACAAAAATCTAGAAAAATTTACCTGCTGTGTAATTATTTTAATATGACATAATCATTTGTAAGCAAAAATAAAAAGTAGAACTGCACGATATCTTTTATTTTTATAACATAATTCATTCTGCAGTTCTCTTGGACAAAATATGTCGCTACCTTTATCAGTTTGATAAAACGGGTTCAGTTTGGAATCTACTTTACATATTCGGCTTAAAAGCTGAATGAAAAGTATAATCCCTAACAAATGCTTGAATAAAAACAAATATAAAAGCTACAAAACTACAAACACATGCTTGAATGCCATTAAAAGGTATGAGACTCAAGGGCAATTAAATAGTATGTGAAATTGATTACTGATTGTTTTAGAGACAATTGAATCACAAACATACATCTTAAAGTAAATCATTTCATGCAAACTCAAAGAGACGATAAAGAGGGGAAGACAGTCATGTGAATTTTGTTGAGGAAAACCAGTAGTACTTTAGTGAGCCATAAAATAGTTTCTTTAGGTATGAAAACAAAGCTCATAATAAGTAAGATATTAGAATTTATGGAATTAAGACTTTGATGTGTTTTCCATTTTGACGCGTTTTGTAATTATGACATGTAGTCGTGTAGAACAATGCAGTTATACTAATGGACTTAAATCCTTTAGGTTATAATAAAAGATCAAAGTTTGCTTAAAACATCTTCTTTCTCGTTGATTCTATAAATTGTAGCTTGAACTGTAGCTTACTACGCTTAACATTAAAAGGTTACTGAAACCCAAAACTGTTTATTTGACAAAAACGGACATTCTGGTGATATGTATTTAAAAACAAGCAATTTCTTCTGAAAGCACAACACGTAGTAAATCTAACAAGAATTATTTGAAGTGTTGTCCATTGATGACTAATATCGTTTGCTATCGTTTTGAATACCAAGTACAATGGTACAGTCATTCTTCCATATCCCTTTATCCACCTTAAGACTAAATCATGTTGACTAATGCTGATATTATATTTAGTCAGGGTACGAGGGTAAGTAAAGGAAGCAATTACACGTACGGACATGTAGATACATTTTAGGAGAGCGGATTGTCTTTTTATTTAAGTTTTTAAGTATTAGATTTCATTGCGATTGTAGGGTTTCGTATTAGTAAAGATTTCAAACTTATGATCCTCATAATGGCATTCACCAAATCTGAAATTAAGCGTGAATAGTATTCGTATACGGATGAACTTATATTTGGAGAAAATGAAGCAGGAAGCATATATTATACGGATGTATGGACCTGGAGGAGGTAAGAAGAATGGATATACATGATGCCGGAGATGCCTTGATATGAAGCAGTAGTAAACAATAGTCGGACGCTAACAGCTTTATAGTGAACATGGAAAAGTGTATATTAAATTAAATATGGTGTATAATTTTTTGCTTTAAATACAAGTTGTTATGAAGAGACAGAGGTAGATCTTATTTGTTTAGGCTGCTGCATATGTGCAACCACTTTGCAATCCTTCACTTGTAGAAAGTACACTAGTTAAGTAGTACACATCATGTTTATTTTACGATTACATTTTCTACGTCTTAGAATGGGGAATTTTTATTATTCGATTAAGTTTTGTTGTGGGGTGGAACGCACCGTTCTAATAATCAGTAGACAAAGAGTGAACTAGAGTTGGACTATGGGGAAACAGGAGAGCGGAGAGTAATCAGAAGCGGATAAATGTTGCCAGTTCCCACAATGTAAAATGACCTATGAAAGGGAGCAATTATAGTATTAACGACGTAAGCATCCGGCTGGAAAACTAATAAGACTTGGTAAACGAGATATGAACTTCATTCCCATTTCATGATCTCCAGAATGTGTAGTGCAAAGTACACATGATCTAGCTTTCTATCTGAAAATGCCTCAAGGTAATTGTTCTGCAATATATTTGTTTTACATTACGTATTTCAATAATATGTTTATTTTGTGCAGAGAAATTGATTTATAAATTGTTCACAGGCATTCTAGAATCTGAAAATGGTATCAAAGATAATCTGTTTGTTGGTGGATTAAGACTAAGAGATTTTTGAAGTACTATTTCAACAAGTAACAACTGAGATTGTTTTCGAAATCACAACGAATATCTTACAAATGGATTCGTTCGTTAAAATACCACTATTTACACTAGGACCAGTGAAGATCAATGGAAATATTTACAAAATTCCACTAGCATCAACGGATGGATTCGTCATTGATAATTTGAACCGCATTACTGAAGTATTGTTGTGTGAAGGTGTGGTCAGTGGAAGAATGCACGAAAGTATGACTGCATTATCAGTTGTAAAGTTTAAAAATTCAAAGGAAACTGGCCAGGCTTTAATTTGGCTGAATAACCCTCAAAATTTTAATTGGTTAAAAAATGCGTACGAAAATTCGTGCCCTTTGACGAGTTTGTGTCGATTTCATGGGAATACAGCAGGGCCTTTTCTGAGTATTAGATTTACTTTACAGCACAAGAAAGATGATTCTATGGAAATTAGGAACGTGACAAAAGGGATGCAAGCTGTATTGGGCTTAATGAAGCAAATATTTGACGACATGAAAATTGTGTCTTGTACTGGTGATTTGCGGTGCTCGCAAGATAAATCTTCTGTTCCAGATATTCTAGGAACGTCGACTTGCACTCAGTGTAGTCTGATGACAGTGCAAGGCATGGGGGAGTGTGTTGTTACACAAACTGTCGTCTCCGCACAGTTAATTAGAAAAATTCTCAAGTGTTCTCTTCAAGATTTGATCATGGCTTACAAGCTGAAAAATTTAATTGATAGCTCTGCAGGGGGCTTGACTCCTCGTGCAGCAAATATCGTCTCTTCTGCTTACATGGCTCTCGGCAAGGTGAGGATTCACATTTTCCCTTCATTGCTCACAGAAATATTCCCTTGTTTACCCTTCTGATTAAAATTATGTAACTTCCCTTATTACCTGTCATATATGAAAGGGAGGAGAAGCCAACTTATAAATAATATTCCTTTTGTGCATTTTTTATCTTAGTGTCCAATTCAGATGATACTCAAAAGCTCGTGTGTGACAACAATTAAACCCTGCTTAATGGATGGAGATGACGCATTGCATATCCGTTGCACTTTTCCCTCATTCTGTCCAGGTCTCAAAATTAACAATAGCGATTTCAGACCACCAACTAAATACAAAACCATTGTCGATAATTTTAATGATATTGTCCCGTCACTAATCTTGATGTCAGAATTGGATGAATTGAGAGAACTAGCTGTCAATTTTAAAAGACATTTTGAAACATGACGTACGTCAAAAATCTTAGTTTTGACTGTTTTCTCTAATAAAACGGTTTCCCTTTCCCAATTTATACCTTTCCCTATAGGTATAAATATAGGTATAAATATAGGCATAATGAAATAGGTATTCTATGATTCTATGATATAAAATTTCCCTACAGATAAAATAAATTATGGCAAATTCACAAAATAAATCTGATTGCTGAACTGAAAACAAATGTTTATTACACCTGTTTAAAGTGAATTGACGAAGGCAAAATTCGGCATTTCTACCAGAGAAAGATTGCCTTACTGGCTAATGTGGCTAACTAGATACTTTCCTACTGGTAGATCTTTTAAAGTGCTTCTTACTTAAAGCACAGAAATCGACCTTTATTTTACCAACCTATTTGCGCTATGTGCATCTTCGTGACTTTCCAGTAATGCAGTTGCATAACTATTCTTAGAATTTGGATTCATTTGTGTAATTAATTTCCTGTTAATGTACATTCGTTATGAAATTATTACTACACACGTAAATACTATGTATGTACGTTGTTAATTGAAATATACGATTGCTTACGTAAGTTGATGATACCTTAATATACATATGAAAAATTAATTCCTTCTTCCTCTGACGAACTCAAGTAATATAAAACTTGTTCTGATAATAAGATAATTAATGGCATTTGTACAGCATATGCAACCCTCAAATCCACTTAATACCTATATTACTTTTACCCGTCCAACTACAAAATATACCTATACATAGTAACATATTTCTAAGCATTGTTTTATCAACGTACATATTTACTATCTTTAAGCAACGTAGTGAAATCACTAATTTTCTGGTTCTCGATTGAATACGTGTTTGAATATGAATGATGAATTGGGTTGGTATTCTTAAGTACTTTTGCCTCGTGATAGTGGCTCATCATTATAAACAATTTTTAAGGTATAAATTGTAAAACTCTATTGGGCCATAAGTAACTTGGCTTAATGTGCTTTAATACATGACTGAGACTGAATTCCTAGGTTATTGTGCAAAATAAATATGGGTATAGATTAAATGTGATTGCTGTGCTGGTATACATAACCCTAATACAATAAGCTTAATTTGGTTAGGCTAGGTTTAGGTTACTAGTTTACTAGGTGGCTTGGCTACTGTTCTGCATCATTAAAATAAAACCAGGTAAAGCAAGCAATCTCATACTATACTAGGTAATGCAATGCCATGTCTTCTAAACTCATCAAAGCACATCTAGATCTAGCTATGAACCACAATGTATCCTGTGCAGTACATCTTAAGTATGAAATACTTACACACACGGCGTACTTATACAAGTGAAGTCAAACTTGGCTGACCCATCATCACAGCAGCAATAGCACATATCTTGGTAAAGTTGGTACAAAAGATACATGCACGTAGCTACAATAGAACAGCAGCTTTAATGACGACTGTACACGATTGCCTGTCCGTTCTCAAGGATTTTTATCTCTTCGCAATGTTAATTGTCTGAAGAAGTCAAGTGAAAAGTCCTTTAGCCCCAACAAGTTTTCCATAGCTCTGTCAACAGTGCGTAGTGAAGAGGTTTCACATACAGCGGTAAATATTTAGCATTGAAAAATACAGTAGTACATAGAATAACATTAATCTGTCAAGTGAATTTGCACATTTTCAAACTATTTCCTTTTGTTTCCTAAAGGTAAATATTTCTGTTATTTTTAGGCTACACTGACTGTACCTTAAAATGGAAAATCGCGAGGTAAATATTTCTTATTTATTCCAAACCGCTCAAGAAACCAAAGAACCGGAGGAAGTAACTGTGGAAGGTAAAATATGTAATTTTATAATTAAAACCCTTTAATTTGGTTTTAGTAAAAGTGATTTCATAATAAAAAATTATTATTTAGGGAACTTGCCAGAATGGCTCAAAGGAAGTTTTCTACAAGTGGGCCCAGGACTGTTCGATTTTGGTGACTTTACAATGAACTATTGGCTGGATGGTTATGGAATTATTTCCAAGTTTGATGTAAACGGAGAAAAATCTAGTGTTACATTTACCAAAAAATTTGTACAATCTGAAGCATATCAAAAAGCCATAGCTGCCGGTAGACCATGTATAACTGAATTTGGAACAAGACCTCCTAATGAAGGCAGCAAAAATATTTTTTCAAAACTTATTTCAACTGTGGTAAGAATTACACCATTATACTCAATATTATGGGCTAGTTTAACCCAAAGGAGGATTAGGTAGGATAAAGTTATTAATTGTATTTAATTTTGATATTAGTCTGGTGTTGAGTTGAGTGACAATTGCTCAGCGTCATTGTTTCAATTAGGCCCAGATTTATTTGCGGCAGCCTCTACGTGTTTCTTTCGGGCAATAAATGCGAGTAATTTGGAGACTGGCGAGAAATACGACGCGAAGAAATTATTCGGACAGAATGGGTTTGGTGTTCATCCGCTGACAGACAGTAACGGAGACGTGTACAATATGGGGTTTTCGGTATTGCCATCTCTCAAATACAATGTGACTAAAATTCCTAGCTGTGTGGGTAATAATGACACTTTGGAGACTCGATTGAAGAAGTCTCGAACGCTTTGCTCGATCTCAAGTCGGTGGTCAGGGGCTCTTGCTTTCAACGTAAGTACAATCAACGGGACGTGAATTTCAAAGTTTTATAATATTTTGGGAGATGAGTTGGAAAACTTAATGCATAAATTATAATTTTATGCAGCATAGTTTCGGGCTTAGTGAGAGATATATAATTTTCGTGGAGCAGCCGTATGTAGTACGCGTTTCGCGAGTGTTGAGTGCTCATGTAAAAGGATATTCGTGCAAAGAATGGCTTGACTGGTGTCCCGAGGACAGAAATCGATTTTATATCATTGAGAAATCTACCGGTCGCGTCTTAAACACTGAAATTATGTCGCATGAATCATTTTTCTTTCTTCACATTGTCAACTGCTACGAAGAAGGAAATCAGGTAGGAGAAAATAAAAACTAAAGTTTTACAGATACGCACCAGAAAAAGACATTATATTGGAGTGAGAAGAATAAGCATTTGATATTTATCAGGAATGGGGACAGTAAATCGTGTCTGGAGTAAAATTGATCTGCTTTATGTGAGCTCTGTGTTGACTTTATTTTATAGGTTGTAGTTGATATTACGAGTGCCCGTGATCCATTTGCAACGGACGCTACAAACCTGAGGAAACTCCGCAACAATGAAATTGATATTATGGAGCCGTCTTGCATCCAGCGCTTTATACTTCCTACAACGGCCAACATAAAAGATTTACAAGAAGGTGAAAATTTAGTTGAAAAAACGCTGAGTTGCACTGCGACGGCTACACGCAAAGGAAACACTATCATAGTTACCCCAGAAGAACTCAGTGAGCGTGGTGTCGAGTCCGTTTCAATCAACAAACACTTCCTCGGAAGAAAACATACTTTTATGTACTCAGGAGGCACCGTCTTCTCTAAACAGAATCTACCCTTTGCTCATTCTATATGCAAATTCGATGTTTCTAACAAACAAACTAAACTATGGACAGGTACAAATGCTCAATTTCCTGGACCTTGTGAACCCATTTTTGTGTCTCGTAAAACACCGGCTACTGAAGAGACGGATGAAGACGATGGAGTCATAATATCCACTGTCGAGTCAGCAGATCCAGACCAAAAGGACTTTCTTCTCTTTCTCGATGCTAAAACCTTCGCAGAAATTGCTAGAGCCACGTTCAGAAATAAAATACCCGGTGCACTTCATGGAATCTACTTACCATCATAATATTATCTATTCTCTACTGCTAAAACCATTATCGCACAGTAATTTCATTATTGACGGCATGTTAAAGCTACTACTACGTAGTCACATATCTTAATATACCTACTCAACGTTAAATGTAGCATTTTTTACTATTACAACGAATCGCAATTGTCGCACTAATATTTCAGGGATAACTTTTTGGATGATAACCAATTTGGGAAATAAAATGATTGAAAAATACGAAAAACTTTGGGCATTTTTTACTAATCCATTTTTATATAACACAAATCATCATTTTTGTATCATCATGTAGTACAACAATAATAATGCATCTTTAGCGTAAACTATAATGCGTAAAGGACATTATCTAGAGAAAAATATTCACAAAGTTACTGAGTTCACACGCAAAATTAGTGTACATGTAAAGCAGAAATGTACTGAATTACCATATAAAGAGAAACTAATGTAAGTGACGGTTTTATTGCATTAACATTTATACCCACCCTCAATTCAACTCTATCTCAATTGAAGTACGTGATTGAATCATATCTCTTTCGTTTAACTTCGATTTATTTACATTTCCTCAGGCTTGGTGCATGTTGGGAATGGCACTAAATAAGCAACATTGCATTGGACAGTTGCAGTTCTAATACTCAACATAATAGTGATTTTTCTACTTAAAATCTGAGTAAGGCTTTACATGAACTTACAGATAGTGCTACCGATGTGTACGGCTTACATCCACAAACACAGCTTTCATGTCAAACAAAGTACAAAACTGCATTCTACTCCGTGTAAGTAATTTTCCTCAATACAAAGAATGAGTCGGCTCCTAAGATTCGATGGAAGGGTTGCGGTTATTACCGGAGCGGGTAATGGTTTAGGTAAGGTGTACGCATATTTATTTGCTGAACGAGGTGCTTCTGTGGTGGTTAATGATTTAGGCTGTGATTACCTTGGAACTGGAAAATTGAGCACCAAAGCAGCAGATGAAGTTGTGGACACGATTAATTCTAAAGGTAACAGAAAAAATCTCAAAGTCAAAGTAATCAAATCATTTGCTCTGATATATTTAAAGTAAATACTAACGTAGTTTAAAATAAATAGGAGGAAAAGCAATTGCCAATTATGATTCCGTGACCGATGGAGATAAAATAGTCAATACGGCTCTGGAGAAATTCGGCCGAATAGACATTTTGGTGAATAACGCAGGTATAATAAGAGATAAGACACTTAGAAAACTGAGTGAACAAGACTGGAACGTAGTAAATGAAGTCCACTTAGACGGAGCATTTAAAACATGTCGAGCTGCTTGGCAATCGTTTAGAGATCAGAATTATGGCAGAATAGTCAATGCGTCCTCTCCAGTTGGAATTTTTGGCAATTTTGGTCAGTCCAATTATGCAGCTGCTAAAGCTGCTTTATTGGGGCTTTCTGCCACTCTTGCACGCGAAGGAGAAAAATTCAATATTCATTCGAACTGCATTATTCCAATGGCTAAATCTAGAATGAGCGAACTGTTTTTCCCATCAGGTAAATTTTCCGTCTTGACAAACATTTAACATTTTAATGTCCCACCAAAGCAATCGTTAATGAAGTGTAATATAAACTTATTGCAGCGGTACTTAAGAAAATTGCCACCTTATTATGTTGGTAGGGCATTTAAACACCAACACGTTTGTGTACATTAGATTAGTACACTTAATGCAATAATGATAACATTTATAGATATCATGGACCAATTCGAACCTGAACTAATCGCTCCAATAGTTGCCTGGATGTGCCATGAAGATTGTGCTGATAGTGGAATGGTTATCGAAGCAGCAGGAGGATACTCCCGAAGATGTAATTTACACACAATCGAATTTTGTAGCCAAAATGTTCAATTTTATGTCTGAACTACAACGAATTTTATTTTATTGTATGCAGTGCAATGGGTTGCTTCTCAAGGATCATTCCTGCGTTCCAGCAAATCCGATAGTGTCACGATAGAAAACGTAAAAAAGAAATGGGACATAATCACCGAAATGAATAACCCTCGTACACCTACAAGTATTCCTGATGTCTTTGCAGAGTATGCTGAATTTCTTAAACAAATGGAAGACAGTAAAAAATAAATAAACTCTTACATTCATACCAATGAAAACAACTGCTTGTCAATCTTTCACCCTTGACCAAGTTAATGAGTTCGACAGCAAAGCCAAGAACATTTAAGATTTCTAGTTGTAAAGATCAACTCGATAGCTGTATATATACACACACACAATATTTTGGCCATTATTAGGTACAGTCTTTAGTTGCAAGTAAGTAAGGTGTGAACTATTCTCAACAAGCTCATGCCTTACTTACTACTGTCCTTTACGAAACGTCCTCAGAGTATTATATTAAAAAATTGCCTCCTTAACATTATTACTTCTTAAGACACTTTGTAGACCAAATTAAAGAAAACTTTTGTAATCCATGTATAGTTGATGCTGTCCCACGACCACACATTTCAAACAATGTTATTTTGCTCAGCTAGCTGGATACTTTTAAAGAACAATTTTATTTGCAGCCAGGAATATCGGAGGGTCCATCCTTAATATAAGACAATTTGTATGAATGAATTGTATGGTACTGATGGAAATAAAGTTTATCATAAATATGTATGTACATGTGGGTTTACGTCGTAAGCAAGTACCTATCTGCACAACTGATTAGATTAGATTAGATTAGATTAGATTTTATTCAAGTGCCAATAGAATCAGTACAAAAAGAATGCTCTGTTTAATAGTAATTAGCACCGAAGGCAAGCAAATGTCACCTTACTCCCGTGGACAAGCCGAATCGTTACCGTATAGTTTCGAATAGTCATTATATACAGATTAGAGTTAGTATGAGGACTGACAAAGTCAATCACACTAACTTAAAATTATAAACTAATATTATTAACTTATTGTACAAATACATTTTGCCTTAACTCTAAGATATATGAGTTTAATTTTTTTGAGAATGAAGTGGGAGAGTCTATTTTAGTTTTTAATGTCAATTTTAAGAAGTTCCAAGAATTAATGGCATAGCAGACTGGGCTCTTTGCGAAAAGGGCCGTTTTATGCGTCAGAACAGTCAAGTCGTTGCTCTGCCTTGTACGTCGTGTTGCTGTGCCTTCGGTGCAATCAGATTTTAATATATAATAGTATGCCAAATCATTAATATTACATCCATTAACTAAATTCTTGTATAAACTACTAAGAGTTAAAAATAGTAGTCTTTCCTTTACAGTAAGTAAATTAGCTTTCTCTAATAAAAACCATTCGTCTATATTAGAGTGCTCTTGGGTGCAAAGTTTTTGTGAGGAAAGAGTACCATTACTTAATTTAGCTTTATTATATTTCCAATACGATTTAGTGTAGAACTTAGCAAGTTTTGGATATTCGAAAATTATTAAAATGTTGTTAATTTTTTGTTGCAAATGATCTAATTTATCAATTTTTGTGGGACCCCAAATTGAGATAGCATAGTCTGAAATTGGGAAAACATAAGTAGAAATCAATAATGAAAAAACTTTAAAGGGCACAACTCTTTTGATTTTGTGCAGGGCACCAATCGCAGATGAGAAGCGACTTTCAACTTTAGAAAGATGGATGTTGAAAGATAAGGTTGGGTCGAAATAGACACCTAGATACTTAAATTCGTATACTCTTTCTATTGGGGTTCCATTGCAAGAAATATTTAGATCAGAAAAAGTAATTTTACACATTGCCTTATGAAATAACATATATTTGGTTTTTTCTAGATTAACTTCCATGCTCATATCGCAGCACCATTTATAGATGTTAGACATAACATGTTTGAAAAAGGTATTGACATTGAAATTACTATTTATCTCCTTAAAAACCACAAGATCGTCCGCAAACATAATGTAATTTACATTTAGGTCATCCAAAATAGCAGTAAGGGAATTAAAGTACATAATAAATAAAATTGGCGCAAGTACGGAACCTTGAATGACTCCACGATCGTAGTTATATGGCCCAGAAATGAAATTTCCAAGTCTAATGTTAAATTTTCTATCAAAGAAATAATTAAAAAATAAAAGGAGATATTTTTTGTCAATTTTGAACTTATTTTTTAGTGTTTCAATAAGTTTTAGGGGCGGTACAAAGTCAAATGCTTTGCGCATGTCGTAAAAGACAGCTATAACTTGTTTCTTGGGGTCATCCAGAGCTTTATAAATTTTTTGAGTAAATACAGTGAGTGCTGTTATACATGAGCGATTACGTCTAAAACCGTGTTGTCTGTCACTCAATAGTTTATTATTCTCTAGATAAGTCATTAGTTTATCTTTGATAATTATTTCAAACCATTTACTGAGAATGGGTAAATTAGAAATAGGGCGGTATGAGGAGGCATCTGACTTACTACCTTTCCCTTTATATAACGGAATTACAGTACTTGTTTTCCAGATAGTAGGAAAGTTACCCGAATTTAATATATTGTCGAATGTTGAAGTCAAAGGTTTAATAAGACTGGGAATACAATTTTTAATAACTAGACCAGGAATATCTAGTTTAGAATCGAAACTTTTAAACTTCAGTTTTTTAGAGGACATAATTAAATCAGTATCAATAATTGAACCAGAAATATTAAGCAAATGTTCGTTGGGTTGAGAGTCAGTACTGAGAGAATCATTTGCTGTAATATTAGTAACATTTGACGAAATTAATTCGTCAATTTCCCGGAGTCTACGTTCATCAGTATCGGAAATGTCTCTTTTAACTATAAATGTATCCGCTAGCTTATCGCATATAGCATTTTCATCGGTAGTTATGACATTATCAATTACTAATTGCATCAGATTATTACTACCTTTAAATTTATTACATAGTAGTATATTAAGTTTTTGCCATAGATTTGTGCAATCACCCACTTTGCTCAATTCTGTAATAAGATAGTTCTTTTTTGCTAATATAATTGTATTTGTAACTTTATTTTTGCACTTTTTATATTTAAGACTATTTTCAGTGCTTGGGGATTTCTCAAATTTGTGTTTAAGCTTATGCTTCTGATGGATAAGTGTACGTAGGCCAGGCGCATTGCTTTCACTAAGCCAGGGTGACAGCTTAATTTTGCAATGACCTTTTTTTAGGGGAGCAAGTTCATCAAGAATCAAACGAGTTTTTTCAATAATATAATTTAGTTGTTGATTAGAGTCAAGTTCTGAAATGGATTCCCAATCAATACTACACAATTTTTCGTTAAATAATGGCCAATCAATTTTACTGTAGTTTCTGTATGGGACCAGTTCAGATTTAATTTTAGGTTTGCATTTTTGTAATGTAACAAAAGTGCATCTGTGATCTGAATCGGTAAGAGAGAAAACTCCTGATTGGGTGACCAGAGTGTTGTTATTACAGTAGATGTGGTCTAGCAGGGTTTTGGATTTATGGGTTACCCGTGTGGGTTCATTAATGAGTTGTTTATAACTATAAGATTTACTGGTAGAAATGATTTTATTTGACTCAGCTGATTTTTCTAATAAATTAATGTTAAGGTCACCAACTATTACAACATCATTTTGAAGAAATGGTGATGCAATTAATTTACCAAACATGTCAAGAAAAGAGTTCTTAGGTACATGAGGTGGATTGTAAATAGTGACTAAATGGAAACTTTTCTTTTTGTTAGGTAGAATTTTCAAAATAGATACTTCAATGTCTGGGTGGGATTCAGTGGTATAATCGATAGTTTGAAATTTAACATTACTTTTAATATATAGTAATGTTCCACCTCCCGAATTATGAATCCGGTCATTTCTTATCATAT
This sequence comes from Yoshiicerus persimilis, assembly GCA_020352615.2. NCBI lineage: Eukaryota > Metazoa > Arthropoda > Collembola > Entomobryomorpha > Tomoceridae > Yoshiicerus > Yoshiicerus persimilis. The sequence continues at coordinate 33,461,403 of CM036940.2, read as the reverse complement.
TGTAATTTTGCAAACAATAATATTTGTCTTGGTCATCACTGTTTAATTTGGATTCAGTGATGGCAAAGATTTCAAAAGAGTGATCCCTAAGAAAAATTTGGGCATCTGTGAACTTATTACGTATAGAATTAATGTTTAAGTGCGCAATTTTAAAACCCGTTTTTAGAGGAGGAATGGGTATTTTCAGCACTTTATCTGTAGTAATAATGTTATTATTACTAGTAAGGAGATCATAGGAATTTTTTGATAAATGGGAGAGTACAGAATTGTTGAGACTGTATGGTTTATAAATACAGTTATAGCAGATACTAATGTTAACATTTAATGGTTCATTACAGTCAGTGCAACGATTCCAATTGTTCTGACTGGTAATGAAACACGATTTACATACCCAATCCTTTGCAATATTCTTAAATTCGGAATTGGAAACTTTAATTTGACAGATTCGGTGAAAGATTAGTGGACACTTAGAGCAGGAGAGTTTATGTTGTTTTGATCCGATCTTCTTGCCTTCTTCGGTGCAATCAGGATCAGCGCAGATTTTGAATTTCGGATTAGATTTAGCCATAATTGTGAAGAAGTATCCAAGTCCAAGGAGATGAAGTGTTTGGAATAATTCTGCAATTGATGTATAATATTAATATTTGTTGATACGGTATGGATGGAAATTTAAACTTGTATGCCATTGGTCCATGTCGTAATAATTTATAGATGTGGAATTGCAATCCTTATAGACGTATTGAAAAAAAGAGGAAAAAATCGGTATTACAATTGATGGAGTGCAGCATTTATAGTGTGGCACTCGCATCACATTTATGCATTTGTGACGAAAAGAAAGCCCAGGTCCAGAGAATCCAGAGAGGCCAACAATTTAATCCGGAGATTGGAGTCCAGGGCATGGAAGAAGTCCAGCAGTACATTTTGTATGTGGTAGCACGGAGTAAAAACTGCAAGGTTGAGAGGCACTGTTGCAGTTCAGAAAGTATTAGTTTAAAATGTAAAATGTGTAATGGTAGTGTGATTATTGAAATTTTTTCGACTGAATTCGAATAGTTGGAAATGTTAGCTATTGGGTGACAGCAACAATTTAAAGTAAAAATTTAGTTCACAAGTTCAAATCGAATTAAGAAATGTAAAATTTTGATGAGCCTCGTGGAGGCAGCTGTTGGCGCAAAGGCGCCATCTCTCTCCGGACCTCTCTCTGGCAGAATAGTTAATGCGTCGTCCCCTGCTGCAATTTTGGGCAATATTTGTCAAGCCAATTATGCGGCTGCCAGCGCTGCTTTAATGGGATTTTCTGCCACCTTGGCACGTGAAGGAGAAAAATTCAATATTCACTCAAACTGTATTCTTCCGATAGCCAATTCTAGGATGAGCGAATTATTTTTTCCAAAAGGCAAATTTTTTATTTACGGCTCTTTACACTGCTCCTTTTTAAATATCCACAAATAAGATAACATATTTTTCACTGAACAGGTATGTTGGACCCATTCGCACCTGAACTAGTTGCTCCAATTGTTGCCTGGATGTGCCATGAAGATTGCACTGACAGTGGAATGTCTATTGAAACCGGTGGCGGATACTCTAGATGATGTACAATAAATTATCATTTATATCTAGTTCAAAATACTACATGCACTTTCAGTTGATTGGAAATTATTTGTTTAATTGTATTTAATTGTAAAGACAATTGGACTGTTTCTCAAGGAGCATTTCTACGTTCGAGTAGGACAGATGGTGTCACAGTAGAAGATGCACATAGGAAATGGAATACTGTTACCGATATGAAAATGAAAAAACTTTGCACACTTACAGACATTTCAGATGTTTTTGCAGAGTACACTGATTTCCTTAAACAGATGGAAAAAGGCAAAAATAAGCGCTGATGCTAATGAAACTAACTTGTTAATCATACTTCTTTCTCAAATTGATCAAGTCCGTGACGTAACCAGCAGCTATAATACATTTACACCGTTATTTCGAAATCAAGAAGAAGCAAGAAGTTTTATAAAAGTATGAAAATCATTTCTTATGTTAATTTTCGGGAAACTACAACTTCTTTAAGTTGAGACTTCTTGATTATGTTTGCATTCCGGGAAATATACGCTACTGTGCAACTTTATATTAAACTGCATAAAGGGTGTTTGCCATGCAATCATTGCAGACAGTGCAGCAGTTGGTTTTCGATTATCATTATATGAAAATATGATATAATATTATTAAGATTGTTGAAAATACATAATATTGTCAGCTCTCTGGTTTGCATTTGTTACTATTCTCGATTATATGAATTGTTTTTGGAAGTAAATACCTACAAACGCAACCCAAAATTTATTTTATTGCTTCCTCGCACATTTTATCCAATATACATGAATTGCATGATACTGGAGAAGATAATGTGAGAACAGTCCTTGGTGGTAATTGAAATTGTGATGTACGTGTCACTGTGCTGAAGAGCTGTTAATGTAACTCATGTGTGTGTAAGTGAACTGCCTGATCCTAACATTAATACTGCTAAAGTGTTTATCTTCTGCTAACTCAGCCTGCATTTCAAGGTAGTACTAAATTCAAACAGCACACTTTATACGGTGTAAGGATCTTTGTAAACTGAGTTTTGCTGTAAACACAAAATATAATTTTAGTATTTAGATTTAGTATTGAAAGTTAGTGTTGGGAAACATCTTCACATCAGATTACCAATATTACCCCAAAGAATCTACTCGGGCATTACAGTACAGAGTACTATACTATACATCTACTGGTATACTGAGACTACATCCTTATGCTCCGCTAAGTGTAGATATAAAGAGTAAAAGTATATTAAATCTACGTTCTTTCGGAATCAGTATTTAACGAATCTTTATACTGTCATCGAGACATATTCTTCTGCATTTGAAAGTTGAGTCCATCGGATCGGTTTGTACCTGGGGTATCGAAATGAGTAGACTAATCAGATTTGACGGAAGAGTTGCTGTTGTGACAGGAGGAGGTAATGTCCCTTGTACTCATAAACTAAGAACAAATAAAAGTAGACATTACACGAAAAATAATAAAATCTTTATTTAAACTACTATTTACAGGAAACGGTCTTGGTAAGGCCTACGCACTTTTATTTGCCCAACGTGGAGCTTCCGTGGTGGTCAATGATTTGGGAGGAAGTACACATGGTGGCGGAAACAGTTCCGATGCTGCTGATAAAGTTGTTAGCGAAATTGTGTCCAAAGGTAAGCCATATCATATCTTATTGAGAGAAATTACATTTTTATTTATCTGTCCAACTGGCCTTACATTTCAGGCTTATAAATACACAGTAATATATAAATCACATAAATTAAATAAGAATCAAAACAAAACAAGATAATGTTATAAATTACATTAAATAAACGATCTGTTGTGGTGGTTTAAACAGGTGGTAAAGCTGTAGCAAATTATGACTCTGTGACGCAAGGAGATAACATTGTGAAAGCAGCTATAGAAAAATTTGGTCGTATCGATATTTTGGTAAATAATGCAGGAATCCTCCGTGATAGAAGTTTTGGAAAAATGAGTGAAGAAGACTGGACGTTAATTCAACAGGTTCATTTATTGGGAGCTTTCAAAACGACAAGAGCTGCTTGGTAAATGACCAAGATTTTTAATATATACTAATAAAAATAAAAGTCAGTTGAATAAAATACATTACAACAATTATTGTTAAAGGGATGCCTTCAAGTCCCAGCAGTACGGACGTGTCGTATGCACGGCTTCTGCGAGTGGAATATTTGGAAATTTTGGCCAAGCCAATTACGCCGCTGCAAAATGTGGTTTAATTGGGTTTTCAAATACATTAGCTAGAGAAGGCGAAAAGTTCAATATTCATTCAAACTGCATAGTTCCTATGGCCAAATCTCGAATGACGGAAAATATAATTCCTCCAGGTATCTATTTGGGTCTCATACGAGGAAATTCAAAAAGAATTAATTGTTAAATTTATTAGTATATTCCACTTTCCACTATGAAAAATGTGAATGCAAAATTTCCCACATTTTGAATTTCAGATGTAAACGAGGAGCTGAAGCCGGAATTAATAGCTCCTGTTGTCGCCTGGTTGTGCCACGAAGATTGTGCTGACAATGGAATGGTCGTAGAATCAGCGGCAGGATATGCTAGAAGATGTAAAAATATTTTATTTCTAATAAAATCCGTTCAGGTTTTATACAGCATAAAGTTTTACCTTCCATTTTATTCTGCCTTTTAGATCAATGGGTTGCTTCTCGAGGGGCTTTACTTCGTGCTAAAAAATCTGAAGGTGTCACAATTGAGTCTGTGAAAGAGAAGTGGGACAAGATCACTGATATGACGAATCCTCACACACCAACAAGCCTTCATGACACTATTGTTGAGTACGTTGAATTTATGCAGCAAATGAAAGATGGCGAAAAATAGGATTTGGCATTCCTAGTTTTTACAACTTTTAAGAAACTATACAAATCATAATATTTTCTAAAACTAAGTATAATACTTAATACTTCCATTTCTTAAGATCATGTTGTGATATTATATTTCTCTATAAGATATTTCCATTGTTGACCTTGCTTTATAGCAATATTGTACTATGTCTGCGTTTTGGACGATTTGATTATGCCTGTTGCCTACTTATGTACCTCTTGATTTTCAGTTATTACGGTAACAATTTTTTAGTAATTTAACGCATTTGGTCTTAAAAATACTTTCTTTGTGTAAATGTTCCAAAAATAAGGTTTCGCTTGAGACAATTAAATTATAATTTATGTTTATTGTAAGAATGTATTCCATTACCTTCCATCATCAAGACAATATATAACTTCACATATCAATGTATAATATCAATTTTGTCCTAAGGTGTACTTGTGCACTAGCATTATTACTTTTCTTATCACATAAGGAATAGTTAACCCAAGTTTGTTCCGTCATCATGTAATAAGCTTAGCTGCTACTATTTTCAACAATACATTATGCCCTTTGGGACAAGGAACAGAATAGCAAAATGTTACTTCTACCTAGGATTTCACAACTCAGGAATAAAATAAACGACAATAAAGATTTCGGTATAGGATGCTAACGTAACGAAATAATATACTCAGGTAGCTTTTGATTAGACGATTTGTAGAATCTAATAAAATTAGGTCATGTAAAAATGTACATAGCAATTTGGTCAACAAATGCATTAAATTAAATACCAGCGAATCTATAAAGTAAAGATAGAGCTAACACATTTAAAATATTTCATATCTAAACACAGTAGTGTAGTATATTATAACTTATAACGCAATTGGACATTTTAACTCCATTACGGAACTGACATGACCTCACTAAAAATGAAAAGGTCTTTTTTGAACATTAGGGATAAAAATTGAGCATTACATAAAATCTTTAGCAATTAAGTAGCCGCAGTGTCCGTCGGTTATTAGCGTAATATTGCACGCGGGTAAGTGATGTGGCTTCATCCAGTCATCCAAGGTTGAAAATTCAAGTCAGGAGCAAGTCAAAATTATTTGGACTCAGTTTGTGATTGACAGAGCACCTCTAGCCCTTCGTCTTCTCAGATACCACGTGATTAATTTAATGAGGAAATGCGCTGCAAAGGGCCAAGTGAAAATTAGAATAAGGCTTGGGGTTGATAATTCACCGAAAATTCGGCGTTTTTTCTTTGACCCCAAAAGACTTCTATCGGACATGGTTCCATCCGCATTTGCGGCGTAGGCAGCTTCTAAAATTCTTAATCTAGCCAAAATATGTTCCATATCCCGGTTGAGTCTATCTACAGTAGCATGTAGAACTAATTCGCTATCAGTCGACCGATTGGCAATGGCTATATCAAGATAGGACGAAGAAGTGGCTGTCATGTGGTCGCTACCGGTATAATTCCTTGTGACAATGTGTTCGTTAACCCGTCTGTAGTTTTCACTTAAATGTGCCTTAGAGAGGTGACCTTTATTTTGAGAGTCTTCATTGTAGCTTTGGTATCCTGACGACCCTCTGGTGTCCCCGTTACTGCCCATTCCAATTCCATTGTAGGAAGCGAATCGTTCATCGAATTCAGGCTCACTGTCTCCGCTGTAGTATTTCTCGGAGTCAGCCCCAGAGCCTCCCGTTTCCGTGGACAACTTTGAAGATAACTTTTGGTGAGTCGTGGAAAATTCTATAACTTCTTCTTCGTTGGTTATTCCGTTTTCCAGATGGCTATGACGAATTTCAAGTACCTCGTCATCTTTTTCGTTATCTTGTACTTGGGCGGAAAATTTGGCATGTCCATTAGCGATTGGTTTGTGATGTACGTGAGTTGGTGCTGGAGGAGGAATTCTTGAAGAGGAAGTATTTTTACTTTTGGAATCTTGATCCGAGGCTGGGTCAGTTGAGGAAGTTGAATGGTTAGGATTTGTAACCAAGTTGTCTTCTTTATTCGGAAGATGCCCGTTTGAATTCGCATGAATTGTTGCTTTTGTGGTTATTGTTTCATAGCTTTTTTCACTTTCTTTGGTTTCAATATCGACATTGGTTGCAGATGAGATGTGGGAAGCCAATATGGGAGAATTCGGTAAAGAATGAGCTGGAGAACCGATGGCAGAATTCGAATTTGATGAAGAAGAGCTTCCAGTGTTACTACTGCTGCTAGTAAATTCATCAACTGCGTCTTTAATGTGCTTCATTTCGTCTCCTTGCAAATTGATGAATTCGTAGAATGGTCCTATAGAGTCCAGGAAGTCTTGTACGTCTCCATTGAACGACATCGTCTCAACAATCTAGGTATAATCAACTTAATACGTTATTTCATTTGATGCATTTACAGTTGTTACATTTCCAAATATTACGTATATATTACATTTCCCATAAGCATGACAAAACAAACACCATTTCAACAAGACAAATTATATCACAGAACCACGTTCGACAATTTCACTAGAAGCTAATATGAATAAAATATTTATGCGAAACTTGATGATTACATATACATAATTATTGTGCACAACATTGGTATCTAATTATAGTGGTACTAAAATTACTTAATGATTTTTGTGTAATTTGATAGCGACCTTATTCCTTAACAGCATTAGTAGCTTAGCTGTAGTAATCATTATTAATTAAGTTCGTTATTGGAAAGAACGTAAATAAAAGCAAACCCAGCCAGACGAACAAACACAGAGGCAGTGGCCCCGAGACAGTTCACTTGAATTGCATTATTAAATAAAGTAATAAATCGACCTTTTCAAATCCAAAGACAACCTTTTTAAGTTCTTCGACATATTGAGTCATAGCATCCTCCTTGGTCATATCACCCAATTTATTCCATGCTTCCCATTTTGCCCGTCCAACAACATCTAATTTGTAAATATGACATTTATTGATAACGTAATGGAACTGAGAATGGTTTCCAGGATTTAAGTAAATATTACTTACCCCAAAAGTTAGGTTTTGATTGTTTACATGGTCCATTAGAAGCTTGTTTAAATAAGCTGTAGAACTTTAGTTGTGTGGAGTAAGCAGGTTGGTATGGACCTGAGTCAAAATAATAAATTCATAAGTTTTTGACATTCACTCCCAAATGCAGCGCAGCTAAATCAATAATTTCGCTTAATAATTTAGTAGGCCAAGACTCTTTTGCCATGAAATAGAAAGAATTACGGTAATAACACCATAAACTTGTGAAAACAAAAGGAAAAGATCAATAATCCTATAATCAATAAAATTGTACTTTTGTCTTTCAATGATATAGATGCATTACATTATTTATCTAATGATTCGTCTCTTATATAGAATATAACTTTCTAATGTTTACTGTGCAAAACTTTACTTTATTCTACTAGTTTAAATTAGCAGTAACCTACATACTATATTGTTGAAATTGTTAACTAACCATCCTTTGGCAAACTTTGAATGACTTTTACTCCAGCGTGGAACTTATCTTCCATCGACATTTCTGCTGATTTTCCAGTGAAATCGATTTTTCTGTCACTACTGATTCTACTGAACGCTACAAACGGATGTCTGATTTTCTTAAGAAATCTTAACGAATATCTCCAATTAGAGTTAACAATATAACGATGACACTGGTTTAGAATATATACTTGTAATAATAATAAAGATAACATTAATGGGGTATCATAGTATCAGTAATACTAGGACATGTTGTCTTTCCTCCTCCATATAACTTAGGCAGCATAATTCAGTTATTACTTGAGTTATTTCCCAAGGGATATTAGAAGACAAGAGGTGTGTGTTTTTCTTATGGTTAGTTATTTGGCGTGTCTATCATTAAAGGGTGGGTGTTTCGTTTGCAAGCGTGAAGCATAAAATTTTCATCAGGTCACAAATACTACAGAGATAAAGCATTTCATATGCAAACATGTTAATGATAACGCTCAAGTTGACAACATTATCTATTTGCTTAAAGTCAATTCACTTCAGTTAAATATAGTTAAATGTTTTTTGCTTTTAGATTCATGTTTAATTCTTTCTGTAGAATACGATCCTGTTGCTTTTGCTTCATCTGCACATTCTGCAAAAGAGAATTTGGGTATTATTTCATAACTTATTGCGATGTACTTGTTTTATGATAAATACTTTAAAACACATAACTTAAGTATCTGTATAGAGAACAAATCTATATTCACTTTATATCCTACAACAACCCAAATACTTGACGCTCATTGCCAATTACAATTGTATCAAAATCAATTTAATTTACAGAGACATAACATCTATCAATTTGGTTTACACTAAACTCAAGATTATGGGAAATGTCACTCTCACATTATGTATTGGATTTATCTATTTTGAGATGGCATATCTTGTCTTTCGTGTGTATTAAATGACCTGCATAAGAACTATACTGTTCAATTCCTTTGGCACTGGTATTATATATAGTTGTGTTGAAGTACAATTTATTCAGTACAATTTATTATTTAGTAACTTCTTAGCAATTTCAAACATTAAGGAATAAAATACTTACTCAATAAGTCTATGGCTTTGACTTCTAAAAATAGAGTGCAGGTTTAATAATGTGTAATTAACCCAAATAATATAACTATTAGATTACTACTACTACACACGGTTCCACTATTGCAAGTTAAACATTGTGAAAAACCACTCCTTTTCCTTTGCCGCTTATTAACTCTACATAAACAGCTAGATACGTTTTAATTTATTTTATGAGAAATTTTGCTCTTGTTCACACTGTGTGCAATAAAGTAATGAAAAGATATCCATTTGGACAACAGTATAAAATTGATATGGTAAAATAAAGAATTGAAAACATCCAATAGTAAGGGTAGCATTATAATCTACTGATCAAGGTTTTAACCTGTACAAGAATGATATGCCATTAAGCATGGAAACACTTATTGGGTAAAATAAAATAAAATCCCTGATTCTCCCGGAAACTATTGCTTTAACAGTAAAGAAATGAAAATATTTAAGAAAACTTAACTACAAAAGTACCTTTGAACTGATTTTCTGTGTATACCTTATGAAGATGATGTCTCACGATGTAAGTCACAGTAGTGGAACCATAATTCTCGTTCTCACGATAGATAAAAATTCACACAATGTATTTGTTACCTTTCGTCATTTAAAATCAGGTACGTCGGCTTTTTAACAAACTGGAGCAAAAACAAGCACGTATTTTCCAGGCAAATTTTAACTCATGGATTAATTTCTTCTGCAGTTCTGCTTTTCACAATGACATTGCTATCGCACTTTTACACTAAATAATAGGACACTATACGAAAGGGATGTTAAATTAGTAGGACAGTTGACTTGAAAGTTGACTACTACAAGTAAACATGCGAAATCGAGATTTCTGCAAGTCTGGCTACTTAGGTTTACTTTTTATACCTACATGCTACATATAATATAATACTGAAGTCAAATGCTATAGTATAAGGCAAAGGTACATAGTATATGGACTATGAATAACAAAACAGTACAGTTCCCACGTACTTTTATATAGGAAGTTAGAAAAGACCATTGCGGGAAATATTGGATTTTAAGACAGAAGTAGAGAACTGATGGCGCAGTAGATGGAGAGAATGTTACGCAACTTTTCATGCAATCAACCCTTTCAAAGCAACATTTACCCATATTATATTGATATGAATACGAGTGACGCAGTTCATATGTCCATAAGTTTTTTCTTAAAAGATGCATTAGAATAACATAAGTTTGATTCAAGAATCAAAGGAATGCTACATATTACATAAAGCTGTATTTGGTTTGTTGTTTGCATTTTCCTTTGTCATATTTTACACAGAAGATAAGAGGAGCTCCACATTAAACGTCAAATATTTTTACATGCAATTTAAGCAAACTACTTTCACACATTCATAAAATTTAAAATAACGACATGGATAGGAAGACTAATTGTGATATATAAAACAATTAAAATACAGAAATTCGGTGCTGTGTAAGTAGTATACTTTTAGTAGTTTAGTTGACTAGTATTTGAGAAAAGAATATTCTTTAAATAGGATTTGTTAATTTACTTTTGTGTACAGGGTTTTCGTAGCTTTAGTTCATTTATTTAATTTCGTTAACAAATGTTTCTCAGATTACAGAATAAATAATTGCTTAAAGTAATTTGGTTTATTTGCATTAGTTTTCGTTTGTTATCAGTTAGATAAGAAGGTATGCTTAAGTTAAGCCTTAGCTTTGGATTCAATTTTTTTAAACTCTACTACGTACAGACGCATAGCTTCTTCTTTGCTCATATCTCCTAATTTATTCCAAGCTTCCCACTTAGTCTTTCCAACAAAATCGATTATTCCTGGTTTGGAAGTATTGCATTTGCCGACTGTGGCTTGTTTAAACAAACTGTACAGGGCAACTTTTTCATCATTGGTTGGCTTGTAAGGACCTGTTAATGAAATATATGGTTCAATAATTTGTGATACCTACAAATTTTATATAGGTTCAGGTTGCCAATACGTACATTTACAAAGAATTTACATACTTTTAGACAAGAGTCATATATTATATTTAATGAAATTGGTCTTCCTGAAAATAATCTAAAATTACAAGTGAATTAATTGGAAGTGTATTTTTTCCTGGACTACGAAAAATCTTCTTTAGTATCGGCAGCCATCGCCATATATTAACATTATGTTATAAGTTAACTTACCGTCTTTTGGCAGATTCTTGACGACATCTACAGCCTTCTGAAATTCCTGTTCGATGGACATTTTGATAATTGAGTTATGAGTCTAAATATCTAAAGATAAATGCAAACAAAGGTATAAGTGATTAGGAAGCTCTTTTTCAATTTGTAAACGTGCAATATCATTTTAATTTTGCTCCTATGTTTCATAAGATCGCTTTGCTGAAGTATATGCTTGCCACATTGTTACACGTTATAAATGCTTTGTATTATAATGCATAAAAGTAGTAGTGTCTATTATTATAGTGATTATCTTTAAAACGATCTCTTACCTGTTGAAGAAACAAATTCGGAACACCAACTGGGATCGTCTGTCGGTTTTAAAACTACTTAAATAATGAAAAGAAAACAGTGTAAGTATGGGTGATGAAATGGACAATTGAGTTTGCAATTGAGGTGTCATGTAGGAAGCATGTCGAATAGACTACAATCACAATCAAAAATTATCTCAAGTAGTTATTGCGTTATTAATATATCTCTGGAGAGACCATCCCTTCAGGTTTACACCACTATATTCATTGTTTGTTAATCAAGCACCTTGATCATTGAAAAGCTCGCAAAAATCATGTGAAATACTGTAAGCCAAATGTTTCGTAATTATAAATTAACTACTGTGTAATTTCATGTGAAAACACAAAAATTCTCGTACCGTAGACTTTGGAATATAAAGACTACTATATGTCAAGATTTTGCCTGACGGTACGGTGCGAAGGTTGTCTACAATGTAAATATATCGTGAAAGTGTTATGTAATGCCATTTCTCCATTTGTCTAGGTCACAGAACTGCATTCATCAGTTTAATGTTTATGTTTAATCATCAGTTTAATGCATCAAAAAAGAGATATGGCTTATGAGATTTTTAATTAATGGATTTTGTAGTTTGCATTCTGATAACAGCGTTCTGACACCAATTTTATCGTGTAATCGATGCCTTCGACGCTACTTCATCAGCTCAATTTCCTAAAATGCTACTGAAACAATTAAAACAGTTTTTTGTTTGCCGGTAATGCAGGACTAGATTATTAAATAATAAATAACAGTTTTATTCTCATTTCTGCTTTACGATTCTCAGTTTTACTGATTTAGATGATTCTCTTCTCAAATCTCAATAGCATAGATGGAATGTGCAATAATGTCAGCAAGGCCTTCGTGTATTATGTCATGGTGCTTATTAATAAATAATCTACAATGCCATTGCAATTACCATCCCAAGGCCCAAGGTAGATCACAAATTGCATTTTTACCGTTAATGTAATGGTGCTATGAATTTTCCCTGGCAAAATATGTTATGCAGGTTCAGTAAGTTGTGAAATCCACCTATGTTGTAAAATTGTTCTTCGGTTTTTTATGTCGCTTTCTTTATACTTGAAAACGCGCTTCTACATTATTTGCTTGTAGACTTTGTAATTGAAGAAATGCTATGTTTTCAGTGCTTTATAGGCACTCAACCGGTTCGGAAAAAGAAAAACTCTTTTATTCACATCACAAAGTCTGTACTGATTCGTTTTATACTGATTTTACAATCAAATGTTGGGGGCGAGCAATTTTAATCAGTTTCAAATGGTATCAATCAGGAGAAGCGGTAGCGGTAGTGCTAATTTAAGTTTACAATATCAGATGGCCTAATGTGACACTTGAAAACTCGAATTGAAACGAAATTGAGATTATAAGAATTTGATTTATACTGGTACCTATCTTTACTGTTGAAATTAGTTACATACTTGTTAGTACTTTTTATCGATCGATGTGTTGAGAAAAACCTCTGCAATTGCTGATTTTTCTTCCGGAAATTACACATGACAATTACCTACTAACTAGTGTAAAGGACAAATTTACGGAATTAAATCGGAACGTATGAACAATACTGGAAATCTTATTTTTGAATTCTCTCTTAGGAGCGGTACTTTGAAAATGAAAATAGGATAAACGTAGTGTATCGAGTGTATAATATAAGCAAATATAGCAATAGCAATAGTGAGCATGTTGGATTTTTCTGGACTTCTTTTAAGGCTTGGAAATTCAAGCTTATTTAACTACCAATACTGAGCCTGACATTTTATGATTTCATTCCCGATCTTAAGACTTTGAAAATGATTATTTTATCAAACGTAATTGTATAAAGTATACCGATATTTTTCAAGAGGTTCAAGAGGATCCCCATTTGACTACTTTTATTGATCACGTTTACATTTCCCCTTTGGTTTTGCAAGTAAATGTTATCATCTGTCCATGACAATTCAAGTATAGCAAGGTTCTTTACATGCATTGGAAAATTCCTGATTGGTTGACCCGACTTGATTGGCTAAAAAACAATGACTCCGGTGAAGATCCTACACATAATATATCATTTATACATACATACATGCCATTATTTATGTGTACAGGATCATCAAAACCAAACACCCCCCATCCCATTTAGTACAAGGTGGCCACATTTTCAGTACTCAATAAGTTGTAGATAATGAATTTGTGCTCTTCATGTTTAAAATCGATTTAGAGTAAGAGGGTCAAATGGTGCTTCGAAAATTTGTAGTATGAAAATGTTCTCTGCTTTTGGGAATTTGACTTTTTAATTTGACAAATTTGTAGTATGACAATGTTCACAAATTTCGGGAATTTGACAAAATAATTTTTCTGGAATAATATTTGCCGGGCCGAAATACACATTATTTGAGAATTAGCTTTAAATTTTCATAGAAAAAGGAGGCTGAATTTTTAACTTTTAGAAACGGAAATTTTTAGAAAATGTCAAAAATTTAGTCTCCTCCTTGCTGTAAAATTTCAGGAAAGATTACTCGTATAATATGGATTGAGGATGTGAAAATATTAGTCCAAAACAATTTTTTGCTACCAGGAAAAATTCGAATCCCAGGGAAAACCGGACATATTTTTGTACTTTGAATTTTCAGAAAGCTTATTTGCCCCACTTACCCCAAACAGATTTGACCAAAATGAAGCCCATAAGAAGTACAATGGTCTACAGATCTCACCTCTGCACATTTTGCCTTGTCGGGGAAGGGCTGTGGAGGGAGGGACGCTTATTTTTGATCGCTCTGTGTTACCTTCCAGTAATTATTTTTCCCTTTGCAATTGAAATCTGTACTTCCACTTAGCAATTGTCAAAGTACAAGTATTACAGTCTAGACTGTAGACAGTTATTACACAGTTCATAGCTGGTAGGGCATACACCGATATGCCCAGATACACAGATCTATTTACATGCGACTCTTATGTAAAGTACTAATTTCACTAATTTGTTATGTAATTTGTCTTATTGATATTTTAGACCACATAATTTTACTATTAAAAGGATTGCCTCATTGCGCTGATGAATTTTTCATTTGAAATTAGATTACAGCGATGACAAATACATATCTATGTTATAAATACATAAGCTTACAGGTAAAAACATTTTCTCAAGAAATAAAAAATTAATAAATGCAAAGCAGCTTAGGTTTAAGGACAAAGGTCAACTTATCCAAAGTAGAACTATCTATTCATAAACAGAGTGTGAATGCCAGATAATTATAATTCCGAGTAACTAATCTACACATCACCACTTGTATCAAAATCTAGAAAATACATAAATATTATGCGGATGTGGTGTGAATTAATGTGCTAACTTCACTTTATGCATCTGACAATAAAGCTATATAATTTTCATCAATATTGCACTCTAGTATATAAAATTAATTTTATTATCTCAAGTAAGGTAATAAATTAGTTGCAATGCAATATAAATATGAGATGAATGGCTGAAACTGAAAGGGACATGAACTTTTAACCTTCTAAGTGCAATTAATCAGCCTTACAAACTTCATAATGTCCACAGAGATAATTGTGATGGATTATGGGTTTATTAGGAGTGCAGCTGTCTGGAAATAGCGTGGACATAGTGTGGGAAATGGTCTTTATATCCCGTGATTCCCGTGTACACCTGCTGAGTGCACATAGAACATCTCAACAAAAATCAGTTTTTATTAGTGTCCAATATGATACCAGCCCTGTTGACTTTCCTTTCATGCTAAGAATATACTTATTTGGATAGCGATAAGTAGTATATACCGAAAGTTAGTTCTAAATTGAAATACAATGGAAAGTATAAATGTTGTATGAAATCCAACTGAAGAGAATGAGTATTGTTGTTTATTCAAGCATGAAAATGATAATGATAATGATTTTGTTACAAGAAAATTATCTAAAATCATTATAGTTATCCAGCAAACGGACAACCTAAGAGAAACTAGCAAAAACTGGACTTTAGAATTTTAGAATTGACATTCTTGTCATAATACGTGAATGTATATTACGTTGATGTTTATAATAGCTCTGTTATAGAATACAACATGTAGTAACGTAAAGAAAACCATGAAGTCGTGGAATTGCACTGTGCAAGAACAGAAGTATTAATTTTCCAATGATTAGTAATGCAAAAGTTCAGGGGAATTACACTGGATTGCCAATTTCTTGATATGCCACAGGTCAAGTATCATAATATATAAATGAACAGGTCAATTCTGCTGCAGTTTAGATTGGATTCATAATAAGTTCAAATGAACTTAATAAGCAGTTCAAAAATGTTTTCAAAAAGATTCTGTACAAATGACTGATTTTGTTTCTGATTTTGCTTAGCTTAGCCGATGAAGTTTAACTTTATTTTATCAGTTATACAATTGCTTGCCAGTTACCACTAATTTCAATGTCATTACCTTTAGTTCCTATTTATAACTACTGACAGTGGCGAGTCTTGTGGTACTCGTCTTGCTAATAGAGGTGGATAGTTTATAATATAGCACAGAATATATTTTCGTGCCAAGACAAAGTGAATGAAAAGCAAAAGATTCGTTAATCTGTCTTGAGCCGATGAGTTGGAGTTTGATAGGGGAAATGTGCAGCCTCATTCCTTACATACAGATAGTTTGATTATTTGTATAGAGATAAGTAATGAAGCATTGCGATGTAGAGGGATTCCAGGCAGGGGACTAATGGAAAGTGACCACGGGCTTTGATTTAATTTGCTTTCCATTCAGGCCGCCATCTTTCATTTTGCACTGAATACTTTTTGTTGTACAATTTTGGCCAGAAATGAGTTTTTCGGACAAAATAATATTTTGGCAGCACTCTTGAGTTTTCATTTGAAGTACGACTGTATGCTATTATCATATAGTATATGAATATGATAATATTAAGGAAGCAGAATAGCAGAAATACAGTTGTATTTTACAGTGTATTCTTCAGCTTTGTTTTACCTGCTGTCGTGCTGTCTGCAGTAATATAAACCCAACAGCAAACCGTAACAGAGGCGAGCCAGGGTCGATAAAGCAAATGACAAAATTTGAATAAAACCTCTGACTTCATTATACCTATAAAATCATTTTGTTGAACTTTTCATATGCACTTTTCGCAAAAATTTCGTGTATTTATTGTTTATTTTAATTTAATTATTGTTTAGGTTAATTTACTTGGCGCTTCCTATAATGGGAAACAGATAACAAGTAAGCTTGGCGCTTCCTATAATGGGAAACAGATAACAAGTAAATTTGGCGCTTCCTATGATGGGAAACAGATAACAAGTAAACTTGGCGCTTCCTATAATGGGGAACAGACAAAAAGTAAACTTGGCGCTTCCTATAATGGGAAACAGACAACAAGTAAACTTGGCGCTTCCTATAATGAGAAACATCAAGTAAGAAAATCATAGAAGCGGCATACTATATTTTACACCTGAAAACCCTATTTGACTACATTGTCAAATATAAAAGGAAGCAGAGTAAAATGTTTTTTACTATTGTGCTAGCGGTATGTGGTAGTAGCGGTGTGCGACCCAAAACCCCATTTATATATCTTATTCAATATAAATTGAGAGCACGGAGACAATATCTCAGAAAGGGGTGGGCCGACCACTCCCACTTTCAATAGGGTTCCTAAGCATGACGAGATAAGTCCAAATCCGAGGTTTAATCCAAATCGGTTACTACGTTCGTGAGTTATCGTCTTCAGGTGATACGTACATATGGACAGACAACACAGCTCCATAAGAGTTTGCTTGCTAAAACTCGGCACTAAAAGTCAATTTTAGTCAATGTATGTACTACTATCGTGATAAGTTAGATTAACTTGTTGATTTCATGTTCATGAGACCATGGAGCCTAATAATAATATGCACCAATAAAAAAATGTTTGCTAAAGGATAATGATAGTAAATCCCATAAGCTGAGAGTTCAGGTAATCTGGATCAAGTAATGCATTAAGTAATGACCTCCACTCTTGGGAATATAAAATCAAACGAACTAAAGTTTCAGGTCTTTGTTATCAGTAGCTTGTCTCAATCAACTTGTTAGCCCAAGTAAAATTCCTGTTTAGAGCTACCATTTTAAAAAATTTGCAAATCTTTTTTATTTTGATACTTATTATTTCCAGGTTTAAATAAAGGTGTGTTCAATTTAATTTAGTGCTATCATGAGTTTCAGCGGACGTTTCGATTTTGTATCCAGCGAAAACTTTGATGAATATCTTAAAGCTGTGGGTCAGTATTTCAGTACATTTTAAATCATTGTAATTTTGTAAAAGGGACATTTTAAATACCATTTTTAATTGTAATTTTTATAATTATGCAACATTATAACTGTAATTTTTTATTGTAAATTTTAAATATAACATTTTAAATAATGTACCAAATCTGAATACATCATCATTTCTACTAACTGATGAGGAACGAATTATTTCATTCAATATTTCATTTCAATTATTCATATTTTCGATGTAGGAGTTGGCTTTGCTTTGAGAACATTGGCCAAAACTGCCAAGCCCGCTATTGAAATACAAGAAACTGAAGGAAATTACTCCTTAAAAACTATATCAACCTTGAAGACTACCGAAATCAAGTTTAAATTGGGAGAAGAGTTTGATGAAGAGACTCTTGACGGGCGAAAAGCTAAAGTATAACGGGTTTTCTCACTTAAAAAGCATGGAATATTTTTCACTATCGTAAATAACCTATATATTTTGTACTAGTAATAGTTATTGCAGATTATTGCATTATGATTATGAATCCGTAATATATTTAAATGGTAACAGTCCACCGTAACCGCTGATGGAAACAAACTGATCCACACGCAAAGAATTGGCTCAGGCGAAGCAGTAACTGTTCGAGAATTCTCCGGTGATGAAATGACAGCTACCTTCACATGCAAAGGAGTATCTGCTGTTCGTAAATATAAAAAGGTAATTTTTTACTTTAGACTTTGTTCTTGAACTTGTTAATACGTCATCGTTCGAGTAGTTTGCTAGTATTGCCTAGTGTATGTGAATTCCTGGTGCTCAATGTGTAATTTTGTGTTCTATTTTTGTCATTAACACTTGATGCATTTTTGTATTAATATGAACTTCAAAGCATTCCTTAATTTCAATGTTTTACGTTACGGAAAGAAATGATTAGGCTGTTTACTACATAAAAATCGTTTGTTTTTAGACTGGATAAGTTTTACCTTGCAAACTAACTCACTCAAGCTCTACGAAGCAAAAAAAACAAACAAATCTGAAAAGCAAACATATCGAAGTGATGTACCTAGGCAAGTAAAATAAATAAACTAAAAACTCAACTGATAACTTTGTCGCGTGTACTTCGGATTCATTTTACTCTTGGAGCTTGAAAAATTATAAAGTATGCAACATAAGACATGATTACAAATGTACTTACTATTGCTGACACTAATTGTAACTTAAATCATCCCAATCGTAACTGCATATATTTATATACTTATTTATTAACATAAACTACAAACTCTGCATCAAACATTCTTAATATGACCTTTCATCATATTACTTTAACTTCATTGCATGACCAGAAAAATAGATGATTCTGAATCTATCTGATAGGCAAAAAGCAATGTTTTTTGCTGTATAGGGTTAGTTTATGGGAGATTTATATATTCAACGATAAGGAACAATATTATGACACCACCATTTTCTGTTGCACTTTGAACACATTGCATGTGATCGTTTAGTTCTGTTAGTAGGAAGCAAAGTATGTAATTTGTGACTCACGCTCTATGTGTTAGCATGTTTACCATTAAAGTATTCATTGTGCCGCATAAGCCGAACTAAAACAATTAAAACTTGACTTTCTTTGCTAGTGTTTTCTGCGTCATGTGTCTAAAACTAATAATTAATGCACTTTATCTTAATTTTTCATATGTAAAGTCAAAAGTTTACTATAACCAAAGTCTAAAGGTCTGTGCACTGTATACCATTGTATCTCTAACTGTAATACAAGTGCATTCATATGATTAATTTATTATAAATCACGAATGATAAATTGGAATACGGAAATAAACATAATAGCAATTTGAAGTAGACCTCAATATTAATACACGCTTTACGGCTATGTTAAACGGGATTTTTTCAATTATTCCTCCATTATTATTAAAAGTGGACGCAGTTCACTTTAAACTTTTGTTTTATCTGTCTGTCTGTCTCTGTCTGTGGTATCCATAACGCAAGAATCCAATGAGATAACCTGATAAAAATTTTTGTGTGTTCTGGGGATCCTGGGGAAGTCCTAGTTCGAAGATGGGGTAGATCGGTTAATTGGTTCCGGAAATACAGGTGAAGCATGGAGCCTACAGTTACAGGATTAGCTGTACAAGTGATCTATATATTTGTCGCAGTCTATAATATACCCGACTAGACAGTAGTGTAATGATGGTCAAGCGATGATCAACCGTTTTCCGAATAGTTTTTCATGTTCCTCCCAAGCCCCTTACCCTTTTAGCAGTAGACTTTACCATAGCGTTTACCGCGGTTCATTTAATTATGAATTTTATATTTTCAATTAGTAGGGTTAAATGAGTTTCAATAAGGAAAATTTAAGTTTTACAGCAAAAGGTAATGCAATTAAGACCAAAAGATAATACCTATACATATTATTACATTTTTACTTGTACTGTATGCATATAACTCACTATTTACATTCAAGTGATTCCGTTTCCGTTGAGAGCTCCTGTACGGCTGTACGATTTAACCCTTTATTTCACAATACATGACATTGGCAGTCACTATTGATTAGATATTGTTGACCTTAATGAATGTAAACATTTAATAATCAAAATCAAACCAATACTGCTTGACAATTAACACAATTCAGTAATTATAGTACTTATTAATGTGCCTATTCTATTTATTGGTCCTGACTTAGGATTACTACTGAAAAGTCATAAATTAAAGTAAAATTCAAAAAAGCACAGCACACTTATACTGTATGAATGTGCTTTTGTACCGTATTTCCCGAATTACACTCCTTGAGTTAATTATGTTAATGTGTACAAGGATTGTAGTCTTGTAGTCTTGTCATTTCAAAAGAAGACAATACGACATTGAAATTACATCCTTCCTCATCATCAATCGATGCAATGGAATAAGGAATCGAACGAAGAATAATATCAGTACCTACCTAGTGTGAATGCTTCATTTTTTATTGAAATAAGCCTAATAGCAGTAGATTCTGACAATAAAAATTCTGTTTCAGCTATAATTCGCAATTGACAATTTTGCTGTTCTAGACCATTTCATTTTACTGCACTAAAGCATTTCAATTTCAACGAACAAAATAGTAAGGACAGTCAGGAATTAGTTAGATTCCCCAAGGAACGCAAATATGGAAATGTGGCTATTAGTTTTAAGGGAGTTCTGTTCCTGTCCAAGCAATACGGAGATGCGTAGGAAAAAATGGGAATGATAAAACGCAGATGTAGCAATACAGCCTGCCTAAAAGAAGTAATGTATACAGAAAACTGTGAGTCCCGATCCTGATGAAGGACAATTTCAACTCAAATGCTAGTATCGAGTAAACGGTAATAATGGTAGAGTCCAATTGAGTTTTTTAAAGCCAGGCAGGAGTACCTGACTGCTACATTACCAGGCAATTTTAAGTTCTTTTTGACCATTATGCAATAATTCTTTCAATGATTACAACATGCATTCATTCAAGTAGAGATGCACATCTATGTTTTGATTGCTGAGCCAGGAAAATAATATGACGCTTAGAATTTTTCAAGGTCTCTATTTTTTCTCGAATTAAAAGCAGATATAAGCTGTCCATACTAAAAATCTTCAGCGAAACAAAAATTAAGAAAAAATCTATAGAATGACTCAGGTGAGAGTGTAAAGCCATTATTCACATAATATACTCTACGGTACCCGTGATGCTTTTTACAATTGCTCTCTACACTAATACACTAAAGTATTTTCCTATTTTCTATAAAGACATAACATACCCATATACCAATGTTTCATAATGTACTCAAGTACATACCTACATACTTGAGAAGCAATACAGAAAAGTTCGGATACGCATGCATATATTAGGTGTTTTAGAAATTACACTGTAAATTACATATCCTACCTATGCGATCCTGGTCCAATATTTGAAAGGAACTTCTAATTTATTTGTCAATAATGTTGAAAGCTGAATCTGAAAACAAAATTGAACTAATGTAAATGCTTCATAAATCTATCGTGCCAACTTGTAATTATAGTCATTAGTAAATAATATCTCATCTTTTCATTAACGTAATTTGTAGCTCAAGTCTAGGTAAATAACTACTCCAATGCAAAGGAATGGACATAAGTAGTTACAGCATTATTCATGTCCCAGTAGTAGCTCACCAATATCTTGAGACCTTACTGTTGTCATATTTATTGTGTTCAGGTAATACTCATCTATATGGCTTACAATATTTAATCATGCCAGCTCTGATCCGCAAAGAAAAATGCAAAACTTTCATACACGCAAAATACACTTGAACAGTTGTATGTCGTAAATATATGAATCGTCAGTGAAATTCAATTAATGTTTACAATATAATTCATATCAAAGTACAGTTCATAGTACCATGTACTTCAGTACCAAGCCAAAGTACGATCGCATCACCACAATAGCGTGGTGTGGCTTGTAGTTCCGTCCCATTCCAACCCATTGCATGTACGTTACTTCTTATGACTATAAATAGTTAAGGCCGTATTAATTTTCTTCACCACTTTGTTCATCTCCTTCAGAGACATCTCATCTCATACCAAGTTCCTCCGTGAGTACCAATACCGCAATTAAATAACCATACATAATTATTACTTTTATAAAGTGTGACTTTTGAATTGGCAATTAGTTTTGAAATTAATAATGAAATCATTAAATTTTAGGTTCTAAAAAACAACTCTACAAACATGTCTGTCACCGGAAAGGTAACTACTTTACTAAAAACTTAGTTCATGAATTAAATTTCGATTTTTAAATTACTAGAATCTAAGAGTCCCATTCTTAATCTTTTTCTTTTTCAATTTAGTTCACAATGGTCTCCAGCGACAACTTCGGAGAATATCTTAAAGCCGTCGGTAAGTTCACCTCTCCAAGATATTCATCATTTCAAAGGAAACTATAATTTATAATTTTAATTAGAACCACAATTTTATTATACAATTCATTTTGAATTGTAAACTGCAGTTCAGACTCTCAAGGGAACTTATTTTTTACAGTGCATGTTTTTTTATTCTTTTTCCCACTGATAATATCATGGCAATTTATTTAAAACTAGCCATAACATATCCATTGACATTGACTTACATAAAACATGAGGTAGTGAAGTAGTTATGCCATGTAACTACACTATAGTAAGTGATTTGTATACAAATTACATCAGTAAGCATTTTCTCGAGTATGTAGTAGTATGTACGTATAAGAGACAATAATCGTAAAACAAACTGCAATGGACTGCATCAATCACGTGCATGAGAGAATATTAAGGGAAAATAAGACGTCTATTTTGTTCCATCAGTCTTCTTTGTTTATGTTATTTAATCTGGAGAGTGTTATGTATAGTGTAAAGTAGAAATTTCAGACATTCTTATGTAGCATAGGTTGTGTAGATACAAGAGATATGTCTTGAGAGGTAAGAAAATACCACTTGACAAAAAACATGTGCTTACTTAACAGGAGTCGGTATGATCCAAAGAAATTTGGCTGAAAAGGCTACTCCAACCGTTGATATCTCAGAAAACGGTGGAAAATATTGTCTTAAAACATTAACTGCCTTGAAGAATACCGAAATCAATTTCACTCTGGGAGAGGAATTCGATGAAGATACTGCTGATGGACGTAAATCAAAGGTATCGTAAGATTTTTTTTTCAAACCATTTAACTACTACGCAATATTGTAATGGTATTTATAAATAATTCTGTTCGTGTTGTCACTGAAATAAAGCTGAATCTGAATCTGAATCTAATGACATTATTTTGTCTTTACATTCTAGTCCACTGTAACAAAAGAAGGAAATAAGCTTATCCATACCCAAAAGATTGGAGGTGAAGCTTCTCAAACCATCCGAGAGTTCAATGGAGACGAGATGAAGGCAACTTTTACAGCAAAGGGAGTCACAGCCACCCGTGTTTACAAGCGCGTCTAAATTATTCATTTTTTAATTTCATTTGAGTACTTCACTTTCTTCGTCTAAAGCGAAATTGGTTAAATTATAAAATGTCGAAATTAAAATCCTTATCATTCGGATGGTACTAAATCTACAAGTTCTACTTTGTCATTCCTTGTCATAAAATTAGGTTTCCATGAAGTAAAGGATTATAGTAAAAAGTATTAATAAGCAATCTATCCATGTTTAGAGTACTAGTACTACTAGAGCACTATATATTAAGGAGTTTCTACTGCCTACTTTGACACAGATTGGTATTTCCAGTTAATTCATGCATCTGGGCCTACTATGCAATTTGTATTTATTTTACCGACTAGTTCTGCAATTCTGTACGATATGAAGCATGAAAATTAAAATAACATTTTTGTATGCAAGCATGCATTGGAAAGTAATTCTGAAGTTTAAGCTCATTCTTTAGGAAACAGTTATTTGACAAAAGCATTGAGTTATGATTTTTTGGAGGAGTGGTAATCAAATGATAAATCCCATAGGTAGGGATCATTTGATTAGGTTGAAAGTGTGACAAATTGATAGCAAGCTACATTCAGGTTCTTAAATGCATACAATTTAATGCAAACCAATCTTTTTGTGGAAAGGACATGTGCTGTGTTGCTCAATATCAATGAATCAAAAATTGTTGCATATTGTTGTAATGCAATCAAATGGAGTGTTCAGAATAATACAAAATTCTAAAAAAATAATAAAACCAACAATATGGCCCTGAGCCAATGGTAAAAACCCCAAACTGATATTCATTGAGTTTATTAGGAATATAATTAGAGCCTTCTATAATGGATAGATTATAGGGCTATAACTATGTTACATATCTGACAGACTCTTCTGTCTGACCTGGAGTGCTAGTTGTCACAATAGTTACGTAAAATTACATGAAAAGTTGACAGCATGTATAACCATCCTACGGATATAAACTTAAGTATCATTTGTATCAGAGAAAAGTTATGCATAGATTTTACAATTTATTATACAAGGCAAACTGTATATAGTTATATATAAATAAAGCATTTGAGTTTGTCGTTTTAAGTGATAATAGTTGCATGAAAATGTGGCATTGGTTCGTGAGTGACGTATAAAATTGAAATTTTTAACTCTACTATTTAACGGTTAACAATAACATGTTACAGTTTTTCTGATCATGAGATTTTTTGTTATCCAAATGGAAATGGAAATCCAGCTTTAGCTTTATCTGTAGTAAATAAAATATAGGGTATATGTATGTATCAATTCTAAAAAGAACGCAAACTGAAATTTCTACTCTTCAGGAGAATCAATATTACCGATATTATTCGTATTTCAATTTTAGTACTTTATATGGCTTTTTTATCGAAAACTCTGCTATAATTAATTCCAGCGGAGACTCGAAGGAAGCAGCTTCAGGAACACGTTAACCTGATTGATCTGTCAGTTGCCACTATTTATACAGCGCGACTGGCGACTAAATAACATTGTATCATATTCTGATTATATTCTAACATTTTATTTAAGGAAATGTTTTTATTCATTCTTGACAGTCATTTCTTTAAAAAATCATTCTTTATTTCGAATACTTTCACGAATCATCAGAACAAAACATTATTTTTTTTGTTATCAAAGATATTTTACAAATCAATTGCCAACTATTAGAGTTGTCTTTGGATATGAACTATTCAAAAAATGCTAAATAAAAAGTAACCAATATTTCAACAAGCACATTTTATTTATTGTAAATTAACTTGCATATTTCATAAGAAACATTAACAAATGACCAACGTATACAAACTAACCATTCTGAAGACCAATTCGTGAGATTCGGAGCAACTCTCTCAAAAGGGGTTGTATACATCGTATTGGTCGTATACACTAACCACTCCACTATATATTTGCATTCGGACCGATTTTTTCCTTCCAAGAATTACTGTATTATTATATTACATTTAAATAATATTAGTATGGTATCACTTAAAATGTTAACCAATGAATTTATTAGTATAGCGTTTACCGAAGTTATAGTAGTTATATTTTGTAGTATAATTTAAAAATGGAAATTAATTACCTGTCAATTAATTTGCGTGATATCTGAAAACTTTTGGTCAATTGATTACTGATAAAGTTGTGTGGGTGTAATTTTATCTAAACCAATTGTAATACAAGCAAGGGGCAGAGTTCAAAGAGCTTGTAGATCAATAAAGCAAATGCACTTCCTTTTATCTGCAGCAGTACATGGAAAATTACCGAAAAGTAGTGTACAACGGTAAGATGAATACAATGCTGTCTGCAATTGTTAAATTCTATTGGCTGTCGATATCATATCGTACACCAGTAATTAAAATATTATGTTAAACCGCAAACTAATAATCCGTTTCAATTCTATATACGCTATATGTATTACACAATCAGTTGCAACAAGTATGGGTGAATACACAATGGCAAGGCAATACTTTTATATGAATTAAAATTGAATATATTTGTAGAGAAACTAAGTTGTCAATTAAAATGATGATAATTGATTTCTCTATCAGAATTTTAGGTGTAATATATATTATCATCTGCCGATGTCTGGCTAGCAAAACCATTCCTATACAACACAATAGACAGGATACAGGATAGTGGTTCGACTCAATATATGATCAACCTTAGTAACAGCAATCTATTTGTAGCTGTTTAAACATCCTACATTATTCCTTCACGAATATTGCTTAACAGTATTTCGAATTTACTATTTCTCAGAGTTTACCTGCAATGTACGCCATTTTATATGAGACTGTATTAGCGTCCCTTATAAAAGGAAACGTATTATATTTAAAACACTAAATTCAAATGACCTTTGCTGAAAATGATTTATGGAAAATTGTCTCTGGCATTTTGCAGTCAAATCCACCATACAATGCAATAATCACAAACATGTATTTATGTCTGTGCACAGTGCACAAAGTATTCAGTAAATTCGTAACTTTGTTATAATTATCTTAATGACCCAAATTAATGAAAACCAGAAATAAGTCTACTATATTTATACAAAGCAAACTACATAGATGCAAATAAATGAAGCCTAGTCTTTTCTGCTGATTAATAGTGTAAAACAATATCATATGTATTAGGTCATAGGCTTTCAAGGTTTGGTCAAGTTATAAGAAGTTGAACTAGTACTCCAATTGCAATACGGCTTTTTGGACGTCGAACTTTGCTCCATATATTCTGTTGTATATATATAGGACAATTAATTTGAACAATGATGATTTTTGATTAATGAAAGTGATACAAGATGATATCATAATTTTTTAACTTCTTTTTCATATCACAAGAACTTTGATAGTATAAGTTTGCATGTTATCGCATTGTATGCATGCATAATTACTATTGATATGAGTATTGCAGTGATGCATCATGTAAAAGTATAATTATTTAACTATTGATTAGAATAATTATGACAATGTACACCTGACAGTACATCTACATACATATACCTATAAATGTTCCTTATTGTATTATTTAAGTGGTACTTCGCTTATATTAGAGTGCTTAGTTAGATAATTAAAGGAGTACGACACGGTATAAATAAAGGTGCAGAAGAGTTAGGCGTTACCTTGTAGCAGAAGTGCATCCTAAGCCATCTCAACTTTCTCTTGTAAGTCTTTCAGTCTTACTTTTCTTCATGAATTCCAACAAATTGCTAATTCATAATATTTCATTTAATGTCACTAAGCTAGTAAAACGCATTTAAAATTCTGAACCCCAGTAAACTAGATCCAGAATAAATTTTTTAATTTAAAAGAGGACAAACATTGTGTAACTGGAATTTTCCTAATAAGCTAACTTGTG
This sequence comes from Yoshiicerus persimilis, assembly GCA_020352615.2. Lineage (NCBI taxonomy): Eukaryota > Metazoa > Arthropoda > Collembola > Entomobryomorpha > Tomoceridae > Yoshiicerus > Yoshiicerus persimilis. Next base: position 33,433,940 of record CM036940.2, on the reverse strand, counting down.
ACATATTTGCTTTGAATAGGTCAAAGTCGAACTTACACTAAGAACCAACCATGTCTTTCACCGGAAAGTACGAATTAGTCTCAAGTGACAACTTTGAAGAGTATTTGAAGGCGGCTGGTAAGATATTTGTAATATTTAGTCTTCCTAGGACTCTTCTATAGATTACTTGACTATATTCAATGTAAATAAATAAAACGAATGTTATTTAATAACAAAATGTTAGATTTGCTAAGAAATTTTAAAAATCTTTATGGGACACATTAAGTAAAGCCTTAACAAAGCATTCTTCAAAATTAAGCCATCAATCTATCAATAGGAATAAAAGACTTACATTTTGGAGTGGGAAAACTGTATAATGATGCATTGATGTATATGTAGGTGTCGGCCTTGTCCAAAGAACCGCCGCCTCAAAGGTCAAGCCTGTCGTTGAAATCAGCGAGAGTGGTGGCAAGTGGTCATTGAAGACTCTTACCGCCTTGAAGAACACCGAACTTGTCTTCACTTTGGGACAAGAATTCGATGAGACAACCGCTGATGACCGTAAATGCAAGGTAGGATAATCTACATTTACATGTTAATATATAAGGATGTTTTACTCACTTTTGCATAACAATATTCAACACAATCCAGTTTCAAGGCTCTAAAGTGACAAGAGATATTTCGAATGAAAATCTCTTATTTGTAGAAAAAATTTTGTGAAAAGATATTCTTTCATCATCTGGTAAAATATTTTCTCCATAATTTTCAGAGCACCATTACCCAGGACGGAAACAAATTGGTTCATGTTCAAAAGATCGGAGATGATACCGCTACCACTGTTCGGGAATTCAATGGCGGTGAAATGAAGGCCACCTTCACCACCAAGGGTGTCACTGCTACCCGTACCTACAAGAAGGTTAGTTCTTCATGCAAAGAAATAAAATACGTTTTCTTAAAATGTAATACATATGCTAAAATATTTTTCAATACCTTTGCAGACCGGTTGAACACGGATTTCTTGGGGGACAAATGCATTAGAAACGATGTAAAAATTCTGAACACCAATAAATCACTATCCGTTTCTTTGCTAATTAAGTTGTCCACTCTAAAATGATTGCATATAATACCATTTACTAAAATCAGGTCTCCGAACGCAAAAGTCCTTCATTTCATACATTTAGTCAAGTACAAGATGAATATGCTGTGTTGCTACTCTAAAATGAGAATAATCTTAAATTTCTCATAAAGATAAGCAATTTCTGAAATCTACAAAGTTTGAAAAGAAATTATGACGAACCAAATATTACTGCGACAGAATTTTTAAGTGTAGTTTCCAATTAGTCAATTTTATTCTAGTCAAAATGAGTAAATACAGATATCCATCTTTTCCACTTACAACATATCCCTTAAGATCCTCAAAATGACAGTTCTTAGTCAGTCCACTAAACGGAATGAATAAAATTTTGGTTGAAATACAATTGAATAGTTTGGACTCTACAACAAAATCGGTTTTGCTTTTGACTCACAGCTTTATTTTGATTCATGAACACTATGGAAATTTGGTACACTCGACTGTATGTAGAATTGGTTTATTTTTTTAGTAAAACATACACTACACAGCCTTCATTTACTAATTATTAATACTTTCAGTTAGTTATGTTACCTATGCAGCTATATGTAATTACCATAGCTAGTATAGTTTTCAGTTTGGTGATACTGTAGAACTGAATTCTTAGGTAAGTACTTGATTTTCTTCATCATATAAGAATGATGTTTACATTACAATTGTCTCGTGGTTTTAATTCATCACATTACATTACATTATGCTATTGGTGTTTCGCGTTGCGCTTTTGGTTCTTCATAATTTGATGTATTTGAGGTTTTTGCTTTTCTGAGTCCTAACGTATAATACGACCTGGTATATCTTGTTCTTCTTTCTAATTTACCAGTGAAGTGTTACAGTTGTAATAGATAGTTATTGTCATAATTTACTAATTAGGATTAGTATATGTTTGTTATTCTAAAGCCGTATTCATTCATATCTAGCTATTTATAGCAATTATGTCTACTGGAGTTACTACGCTGTTGCAAATTTGCAATGCAACTCATTTACGAATACGAATGGATATTTTGAAGTTGGTTTTGTAGGTAAAGATACGCATTGTATATTGCACACAAATAACTGCAAACGCCTTTTACGATGTTTGCAATTTGTGCTGCAATAACATGCATAAAACTTTAGACAGTTTTCATTATCTCTCTATACAAGGTAAGTATTTAGTATATAATAAGTACGCTATCAGTGTTTATATATTTATGGTTTATATATAGGTTGGATTATTTGTCATCCTGGAAGACTTGGATTTTAAGGTTCCAATTTATAGGTAACCTTGAGATTTCACAAATTATACTAACACATTTACATTACTATTATCTTTTTATCTAAGCAGTACATGTCTCTTTAAATATTAGTTAAACTTTAGTTATGTGTGGTACACACTAGTCAAATTTTTAATCTAGTTTACAACATTGAATACAATGAATACTAGAGGCTGATCAAACCATTTTTCAAATCAATTTGCTTTAATATTATTTTTTACTTGACAAAACTTCAATGGAAGGCGAAACCTAATTCCTTAAGGATAAACTAATAGTTCTGTTTCAAAATTTTATACAATCCGGATCCGAAGTTAAATTGACACATAAATAAATATATTTTAATTCCTATACTAAAATTAAACAAAATTATCACAGCCTGTGGAAATTGCTACAATTACAACGGAATGGATACGAAGCTTTAAAGTTATTAGACATAAACTTGATATTTACAGAATCATACCTGCACAGAGAGAAGTCACTCCAGAGGATTCTAATCAATCTATACAGGTAGGTATTTGATTTATGTACAGGGAATTCGGAATTTTGAATTTGTAGTTTGTCCCTCATTGCCATTTCGCCACAGTTAAGTACAAGCACATTTACAACCAGCCCTTATGAGAACTGTAGATAGTCACAATATTATTAGTATACTCTTTGACTAAATCCAAATTATACGTCTACGATATACGACTTACATTATTATGACATTATTATGACTGTTAGCTAAATAGAGTACATGTACTATACAGTTATTATCATTATTATTGTCCCGTTCACAGGCTTATTTTGATTTCTCATCATCAGTTCCTTAACATCTATAATGTTGCTTTACCTATAAGTTATACATCTGCGTATATATTGATTTGTCTACCTATCCTCTACTACAACTAGTTATGCACATTTAATTGCTACGCAATTTTATGCATTTTTTATTGTCTATGATACACAACTGATTATGATATATCCCTTTTCGTCAATGTTTGTTTATGTACAGACTAGGATGCACTTTATGTATATGCCTTCTTATAATATATATACATTTATTAGAGTATATTACAGACAGATATACCGATATTATAATACACTTTCAGAAGTAATAAGTAGTATTATATGCAAGCTAATAAAAGAAATGAATTACAGTGATATTAGCGTAGATGCACACACATTTAAGCATTTACACTTTAGGGTACACTTAAATACAATGGGTTGCTAATGAGTTACGGCAAAGTCACCAGACCCTATGACCATAATTCATTTTATTTAACTTATTGCTACCAAAGCACACGTTCTGTAAGATACGTTTGTCCTACAATTCCTTAAACTATTTACTTTCACTACAGTTTGTAATTTTTAGACATCCATTCTAGACAAGACACGAAAGGCTATGTACATGCTACTTTCATTTTCGCATTTCAAGTTGCATTATTTTATGTTTGGCACACAAAATAATGCCTTAGTTTTGCATTCGTTGTATACATTAAAAGCATTTCCCATATTTGTCGACCTGAACTATTAATTAGGAGGTAATTCAGGAATAAGAGAAATCCTTTTAATAACCTAAGTGTCTGTAATACCCGAATTTCCCATTGAAAGAAGTTACAAGAAATTGGGGTAAACAACGACTGTTTATTCAATAGGTTTTCTGACTGCACGCAGTTTATAATTCACTTTACATTTAAATAGTAGATCTGCAAGTTTGGCTGGGCCGCACTGATTTATTCAGCTCTAATTGAGATTCTATTGTATTGTCGGAAAGAAAATCAATCATTTTGACTTTAACGTGGTGTGAGTGGAGTGCCAGTTCAAGTCGAGACTGAATAAAACAGAAGCGACTCGTCCAGCTGCGCTCAGCGCCTTTGTTCTACACTCTTTGCATTTCGGAAATTTCCTCCAGCCAGACTAGACTTTTCATATTAATTCACAGCGTGAGTTTAAAACTATCCTGCAGACTTGCCCCTTGCGTTTCGTGGCGAAGGGGAGCAAGCAATTCGACTCAGGCTTTGAACAACAGCTACATTAATGTAAGTACACGAAAATCCCGAACGTTAGAACTGATAAAAAAGTTTAATTAATTACCCAAGTTAACCCACCATTTCCCAATCAAATAGTATTTAAAATTAAGTATAAATAAGATTTTCAAGAACTTTTAGGTAACATTTCTTTAAAGTCGGTGACAAAATGTTGCCTAAACGTTGAAGATCGATTAAATAAATGATAGGGATGCAAACAGGAAAAGTGTATAGCCCAACACTTTGTGGGAAGTATGATAATTTTCGGAATTGTAAATGGTTAAAAACCCCAATACCTACAAGAAAAGCTAATATTCTATTCAAGTTTGGTCTGGCTGGATGCTTATACCGGACAAGTTTTAACTACTAATTAATAAATATTTTCTCTCATGCGTCGATAACGTCATTAAACTCTCGTGTATGTAAGTACGTTAGATATTTAAGTAATTACTCTTTTATATACAGTTTTATGTATATTTGTATTTTATGTACTTATACATCTTTGTAATTTCAACGATATAGTTTCGTATGTATTATATGTTTTTCTTATTTGGCAGGTACGAACAGAAGCACTCTTTGGTTACTCGTGGAATTATGTAACATTGGCAATCTTTTTCAAAACCAATACTTCGTAATCAGTAACACCTAAAATATACATAGGTAAATCATGTACAGAGTAGAAGCTCAGATTTGCTAACCTTCGTGTCGGCAGTGTGGTCAGCAAATCCAAATGTTTAAAATATATTAGTCACACATTCGAACACTCAACCATATTTTAAGGGTCTGTCTTCGGCACTGACATTCTCTATTAATTTGTGTGTATTTCAGTTCAAGTTGAGCTGTTTGGCTGACTGAGTGCCAAAATGCGTAGCTTTGTGACAATAAAAAGCATAAACGAAGTCTACGATAAATTTAACAATCATGACCCAATCGATCGATCTCTGTAAGAAGGAAATCTACATCAGCTTTCTTAACAGCAGGATTTGAAATAATATTTCGGAAGAAATTAGGAATATCTCCTTGAGGTTGATAGCCAATCATGAGAGTCCCTGCTTCCATCATCCTCTGCTTTATTTTCGGTGTCACCTCCCCAAGAAGATGTTCTTTCTGTGAACTGTGTGGCATACCTCGAAGTCTCGTTGGAATATACCAGAAACAGACATTGACCATCTCAGGCTCAGGGACAATTAAGTAGAACTTATCTGGCATCGCTTTCATTTTCTCCACCATGTACTCTGTCAGCTCCATTAAGTGATCCACATGCTCACCCAAACCAATCGTTCCCTAAGTAAACAGGTAAGCAGTTTGCAATTCTGATTTTTCAAAACATTACACTGAATTACGCAACATCGTAAAAACTTTAAACCTTGGCTCGCCATTGAATCCAGAATTTGAAGATGTCATTGTGACGTCCGCATTGAATAACTTTGTCTCCCGTGTCGAACTTAACGTCGTAATGCTTGTCTTGTTGGAACAGATAGTTGGCGCACATCTGATTGCAACTCGTCAATGATCCCTATTTAAAAAATAATTTCTTTTAATGAACTGAAATGAAACCTGAATGTAGATCTACTGGTACTATTCATAAAGAAACAGAGAAAGTACAGTTTACATCTGTGATTACGTCAGCCATTCAAAGAAATTGAACCAACATTCTTTTACATAGCTATAAACTAACAATCATTGCGTAATTAACATTTGTGAAGATTCATGCTTCCTAATTACACTAATTTTAATTTAATTATAAATGTTCAGCTTCCTTGAATGAAACCAAAAAGGAACTAATAGGAGAAACAAACTCATCATCCAAGTTTTCCTGATAAATATGCTATACATTGCAGTCATCGTAATAACGCTGGTTTTCGGAGTATTAGTTTTAGTGGCTATAGAATATAAGTCTTATTGTTAGAATGGAGCTAGCCGTAGAACTAAATTACTTGTCCAGACTATTTCAATGTGCATTGTGTTGTAGATAACAAGAGAAAACAATAATTGGCCAGAAGGGAGAAAGCACAATTAATTACAGCTTAAAAACAGACTTACGGGTTCTTTGAAATGCACTGAAGAGCATTGGAGCACGGTCGTCAGTAGCTTATGAGGGTTCCAAGATACGGAATCAGCTCTGCCCATAAAACACAGAATACACTTTTTTGTATTAATGGCGAACAAAGTATATAGGTATATCATACAACAGAGATGGTGAATTAGTGAGCATAAACTTTATGTTCGTATGGGATGTTTGTTTTTACAAAAATCCCTCAAATGAGCGAATACTGCTGGAAGTCTTATTAAGGACATCTTAGCTTACGAAATATCTCTTATAAGGTTTTACTGACACATAAGTTTGCATTAGCAGTTCCAACTGCTTTCGGTGTGCTATTATCCGAATAACATATCGAAATCGAAGTAGTGAAATGCGTAGTAATAATTACGCATAAATAACATTTAATGAAATGCAAAAGTCATTTAGGTAAAACTCTGCTTTTGATGTTTTATTCTTGAAGGTAGAAAGAAATTAATTTCAATAGAATTTGGGAGAAAACGTCGATTTAATGATTATCATTACTAGTCCTAAAGATAATCAGAATGGTGCATACCAAAATGGCAATTGAGATTAAATGTATACTGGTGATACGATTAAGTGATCTCATAAGTAGAATACTTTACAAGTAGATTTTCATCGCTCTTAGCTCTAAAGAGATGACATCAAAATGCCATTAGTGGGCTTCGTCCAACTACGCCTTTTATACAAACTGAAATATTCAGTTGTCAATCAAATCTTTCGGTAAATAACTTTTAGCCAAGGTTTTATACTTCAGATCCTGACTGCTATGTATATACCATACATTACGACGCATTAAAGGCTTTAAGAGGGCGTGTGAAAGTAGCAGATCTTTTTGCCCTAACCTTTCAATTCCGGTTAGACGAGGATGTCGGTATTTCTGTGACATTAGAATACTGCTGCCCCAGGCACCCTGCAATTGCCATATGCATATCAAGATTTCAACATAAAATACAGCATAATGCAATTTTGTACTAAAATATCTGCAGAAGAAAAACTTACGTCGATGTGAAGCCAAATCTTGTATTTTTCGCACACATCAGCGATTTCGTTGATAGGATCGAATGCTCCGAACACAGTTGTCCCAGCAGTGCAGTTCACGAAGTATGGGGCTTTCCCTTTTGCCAAAGCTTCCTTAATAAGTCTCTCTAACTCATCAGGTCTCATTCTCCCCCTGTGTTTCAGTTCAAAGACATTATACCCTTTCCATATGTGTATATATCATGGTTATATATCATGGTTTATTCCTCTATATTTCTAGTTCAGAATTCCCTATACCTTTCGTCAGTAGGAACCGAAACGCAATTGTCAGTACCAAGTCCAGTGACCATAGCTGCACTCTTTATTGAGTAATGACACTAATATTCACAAAGGAAAAATGCACAGTATTGTAAAATATTAAAAAATAAATAAGTATACATTTTGATGTTTAGATGGCATAAAATAAGATTACGTGTTCTGATGTAAACATGACCAGCCCGGTTGGAAGAGCACGAAGACCTTTAGTTTTGTAGTTAGGGAACATTTTGTGACGTGCGACAATGATTGCATATAAGTTTGAAATGCTCCCACCTATACAAATAGTTGAGAAATTATTGACTTGCCAATGTATTATGACTATGACCATCGATATAGGTATTGCATTTCATTTTCATTCTTGCAAAATGTATGGCGAAATAGTTTAAATAGTTTTGTAACCAATTCAAAATTGGGAAAGAATGTGAAAGGAGTTGGTTAAATTATGGTAATACGTGGTAAAACCAATTAGGGACATTAATGCCTCATTATTATGACTACTAAATGTCTGATTTAGCATTTTCACTCTGGGGTACAATAAAAGTCTCCATTTAACTGATTTGAATTTATAAAGCCATTACCACGCAGAGGTTTTTATGAAGAGGAAATGCAGAAAGCAATTTTTGTGAAATGCGTATAAGAGTAAGAGTGTATAAAAGTAAGTAATGAACGTGTAATAAAAGGCTTTAGAGTAGCGACAAAGGCTAAGTCTGGATTTACTTTTGTAAATGATAAGATTGAAGGAAAGAAGGGAAATAAATTTTTATGTGTTTGAATTGCCTGGTGCGAGAATGCTATCCCCTTCGTTGAATCCAATGATCTCTCTCATTTTCTTCAGAATGAAACTCTCCATGATAATGAAGACTGGGGCGATTTCGTAGGTGAACATATTTGTATTTGCGGTAGCAGTGAGCCATTCTCCGGCTAAGGAAATTGTATCCAAGCCACATGACAGCTGATTGAAAAAGTGAGGATGACCTGTCAAGAAAAATAATTTCTCTTTTCAATTGAAAATATTCTTTCATGTACTAAAAATGTTAGGCTACAGTTATACTTCGTAACTAAAATGGGACGTTCATATAAAGCATAATACCTATATAGTTACATCCTATTCCAGTGTAAATGTAGTGCATTCCAGACATGTAATGCTTTCCTACCCTTATAGTTACATGACAGTTGCGTCAGTTGCTCAAATGAAAATGTTAACAATAGAAGACGAAACTTTTCTTCAAATGGTGGTATAGGTAAATAAAATACCTATAGGAATTGTGTGTTTATAGGTACAGTGCAAAATATTGCGTAAGCCTTAGTGAGCATTCCATTTCATTTCTAATCTTCAAAGTGAGTGGTGAACAACTGTCATCCGTCTGGCAGTAATTTTTCCGTGTAAGAATAATGGCAATTTATTAAAAAGTCGAGTCGTAGTGTATTATGTAAACAATGGAAACACTGTGATTACAATCAGAGCTAAAGAGTTTTGACATGCTGTAAGAAAACGAGCAGCACCATTGTAATTTTACGCCAGTTAGAATGACATGGAATCATTGATGCAAAAATTAATCCACCAAACAATACAGGATGAAGAATGATTAAAATACGGTATCATCACAATATTTACTGTTGTCGACTAAGTGAACTAAGCTTTTGAAACCTACATATTAAGAGTTCAAATAATTTGTTCATTTACGTAATTACCAAATGGCATCCAACCAAACAATTTTAGATTACTTTCTTGAAGTCTATTTGAATTGCTCGTTTCATACATTTTTAACAATATAATGTAGTGAGAAGACTTCTTAACTAATTTCGTACTTTTTTCTTAAATTTCAATGCAAAAAGTAAATAAAGTTCATTATTACTTATTGCTCACTTGCCAGATCAGATCAGGACTTGTGTTCACTTTGCCCCTATTCGTCAATAGAAAAGGAAATAAATAGCAGATAATTGCGATGGAATTGTATATAACATTCTTCTTGTCAGCTCTGTACGTATAATATTCTTCAAGCAATACTTTTGTATATTTTGTAGACGGTCTTGTTATGCTGGTCCCAGTGTAATTATGTTTATATTAGAGGTATTTAGATCTGTATTTGTGTGTAGTATGTAAGTAGATCTATTTGGTGGATATATGCCATTGAATGGGAGTGGAGACTGAATAGAAGAGAGAAAGATGTAGCAAACAAGTAAGTCCATGGAAGCAAACATCCCCTTTCCTATTTTGCTTGTTCGGTTTCCGTTCCTCTCCATTGTGCAAAAAAGACCTAATTGGATGCCACAATGAGATAGGGAAGGTCGTATTTCATTCAATAAACCTGGGATTTAGAGCAAAACCTGGGATTTCACTTGTCTCTCTCAAAAGGGAAAACTATGATCCCTTCTTCACATTATACTCTACTTCATCCTCATTTTCATACGTTTTGATGCACACAGCACAAAATAACGCTGCATCGGAATGCACAAATCCTAGCACTATATTTTTGTCAAATGCTACCAGTATATGCTAGCTTCCTTATTTAATTCAATTTTAGTATGTGCAATTGTTGCAAATCACTAATTGTAATTGTATCGTACATTGTAGTCGTAAGTAAGCATAATGCATAATGCATATTTATTCCATAAATAACAGTAAATATCCAGCTGCAAAGTCATATATTCCTGAATACTGAATAAGTAAAAGTAAGAAGTGAAGTGATAAATATAAGTAATTACTATTGGTAAATGAACCTTTAATTTCAAATTTGAAATTCGACAGATGTATCTGTGAATATATTGTTAGAATAAGTAAAGTCATTAACTAACTTGGCAAGTGATTATTAATTATGACATATGACAGAAACAATTATTATTGATTAAATAAAATATGTTTTCGAAGAAATAAAGGAGTTTGACTCTTTGGCTGCAGATATATCCTTGTGGAATGATTTAAGACAAAATAATTGAAATATTTAACCAAATTTATTTTGAATATGTCTTATCAATCTAAAAATTTACATTTAGAATAGTGGAAAATGTGTTTCAAAACAAATTAAATAATTTCAACTGGTTCAAATAAACCAAACCCGTTCTGTAATCGTGTGTAGGATTTTCGTTTAAAAATCTTACACATATTACGCAAGATGTCAAAAGAGTCGTTACTAATAATAATGATACATTAGAATGGTAGACATGTTAATGATAAACAATTGAGATTTCTGAGTAAGTAAGCTAAACAGACTTAGAGGAAAGTGTCAAATTATCGTCAGTCAGACGGTAGTAGTCAATTTGTGGTCATCTGCATGAAGCATTATATTATGTTGTCAATAAATACATGTAACTGTTTGTAAATATTCTGCGTAAAAAGAACCTGACTCTCATATAATTTGCCCGGTAAGACAATTTATATCGGGAATAAGAAACAAGCGAAAGTTGGGTAAACATGTCTAATGTTGAAAATCTTTGGTTGATTGGCCGTGAAATATCTTTTGTCTTTTATTTTGTAAAAACTGGATTTCCCTGAAATTGAATTGATTTTATTTACTGAAGCCTTCCTTTATTTTCCTTTACTCAATTCGAGAGGAGCATCTAGGAGCTATCTTAAATAATCCATCCTTACGCTTTAATGGGTTGCGCTCTTCTATGGATTAGTGTCTTCATCTTAAGTGGAAAACCATGCAGAAAGCGGAAATATGATACCTAAAGATTCATCAATACTGGTAATTTGGAAAAGCTACGTAATGTAGGGGTCTAAATAATATAAGGCCCAACCATTATTTACTTTAAACTGCCTTCCTTGTACTGCTCCTCCAATAGTACTTAAGTTCATGAACGAAGTTATGGAATATTTTTTATCAAACTACAAATTATAGCTTAATTTCCGTAAGACTATTACAGTTATTTGAAGTTGACTGATCACAATTGCAGCAAAAGGGAAACGAAGCACAAAACAATCAGCTTTTACTTTATGTCTTTTTTCATTGGCCAAGCTTCTGATTAAATCAATAATACTTTACAGCTACTTTATCTTCAGCTGGATTTTCTCACTCTTACGTTTCTTTAATCTGAAAAACTACTTTAGTTCCATTAGTAACTGTCAATGTCAAGTTGATTCCTGCATGACCCTTTTGCCAAAGTAAAACTGGGAAACTTGTAATGAAACATGATTTTGAAATACCAGGTTCGTAGGAAATAGAGAAAATCTTTCTAAAATTAAGCAATTTTTCTTTACAAATGTTTCGGTATATTTACGTAATATATTCCCTACCATACATCCTTTTACTTAGCACATCAACGTAATGAGTGGGTAAAAGTTAACAAAAACAATACTACATTTAATGGCAATTTTCAGTGGAACAAAACTAAACGCAAGATACATCCGGAAGAACATTGACTTACAATTTACAGTATCTGGTTCGTTTCGGGACACGACTGTCCCAGTCTGAACATCAGTCTCAATGTTCTTAATAACTGGAAGGGCATAGGTCTTTTAGTAGGTATAGGCATAAAGCAGTTTGGTATTGGAATGGAACAAGCGGGTAGCAGCTGTTGATGACAGGCATTCGGTGCAAGAAAGCATTACGAATTCGGATTTTCATTTTCATCTTCATCCCCTACATGCTTTTCGTCTCACAAGAAGAGAGAAGGGAGTTTGCTTGCCTCCACAGAATGAATTCCCTGTATACGTAGCCTCTACCTACGGAACTACCCGCATGCCAAGCTACTGAAGCAAAACAATGCGGAGATGAATATTGGAATGCCAAGCTGGGATACGCACTCCTTTAGAAATACAGATTCCGTCGTATTATAGATACTGTTCCACCATTTGGAATGCACGGATGGAAATGTGAATCTTACTCACTTTTGGAGCATCAGTATATTTGTATACAACGAGAATGCAAGAAAATTGAAAACGAAGAATATCTGTAATAGTTTGCACGGGTTGTGAGATATTTGTGTACGACATCAGAAAACTTGTTCTGTTTGATTCGCAAAGTTATGTTTCAATGGTATTGTGCAGGAGTAGGAGAAATGTGTACAGTGGAGTAGAAGCAGAATGTATGTATGTTGATATTGGATTGTCGACGAAGAGAAAAGATGAGAATGACGGAACACGGGAGAGGAATTTGCTACTCGAGTGAACCTATTCCATCCCATTCCTGCTTTGTAATGTGTTTTCAGAGTGCCTTTTCAAAGCCAGTGGTCCATAGCTAATTCCCGACCCCGATTTACCATCTAATCGCCTTAAGTCCACCACTTTTCCTTTTTATGTACTATTCCTATATATCTCTATGATGGAGACTCTCTAAAACGCACTTAAATAGATATACGCCCAACCACTCCTAACATCATACACTTCACAACAGATATAACTCCGTTCTGTTTGCTTGATAGCCAATGCGCTCTATTTTACTTACTGCTCTTTCTCTCCCTAAACATTGACTTGACTGGAGCCCTCTACTCACTCTGACGCGTGTCTTATGCTTACGACAGCTTACTGGCACTAAGCATATTTTTGCTATACGTACAAACACAGAAAGTATAATGCATTTTTCTCTAACTGTTTATTTGTAGAATCCAACATGCCTAACATAGCAAACATTACTTACATACGTAGTTGCTTTTCCTCCTCAACTTTCCCTTTTTGGTACATAAAGCAGTGAAACAATCTCATTCAATTGTAAATACACATTATTATTATATTATGTATCTAAGCGTAATGTCCAGAGAAATGTCGAAGCTATTATACTGTTGCACCATTTGCTATGTACTTAGGTATACTTTCATAATAGGAGGTACATGCACCATTTTCTGTTGAAGGGTATAACTTACAGAAAAAGAAACTTTCACAAAACAAATGACAGTATTTACTGTTGGCTTGTGCCTGTCTTATTTCACTTTTATTCTCATCAATCCTTATTTTACTGTCTCCGACATACCATTTCAGTATAGTGCATAGTGCGTGAAACTTTACTATACCTCTCCTTTACCAATCGGTTGGTCCTTAAGTAACATTGCGTTGAATGCTTGTAATATACATCAAATTGAAAAATATGTTTTATTTTAAATCAAAAAATACACGACAAAAAATGAAATAAGTGCTTTAGAAATAAGTCTAATGAAGTAAACATCAGTTTTGGTTGTCTAACTTTTAATCCCCCCAGTTCCTCATTTAGCTCTATTTAGGTCGACAATAAAATATTCCCAATCAAAAGTTCTTTTAATCAATGCAGACATTAACGAGTAAGCAATTAGAGACTATATTCAATGTTGAAAAGTATAAGCTATACATAATTTTACGAAGTTTGAGTAATTACTGAAACCCTTTGGTTTCAACTTCTAGAAAATCTGTTGTAGTGAACTTGACAAATGTAGTGTAGTAGTAGTAACGCTAAAGTATTGATATAAACTGGCCTTGAGATGTTTATGCACATCAACACTGCCCTATTAAGAAGAGTGAGTTGGCTATTGAAAATTGAAAGGCACTTTGGTATACAGAATTGAAACGGGAGGAAAAGCTTAGCAAACAGAGTATTATGAATATGCTACTTGAATTGGCACCTATCTACTTGGCTTTTTAGGAGAAAGTGATGTTTCTTTCTGGAGCATATTATGCACAATGACTTATGCTATGGGAGAAGTAAGCTCTAAATCAGAAGAGTTCTGTTAGTGACATAAATGGGTTGCTAATGGCACTTGAGTTGCGCCCTTACAAAAGAGCGTGGCGGCTTGTAGCTTTCAGCTCCGCAGGGTTCCCCATCAATCTAATCCGACCACAAATGAATAGAACAAGAAGTGAAAGCCAACCCAAGTTAACAGTAACAAAGCATGCGGTGATATGCAGACGGGAGCTGAAATTTACGCCTGTAATTAATGACTACCAATTTGAAACTCTTGTCTAATTAATTTATTAAGTGTTCGTGGCTCGTGGTTTTTATAATGCCAACCGGATTATGTAATGAAATGCAGTAAACATCTACATTGCTCCTCTTTGTGATGCTTAATGTATATAAAACTGAAAAAATGTTTACAGAAATCCCGAGGCAAGTATGGAATGTACGAACCTGTTTTAACCTGGTACTTAAGCGCGTCCTTACAATCTGTTAGAATTTGATCAAGATTTTGCGGTTCTTCCGGCAAACTCAAGTCCATGACATCTTGCAGTTGTTCAGGATGGTGGAAATCCAAAATCTTTTCATTTCGATCGTTTGTTTTGTCAATAAACTCCAGCAGAATTGTTGTCAACCTCTGGTAGAATTCGTGAGTTTCCTTGTTGCCATTGTTGTTCCAAGGAAGCAAATCTGATAAGAAAACGGGAAAAATATCACATATCAGAATGTATGCAAAATGCATGTAATTATGGGTATTGATTGGCCAGATGTCTTAGAGAAACGAATGTAAACTTAAAATCCTGAATTCTTCTCTAACTGAACTTAAAATCCTCAGTTATCGATCCAGATCCAGAAGGAAGCTGTTCTTATAAATGAAGAAGTGGATGAGAAAGAAAACACTTTGTTTCAAAAAGTCTCAAGTGTTGAGTCTTCAGCGACAAATACAGTGAGTGCTAGCAATTACTACTGCTATTATTACAAAATGCTTACAAAATAATTTATTTCAAAATTCAAAATCTTAAATGAATAACATAACAGGAGTAATTTGTTATTCATGCCGTATGCGTCCTCTATCGTAATTTCTGAAGTGTTAGTTATTGGATGAAATACTAATTAGATTCTGAAATTATTAATTTGAGCTTTTAAGCCAGGTTTCTAATACAGGGATTCCAATGTAAGGTGCATTTTTGCGAAGTGCAATCTAAGAAAAAATTACATTCCTTCAACTCATCAATCAACATTCTAAAACGGTTTAGTGGGGTAAGTTGTGAAACTGTACTAACTAATTTCCTCTCTGTTCTGCCTTACCTAACGGGGATAACTTGCAGAACTTTTATTTTCAAACCAAGTCTGCTTTACTCATCGATGCGCAATAAGGTTGTAGAAAAATGCAGGTCACAGGCTAAACAAATGATATTTGGTCAAAAACCAATGCCAAAATTGAAATAAGATCAAATCTTACTAAAGCAATCTAGGAAACTAAAAGCATACGCTAAATCGAATCATCCGTCCAATCAACAACTATTGTGGCAGATTTGGTGTTGTGGATCCCATTATTATGGCAGTTGTAGTGACTACATTTCACTTACAATGATAGGGGATGGTAGATGAAAAGAATGATAGGAAATATTACTCCTCGTGTACATATATCTCGGTTGCGTGTGGTATGATATAACGGAGAGTTGACATTATACACACAGGCGGATCTTTAGTTACATTTCCTATGTACAAACTTTGGTAATTCAACTACATGTTACGAAATGAATGGATGCAATAAACCTCAAGATTCATAGTAGTATTTATAATATACGAAGGGGAATCCTTGTACTGTCACTAGCACATAGATATATAGATGGCACATTATATTGTCGTAGTGCTTTCTATAGACATATTGATTGGGAAATGCTTGGCCACTATTCGTTTACTAAAAAGTCACTGATAAAACAACCTAACAACCTCTTTCAAAATCCATCATGAGCCAATTTACGATGGGAATGAAGTACAACACAGGGTGTTCTATAAATAGAAATTAATTTTAGGGACCTATTGGAAAATGAGTCATTTCTAGATCTACCTTTACGCAAATGTATATAGTTTTGTTGTCCACACTGAAACCCCACAAAAATTGAAATTTGAACAAATACATCTTTTAAAATATGAAAATATGAGTAATTATCTGTAAAACATTTGATAACGCTTGGTTTAAAATTTACAAGTTTTGGCAGGGTTAAAAATTTAATTTGCAATTGAAGTTTAGTATTTGCCAGTTTGAAATTTCATATTGTCAATTATTATCTAACATAACAGATATGTGAAGCATATTATGTTGGTTGGGCTGCTTATTGACTCCAGGAAAGTGAAAAAATACCAGTTGCCAGTTTTTCATACTTGATTTGACAAGAGCTACACTTAAGCGTGTCCCTGTACTACAGGCACAAGTAGCAAAATCATTGGCCTGATCTTCATTGCAGTGCAGTAGGATGTAACCCTAGCGTGTTCTGTATATTACAAAATTGATGTGGATATGACCACAGTTGGTATAAATTGAATTTGACTTGACATGGGTTGATGTGGTCTATTGCTTAAAATGAAAAGAAAAGACGGAGAGAGCGAAGTAAAAAACGGTCCCTGGGGAGAAAAGATAGTCAGCTCCCTTCACTCAATCAGTTTCACACTATTGTTTACTCTGGCTGAATTTACTTTGCTCACTCTGCCACTCGGTGCAAAGTAGACACTCAAGTGGAGGAACTCAATCCAACCACATCCTTTTGGTTTAGATAATATTCAAATTACATTGATCTGTTGCGAAGTGAAGATAAGCCGCTATTCACTCACAGCAGTGTTTTCAGATTTGCATTGCATTAAACCAAATAAAACACTGCAAGTCTAAACACTAAACAATCCTCTTAAGGTTCTTCAACAGTTGATTCTAAATTTGACTTCACAGAAAACTATTTATACGAAATGTATTTTTCAACCGATTTGTTCAAATCTTAAGTACAACTAGCCAATTTCAATTTATACTTTTTTAAAAACTAAATAAAAATGATGATAAAACTTAATTAGAAACCTAAAGACCTAAAGAACCTAAAAGGGAAAAGGTTAGGCTCGAGCAATTTTGACTTACTAAATTTTCAGGTGGCTTACAAAATTATTGCAATGTTCCAAAATATTCCCTGTGTACACAGGCGAACCTCAAAAAACTATTTCCTTCTTCTGACAAACATAATAAAGGAAGATGTATGTATTGAAGAGGGGAAATTTAATTAAACTTTGACCGAACTGATGAAACGAACATAGCAGAACATCAAGTCTGCTCTTGCAGATGTTCCATCTTATTTCATGCGCTACATGTGTAGCAAATGGTTTGTGCGTTGGCTTTCCCTGATTTTCTCTTGCATACAAATCTTTTGGGCCGTTCGGAGCAGAGAGAGAACATCAGACTTTCCGACAGTCCACCGACACATTCCCTTTTGCCTTGCATATATTTCACTTCACATCCGTGTCTTATCTTGAAATGTTACACTACTATAGTGTTAGGGTGGTTACTATACTCGCGCGCTTAATGCTTACACCTAACATTCGGTATGCCTGGATTGATAGAACAGAACACCCAGTTTTGGTAGCAGCTTGACTTTAACAGGAATAGCAAAAAGTATCTGTTATCTCTGGGTGTACTGGTACATGTACAGAGAGGGATGTTTTATATACTGAGCTTGGAGAATTGTGCACATAATTGCTATGCACAGAAGGCTAGCTGCTAAAAAGGGGAATAAAATACATATTACAATACATTATGAGTTTAACTACACTGAATTGGATCTAATATCCCTTCAACGAATCAGCAACTGTCTAAAATTCAATATTATGTTTACTGCTCCCTATATTTAACATTCTTTGCATTCTTGTCTCGTTGCCCCGAACTGTTCAAGCCAGTAAATTTCGTTAGACCCTACCAATATTCAGGTATTATGCATTGGAAAGTCTTCATGATCAAGGAAGCTTCCAGTTCCCAATATCTACTATTTCCAATTAATAAATTTTATAGAAAATAAAAGTTATACTTTCCATTGTTTATACTAATGTCAAGTTTATCTAGTAAAATATGATTTTGGCCGTGTAAAGAGATTTCCCGAAATTAAATGGTGTATGCTAGAATCAGTAGTGCCTTATGTGTTTAATTAAATGGCCTCACTATAAATGTACATTAATGTTCATGAACAAAGCAATTCAATCTGCGCAAACAGAGTCAAAATAGTGCCGAAGTAATTTAGAATACTCCTGGGAGTATTAATCTTAATGGGATTTAAACGGCATAGCTAATTACAGAAACAAGGGATTAGTCGTTTATGACAGACAATTCATTCTGCCTCGCAGAACTAATTTGACATCCATACTTAAATGTAAGCAGAAAGCTTCGAGATTCTTTGTCACTGTCTGTGTAATTACAGCAAGAGTGGGCTTAATAGCGACTGAATAAACAGTAGCATATTTAAAGATAATGTGAAGGATCTATGTATACAAAATATGTACTCCTACAGAGAGACTGGGAAGAAGAGAGCACTTACCGTTGTAATGCAGAGTTCCAATATCCTTAGGACCACCGCCAAAGCCCATGCTCATACCCGTACTTAAAGCACTTTTCATGGTATCCCTCACAGTACTCGTGGCGTCCGAAATGGTCTTCGAGATGGACGTCATTTCAAAGATTTTTCTAATCAAGATTAACAATTTTAGAAATACTTTAGTTTTGAGTGAGATTTGCATAATTTTGCGTTAGCTATACATTCTTAGCCATAACTTAAAAGAGACTGTCGGAGATGCTTGCTATAATATGCAAATGCAGCAATTAATGCATATGTGAAAATGATGTTTTCAAATGCTGGGTAAACTTTTATGCAGGACCATCAACCTCCGACAATTCCTCATAGATTTTCAATGTCAAAAACTAAAATTCCGTGCTTGGGTATTACTGGTTAGTAATGCATTGAAAATTTATTATATTAGGTTTATTTCCCTAAAAGTAAACCAATGAAGATTATTTCTATCCAGAGGAATTGTGGATTACTTCATGCTGTCTAAATAAATGAAAAATACTTTTGTGGGGTTATCAAGTATATAGCATGAATGTCATTCCCAGGTGGTGCCATGCTTCATTTGAAAAATAGATAGACCAGAGACAGGAATTATTATCGGCCATGGCATCCCTTAATTCAACCTTTCTTTAAAATTTGCTATTTACCTAATTAATTATGCAGGAAAAGTTATAGAGCTCGCTTTTTGATTAAGCATACATGCACATATTTAGATGCAAATATCGTATAATGTTCGTAAATGTCAATGAACTAACTGTAAACCATTGTGAATTAAGCGCTTTGAGCTTTGAGGACAGCAAATTATCATAATTCGTATACGACAACGCTTATTGTAAAGCTTTACGCAAATGCAAATTCAAGTAAATTAGCTACATTGCACCGACACAAAGAGAAGGCAAAAAGTGTAATATTTCTGCTTGGAAAAGACTGAAACGGTAAGCCAGGCGAAAATATATCTTATAGTCTTATATTACCCATTGTTCATGGTGGCGTTTAATGTTTTCTTTTTGCTCTCTACTGTGCGCTCACCAACTTTACGACGGCATTCTTTCTCTGCTGCAATTCAGCTATAGGTTTATGAGAAATACCAGTTACATAATGGTATTTTTAAAGCTCACAAAATATATTTCCAGTTATTATCATTCTAGGTTTAGTGAAAATATGTTGATGTGGGAGCAATAGGATTTATGTACTATACAATATATTTGAATAAGATTCATACCTATGTAATATCATTTGTATATCTCATAATAAATAATAACAAGATCCTTAATAAATTGTCACTAAAGTGCTTCATAACTTTATGAGTAGAAATCATTCCATTTTGCTGCAAAACTTTATTTTATTTCCGATCTTAATAACCTAAACCAATGCCCCAAAATGGGGAATCTCTTTTCGGCAACCCCATTTCGACAACTTAAAAATTGGCAATCCCTTTTTGACACAGGGTAATTACACGACAAACAAGATTGGCCAAATAATGCAAGTCAGTAATACTAATAATAAATAATGTCTTGGTTTATATTTTCTCATAAAAATTGGGTACTTTCGGACAAAGAAGTTTTTGACTGTTTTTAACAATTCTTTTGAAAAAAGAAAGCTATTTTTCCAAATTGCAACCTAAATGTCTAATGCTTTTTCGTTACGATTTTGATATGTCACTTAAGGGTCGTCATTTTAGTATTACTTTCTCTTATGATTGCTGAAAACTTTCTTTGATAATTCATAAATTTCGCTTTGGTAGCTTAATTGCAAAAAACTTAATACGTATTAGAAAATAATGTTTACTGTCTGGGTTTACTGATTACAGAATACACGATATTCATATTCATCATAAAACTACATTACTTTTTACTTTGGAAAACTAAATTGTGCGCATGCAGTATCGAAGAAAAGATAAACGATAATATTCTCCCTGGCTTAACAAAGTAATAAAATTCGTTTTCCTATGGATGATAATGAAGATGAGACCAATTTGGCCAAAATTTTGTAAGCTTTGGAACTGATTTGCATAGCAATATACCTATTTTACATTAGTATAGTGTTCTTCATTTTTAAACCAAACGTAAAATAAGGTGTAGTCCTTTTATAAGTTTCTGTAGTCATAATTCGTATGATAGGTTAGGCACATTTAAGTTGTCATGCCCAGCAAATATGACGATTTCCATATCTGGTCTACACTACACACACACCTTGCAAAGTCCAGTTGCAAAGTGTAAAAATCCAATTCATTACAAGTTATGGACGCAATGTGATGGATAATACTAGGTGAAAATGTTATCGTAAACTATTTCTCGAATGTAATAAACTGTCCTTTTTAAAACTTACCAAAATGACGATTAGTACACTACAAAGTTGATTTTTGCGATTTGAGCCAAAAATATGATCTTTTTGATTTCAAAAATAGTGTCTCTGAAAATATATTGTTGTAACGCTTAACAATTTATGACGAATAAGTGTGTACTTGCACTCAGGTAGCTAACGGTAGTGAATTGAAAGGTAGAGTAGCGATAAAGATAATTTGTCGAGAAAGAAAATATTTGGTGCTAATGCGATGATTGAGAATTAGGAAGAACTAGATTAGAAATCAGTTCTCGAATTGAAATTGAAAATATAATTCTCCAAAAGAACAGAATCTGTAGAAGTAAGAAGAAAAGGGGTAACAGAGATGAGACGGAAGCGGGACTTAGTGTATAAGTGGGATGGAAGAGTAAAACGGAGTGAAGAGAGGAGATATGCATGAATTTCCTCTTGTCTCCTTGTCTCGCATTCCTCCTCATCCATATAAGTACAGCGAAGTCTACCCACGCAGTACTCCACTCCAGCGTTACTCCGATTCCCACCCGAACCAACTTTCCACCTTTGGCCAAAGAAACGTTTCACTGGAGGAATGAGTGCTGCACGCATGACTTTCCCGTCTCTGTGGGAATCCGCGTCAAGTCCAACCCGAATTTCTCCAGTCCGTGAAAGTCAACTCCTCTCTGCCAATCCGAACTCACTTTAGGCGTTGGCTCCAACTTTCACCGGCCAATCCCCCTTTAGAAGCCAAGGACTTTTTTGGTGAAAAGTGGAGCATTCCTTGTAAAGTCAGGCTACGATACGACACGAACCGTTTGCTTCAATTCACTTGGCATTCCATCTTGGTAAGAAATAGCTCTACACTGATAATACTCGGGAATTGATTTTCCTTAAGGTATATTGTTATCTTCCAGTATAATATTTGCAATAAGGATCCCAAGTATGCATAACATAACATTTCGTATATTGACTTAACTATAAAATAATATTCCTTATTTTAGTTGCAATAGATTATATCCTTATACTTATATGGTTGGTAGTTTCCACAAGCAAAACTTCGGAATGCTACTGAAAACACGAGCAAAAGTGTATGCCCTACTTTCTTTGTGCCCAAATAATTGGCATTCCCAACATGGAAATAGAGTACTTTGGCCTGAATTTCACTTTGACTCACCAAGGATTTGAAAGAATCCTCTTCAGCCTTGCCCTGTTCAGCCAAAAACTTTTTCACCATTACAATGACAGTATACATTACTAAATTTTACTAAACGTTCATTTTTGGATGCCTTAGAGTATATCTTTCTTCTAGACGCCTTTTTGTGAGTAGACAGAATTATAAATATCGGTGTCATCTCTGTAAGACAGGTAAATCATGTCACCTGTCACTTTTAAAATGTACTGAAGAAACGTGAATATACCATATGGTGATTCCATATTCCTTAGTCTTGACAATTGCTACGGGGCTCCTTGTAAGCTCTGCTAATGATACCAAAATGAAAATAATAGTACCGTAAAGTTTTGATTTGTAGTGTAGATGACAAATAAATATTTTGCACTTGTGTTGAACGGTATAATTTCTGCAACATCAGATTTTGTAAAATTTTTATATTTTAGAACATTTGCATTTGTATTGCGTTTAATATGGAATTTCTAGAAAATTCATTCACTTATGAATACAAAATGTACACCGAATCTTATGTAATCCTAATAATTTCATAAGGCGAAACAATTAATTCCACAAACATTAAATGGGTTAAAATGAGTCAGTCTTCATGGTTATGTTAGGCAGACCGCGATATTGAATTATACGAGAACGTCCCATTCCCATGTAGGACAATAAATCAAGACTTCGAAATACCTGACATATTGCCTGCTCTGCATTTTCAATATTCCATATGCTTGCCACAAACTACTTCTACTAAACATAGGGATGAGTGCCACCAGTATACCAGTATATTTTCATTGGCTAAACCTTAAACCACATTTATCCAGAATATAGTACGGCCACAATGTAGTTTTGCTGTTATGTTTTTGTGAACCACGAAGGAGATTTAGCCACAAAAGAGAGTTTGATGAGTTCTCAGAAGACTGACTTTAGAAAGGTCTTATCAAAGTTGATTCAGATATTATATGCAGTCAATAGGAAAATGACTAACTTAAAAAGAGGGAACGTAAAATGATACTACTGTGTTGATTCAGGCTAATACTTCGTATAAGGAAGCGAATCTGATATATAATTGAGTATTCTGTTGAAGGGGAACTGGCAAAGGAAAAGATAGGCAAAAGCGATTTCCATGGACGAATTCCGGCACGGAGTGTATAATTTCCTTATGCCGGGGTTCCCTTATCAATTTTAGTAAGCATTCATGATACGAATATCCCTAATATCTTACACTCATATAAATCTACTGAGCACCATCCTCCTCTAAAAGTTAAAGCAGAAAAATATTAAATATCTTTTCTACCAGAAGAATGTGAATTATTAGTGTCAATTCTACTCTAAAGTACATGACTCTCACAGAAAGAATTTTCTCCATTTTACTTTTTTCTCTTGTACTATTGATTGGATACATTGAATTATTACACCCACTCGTTTTGCACTCTTAACGTGATCCTCAAGTTACTAAAGTAAATTATCTTTACTTCATGCACTGTTGTACATCACTTAAAGCTCTGTGTGTACCCTGTGTTTTATTAAAACAAAAGACAACTCTAGAGTAGACATAGGCATCTGCACGTTTATCTGTATTCCTTAAATGCAAATAGTGTATTTAGAAGCAAATAGAAAGAGCTGATCTTTGGTGTGGAGTTAAAGCTAAAGTGAGTCTGCTGGTTGCTGTTTCTCTAAATGAAGCACGCCGTGCGCACAAGGGTATTCTTGCGAAAAATCGAAATTTAATTTCCTCCTCTCCAGCCTTTATACGGGTACTTTGCTTGTACACATAAAGATCAAAGTTTATAATTCCTATTACACTCCTCTGCGACTCCGAATGTGATTCCATTTGATCTTGATTTTTATTATATCTGCTGGATTATGGAATACTACGAGGTATGCGGGACTTGTATTTTGTGTAGCGCAAGTAATCCAAGAGATTATATCCTTTAATGTCTGAAGATATAGATGTAGCAATACAAGGAAGATTACTTCTTGTGTCGCTCGAATGACTAAAATAGATAACGATCGCTAAATGGACAAAAGCTCTTGTGCACTCCATTCTAAACGTGCAACTTTGAAAAAGTACACTTTTACTATTTCCTTCAGTAAATACTTTCTCCCTTAATTAAATAAAATTAAAACAAGATTTTCTTAAGAGCTAACTTATTCACATTCTTCTCAGTACCATTGTTATAAGCCTAGGCGGTAGTAGTATTTGCTTAGTAATTCTTTACGTATTAGTAACATACAAATATAGTGGAAATCCTAAGTAGGCCAAGGGTGTCATGTGAAAGGTATAATACATAAACATTATAAAATGTATAATACTTCAGATGGTATGTAAACATACACGGTCAACACGGTGTAGTTTGCTTTTCAATACAAAATGAAAGACAATTTCCCGTAGAGAACAAAACAACGAGAAAATGGTGTGGAGACAAAAACCAATTTTCCTAATCTGAGTACTTAGCTGAGGACAGAAAATGGATTGGATAATAGGACATTAGAAGTAGCAAAGCAAAACTCGTAAAAACAATTCCCGTGATCAAACTGAATCGTAGGCTGTTACTAACATATGTTACCATAAAACCTGAAAGTTCCTATTCATCTGTTCCTATATCGCGAACTGACAAGACAACTACAGCGCTGACTATTACTATTAGGCGAATCGAATAATACATCGACTTAGGTACTCCTATTAGTATCACGGTATCATACAGTCTTAGACCATTTATTTCATCACCAGCTTTTG
Organism: Yoshiicerus persimilis; assembly: GCA_020352615.2. Taxonomy (NCBI): domain Eukaryota; kingdom Metazoa; phylum Arthropoda; class Collembola; order Entomobryomorpha; family Tomoceridae; genus Yoshiicerus; species Yoshiicerus persimilis. The sequence goes on along the minus strand of CM036940.2, from coordinate 33,408,830 downwards.
CAATTTGTACAACAGAAAATATATTAATACTATATTCATTAGCTTTGTTTATAAAAGTGAGATATTATAGACAGTTCCAATTCTTAACGGAAGCTTGTCAGCCCTTCATCTAATAACTCTATTTAATGAATAGGTGAATTAGTGCTAATTTACCTGTAATGGTCGCGTTTTGCTACAAGGCACGGATCGTATATTAAGGTGTATGTTACCACTACAGACATTCATTTATTAAACTGACTCTATTATTACTAGGTAAATAGATATTTGTGTATTATTTTCAAACAATAGTTTAAACTGCATTTAAAAAAGTATTTAATTTGACGATTTGAAAAGATGTTCGTTTTTCTTTCTTCTGTATAAAACTCTTTAATTTAATGTGCAATTACCTGTATAATACTTATTTGTACTATGTTGAATGCTAACTTATATAGAATTCAATTTACTTCCTATGAATAAACGATGTGTCAAACCTGTCTGCAACTTTTAGCATTCTCTCCCGTTAATATTTGACAGAGTTGACTACACAGAGTTAGTTCAATATTCACCCAAACTTGACTAAATGGCAACATGACACTTTTAAAATATCACCCAATTCATCGGGTATGGTGGTGAGAAACATGGCGTGACTGCTGACTGCTATTATAAGTAATTGCCATTGTTGGAGAAACACAAACAGTTATTAGAGTGTTCTTGTCTCTCATGTCAGATGTCATCTTTCCTATTGGATCAGCCAAAGTACTCATGTTAACAAACTTTTGGAAGCATTACAACAATAAAGTGAGTTGGTGAAATGGTCTAATGTATATTTATTAATATACTTATTTCTTGGATAGAGTTCTAGCAACCTTAAATTTTGCAATTAAGCATAATTTATTAGGATGAATGATTAATGATGTACACTTAATTTTAAGTTGGTTCACCTGAAATGATTTAAATTATTTATTGAATACCCTTCTCTATTTCTTTAAAGGGTAGAATACGGGTTCCTTTGATGTTACCTAAACTCTTGAAATCCTGCATGCAAATAGTGTAAGTGCTTTAGTAAATGTTAACACCCACTTTAAAAAGCGTGGGTTTGTTGTCGTTTGCTTGCTTAGCATTGTAGCATGAATGAACTACTCTATACCATGAAATGTCATGAGAGTAACCGAACAGAATTGGAGGCGTAGCAAATGTGACGCCAAGCAGTCTGCTCCGTCTGGATTTATGTCGGATCTATTTCATAGGAAGCCTCGCTGTACAAAACCAGCCTAATCGCAATCTGTGTGGATACAGCATCAAATATAATATATCCAATGTATAAAACACCCACGTCAGAAAATTGTTGGAGTTTCGCCATCAAAGCAAGCAGTCTGATACTATAATACACATTATGGTACGGAAGAAAACTTTCTATTTGCAGGGAAACTTACAATGATATCCTTCCTATTTTCAATCTTATTGCATATCTGTACAACAGAGGGGTATATTTTACTACCAAAGTAATTTTACCTACCAATACTATGCTTTTCTAAGCTCAGGAGCAGAATGCATACCTAAAGAGCGCAAAACCGTTTCTTCCAGGTTTCTTTCATAATACTTATACATATGTACATATATAGAATATCTCCACTTAGGACACTAAACATCCTAAGTACTCTTAGAACTACTATCAATAAGTATTTCCACAAAAGAAGTAATCATAAACTCGTAATACCTACACATGGGTACAATTACATCCCAAAGTTTATTTATAGCAGAGTTTTTACACGTATATCCTTTGTAAAAGTTTGATAATGCTGGAAGGCTTAAATTGAATTAAAGTTCATAGAAAGAAATGTAAGCCCAAAAGGCATATCTCAGAAAGACGCCTTTACAGAAAAACACCTTTAACAGTTCCAACTTGTAAAAGAAGGCGTGTACCACGACAATACACTTCTCCACCCGAAGTTGTAATGTCGACGTGCCAAAATGGAAAATCAATTTGGAAGATAAATGGTGGTGGTAACTTCTGCTGGAAAGGAGGGCATGACGCAGTTCCAGAGATCTTTTCCCTTGCCACCGTTGTTACATTACAGCGAACAAAAGAATTCAAGATATACGCTGGCCGCATGCACTACCTAATAGCAAGTAGTGTTACACTTCAACCTTACGTCTTCGGTTCGGAATTCAATTTAGGTATACTATTGCAGTTTCCTGTCCTCTTCATTCATTATTGTCTCATCTATTGCAATAATATCTATTATCTGCTGTAGAGATAAGCTTCTCAGTCGACATGATCATCACATTAACACAAATTGCACTTTTATTGCTTACTGATGATTCCTTGTTTGATAATTGATACTGGTGCCCAATTTAATGCAAAATTAGTGATATGAAACTCTCTTTATTGTGGTGCGACAAGAAGATTTATTGCACGTAGTTCATTGTATAATATATTAATTTCGCATTAAAACACCAGAGCTTAGCTTATAGGTATTAATAATTATTAAGTTACATGATCGAATACACCGAAATTTGGTGTTCCATATTTTTATAATTATAAATTACTATTAAAAATTACAACAGATTGCAAATAATTAATTACTTCAGGAAATCTGAATATCTGCGCATCCTCTAAAAGTTTCCTGTGGTCCACTGTATTCAAATTTAAGTTTTTAAGATCAAAATATAAAAGAAATGAGTAAATACCATAATACGCAGATTTGAATGTATTTTTCTTCAAACCTTACCATCCCAATTCGCTCGTTCCATTGCCACATTCCCCATAGGTATTTCCTGCCGAAGAATAACAAGAGTATGAGCAAGCTTATAAAAATATTCAATTAATAATTGGAGGAAATATCTTTATTTTGGAATATATCCTTTTCCATTCCAAAATAGTTAAAACTTTTGGGAAAAGGCTCATAGATGCATTTTTATGTACAGTTTAGTATGTTAATTATGTTAAGTAAATAATTGTTGATAAGTAATGTGCAATGTGCAAGTTGTTAAACATTAATGTGCCTAACTAATTCCTTACTTGTAACAAAATGTACATTATAATTTTTGAGTGCTGAGTCTTACCAGTTTTGTAATTCCATTGGAGGACGCACTGAGAGCAGGTCACACCATAAGGCAGCTTTAGTGTTGCATTATAAAAGCCTTTGGTAAATGAAACCGGAATTCTAGTTCCAGATCCATCGGATTTTCCCATTAGAAAATTGTCGAAACAACTTTGATCTTCTGGTGCTGAAATGTTATTATGGGGACAAAGACGAAACTCAAAGTAGCCTAAATGAGCGGCAGTTAATTCCACAGCTACATCGATGTTCTGCATACAAACAGTTCAATAGTTATATAAGTTTTTCCTTACAAAAACAATCTTCGTCTCAATCGATTGAGTTACCTGAGCCTCTTTGTATTTCCGAACTATGATTCCTTTTGCATAAGTTCCACCACCTTCGTTATCTCTCGGTTTTGGATTTTGCCAAGGGTCTCCACACTCACCACACATTCCGCCATTATCTTCTTGTACCTTTTGAAACAAGACACCTTATACACAATGTTTAATACCCAAAACTATGTCCAAACCAGGAACTGTATAAAATTTAGCGTACTTGTCGTCCTCCGCAAAATAATTCGTTGTCATTATAATTTTTCGGAGGGTTTTGGTCAGCAAACTCTGGAAACCTCCATACAGAGGAACGATTTGGGGGTTCCATTAGTCTTCCGTGGCCAGAAATTTGTGGGAAAATACCGAAACCAGCTAATATTCCTAAAGGTATGAGGACCGATATAAGTGGAAAGAATGTTACAGCAGAAAGACGGGAAACCCCATGGTTTAAGTTATTTAAGTGTTTCATTTTATCTATGTTACAATTGCAAGTATTGTTTTACTATGCTATAAATGAACAATCCAGAGTCTTTATATATGGTTGTAAACATCGAAATTTTGGGTGTCTACACCGCTAATTTGACGGAATATTTAGTTTGATCTTGCTCTTATTTCGTTCGGCAATGTATGTCAAGATTTTTTACTTGCAGACTCTATGTTTACTAAGATTACATTAACCAATAGTGAGGATGATTATAGATTTGAATTTATCTAATAATAAATAATGGTTATTTTTTCAAAGATGCTATCAGTTATGACAAGGTGAAGTTAATTTCATGGATATTGTAAACGTTTTTGTTTAGAATTATATTGTTGGGATTTACTATATATTAACATTTAATACTACTGGATTCATTCTATTAAGCATTAAATTATGCATCAAACATCAACTTGGCAAATGTCAATGCAAACTTCACAAGTAACATTGCAAACTGCACCTACTGCAGAGGTAGGTACATTAACTTACATTGCGTTAACAAAAACCTTGTTGAATTTGCCTTGTTTGTCCATTTTATCATTCTGAGTCATGCACCATTTATATATTCTTGTTTACATATCGTTTTAGCAGCCATACCAATAGATAGTTTCACAGTGTCAGAATTTGACAAGGAAATTCATTGAAGCGTATTTCCATTAGGATATATACATATATTTCATAATTGATTGATAACTGATTTGTTATTGAAATATTCTGTATAAACCTTAATGAAAAATTCAGAAAGCAGACCCAATAACGCTGCTATCCTATGATAAGGTCACTAAGCTAAGGCCAAATTACAATTCGACAATAACAAAAAGCAATTGTAGTTTAGTCTTTAATTCTACAATTAATCGTAATTCTCAGACGGGACAACATATTGACATGTGAAACTTATTACAGTCTAACTAACTATGAGTCAAATTATTGTATCGCAAAATTAATCAAATTTTGGTCTCTGTATTTATGTAAAAATTAAGTGCACATTTCAATGCTCACGTGTACCGCTACGTTGGAAATAACACTACGATTAGGAATGCATTAGGTATAATGTTTATGCACGGCTACATTGGTTTGGTGCATATTTAGAAATGACATAAGCGTTCGCAGAAAAATCTTGATTTTTGTAATCCAAAATCCAATGATGTTTGTTTGCCAGTCATGCTAATCAAAACCTTTGGATTTCGCTTTAATTGTTGACAGCAACTTGAATAATGTTCAACATAATATATTTTCTGTGTTTATGCAACTGTGGATGGACCATTATCTTTATACTCCGTTGTAACCACTGTAGTGCCTCAAGTCAAGTGTCGCATGTCGCGAAACTCGACTTAACTTGTCGAAACACTTTGATTGAAAGACCTATACTTGGTTGAAACCATATTGCTCGAAAACCAACACTTCATTCTTACAATTCAATCTACAAGACAAGCATGCAAATAGGTATATTTATAATCGTTATGCGGAAACACTTTCTAGCCTGTTAGAAACTTGTTGAAATTTTGGCTTTGGTTCCTAAAATACCAGCCATTACTACTGCTTATGTAAGGTTATGAGAAAATTTGAATCCACCGAAGCAATAATTAATGCATACATAGTCTATGCTAAAATTAGAATTGTGTAAATTCTGAAATGGTAATAATAGTGTAAAATTACGCTAGACATATAATTCGCCACTCACTTAAACTTTGACCAAATAGGTGATTAATCTGATTAACATTTTGGGTCAATTCTTTCTTCGGTAATTACACAGCACGCATTTAACATGAAGCAAATATTTCATCACTCCGTATTAGTATTGTTATGTTACACATTCCAATGAACAAGCTCAATGACTTATTCTTCGCAGTTTGACACAGGTAATATTTATTTGCAATCAACCTCTCTGTAATCGATGTTCCTATCAATGGCACAAATGTACAAAAACACCTTTAAAATGATTAATGACACTAATAAGCTTAAGCACCAATTGATAATGATTGACAGATGACAGGGTTTTCCCTGTTAAATTGACAAGTAAATCAACTTGAACATCCACAATTGATTGATAATCTGACTTTTTGAATAAAAGTTCAATTAGACAAATCCCTTGCTAATAAACAATAAAACTTATGTACATAACAAACTAAAAGGCAGGATTTGCTAAAAATATAAATTTCGTCAGTCTAAACCGTACCGTTAGTACCTAAGTTGAAACCAACGAGTATAAAACAGACAACAGAAGTACCTACTTAGTCAATTCCTAAATACAACACATCTAATTGCAATTAAAAGAATTAAAGAATAGTCTGCATTTTAGTTGTGCTTATTTAAATTAAGCAATTAACAAAAATGAACCAAGTTATAGTAGCAATAGCAATTGCGATCGCAGTTTTCGTAGGAGTAAATGGTCATGGAAGAATGTTGGATCCTCCCAATAGGTCATCCATTTGGAGATTTGACGAATTTGCGGAATATGATCCACCAATAAATTATGACGATAATGAACTATTTTGTGGTGGAGCACAGGTATGAATTTGATTTCTCTTAAATTACATTCTATGCATAACTTTTGCAATGGATTTGAGCAAAATCTGTTGATTAGTGTATTGAAAATTTCTTGTGAATGAATACTTGTATTTCGGTGTATAAGATTTGTAATGTGTATGCATTGATTTCCAGAAACAATGGGAACAGAACGGTGGTCAATGTGGGCTCTGTGGAGGTAATAAATATTATCATGATATTGTCAAATTATAGTGTTCCTTTTTCAATTTGAAAGCGAAGCTTAGCTGAAACAACTATAATACCGATGCATCCTATTCCTAGCCTAATCCTGGCATATACTTTTTGATTTCAGACTCATGGGAATTGCCGAAACCTAGACCTAATGAAAATGGTGGTCTGTACGGGAATGGAATAATTGTGAAGAGATACAATGCTGGCCAGGTAACTTACCATGAACAACAATTATAAAAAATTCATTTATTATTGCTTACAGATTAATGAAATATTCAATTATAAATTTATTTATTCAAATATAAAATTTATTTATTCAAATATAATTTATCTATTCAAATATAATTTATCTATTCAAATAAAAATATATGTATTCAAATATTAATTTATTCAAATATTAATTAATTTATTCAAATATTAATTTATTTAAATATTAATTTATTTATTCAAATATTAATTTATTCAAATATTAATTTATTTATTCAAATATTAATTTATTTATTCAAATATTAATTTATTCAAATATTAATTTATTTATTCAAATTTTAATTTATTCAAATATTAATTTATTCAAATATTAATTTATTTATTCAAATATTTTAATTTATTCAAATATTAATTTATTCAAATATTAATTTATTTATTCAAATATTAATTTATTCAAATATTAATTTATTCAAATATTAATTTATTTATTCAAATATTAATTTATTCAAATATTAATTTAATTATTCAAATTTTAATTTATTCAAATATTAATTTATTTATTCAAATATTAATTTATTCAAATGTTAATTTAATTATTCAAATTTTAATTTATTCAAATATTAATTTATTTATTCAAATATTAATTTATTTATTCAAATATTAATTTATTTATTCAAATATTAATTTATTTATTCAAATATTAATTTATTTATTCAAATGTTAATTTATTTATTCAAATATTAATTAATTAATTAATTTATTAAGACTTTTGCAGCAGAAATTGAGTTGACCGCATCCCATTCAGGATACTTTGAATTTTACCTATGCGAGCATAATAATTTATTTGAGCCTGAAGACGACAATTGTTTCCAGCACTTGCTAACATTAGCTGATGGATCTGGAACTCGTTACCCCATCGTCGACGGCCTTGGCACATACATTGTACGACTTCGTTTGCCTCAGAATGTCCGGTGTTCTCAGTGCGTTTTGCAATGGTAAGGATAAAATAAATTTCTTCAAAATTAAAATTGAAATACGCACATAAAAATGACAAAGAAATTATAATTACAACAACAATTACTGTATTCTAGGGGATATAATGCGGGAAATTCTTGGGGAATATGCCCAAATGGTTCGGAGCAAGTTGGCTGGTGAGTTAGTTTTGGACATTTTACATAGTTTTAAGACATTTTTCACAATTTTAAGGACATCTTACATAGTTTTTAGAACATTTTGCACTGTTTTAAAGACATTTTACAGATTTAAGAACATTTAACATGTAAGGACATTTTACATTATTTTAAGGACATTTTACATTATTTTAAGGACATTTTACATTATTTTAAGGACATTTTACATTATTTTAAGGGCAATATACATTATTTTAAGGATATTTTACATCATTATTTTAAGGACATTTTACATTATTTGAAGGACATTTTACATTATTTTAAGGACATTTTACATTATTTGAAGGACATTTTACATTATTTGAAGGACATTTTACATTATTCTAAGGACATTTTACATTATTCTAAGACCATTTTACATTATTTTAAGGACATTTTACATTATTTTAAGCACATTTTACATTATTCTAAGGACTTTTTACATTATTTTAAGGACATTTTACATTATTCTAAGGACATTTTACATTATTCTAAGGACATTTTACATTATTCTAAGGACATTTTACATTATTCTAAGGACATTTTACATTATTCTAAGGACATTTTACATTATTCTAAGGACATTTTACATTATTCTAAGGACATTTTACATTATTCTAAGGACATTTTACATTATTAGAAGGACATTTTACATTATTCTAAGAGCATTTTACATTATTAGAAGGACAATTTACATTATTCTAAGAGCATTTTACATTATTAGAAGGACAATTTACATTATTCTAAGAGCATTTTACATTATTAGAAGGACAATTTACATTATTCTAAGGACATTTTACATTATTTTAAAGATTATTATTTGCCACTTTGTTATCACTTTATCAATTATTTCGAGGATGTTTTCAATTATTTCCAATTATTTTACAATAGTAATGTTTGTGTAGATATGGATGTATACAAATCTTCTTTTATGTCCAGACTACTTAATTATTTATTATTGACAATTACCTTTCAGTGGTCCTCAAGAGACCTTCAGAGGATGTTCGGATATTGCCATTCTATAAATTTCTATATAAGCAAAATACGGTCGAACACCATTAATCTGCCAATGAGGCTTGAGTTATATCTGTGATTCTTTTGTTACTCAATTTGTTAATGACTAAAGTATGTATTGATGCTCGTGTACTATATGCAAATATTTTGTTAAGAAACTGTGAATAAATTATGAGACTTTTCCGACATTGATTACTTCATTCCCATTCCATTAGTCATCAATTATGCTCATATCGGCTACTTACATATTATTATTGCCCCAATTATCGGCACAGGCATGTATGTTTAAGTACCATCGTGGACTCGATGTAGGCAAAGATAAAATCTATTTCCATTAAATTTTCTTTTTCTACAAGTGGTGGTAACTAATCAGTATATGGATGGTACAACTTCTTACTCAAGACTCGACCCAAGCAGTAAATATTTTTAAATATTTTCAAAGTTTTGATTATAGGTCATGAAGTAGGTAATTTCACATCAGATACAATGTTCCAATATAACCTGCTTCTATAAGTAGCTTACTGTAAACAAGGATAAAATTCATCGGTGAACATGAAATAGAGAGAGACCCAGATCTTGGAAAGAAGTGAAAGCTGCTATTTGTTAATGTGAGTCCATATCATTCTGATGCAAACAGCCTTGAAACCTGAAATACAATACTCAAACTCAAAAGCTTCTGCTGTAACTTAGCAAACACACAAAAATATACCTGTTTTCAGAAAAATAGCGTTGGAAATTATATACTGCTAATTCTGTAACGATTGAAATTAGTTTTCAAAAATCCAAAAAGATACTTTATGTGAACACTTTGTACTGCATCCATTGTCTAGCAGTTAACCTTCGGTATTTTCTCACAGGCAGAACATTTTAAAAATATATGTAGTCCAACCAGGCAGAGCAATTTGTGATTGCTAATTAAGGTAGCCAGTACATGTGCTACAACATAAACTTTCTATTGCCTTAATTAATTAATTTACAAGTGTGCACACATCCTTAAAATATCAGTATCAGTATCAATATCAGTTTATTAAGCAATGTATAAAATTTTCAAGTTCCCAAATCCCTGCTGAGTCCGATGAATCAAGTTTTCATTTTTTGCACGGTAATTACTTGTAGGACTCACCATTAGATACATAATATGCACATGAACAATAGGTAATAGGTGCTAACGTATATAAGGGAATGCGCTTATTGAAGCGTAATTTTTAAACATATTGACTGTTGTTTAACGAAAATCCATTAAAGACCACACATTAGTATGGAGCATCGATTATATTGACGATTTAAAGAAGAATAACAAAAACCAAGGTCGCAAGTAAAGAAATCAAATAGTAAATTAAAGGAAGAGCTAGAGTCATTTGAAGAGAATTACTCACTGTCAGACCTCTAAAGATAATTCCAAGATGATTCAACAGAAAGCCCCTGCAATCAATCACTCACTTTCAAGATTAAAGTAAATGAATTTTGTGTACCTGTGCTCTGACCTGTACTGTATACCTTAATTTTAAGTGCAGAATAAAAATACTAGGTAATAAAAGGGACACAGACACAAATATATACCTGTCATAATAATCGTAATGTGTAATTAAATATTATGGTACACATAATATGTTGGTGCACATACATTTTATAGTTGTGTTAATCATTTACATGTGAAATTGCGAGCGTATATCACAAGATTATAAACGAAATATGCAAGACCTATATAAGTTAATTTCAATACATCTGTCAGTACGACAAAAAATAGCTTTAGTAAAACATGGTCTAAAGCATAGGGAAGTATATTATTATACCTGAGAGCCACTTTAGAATACTTACCGCATTCATATTCATGGAATTGAGCTGCACAGATTTTAAATTCTCATTTCTAAGTACTGGAACAGGAAAGATAGATAAAGCTGAATCCTCTCTTTGCTCAATGATGCAAAGCGAGGGGTTACTGCGTACATTCCTCTTATGTTTCCCAGTCAAGGCATGATTAAGTCAGCTGTGGTGGAAAAATTGCGTGTAAAAACAAAATGATAATGTCAGTAATTTGGCGTGAACAAAGATGAGCGTGACAACAGGAGTGCAGCATGGTCTATACGAAGCCAAAACCCCAAACATAATGCTATCAACATAATTTCATGAACCATGAGATCATCACATTCACTTACTGTCTTAACCTAACCAGCTATTTATACAATAACGCTGTGTCGTTATCCAGACAGAGGTACCTGCATACAAAGCTGCAGTGTGAAATTGCACAGGAACTTTTCTTTTATCGACTTTTTATGCCAAATTGCTTTTTGCTTCATTGGCAAGTAGTGACTAGCGACGTAAGATATCTCTAGGCTACTCCTTGCTCATTGCCAATACATGCATCAGTAATGCAAAACAGGGGAATACCAATTGATCAAAATGAATAGCTCGTCTACAACACATAATAATGTCGTCTCTTAAAGAATAACAAAGTTTTAGTACTCTGCTCCTAATCAGTAATCTGTTGTATTCCAAACTTTTAAATTCCTGTAATTTTCTGCAGTAGTAGTGTTTATATTTTTGTTCTGTGGTTGACTTTACCTTACATTTAGAGAACAATGAAAAGTTTTCTCCAGAAAATACATTTTATAAATATTTTATCATATTTTATGGTAACTATTTTACTGGTAAAATGTCAAGGTATACGGTAAACTTTTTTGAATAGGTGTTTTAAATGTGTCATTCATTGTGTTAATTTTTTAATATTGTTAAAATAATGCTGACATTCCTATTTTTCAGTAATATTTGACGACGATGAGCCACTGTCTCAACCTCAACCTTCTCCACAAAGACCTCAAAACTTTGGCTCATCTTTTCAGCAAAACCGACCTCAATTTCAGGGTCAACCTCAGCAGTTCCCACAGTCTCCTACTCCCTTTAATCCTCAAACTACCAATTCATTTTCACAGCAAGAGCGTCCATTCACGCAGCAACCATCTTTCAGAAGTCCAGATTGTCAAACATTCAGAGACACTGACGGCTACTGTCTTTCCATAAATAAGTGCAATTTCTTATCTGCTATTCTAAACTCTCGTCCTAGAGGAAGAGCAAACTGGATCCTCAGACGATCTATTTGTGGATTTTCCGGTTTTCTTCCCATGGTGTGTTGTCCAACTCCAAGAAATCAAGGAAACTTTGATAATGAGAACAGTATTGGAAATGATGGGTTTCCTCAACCGACATTCCCCCAACAGATTTCTACAACAAGCTCCCCAATACAACTAATTAGTGAAAATCCGAATCCGCCAGTCCAACCTATCCAAACTCCTCCACCCCCACCGCCAACACAGTCTCCTCCTCCTTCTACGACCAAATTTCCTTTTGACACTAATGGTCCTGTTACCTTAATTCCACCAAAACCGAAACCAAGTGCAACTTCTGTAATTGGGAAAACCCCAATTCCTGCAATTACTCCCACTTTGGGATTCTCCGCCGAGGGATTGCCAAATGATTGCGGAGTAAGTTCAGCTCCACAAAAGACTCGAATTGTAGGAGGTATTCCTGCTGCTATAGGTAATTATCGCTTTAAATGTGAAAAACTGAACATGTGAGTGCAATAAACGTTTACGACAAAAATAATGGACAATGTGTTTACAATTTATTCACAGGGGCTTGGCCTTGGATTGCTGCACTAGGTGAGATGCATTAATTGTCATTTGAAATGATGTGCATATATCACTAATGTTCTTGTATTTGTTATCCAAATTGTATTCTGCGTATTTAAAATCTAAATAACTTTTGCAGGATACAAAGACGGAAGTGGAAGCATAGATTATCTTTGTGGCGGAGCATTAATATCTAAAATGCATGTTGTCACTGCAAGCCATTGCGTGCGAGATGATTTGTAAGTGAATGGCTCATTATCATTCAACTCTGGTATAATACTATGCAGACGGTGCAAATAAGTGCAGATGCAAAAGAAAGAATTGATCACAAGTTCCAGTTTATAATTAAGGAGTTATAAATTTTCCTTTATAGATCAACAGTGAGACTAGGAGATCATGACCTTTTTTCCGATTCTGATGGAGTGAAACCAGTAAATATTGATGTGGCTCAAAAAATTAAGCATCCCAATTACAATCCAGCAACATTTCAAAACGATATTGCAATACTAAAACTTAGCAGTCCAGTCGAGTTTACACGTTAGTGAACATTTGTGGTTTTATTAAGTATTTAAAATTAGTATGTCTCCAACTTCTATTATAGAAATTGCATTGGAAGCATGAAAAAAATCGATCTAAGTAATTAGTTAACATTGTCAATTCAATGAAATTAGAATTTAGTTTGCATCTAAACTACATTGTCACTAATGTTGTGTCTAAATTATAAACGATTGCATTATTTTTGGAAACCGATAATGCAAGAAAAAAAATTTCCAGAAAAATGTAATATAGTGGCAAGCATTGATTACTTATTCAGCCTTTAATTTTACGTCTCAAAAATTACAATAGTATTTGATTTGTTATATTGCAGTTGACATATTGAATAGATGTAGCTTACCACATATCGAACAAAACCAGCAATGATTCCTTCCCTGTTTATATAGCTCATGTACGTCCAATTTGTCTTCCATCAACACCTCAACTAAAGAGCAGTCGCTATGAAGAGACAAACCCGTTTGTAGCTGGATGGGGAGCCATTAAATTCAGTAAATAAATATTGAGTGAAATAGTTTTGTCCGATAGTTTTATCGATGTGGGCTTTACTCGAGTACTACGTTAATAAATTTACGTGTATATCAGATGGACCAACCAGTCAATCTCTTTTGCAAGTACAGTTGCCTGTCGTTCCAGACAGTGTATGTCAAGAAAAATATAAATCTTTCAAAACTGCACACGTTGACGATACAAATATTTGTGCTGGTTTTGCGGACGGTAAAAAAGGTACATTAAAATTTTAATTCAGTTTATATCAATAGCTTTGCTGGTTTTGTGTAGATTTTTATATGGGGTTATTCATTGTTTATATTTCTGTTGCAGACGCATGTCAAGGAGATTCAGGTAGGAAGTCTTTTTCTTACATTTATTTACAATGTTAGCAGTCGTAGTTATATGTATGCTTTGTTATCGAATTCACTGTCTTAATTTCCAATAGGTGGGCCTTTAATGATGCCTGTGTCTGGCAATTTTTCGATCAAATACGTTCTCATTGGAGTTGTCTCTTATGGTTTCCGCTGTGCTGAACCAGGTATGCACAATTTGTACCCACCGGATAAAATACCTTTATAAAGCGCCTTAAAGTGTCTCAAATTATCTAACTCTGTACGTACCAGGTTTTCCCGGAGTTTATTCAAGAGTAACAGCCCAATTGAACTGGATAGAATCTGTAATTAATCAGCAGTAACTGGTTGAATGTATTTATACCTTTCCATAAATTACAACATACAGACAGTATTACAAACGAAGCGGGTGAATAGTATCCAATTATCCTTCTTCAGTATGATAAACACTTCGGTAAATTCATACTTCTGTTATTGTTATTGCAACTTTACGTTTTGTTCTTTGGTTGAAGAGTTCATTAATAAAATAGTGTTACATTGAAAGAAATGTCAAACCTGATATTGTGCAAATCTGATTTTCCTTTATCTAAATGTATTGGTAAACAAGTGAACTAAAATTCAGCTGAAGAAAATATTATTCTTTGCAAAATTACACGAAGTTCCCGTGACTGCTTTATTATTATTATTATTAGGAGTAGTAGTAATAACCTAATATAACATGTAATTATAATACGTTTTCCTTTTGCATCATCCATTCATAGTGTAGCTAAATATACAACGAGTGTGCTTCATATGTAGGGTAATTAAATTCTTGGAAACTAAATTGGCATGTTTTGTCAATATTACTACAATATCTTTAATGTTTAATATAGTTACTTTTCATGGCAAATGCTTCTGCATAGGACAACAATGAAATTAAGGAATCTTACCAACTAGCTAACATTGCATGAAATATTGATTTAGACCGTGTTCGTGCAGTTTAAATTTTAGTGAGTGCATACACATCAAATTAGAGGGTACGGTACGATTTATGGAAATATTTAATAGACAATAGTTCCAGTGCCTAATTTATTGCATTATTACTGTTGCCTGCGGTTTTGGTAATACTGAAAACACGAAAACAGTATTCCGTTGTCATTCATTTCCCTTCCAATATGTAAGAATACTTCCTACGAAATTCAGGAAAGTTTTGCGCTTATCTTGTTTACTTATTTTTGAAGTTCATGTGCATGGAGAGTACTGAGTACACATAAGTAAGCTGTCCCATAACTAAAGATTTTAATAGTTTTGCTATAAACAACTGCATAAAATTTTGAATTTCAAGCCTTAAAGTACTAACAAATAAAATCAGAAGCATTTTAACTCATGAAAAAGGAGCAGGTAAAATGTACAGCACGGTCATTACTTCTAAACCTATTTACCTACAAAATAAATGGTTGGTATAAATCTGGACAGTGCACTGGTATTTTCGTAACTAGATTTTTATCCTATAATGCATTTAGCAATGCATCTCACATTTGACTACTAACATGAATGTTAAAATTTAGCTTTCCCCAGAGTTTTGCAATCCTCTTTGCCAAGTCATTAATGGAACAACAATTCTGCAATCGATATTTTGTTTTCGCCTTTTTCTTCAGCTTATGAATTCCCACTCTTGTTAAATATCAGTTGCTACATTTTAATAACAAATACTTTCATCAGAGAGCCGTTTTGGAGTATTTTGAAGAACCGTTTCCTGCAAGACCATTACTTTCGAAAGATCCTTTAAAGAAGTATCTGTTCAATTTTCTTTACCTATTTCCATAAACATACACACAATGCAGTATTGTCAAAATCCAAATTATGAATTCACATGGAATAAAATAGGTTTAAATGCTTTTCATTTTCCTAGGTTAGAGGAACTTACGAAGTGGTAGCATCTGGAATCCAGCCTTGGCCAATACAAAATTTAGCTGTAAAAGTTGCAAAAACAAGCAGAGTATAAAATAAAACACAAAATTGGAATGTGCACAATTTTGGATTTACTTTTTGGTAATAGAGATGCTTATTATGTGGACTTAGCTCGGCTTAGTTAGGAACCCTATTGAAAGTGGGCGTGGTGAGATACCCCTTTGTGAGATAACGAGCGCTCGCTTTAAGGAATAAGATATGAAAATGGGGTTTTGGATACTAAAATGTCATACACCGCTTCCAGTAGTTTGTTAGAATGATAGTAAAAAATATTTTAAACCGCTTCTACTTTATATTGAATAAGATAGTCAAATTGGGGTTTTAGGTGTACTTATACAGTACAGTTTTTGGGTTTGCCCAATTTTGTGAAGCGGTTTGCCCACTTTTTGGATGTCTTCCATTATATGAAGCGGTAAGCAAACTGTTTGGGTGTTTCCCATTATATGAAGCGATAAACTTTGTTTTAGGTGATTCCCATTATATATAACGGAGCTTAATTTTAGGTGTTTTCTCAAGATAAATGAACTATTACTATAATTTATTAGCTCATTTCATAATTTATTTGTGATGGTCATTAAATTATTTGTGAGGCTGCCTTTAGTGGGTATTTTTTTTATTATTTATTAGCTCACATTTGTTTGCGGTAGTCAATAATAATATTAGCGGCCAATATTATAAATTATAACCCATATTGTAATATTGTCCCGCCGGGAATTGGGTTTTATATTATTTCAATAATCGACATCTTCGTAGTGGTACATATTTAGATATAGGGAATTTTGTGTTGCTAACGACAAAAGGAGAATTAGCATATTAAAAATATTGAAATCACAAGAATTTCTTAAAATGTCTTCATCAGTCGAGCAAGTTGGGTGGTCGGAAGCCTTCGGATTGATTGGAAACAATACACCTAACCCAGTATTCGATAAATTAAAATGGGATCACAAATCTGCAACAAGTTCCCCTTCCCCCATCAATTCAAAAACCTCTTGCAAAACTAGTCTTCTTGGAGTAGCTTGGAATGGGCACTTTGCAGGTAGAAATGTGGAGACCGCAATATCGTACTTCGTATTTGGACAAGGATTATGGGTAGGTTGTAAATAAAAATAATCGTTTAGAAGAAGCTAACGCATCATTGTTGGTTTGGAGTTTCGGATTATAATATTTATTATTTTCGTTTAGATGTGTTTAATTAACCATATATGTAATATTTATTTGTGATTTCAGGCTCCGGACAAATCTTGCTGTAAACCACACTGTGAAGCGTTTCCACTCTGCAATTGTACTCCAAAAAAAATTTTCTTGAAGCAAGAGGGATATGAAAAGGGTACACCCAGAAAATGTTTATTATCTAAATGAAGCAGTATTCACATGCCACATATACCTAACAAATAAAACTTTTGTGGTATTTATAGACAATATTTGCTTTTCCCTTATTAAGCCATCTTTGGTAAGCGTGGAAGCAAATAAACTGAAATCTGCTAAGCGGAAACTGCAGCAAGAAGCTAATAATGTTAAATGGGAAAGCTTCCACGGAGTTTCGCCATCTTCAACTTTAGTTCGGTCATCATTTGAAGCCAATGAATATGATTTAGCTACTCAGTTTGAAGATGGACAGCAAATATGGAAAAGTTTCGATGGAAATGTGCATGGCTTTAAAAATGAGAGATATTATCCTCCCCCAAATGTGAGATGGGGACGGGAAATCGAATCGAATAACGTATGGCAGCAACAAAGACACCCGGATGCTTTTAAGTATAGCTATTAAACATTCACTGCATTATAAAACTTTGAATTCAGGAGAAATCATGAGTCTCCAGAAACCACCATGCACTATAAAACTTTAACTCACAGTAAAATATATGAGTAACTAAATGTTAGAAACAAAATCGCTTTAATAATAGTTCAGTTATCCTTCGCGCAGTCCTTCGCGCATTCTATGCGCGAAGGAACAGTTTAGACTCCTTGCGTAGTATTGCTAAAAAACAACTATAATGGACAAAGTAGAGGAGTTAATTAGCTATATATGCAATCCAAATATTTTAAACCATTTTTGATTTTGGTTGAAAGAGTCTAAAACAATTAGAATGCCAACTATCCTTTATGTGCCACCAGTAAAATCAGTTCTGTTACCAGTTACAATATCGACTTTAATTGATGATCTATTCATGCAATACCCAGATAACTCGCTTATAAAATGACATTGGAACTTTTTAAAGCCTCAGAGAAAGTGATCTCTGTTAGGGAAAATATTGCGAAGGAGAAGACATAACTATGGCTGATTGCTATAGTCCCTCAAGTTGACATTGTCCTCAGGCAGGCATTTAGGTACCCATGCAATATTTAAGTATTCCATATTTAAGTAATTAATTACCTGTTCTACATCGGAGTAACTTTTCAAATGTATTTTTATGCACCATGAGTTAGTTGCATTACACATTTGCAGGTTCAAAGTAGACATTAAAAGTTTCACATCTGTGAAACCAGAAATGAAAGACATACAGAATACAGAACTTCCTGATTTTAAGCACATGCCCATGCCTCGCTACAAAATGATTGTCCTCCAGAAATGTACTCTAAGATATAAAATGAGCAAACCTCTGAAGATCTAAACTTCAGAAAATATCTGTGATCGATTCTTATTGTTTCATATCAGTAAATGAATATTTTCCGTAAAAACTAAACAAATTAGTTGTTCAGTTCTTTAATAATACTAATTCTTTAGTTCTTTGTATGCAATAATTTATTTGTCAAAATTTTCAGTTACTATTTCACAAGGTTTCACTTGATTTATTTTCTTTTCCTTTTGTATTGTCACAACAAAAGTTACATTAGTGAATAAAATAAGAAGACGCTACGTAATACATATTAGCTAACAAGCTGTTTTGAACTGAATTTTCCAGATTTTTAGGGAAGTATTAAATCCTGATATAATTGCATAAGCACATAATATTAGTATTAAATTAATTGGAGCGTAATAATATTGTTATTAAATATATTGTTATCACCTAAATACCACACGCACAGCTTAATTAGATAGAAAGTGCAGTTGTCTCGTATTAATACTTGTTTAGTATATTATTATGTACTTTTAATTATTTCTTTGAACCGAACTCATTTACTTATCCGTTCATCACTGCACGAACGAATTCTTCGTAATGGACATTTCCCTGAGAATCCTCATGGCCAGTCAACAACTGTTCTACTTCTTCATCCGTCAATTTCTCCCCTAAAAATAAAAAAATAATTTGACTGAAAGGGCTGAGCAGTGTACTAAAATGGCGCAACCGAAAACAATTGGTTTTGGCATTACCCAAGGTAGTCAGCAAATGCCTCAATTCGGCTGAAGAAATGTAGCCGTTACCATCTTTGTCAAAATGCCGCAAACCTTCTATGAAATCTTCTGCAGTGTCGTTACTCCTATTCTTTGAAATTGACGAGTAAATAGGCAGAAATACTTCGAAACTGATTCGCTCATCTACGGAAAAACAATAAAAAATATAGAATTTGATTGAACTACAGAAATCCTACAAGTTGAATATATTGTCTTTCAAACAATACTCTCAAAACTACATTTACTCAGCATTAGTAACAATTAATGTTCTATAATTATATATATTTACTACCGTACTGACCTGGCCTGTGTTGGTGGGTCAGCTTTTTCACATCACTTTCAGTTGGATTTTGTCCTAGGGCTCTCAAAACATCTCCTACCTGATTCACTTGAATTTTTCCATCCCCTCTATTATCAAACAGCTGGAAAGTTTCTTGGAATTCTTCTTCACTGTAGCCAGACTAAAGTGAAACAAAAAGAACAATGCAAATTATTTTTTGTTTATGAGTAACATTATTAAAGTTTTCATGATGAGAGTCTCTTGCCAAACTGGCAAATGGACACAAAGGCGACAAAGGTTTTATTTACTATTATTTCTTACCATAATTGTTTCGATTTTTGGCAGAATTACACCTAAAAGATAAACAAAAATCAATTAAGTATATAGCGAAAAATGAACAGCCTTTGAATTTTACAAGTTGTCAGTTTTTCACATCCACGCTAATTGTCATTGTTATGCAAAATAATTGGTAAATACTTTAATGTAGTACATTAATTAAGACAGATAATCTGATTTTACTTTATTCTTTATTGGGTGCGGCAGAGGCAATAGCAATTCTTTGAAACTCAGAACCTGTAAACTACCTGACCCTGCCTTCAGGTTTGAGCAATAGTAAAATATTAAAATGTAATACTAATAATAATTTTTGCAGATGGTTTACTTTCTTTGTAAGCCGATTATTTGACATTTGAAACAAATAAAAATATTCCAAAGCTGTAGCACCTAATTGTTTTGCAATCAGCTGGGGCACGAATAGCTGAATAACTTTTGCAACTGGAAATCACTTGAATTATGAAATTTATGGTAAATGTATTCAAATATTGATCTTTACCTCTAGTTTTCGGAAGACAGGAGTGTCAATAACAAGTCTTTTGGTAACAGTTCCGCTGAAAGAAGTTAGATTTTGGAATGGAACGGATGTCAGTTGAGCTATATTCAATAGGAAAAAAAGAAAGTATGTACTATCTAAACTCGATCCATATATGGAAAATAATATGACAATTCATGACATCATGTCCTTAACTTCATTTGTACTTCGTATGTACTTTTACATTAAAGTTGTAACGTTGAAACAGATAGTAAGGAAGAACTAAATGAATATAACGTATACATTGTGTACTTACTGTTAGTGTTAGTGAATGCTGTGCTTTGCTTATGAGTAATTTTGCTTAAATTGTACTGTAGTATTATAGGTGGGTGAGATGGGCAAATTGTTGGAATACAGGGCCAGGCAGGGTGGAGGAGGATGACGATGACACAGTACACGAACGGAATACACTTTTATACTCGGATCTTTTACTAGGGGTGCAAAGAACTATCTACTAATGCTTAACGAAATATCTTTGTAACGTATAAGTTGCGCTTTAGTTTGCAAGTGTTAAGTTAAGGATGTAAAGTTTAGTTATGTATGAGTTCTTTCTGTATGATGTGTGCTTTCCGTATGTCTCCTTCCTCTGGTAGCTTCTAACACTCATAACCTTATCATAATATGTATTCGTAAACACTTATTATCCTTGTATACTAGTTGATTATTAATATTATTTGTTTTATACACTTTATTTTTAATAAGTGTACGTTACATTTGAGATTACTCTTGTCTTTATACAAAAACGTGTAATGCAATTTTGTGATGTGTCAAAAATCGCCGTGTTATATGCCTAATGAGTTTTACTGCCATCTGTTGTATATGAATACCTAGTCAATGATGAAACTTGAAAATAGGTGGTAATTTATAATTTGATTTAGTTATTTGTTAACTATTTAGCGAAGAATTAATTACCTGATACGCATCAGTAAAGAAATAATAACACATACGTTTGCATTTTTAAATTTACGGAACAACACCATTAAAGTGCTACTCGGGACGTAAACAGCTTTTAACTTTGTGTTTCTGATAGTTTTACAATAAACATAGAAAGAGTATAGGGAAAATACAGTGTCGGCTTTTTGTGACAGTGTAATGTAAACACTATAAAATGACTGTTTATGAAATTTAATAGTACTTAATACATTGTTGATATTTTAAAAAGTACTGTTTACATAAATTGAAAAGACGAAGACAGGAATGGAGTTGCTGTACGAAATTAAATCCGCCGGTTCAGCTGATGTCGGTCCTAAAAGGTAAATTATTTAATTATTTGTGACCTCATTGATTTCATAATGAGATATATACATGTACAATGTACAATGTACGATATAATTTTCATGTTATTTTACCTTATCTGTATTATAATTGTAAGATCGTTTTGTCAATTTCGTGTACTATACTTTTATTATTACAGTATCATTCCTCAAAGATCACCAATTTGTACCGTTTCCGTTCGGAATTTGGTTGCCTTTACGTCTTACTTCGATTTAATTAAGAAACCAAACACATTTTCTCAATACGATGGCCCTCCTTCTGCAAGCTCCGGATCCCATGTTTATGTAGCTGACTTAAATACACCTTGGGAATGCCACTTGTAAGAAAATTTTGGCTTATTTTGTTGTAATGCATTTATAATTTACTTCAGATTAGTCAGTGTCTTGTTTATGCCGAACTATTGGGAACCAAAATAAAATTCAATTAATGTTATTAATTCAGAACGTTATATTTATTTTAATTTAATTTATGGGAATATATGTAAAATATTAATTTTAATTCATAAGTTACATTTGTTTTTGTTTGTATATTCAGAGTGAAAAACAGTACTCCTCAAATTGTTCATTTGAACTGGGATCACAGTGGTGTAAGGCTTCTTGTTGCTTCAGAAGATGGCAAGGTCGAAGTTTATGGCATGGTTGACTACATGCTTAATAAATGGCACGTGCTTTATGGAACATCTTACGACGGGGAACCAATATTGCGTTCCTGTTGGCTAACTATTCCTCGTAAAGTAATTAGAATTTATTTTACGTATAATTTAGAATTAGATACTCTGTGATTTTACTTGCTTAAAGAATTAATTCATTTGTAAAAATAGGTTTGTGTTGTGCAAGACAAGTTAGACTGTATGCTTTACAGTGATAAATACCATGTAAGTTTGATGCCCAGCACTAGAGGGTTTGGTGGAAAAGCTTTAGATGGTTGTGTCATTGTTACAGCTACTGGACTAATAGGGGCAATGGTTAGCTCATATGAGGACCCATCTAAAGTAATTGTTGCCGTAGAAAAAATGGTAGCTGTAAGAAGTCGTATCGTGTGCACAGATATGGCTTATTCCAAAGGTAATAATGAGACTCGTTTACATTGCAAAAAAGTTTTTACTTTAATTTTTAAGCCAATACTCCCAAATATTCGTGTTTACAGAGGGTGATATTGTGGTCGTCAGTAGTAGTGATAAAATGAAGCAACCTATACAACTTAATAGGGTTTCAGTAAAACTGTTCGGTAGCCGAGACAAAGCAGAAATAGCCGTGAATGCATCTCAAAGCTTATTTTTACCTAATTTGTCAGGTAAATCTTTTATTTACATAAATAAATACGATAAGCACATATATAATGTTTTTGAATTATGTTGAAGCTTAGTACATTATTTATGTGTCACTCATTTCCTAGATCATTCAATCTCTACTGTCAAGTTTGGAAGTAAGACTAGCACTGACATTCTTATGGTTTCATTGGTAAATCGTGAAACCGGCTCTAGTTTATTATGGCTGTATGAACTGGTGGCCCATCCTGTGGCACTGAAACCTAGATTTCAAACAAATAATGATCTCATAAATGCTTCGGTAAGTTGGAAATGTATACTGTAGATTATGTTAGATAATGTAAAATTCGTTTATTGGACATAAATGTATTCCTGAAATCGGTAAGCTTTATTAATTTATGTAACGTTTTATGTGGACCTCTCGGGTTGCAACTTAGAATTATTGCACTCCACCTAAATAGCCGATTTTTCTATTTATCTTATAAAAGATTTAAATATAAGATTTAATAATATTACGTTAATAATATATATTATGTAAATGAATATTTTTTAAAGATGTCTTCTGCGATCGATGCCGTATTTCGTAGATTCTAAAAGTACTGTATTAATTTCCAAAAGGTCGAAATTGGTAAGAATATTATTCAGTAAGGCAACATGCAAAATTGCTAATAGAATTCTCAATAGCTAACAGAAGAATTTCAGTCCTTTGTTCGACCTTTAGCTTAATTTTCGTGAGATTAAAAACAGTGCCTATTGAAGTCAGTCGTAAAATTGTAAAATGATTTTCCAGCTTTAAAAATTGTTTTCTAAAATCAGCATTCGTTTCACAGTAAGAAAACTCACCTAAGAAGGAAACGCTTTTAGAAATAACTTTTATGTAAAAGTAAGTGCTGTTTTCGAAACTTGAAAATTCCAAGCAAATGTGACCAGCAATACCAAAATAATAATGATGGATTATAATTCATAAGGCAAGTCATTCTTAAGGATTGACAATTTGGGACAAAATATTACCAAAATATTTCCAAAATGTTACCAAAATATTACTTACTGTATATTATTAACAAAATTATTATAACACTTAACTGACCACCGATCAGTGTTCATCAAGTCAAACAATTCAGAGGTTAAGAGTCTTTGTTTCTGCAACCAAAGTTGCAACAGAATTGTAATTTAGATAATTTACCATACCTAAGTCAAGTGGGCTTCTAACCTTAGATTAAAATGACATTAACTTTGTGCAATGGAAAGTTGAAGCGTAGATATTCAATTTAGTGCAATTGAAATACTCATCCTAGATATAAAAAAGTCAGGCACGTAAAATGTGTGATCAGGCAATTTTTCATTATTATACAATTGAAGCAGTGAGATTTCTATTATCTAACATGTCACAATGGTAAACATAGTTATGTAGTACTAAACTTAATTATGTGTAGCATTTTCTTAACGATATACTGAACCTTGTGAAAGTTACAAAATGCCTAATTTTGGTAATGGAAGATTACGATTGAAGTAACAGTAATATGATGAATGCTTTAAATGTCATTTTTTGTGTTGCAGAGATGGCAACAAAGAGCCCAAGTGCAGTTTGGATCTTCAATTGCAGAAATGTGCAGTCTACCATTACATTTAATCTCCTCCACCAGTATGCATTCCTATGGAGGGTTACAAGTTCAGAACTCAATGCAAAATCAATCACAAAATTACCAACAGGCAAATGTTGTGATGACCCCATTGACTGCTTTAAGTTTGACAAACGGCTCCGTTGTATTTGTACGTTGTGACAATCTTCAACAGGTAAGAACTTAAACCTTGATTCTTAGTTACTTGGCTACGTTAATACACATAGCTAAACGGATAATGAAGATTTGAGGAATAAAATGAACATCTGTTTGTACTTTTGACTAAACGATAAAACTTTGGTTTCCTTTTATTACTCTAATTGCTTCTTTTTAACAGTTAACATATATTAGTGCTTGAACGATTGTCATTTTCATGTATTGTATGGTTTTTGGTTATATTAATGGGAATGAGTTTCGTTGGATATAACAGATTAGCTTCTTGCTTTCTAATTTTCTATTTTCGATTATTGTTTTCCATCATCTACTTGCCTTCCTTTGTTGTAAGGATGGGTCTCTTTATCGCATTAAAAAGTCGAGTGTATGAGAGAAGAAATGTTTTTCAAGCGTCTTTGTTGGATAGGGATGCTGTAATGGTTGATTATAACGAAAGTGAAATGAATAAGTGTTTTTGTCTTAGCTGTGATGTAGTCGAGATTTCATGGTGTTACGTGTCTCTTTTTGTTACTTTACATTTTATTTTATTCAATAGCCTTGTTGGTTACCTCGTTACCTGTGACTGTTGCTGCATGACATGTGCATTTCTCGTCACACTTCAATACACTTACTCTTTTTATCGCCTATTTTATTTAGTCAACTTTAATTGTAAGCATTTTTGCGATCGTTGACTCACGTTTAACAAGGCTTTATGTCTTCTTTCTTAAGTCTCGGTTAATGTCCTTCCCATAAACACGTGAACTATTGTGTAACATTTGTGAACCTACAGGTCGGAGTGATAAACCCTTCTACTAATTACAAACCGGGAAACACCGCAAACTCCACAAATATTAATTTGAACTTCCCTATGAAACGAGAGCGAGATGATGTATCAGATCCTAAACAAGCAAAATTCAGCTCCTTCTTCTCCAGTCCAGCAACGACAAATAGTCTAGGAGCTATGCAAAATACATTTCACTCACCTTATGTGTCTATGCAATTTACGTGGAGTGGTTCACTGCTGGTTGCACTGGACCACCAATCTCATCTTCACGTTTATAAAATACATCCTAATATTGATGCAAGTAAGTCGTAGACAAACCTGGCAATTAATATTTAAAGATTAAGACTAAAATACTAAAGCCTACTTTATAGTCATCCTGTTTCTATCGTTATCATTTAAAAGGGATCGTTCACAAAAAATTTCCTATTACCCGAATTTTGATTTTCGGGGATCACTATGAGAACTGGAATTTTTACTTTGTGAATGAACCCTTTTCAATGATAATGATAATAATAGAAATAGTATACATTAGACTTAAAGCATGAAATAATGTGTATAAAACAAAGACCTGCTCACATTACGAATAAGACTCAGACCCAAAGGCTGGTCTCTGCTCTGCTACGATACATGAAAAGTAGCAAAACTAAAAAATGTTTTCTTTTTAATGTAGGTACTGCTACCACATTAATTGAGCTCAGTATGATTGGCGGTTTGGATCCTTGGGACGTGATGATGTGTGTACGTCAAAATCTTATCGAAAACATAACAGATCGATTAAGTGAAACATTTGCCAGGCAGCCGCCCCCAGTACAAAACCATTACAATGTTAGAATATTGGTTATTAAAGCCGCCTTATACAGGTAATTTGGCTCTATGCAGTTAAGTAATCATAATTGATAGTTAATGTGTTATTTAGAGAGCATCTCGTCTCATGTGAATGTGCTAGTATAACATTGAACCTTTATTTTAGTATTTTGAACCTTTAAGTATTTTACCGTAGAAATCGAAATAGTAGACTCAGGGCACTACTGTTTCAGACATTAATTTACTCAAAATTTGTGTTTGCATATACAGCTTTTACGGATGAGCATGAACTGTTTACCAGAAATGACAAATTGAAAATAAGCCATAAAACGGTTTTTTTCATTTGCATTTCATTTCATGTGACGGATACATAATATCGTAATACATTTTCGGAAATGGAAGGTGCACATGCAAACGGCTTCCAGTACAGCAGTTTGTTTACTTTAAGAATATCTAGCCCGCCGTAACTAGCTCTTCATTCTTTAAACACACCAGTCAAATCCACCCTCGTAGTGCCCCTTTCATGTGGAAGTATTTCAATAGAAAGCTTTGTATCCATTTATATGGTTTGTTAATTGACTGTATGACATTTTTTGTTAGACTTGCCTGTGGGGGAACCGCCAGAACTAATGACCAACAGACTCTTTTAACACTTCATTTAGTTTCTGGTGCCTTGAAATCTCTTTTAAGGCCCAGAGATCTATCTTCCCATGATAAAGGACCTGCTGAATCATTGTCAGGTAAGATACCAATAGAACTTATTATAACGTAATTATGAACATGAACCTAATAGGCTAAATTTCAAAATGCAATATACTAAATGTTTTTCGTTAATTTCTAGGTTTGCTTAGTGCAAAAGGAGAAGCATTATCAGATATAAATAAAGTACTTGTGCACATCGTGGCAACAGAATATGCTGTCGAAGCTTCCACTTTACAATCCGTTCAACAGTTTTTGCAATGGTGTGCTGATTTGGCTCTTAAGCTACTTGCTACTTTACCAGATTTGAGGCATTCAAGAGCCCCTGGAGTAAGTCCTATATAATAAATTTAAAAAAATGCACACAAGCAATTTCACCAAATCTCACTTGTGTTACATATTCTGCATGTATTCATAAAGCTAACTTTACACTCTGGTTCGCTTTTGTCACGGCTTGCTGTTAGTTTTTAAAACGTATTGTTATTCTTTAGTGTGCAACGTTTAACATAATTTTGCATCCATTTGCACTTGCACGAGATTGGCTCATAAAACAAAATGGGATGTAAATCTTTAAATAATGTAGGGATTGCAATTATTATTGTAAAAAAGGAAAGGGTTTCTTATATAAAAACGCAGTTTTCTTTAATTACAAAAGTAATATGTTTTGAAATCGCAAATGTTCTACAAGTATTTAGGTACGCATGATATTAATAATATTGATCACTCTTTTAAAAGTTTTTGTATGATTTTTATAGTGGGAAGTTTGTCGGGATTCTAAGGCTGTGGGAACACTTCGTGAATTGATTGTCCTGATGAGAATCTGGGGATTAATTCGTCCCTCTTGTTTGCCCTATTTTCGGAAAACTTCGGAAAGTTTGGATGTCCTGCCATTACTTTTCCGTTTACTTACCCGATTATCTGTAGCTCCACATGACCCTGATGAGGCGCTAATTGGTAAGTCACTGAATTTGCCTAATTGTTTCTCTTTAGTTTGTTTCGCTTTTGCATACCAAATAATGCTGACGCACTTGCTGCTTACCGCATTTATTTCTCCTTCAGGTTTGATAGTATTGTCTCTCTTTGCGTTGTATACACGATGTGAATGAAGAGTTAGAATTTAACGTAAGACAACTAATAGATAGAAGTAGGCAACCCGATACTATGGGAAGAGCGGTTGCTTGCTTTTCAACGATTTGCATCATGTATGTAATGTCGACGTTTGTATGCATCAAGATAGTAAGTGCCTAACACAGCCTGTGTTACATAGATCGTATGCTTGAGAAATCTATGAGCCTTACATTTCGGTAAGATGTTTCGTTAACTCGGCAAAGTTACTTTTGCTGTACATTCTTATCTTTAGTAGACTGTGTCGGCACTATCTGTAAACATGGAAATTAGCATTAATGTATATCGTGATTCAAATCCTCTTACCTTACCGAACGATCTCACCTCACAATTAACTACCTATGCAATGCTCTAAGAGTCTTAATATTTGAAGGGCAGCCATTTTTCTTAAACAGTAATTTTAATTTAAGTCAACAAAACTTTAAGTAGCAATTAATATTTATGGGTTTGTGCTAAAGAGTACTTAAGGTACTTTACAATAAGTGCTTGTTAATGTTCGGTTGGCTATCAAAATTTGTCATAAATAAGTCATTTAAAATGAAATAACATTCATTATGTACATTAGAGCTTCTAAAGATTAACGTTCAAATATTTAGATGATACGAAGCAATGATAGAGTTTAGTTTCTTCCATGCTATCTACAGATTGGGATTAACATGAACAAACATTCAGAGCAGTGCCATACTGCCTTCTGTATAAGTCTTCTGTCTCATTATCCCCACTTGACAAGTTTCTGAGCATCAGAAATAGTTAGGTACCCTTTAGCTACAACCGTATCGAGACAAATACTGCTTATTTTACTCATTTTTAAAATTTGAACGCAAATTATAAGATTACCTTGTGTCATAAGGTCTTAATGATATTCAAGAACAAATCTATTACCCACCAAACTTTATGGTTTATGCTTTTAGCAAGGGGAATGAATCATTACCCACTATAGTAATGTACTAGGAGTCTTGTATTAAAAGCGAAAGCGCTAAATCAATCGAGTACTATGTACTTTCTGAATATTTCGAATTTTTGGAAAATACCTATGTGAATAAAACAACATACTGCAGCTGATGCATGTAAAGGAGACAAAATATTAGTAGTCAACTTTGCAAATATTATTTAAAAAATTTTCTACTCGTGTAAATGATGATTCATGATTTGTAAGTATATTACATGTTGGAATCTCGACTTAGTTTTAAATGGCAATCAAACGTGCTCGACATGCGTTTATGTAAATGTGATAAGAGCTGGCAGTTATGTCAGCAGTCATCTCATGCAAATTATCTTGCTTTTAGCCTTAGCTTGCAAAAGTCATATTTTGTTCATCTTAAATTTCTATTTATGTGATGAACTCAATAGAAATACCAAATACCTCAAATTTCATGGTTACTATCGCCTAACTGTACTTCTACATATCAAGATACAAGACTTACGTATTTTATTACTTATTTTTGATATGATATGCCTGTTCCTGTTGTGTACTGCAGTGTACACGGACGCGTTCTAAAATTACGTAATAGAAACAAGGCTTCGTTGTAAGCGGTGATTGCTTTTCAGTGGGCAATAAAGCAATGTGTAGTCAGAATGAAATCTCAAAAATATTGTATTCAACTGTGCTGATGCTGAGTGATCTCTGTTTGTACTCGGTAGAAAAACAGCAGTATCACGTTACATTTATTATTCGGTGCGCGGTGGTTTGGTGTGTCCCTACTCTATTGAGAATTATGGAGACCATTGTTTTATGAATATTCCTGAATTAATTTACGTTTAAGTGACTGACAAGCACAGACACTGAATGTGATGAGGAATTACAGCACATCATGCAACCACAAGTGGTAAAGACTTGACTTAGTAGTTCACATGTGTTCAGCACATTAACCGCTAATGTCACCAAGAAATGAAAATAGGAGCATTACTACCAAAGATATGCTTAAGCAGGGAAAGAGTGTGAAATCTAAAGAAAAGAAATGAGGCGGAATGAAGCATTAATGATAATCATAACAATAGAGTGTGGGCGTTTGGGTTCAACTTCAGCCCAGGACAATAAAGAGTTGTGTCTCCTATAGATGTGCCTATCAAGGTGTCAAAATGTTGATGGCAAATAGCAAACCTTATAACAATGTGAGTTTAATGCTTTTTAGACTACAATAAGGTACTACAAAGCTGGCTGAATTTAATTTTCTCTTCGCCGTGATTTGGAAGCCTAGATTTGTCTGCCACCGTCAAAGCTTCGTTGGGTTTTTTGTGCTAACGAGATATAAATATCAGGTTTCGTTTACAACGACTGCATCTAAAGCATTTCTATTTTTTAATAGCAGATATTGTACTCACTATTCGTTGTGCAGGCTTTCAATTTTCGGTTAGCCACAAGCACTACTTAAATCTTCGCAAATATAAAAGCTCCTACGCACTATTCCATAATATAGCATTTATTAGCTGGATAATAACATTTGATTTAAATTAAACATGTTGCAGTACATGAAAATAAATGAAAGTGGCTTTCTCACGTAGTTCAAGCAAAGAACAGCAATTATTTTTTTGTCGTAGTGTTTGCGTATGTCTAATTTGTTTAGCCAAGTTAGCTTTTCAATGGTGATAAGAAATCAAATAAAGATCAATTTTTTAATTATGAATGAACTGTGGTAGGTTGGATGGTGTTATTCATCGCAAAAAGTTTAAAAGTTTGAAATGTCGATTGGGAGATTCGTAATATCTGTAATACCTAATATTTGCTATCTGTGAATGCAGTAATCTTTTAAATGCGTCATATGTCATATTGTCATGTCATAATTATCGGTTGCAGATTTTTATGTTCTACAATGCAAGTCTTCTATTGTCGTTTTTATTTATAGCTGCTGAGTCCAAGGCTGTATTAAAAATATATCGAATGATAGGTAGATAGGTTTCGTGTTTACTTACTGTACTTGCTGTGATCTAATTTTTCAAAGAATAAGCTAACAGTTAACTATTGTAAAATGCAATTCAATTCAGCGCATTACGTGGAACTATTGTGGTGTTGACTTTCGGCATGCGTCTATAGTTAGAAGGCGGGGTTTGATTTTTGCGTCACATTCTTTAATGGATGACAAACTACTTGCTTAATTACAAATAGATTTGTATGATTTCTTAATGCATGGTGAAGAATGACATGCATAGGTAGTAAGTTTGTATTATTCTATGATAGGGTTGTGCTGCAATGCAGTGGTGATTTGGCATTGGTATGTATGTAGAATGTCAAAGCACAAGGCAGGAGTAACAATGAGTTCAACCGTTCAACTAAGTAGAATTCCAGAGAATCGTCGCCACTTCCTCTGTAATGTAACTAACTATTAAAAATTTAATACATAAATATTACGTGCATATGTCGTAGTATCAGAGAGGACGCAGACTTTGAGATTCAAAGACTAGTTCTTTGGAGTACGGTTTTCCAGTCCGTGTGAGGGCGGATAGTTATCATTGTTTATCATTGCGTACTGTAAATAAATGGTAAAGGTATATAGGATATAATCATCACATTATTTATAGATATTACTAATCATTTTAAAGAAAATGTAATTTATGTATTGCATTAGCATAAAAGTATATATTTAAGGTATAAGTTGTTAGTTGGAGGATAGATAACATTTGGAAGATGTATAATCGTACTAATACGCTTAGTTATTTCTTTGTGATGAAAAAATTAATATATGATACTTAGAGAGGTATCCTAATAAAAAGGTAATGACCCTACTGCATCGTCTGACGAATACAATAAGAAGTTATAGAACTAGGACAAGGAAGGACAAAATGGGAAACTCTATCATTTCATCATTTGCAATTGCGTTCAAATCTAACCACAATGGAGATCCCCTCATATTTTACAGACTATACACTAATACATTGTGTGAAATAGTGATCAGTTTCCAATAAATCATGTGTACGAGGAGATGAAAGCAATACTGAAATTACTGAAAGGGGGAACATAGAAAAGTGTCTTTACCCATGACCGACCCAGTACCTATCAATCGAATTTGCCATGTGTTGTTTTACAAAGATATCCAAATGGCAATCTCCAACTACAATGTTCCGTTGGTTATAATTGAAGGTTGTATTCTGAAGAGCTCAGTAGGAACATGATCAGCACCCTTAGACCCAACGTCATGGCCAGCTACGTATGTCAAATACATAACAGCCATCGGCTACATAGGTAACTTCATACAGCAAAGTCTCTATTTGCAAAGGCAAGTCAGGTTTCCAAACAAATAGATGTGCTTGCAAGAAAAACAATTTACTAATGATCAATCGGTATCTGAAATGTAATATTACAGCTGCTTCAATCTGCGATTACTGCTACTTATATAATCTTTTATGACTTGAATGTTTTGACTAATGTTTATCCTAAAGCAAAAGTACATAAATTACGTTTTCTTTAAAATGATTAATAATATCTAAATAATGTGATGATTATTAAAAGATGGTCCTTTATTACATTAAGTATACAATACACATTATTACACACGGTAAACAATGATAATTATCCGTCTTCACAGGGACTGGAATGCCGTACTCCAAAAGACTAGTCTTTGAATTTGTTGCTTCAAAGACTAGTCTTTGAATCTCAAATTCTGCGTCCTCTCTGGAACTACGAAACAACTGGTTATGTAAGCAAGGAAATGTCCATTATAATCGACTGTAATGTTAACCACCTATTCCCTAAATAAGTGTTTTCTTTCACCTAGTCCCAAACATGAATGGAATATATGCCTTTCTTGACCATCCCCTGAATTCCCTCATTTACACTGGAGACGTGTTTTATGGATGCCTCCTTGAGTTCTTATGATTCATGGTAAAATTTGATATTGATAAAGCTCATATATAGTCAGGGCTATATTAATGACCAAATTCAAAGGAAAATGTTATTATTATTTACTGTCTTGCTGATCCATTGGGTTGTGTTATCGCATTTTGAGTTTTCCTAGTGTTATTGAACACTATGGTTTTAGTGTTAATCAAACCTTTTTCATTTTGAGGAGAAAAACTTGACAAACTAGACGCTACGTAGGTTTAGATTTCTACTAGTATTCACAAGTTATCAATGATGTGGTATAATTTGATAGAAAAATAATACATTAGAGAATTAGAAGTATTTGTGCAAGAGCACAATTTAAACAGGTCTACGTAGCATTGCAGTAGGTAAACCCTGTTACTTGGCTTACAATAACTTCTGGTCAGATTGGGTTCCATATTTTTGAATAGTAGACTTTGATTGGCGTTTCTTAGAAAGTGGGTAGTCCTTTCTTAAGTGTACTTGCATTACAGGGCATATGACCCAAAGGGAAACCCAAGTACAGTGTACAAGTGTCTTTTATAAAACCTGAGATTTGTGTGACCACATATGGTATATTTATTCAAGAAGGACTTTGACCGTTTATCTGTTGTTAAGTTGAGGGTTGGAAGGCCTTCTCAGATATGATAGTTCAAGTAGACCATTATATCCTTCCCTCAGGTCTTCCTGCAATAACTAAATAAAAGTGCATGAGTGTGTATTATTCCAGGAGACGATTACAGCAGTACTCCCAGACGGTTATGTTCTTATGTTATAGTTATTCTTCTAGTTCTTAGGTTACTTAAAATATTGTATTGTTGCTATTAATAATACAGAGCTGTTGCAGTCTGTATTGTAGATAGCTACCGATTTCTGGTGATCTAACCTCTAGCTCTGTTCTACTGCTCCGTGGAAGTAAGTGGCATGTTATTGTATTGTTTGCATGTACTCTCTTAGACCGAGTAATACCAAGTTGGAGTTGTTCAACTGTCATGTCTGTCTATACTAGACATATTATCGTTATCAGTGCCTTCTCGTTCTGTAGGGAGCGAAATACAGAAGCTCTAGTGTAGCGTAGCCATATCTGTTTTCTCTGCCCATTTAAACTTATTAATTCTTATATCCCTACCCACTAACAAATGCTTAGCCAGCTCGATTCTCTCTGCCTTGGTGTTTGTAAGGTACGTGAGACATCAAGACATGAAATTGGGTTTGAAAAGGACTGGAATTCTATCCGGTGTGCTGTAACAAAGCAAAGAGAACCTACTTTAAGAAGAGTCCACCAAAAGCGATTAGAGAGTGGAGATTTTCGTTTTGTTTCCTGATTTATATTTCTCTTGATTTTGATCGAGGTGACTGAACATGTTCGCGTTACTTCAGTTGAGTTGAGATGAAAAAGTGAGCTGTGCTGTTCCAACAGATTAGCTTAAATATTTGACATATAAATCTACATATAAACACAAGGGAATCTGATTTGTACTGGACGTATTCCACAAAGCCGGGAAGAGGATCATAAAGCTTAATTTTGAAAGCAAACATCTGCTCATCGCAGTGAATTGCAGTTGGTTAGTACTATTTTTACTTGTTTTTCGTCGTCCTTACTATATTTGAGTAGAATTCAAAGGATATTGATATAGTAAAGTTGATCGCATGTGTTGATGTTGATATATTCTTTATATGATAGGATAGTTAATCTAAAGGAACTATTTTCTATGCGATTTGGAAGCAAACATTAATTTCCTTGTGGACACAGTCAAAGTATTGCAAAACAAGCCGATTAGAAGTAATTGAACATAGTGGACATGGGGAGTTCTAAAAGCAAAGATCATTATGATCTCAATCATCGTAATAAACCTCGTAAGTTCTTCAGCTTCCCTTGAAATATTTTATACCCATATCTGGCGGAGATATCTGTTTTACGATTGAATAGAGAATCAGGAACCCTGAAAAATCCTATTTATTGTCGTGTTTTGTTATTCGCGAATATCCTACTTAAATTAATTTAGCCCAAGATCTTGATTTTAACCATAACGATATGTAAATCTGAGTATCTGAGTAATGCTATGCTCTTCCTTAAAGGAATTCCAGATCAAAGCTGTAGTTTTACAAACTGCTGGTGTAATCAAATAATTTAGTGCAGCACAAATATTTGTTATTTGCTAAGCACGGGATATTACTTCATTCAAGTCATAAATACACACATCCGTACCATGAACATTTGCACTTTGTTAATGTGTTCTCATTTGATATAGTTTTTTTACATTTTGGTTTATTTGAATTTCCCTTTTATAATTGAATAGGAATTGGTTGCAATCGTATAATATTTGCATTTGTCCTTATATTTGTATCGAGTTCTGATTCTCTGTTCGAAAGTTTATAATTGATAATCCACTAAGAATTCGGATTTGGCGAATTTAGAGATTTGATTCAACTTTTTTGCTGGTATTCGTAGATGAAGCTTCTCTAAGTTGGACAGATCCTCGAACTAGAGAGGCAATAACACCCCGACAGGAATCAGCATACACAGGGTTATGGATAGCATTGGCTTTTGCTGGGGTGGTCCTTTTGCTTGTGATGGGAGGAATGTACTGGGATTTTAGACGGAGACAGAAGAAAGAGCTAAAAGAGCGTAGAAAAAAGGAAGACGCAGAACGTAAAATCTATCCAAATGTACCGGAGATGAAAGATGGTTCATCGTATAGCGGATCCTTAACAACTACTGCTGAGGTCCAACCAAAGCAAAATATGCCGAGCTACTATCCCTCTGCTCCCAAACGTGGTTTAACTTTTGGAGCGTACAATGTCCAACCATCAGATTCCAGAAATGATCTAAGGGAATCTGCTCCATTCACCTCTGCGAATGTAAATTCTCACGAAGTACCATTTAAGCGAGTTCCTTCCAAAATGGACTCTTTTCCTTACGAAGAATACAATTTGGATACTGAAGAGAGAACCCCATTAAAGGATTACCTCCGCTTAACCCCTGAAATTCCGCGTCTAGATGGCCTTTCTGAGTTTGACGATGAGAAAGGCTTTGATAGAAATGGTGCAACTATGCCTAGAAGGGATTCTGTAAAGACGGGAACAGAATTGTAATTGTCTTCGAAGGATTGATTCCAATCCGTAAATAAAATCTTGTTACGTCATACGCCCACACTCTATATATGACATGGTTACTTCGACTGCGTATCGTTGCATTGATCGACACATGTTGTAGAACTGCGGTTTATAAGGCATATGTGTTGATTTGTGCTTTTACATTTTATTGACTGATCCTACTTGGTTTGGGATGTTTTTAATTTTACCATTTCATGATGGCAATCATATAAAACAATCTCGGGTTTAGTGTGTATTGTGTATTTAACATTTTATATTAATTCTTAAGACCTCTCTCTTTCTATTCTTGTTTTAACTATTAACTTGAATGTTTTTGTTTTTAGAAATCTTTGTTTCTAGTTCATAAATTAGTAACCAAGATTTTGATCTTATTTTATAATCACTTTTCTGGGATGCAAAACCGATAAATGTTGTGTTGACTGCAGAATGCTGTGTAAGTTATGGCTTACTTACCACCAAATGGGGGTTGTTTCAATAACAGTACTTTTAAGAGGCCAAATTCAAAATTCGTTAGTATCTGCATAAGAACTGGTTGTAAAGGACATATGCATGTAGTATAACAACTTAATACTAACAACGGAATTTGTAATACGTAACGTAAATAATAGTATTTTAATATCATAGAGCTTCAAGCCTATGACACTATAATATAGAAATTGTTTATACTGATACACAGAAATAAAAGTGATATATTCAATGGACATCACTGGTGTAACTTCGTAAGATGGAAGTTAAATGCAACTTTAGTCCTCCATTTCTTATCATATGCTCGCTCGGAACCCATATAGCGTTCCTCTTCCACTTTACCAAGACATATTAAATTTATATGCATATCATTTTACATAGTTACGAGAACCACATTACGTGGGGAAAAAGATCAACGTAAAATAGTTTTTCCTATCACAATCGCATTAAACTATTATGGCGAAATTTTGTCATAAGACTGATCGGGTTTTAAACTTTTAGGTATGAAAGTGTGTATTTGTTAAATTATACTCTGGCATCATGTTACAAAGGCATCCGATTATTACGTAAATGCTGATAAAATTCAATAGAAGACTTAACTGGGAAATTTGCACACAGTAATTATAAGAAGCATATGGTACAGAAATATATACAGTTATCTTGAGCTATAACGTATGTTGAGATCCTTTACACATCCAAAGCAAATAGTCATCATGTCATCAGTCATGGAGGGCAATTTTTATACTGACATTGTTGACGACTATTTTTGCATGATTGTTTAGATTGCAGTATACGAATATTTGATTTCTCAAT
Organism: Yoshiicerus persimilis; assembly: GCA_020352615.2. NCBI lineage: Eukaryota > Metazoa > Arthropoda > Collembola > Entomobryomorpha > Tomoceridae > Yoshiicerus > Yoshiicerus persimilis. Next base: position 33,371,521 of record CM036940.2, on the reverse strand, counting down.
CATAATATTTGATTAGTTTTGGTAATTTACTCTTAACAAGTAAACAAGTAATGAAGTAACACATGCGTAGGTATATACACGGTAGACCTGTTGATTGAACGATACCAGACGCATACATATAGCTACTAGTATGTGAAACAAAGATGTCGATAATATACATTGATGGTTAGTGAACAATTGCCAGGCAGATTGGATGAAATATGTAAAATAGTCGCTATCTACATTACAAAGAGACTTTATGGATTCCTGGCTGGTTGGTAAACTAACACTATTTTTCAAAGTGATATGCTGGATGAACATTTAGAGCAGTTGGGTTTGGCGCTGGATACCCACTCCACAAATTAGTCCGATAATTGATTAACGTGACAAATAATACATGAAGTTGAGTTCCGGGATTCTTTCTTCCTAGAATTCGATCACTGCATTGAGAAGATAATTGAAGTTTCAGTTAAATAACCATTCGTTTTTCCACTGAATGAACTAGTAATTTTGTCAGCGTAATTGAGTGAACTGTTTTTTGCTACTGCAATTCTAAACCTAGACATATACTCTTTCCATTTGAGATTCATGCTTACTACGTTTTTAAGTAATGCAGAGTTTGTTTTCTACTTCGGTTACCACCACGTTACATTTGTTTTGATTTTCCAGAACTCCCAACTGAGATCCTCGCTCCCAGCTAATTAATTTGTATGAATGGCCTAAGATATTTTCTATTCTTCTATTAATGATTCTGGTGGTATACTAATACTGTCATTGCGCACTTATGTCTATAGTTGTAGTCTGTAGATGCTCTCTGTTTCTTGTTTCGCGTTCGTCGAAAAAACCAACGCACAAAAAAATGTATAATGTATAATATTCTGCTTAAAAATATATGATTAGCTTTTGAGCTTTTTGGTCTTCTGTTCACATTTCAAAAGGCTCTTATGCTAACGCGTCGGGATTTAGACCTTTATTTAAAGTAAATTCGGTAAATAAATTCAGAATGCCCCTAAAAGATTTTAGAAAGTCCTTAAAATTAAATTATTTGACCCATCTTTATAATGCTCCTAGGAAATTGTCCCCTGAAAATAATTTACCAAGTCCCTACTTACCTACTTTATCTGAAACACTGAAACCCTAGCGCGACCTTACCTAACCTAGCCTAATCTGACCTAACTTAACTGATTAAACCTGACCTTAGCCTAGCCTGATCTTTGATCGGAATGAAAGAATTTCATTTTGACTATTCTGTGAAAAAATTGATTCACAGAAATTTTTAGCCTGACAATGGTATTTCATCAAGTAAATGTCAACCAATTCTAACGGTGCCATATATCGTAAAAGTGGCAAAACTACCATATTTACAAAAATGCACCGTTTCAGCAAAAGCGGGAACTGTGCAATTAAAAATTATTCTTATGGCCGTCACTAATTATATTGGCCCATTTAATAATTATTTAGGGGCATTTTAAAATATTTTAGGGATTACTTAATAGGTATCCTTTCATACTCGTTCGGTGACAAACTACATTGCAAAAAAGGTAATAAAATGAATATTGCAGGTTTATGAATATTTACATTAGGAGAAATCACAAATCACACATTTACCAAACTGTATTAATTACCCAAGCAACCACGCTATGTTAAAGACGTTTTTAGATCAGACGATTTGGTAGGATTCTCGTCGAATCAATTTGGTACGCAGCATACTGCCACAATACGTCTTTCATTGGGTGGAAAACTGACAAAGTTTTGCCAACCGACGCAAAGACGTTCTGCGTCAGTATGCGGTAAACCTAGAAAATAACAAATATGGTAACATCCTTTTTCCCGTCTTAAATACGTTTTTCGTATAACACAAGCCGAGATACAGTATGCGCGGATTTTGAATTGTTGAGAAAGCAATGATATTTGGTTTTCCAAATCGTCACTTAGTGTAATATAGAAAACTGAATACTAATCTGAAATAGTCAAAAAGACCTAGTATCTCAATACTAAATATCATGAAGTGACTACTTTTGCTGAAGAAAGATTAGTTAATCTAGGATTTCTCCATTTAATCATCAACATCGAAAGCAGGTTTGATTTATACTATTTAAAGTAGAAGTAAATTAATAATTAACTTTTGCTTAAATTAATAATTACATTAATTTTGTTCTAATTTACAGCGCACATTCCAATATTTTCTCACAATATAGATGATAAATTATTATCATTTCAATTTGTTTGTAATAATATGTCTCTGCTGTCATCTGTATGTGCTGATAAAATATTGCGTTAGCTTTCTTGTCCACCAAAAGACGTGTTTCATACGTAATTCAGCACTGGGCGTTTAGAATACGTCCTACAGACGAAATAAATGTATTTCCGTATTGACGAATTGAGACCCCTATAGGGACGACTTTCGGACCACCGTGCGTACGTTAAGGAAACGTGCAGTGGAGCGACATTCCTTCGTGTTTAGACCACCTTATTTTAGGCTTTTCGACGAGATTCGTACTAAAACATCCTACGTAGCTCACTATCTAGAAACGTCTTACAGTACTTATTTGGTTGTGTGGGTAAAATATATGAAATGTTTACTGATTGCTATATCCACACTGAAATTATGTAACTTGATGGTGTCGAATAGTGGAATATGTGGAATGTTAAGCGAAATAATTAATGAAATAGTCTTGATTAGATTTTCGATTACCTAAACACTTTTACATTTGCTTCATGTAATCTATCTGCGTTGCTTGCGCTATGTTGTCTAAAGAGATCAATCTGATATACCAATTAATTTTGTTTTGGTTTTATAGATGAGTGTTGCCTTCTTCCTAGTGAAGTACAAATTCCTAGCTACAATGCATATTCCTCTAGTAAGAACCATGGTCTTGCATCCAGTCCTGTCTTTTCGAGGAATTCACCGATGCAGGTAATGTCATGTTTCAATTTACTTTTCGTCCTCATTGCACATATGCTGTGCTGCAGTTTATACTTCTTTTGATAATGTGTGTTGTATGCTAAGAGTGGTTGTGTAGTCTTTTTATTATATGATCATGATGAAGTAATGTAAGATAGAAAGTTTGTAGCATGGGATGTGAAGTACTTAATTTTAGTTGATTTATTGTCATTCTAATTCTAAACCGGATGGTTTTTGTCCGTATTTGTTGAAGAAGTGCGTATTATGGTTAATTAGTTGAAAGACTCTGATGAATTTGGGAAAAGTCAATGTACTGTATATTGTCGACAGTTCAACGCTTCGTGCCACTCTGCATATGTAATCCGAGCCAAATTTAGTGTGTAATTAGCCACACGCGACTGAACCAGCTACTTTCGGAAGGTAGGCTTTAAAAACGTTCACGTACCTTCCGATATACAATACAGCAAAGTGAAAGTGAATTCGGAAGCGCCAGAATGCATGGGATGAATAAGCCTTTTCGGAGTAATTAATTTTTAGACCGATAAACATTAGAATGCTTAGCTAATCAATGTTTTTCGGTATTAGTGGCATGAGGAATATAGTGGTTAATTCCTTTTTCTGGTTAACATTACAAGAGCTGAAGATTGATTTAACCGTGTCATTTCCAGTCACCGAATGACATCTCACCGAAAACAACTCACCGATAGAACCCCACCGAAAACATAACTCACCGAAATGCAACTCACCAAAAATATGTCACGGAAACTCACCGAAAACCACACACCGAATGCAACCTCTCGAAACGATTTACTTGTAATTTTAACGTAAAGTAATAAAAAATATCAAATTACTTTTTAAATTTTTTATGGAACCTAACATAATGAAAAATATAAAAATCACTTTTTATATGTAGTTCTTCAATTTTTCCTTCATGGTTAACAGTTAATAATTTCTTGGGATAACAATAATTTTTTTACTGTTAATACTTGTTTTCGGTGAGTTGTTTTCGTGGAATTGCATTTTGGTGGGGTTCTATCGGTGAGTTATTTTCGGTGAGATGTCATTCGGTGACCGGACGTATTGCGTTCATTGTGGATAGAGTAGGTAATTTCCGCTGCATTGTTAAGTGGGTAATGTGCATGGTACATAGATACATTGCACACTACGCATAAAAAGCAAAAGTTTCCTATTGTTATCGCTACGTTACGTGTCGATTACAAGCATTTTACGCAAAGGTTTTGCAAAAGTTATCTTTTAATTTTCAATGTATTTGGTAGCTTTACCGATATTACAAGCACTACAATTTGTGTTCTGTGTAGTGCTAGCATTGAGTCTTAGTCATTGAGTAAGTGATGAATCTTAACAGTTATCCTCTAAGTACATTTTACGATTTCACAATTTCTGAACTTAAAGCTTATGTTCATCAAGTAAACTGTGTTTCCGACAGTGTATTGAATTTTACGAAACAAGAATTTCAAAGTTAACTTCTAGGAATTCAAGTAATTTATGTAGTCTGGTATTTTGCTGGGTCAAGGGCTGTAATTTGTTTGTTTTACATGAAATGCTGAAATTTTAAAATTTTAACTGTACCTATATATACTTAAAATTGAGTAAAGTCATGAAATGGATTATTACGCCATTGCCATTGAAAGGAATGCAAACCACGGTGGGCAGGCGACGTACTAAGCCAAAGAGAGCAGGAAATTGCAAACTTTATTGCTAGAATCCGGAAGAATAAATAGGTATTCTAAATGAATAGAATGTTGGTTGTTTTATAGCTTGAGTTCGGGGTGAACCCAATGATCGTAATGAACAACTCGGAAGGGAACGGTGAAAATTGGATCGATGGACTGAGACTTATGTGGTTGGGGAAGAGTCCTGTTGGTGTAAAGGTTTGCAACAGGTAATTGAGTTTTTTGTTGCTTGTCTTCGTCGCAGTGGGTTTGGTGCACACAGTATTTTTATTATAGCATTCAGCTTTGTCGAGAAGCCACAACAAGGCTAATTTGAGAGCAATTTTTGTTGGAAAACTAAATTACTAATAAAGTACGGTATTCTTTATTTTTTACGTAGATGTGGATGTTCTACGCTAATTCACTTGGCTCCAAGGTCTGCTGCAAACAAGGCTTGGGATTCTCGTTGGTATAAGAGTTGTCCATGCGGCGGCAACTGGAAAATTCCTGCTTACCTTCCACAGCCGAAAGCTGTAGAACCTGATACCTTTTTGAACTTTTAGGACATCCTTTCTATGCATCCACACTACAACGCCTTCGTGTTCATCGTAATCACTGTATACTTACATTCTATTTTACCTACGAATATTCTTCAGTTCCGGCTCTGTACTTGGATCACTTATCTTCACAGTCCGTCACGTAACCATGTACTAGTGACGTCATTAATTGAATCTGCATAAGAAAGAAAGTATGGACTGGCACAGAGATTTCTTTAGAATCAACTGGGGTGACAATATGCGTTTTACTTGTGCACGTAACGTTACACGTGCACGAAAATGTCATTGTATAATATTATGACAAAATGGCATTGTAAGGTATGATTAGTCTTAGTAACTATACAGCAATTTTAAGTTTTATTTTGGAATTTTTGGTTGTTATTTCTTATACAGTTGTTTAATAGCAAAATCATATATCTGTATAGAGGTTTCAATTTTAAATTGAAATCTAAATGTAACTTTGTATTTATTGTTTAGTAATTGTTTGTTGCGTCTAGTAATGCGTTTAGAAGTAATACCTATGCTATGAGTGTAGAATTCTTGTACTTGTTTACGAAGAATGTATTTTGTTTACAAAATTAAATGAATTATCAGGGACGAAATTTAATTTTCTGAAATATGTTGCTGCATGAAAAGCAATGTGTGATATTTAAAATGAGATTTAGTTTTAAAAGCATGACGTAAGTAATTTAACCGTTATATTATAAAGTTTCATCCCAGCATGTTGCGATGACGATGACTAATAATTTAATTACCTATGCGCACAGGAAAATACATACGAAGTCTTTACTTCTATTCAGATATTATAGGTATAAGTAGGCTAGAGGCCTAGTTGTTTGGTAACCAGTAAAACGGCGAATAATTTCAGCATCTGTACATGCACAACAACGTAAAAATGTTTCCATTGTTATCTCAGTAACCCGTTGTCATAGAAACTTAATGTTAACGGTTTTCAATACTCCTTACCAATATCTAGGTGATTGATTTTTGATTTTGTCGAATTTCGAAAAATTGACGAAATTTGGGTACAAATTGGGAAAACTTGTCCAGGATTATCTCAGCAACGCGTCGTCATGAAAACACGATTTTTAGTGTTTTCAACAGAACTAAGTAATACATCGAGCAGTTTTTTTGATTTTGTCGAATTTCGAAAAATTGACGAAAATCGGGTACAAATTGAGAAAACTTGGCCACGATTACCTCAGCAACGCGTAGTCATGGAAACATGAAATTTCCAGTTTTCAACACTACTAAACAATACCGAGGTCATTTTTTTTGTTTTGACGAATTTCGAAAAATTGACGAAAATCGGGTACAAATTGAGAAAACTTGGCCACGATTACCTCAGCAACGCGTAGTCATGGAAACATGAAATTTCCAGTTTTCAACACTACTAAACAATACCAAGGTCATTTTTTTTGTTTTGACGAATTTCGAAAAATTGACGAAAATCGGGTACAAATTGAGAAAACTTGGCCACGATTACCTCAGCAACGCGTAGTCATGGAAACATGAAATTTCCAGTTTTCAACACTACTAAGCAATACCGAGGTCATTTTTTTTTGTTTTGACGAATTTCGAAAAATTGACGAAAATCGTGTACAAATTGAGAAAACTTGGCCACGATTACCTCAGCAACGCGTAGTCATGGAAACATGAAATTTCCAGTTTTCAACACTACTAAACAATACCAAGGTCATTTTTTTTGTTTTGACGAATTTCGAAAAATTGACGAAAATCGGGTACAAATTGAGAAAACTTGGCCACGATTACCTCAGCAACGCGTAGTCATGGAAACATGAAATTTCCAGTTTTCAACACTACTAAACAATACCAAGGTCATTTTTTTTTGTTTTGACGAATTTCGAAAAATTGACGAAAATCGGGTACAAATTGAGAAAACTTGGCCACGAATACCTCAGCAACGCGTAGTCATGGAAACATGAAATTTTTAGTTTTCAACACTACTAAACAATACCGAGGTCATTTTTTTTGTTTTGACGAATTTCGAAAAATTGACGAAAATCGTGTACAAATTGAGAAAACTTGGCCACGATTACCTCAGCAACGCGTAGTCATGGAAACATGAAATTTCCAGTTTTCAACACTACTAAACAATACCAAGGTCATTTTTTTTTGTTTTGACGAATTTCGAAAAATTGACGAAAATCGGGTACAAATTGAGAAAACTTGGCCACGATTACCTCAGCAACGCGTAGTCATGGAAACATGAAATTTCCAGTTTTCAACACTACTAAACAATACCAAGGTCATTTTTTTTGTTTTGACGAATTTCGAAAAATTGACGAAAATCGGGTACAAATTGAGAAAACTTGGCCACGATTACCTCAGCAACGCGTAGTCATGGAAACATGAAATTTCCAGTTTTCAACACTACTAAACAATACCAAGGTCATTTTTTTTGTTTTGACGAATTTCGAAAAATTGACGAAAATCGGGTACAAATTGAGAAAACTTGGCCACGATTACCTCAGCAACGCGTAGTCATGGAAACATGAAATTTCCAGTTTTCAACACTACTAAACAATACCGAGGTCATTTTTTTTTGTTTTGACGAATTTCGAAAAATTGGCAAAAGTTGGGTACAAATAATGAAAAACCTGGCAATTTTTAGGCAATATGAACAATATTTAGACGTTTTACTTTGCTTGTGGGAAATTCAAAACTTTTCCAAGTTTTCATACATAAGAAAACCAAGGAAGGATATATCAACAACCTGTAGTCATTAAAACATAAATTGTATGGTTTCTCTCTATTGGCAATGAGAACTATTATGTGGCCTGATCCCTGGACACATTCTCTATAGAAGGTTGTTCACCTCTTACAACAGAACAGATGGTTTCCTCTAGCTCTTACTAATAACTGGGCTGGTGTTTTTTGTTTCGCCAAAATTAGAAAATTTGCTTATGTTTGGCTCCAATTTCTTAACGTTAAAATCTTTGTGATTTTAACAGTAAAAATTAACAACTTTTATGCACACATAATGTAACATTTCATATCTGTAATCTCTAATGACTTGACTAACTTCTGAAATACAAAAGGTTAAATAAATCTTCTGCACAGTAGCTAGAAACAGAAAAAGTGGCCAAATCTGCTGATGTTGCCTTTTTGGGTATTTTCTTACTTTTTCTGTTGCTAGCCACTATACTAATCGGAGTTTTTTGAGATTAGTGCGGAGATTGTACAATGGGGATTTAGTAGCGCATTGCAGCAAGTGCTGAAATTTTAATTAACCCCCCTCAATTTTGATGCCGTTTCCCTTAGAAACTATTACGAAGACCCTACACTCTTATTTCAATGAAATTCGAGTGTTATGCCTACACTAAGGTATAAGCATTTTCAAAGTGTAAAATATTCTAAATATATACCGTTCTGTATTTAAATCTCTGAATAAAATCACATATATTACAATAATTTTGCCCATTACGCTTCAAAGTCTTAAGGTTTGTTTACTTACATAACACAAAATACTTTTTCTTTTTGCATAGAAAATAATTCGTAGTTACATAACTTCTGAAGAATGGTCATGCTTTATTCTTGGATTAAACTTTTCGTCATAGTGTGCTGCATTCAATGAAAATATAGAGCAACGAAATGCATTTTTACACATAGTATTAGTAATAGAAAGGACGATCATTGTCTGCGAAAACCGGAAGAGAGCTGTGAACTATTGTCAGTTTTAAAGTGAGAAGGGCTTCCTGGACTTAAAAGTTTAGAATATTTAAATGAAGTTTTTTCATATTATTCAGTACCTTGCACAAGGGGTATCTTAAAATGTGGCTGAATAAATGAATTATGTGAAAGCAAAAAGTTGACATGAGCGAAACGGCGCTAGGCACACATAAGCATGTAGGCGTTCTATTCAATTGTGTAACAAGGTGTGTGAGAACTGGCGGAGAAGAAGATAAAAAGAATAGAGCAGAGTTTTGGGAGAAAAGAATTGAAATAAAGTTGGTTTTACTAAAGAGTATGCTTGTCCTGTGTAGAGTAGAGCTGAGAGAACTGAATTATATCGATACATATTGCATGAAAGAAGTTAAAAAGGAGCATTGGGAGTACATACCTTCAATAAATTGCACACTTAAGCCAAACGTAGTAGGATTCAAAGATAGTTGACTAAAAAGAAGACAAGACAAGAGAAGGGAAGCCAACTGAACTATGAATTTTAAGAAGTTAGATCAGAATGCAGATCCCTTTAACTCAACTTTAATGTAATTGACGACAGACGACATTATATGAGTTTAGTGCTTGTGAGGAAAACTCAAGTTCCGTTGTTTCGTTCCACTCGTTTCACTTTGGCCTGCTCAAATAGATATATACTACCACGTAATATGTAATACAGTGTTCACTCATCATCACTACCCTTTGAAATACATTTATTTTCTTGTTATTTTGTCCTTTTCTACCGTAGCACAGCATGTTGCACTTCGCGGTACAGCATCCTTAATATTATTGTTACATCAGCTCAGGGTATTCATTAACAAAGAATAAAGCATTTTCCATGTATTTTTACTCACTTGAGATTTTGTAAGATATGGAAAATCCTGAATGGCATAAACAGCTACAGCAGCGTAATTTAATTTAGTTTTCAGGAATGGCAGATGATTGACAATTTCTACCGCTATTTATTGCAAATAAAACTTCATTATTCATTACTTAAATTTTATTACAACGACTAATGGTATCCCAATTGTGGTGCTGATGTGATATAAGTGATATTTGATATAACGGGATTTAATTACGTAGTGAACTCTTTCACACAATATTATATTGCCCTAAGTGCTTCATTGTAAATCTCATATAGACAAGCAAGTTTTACTTTCCAAGTTTGAAGTACCAATTACAATACCTAATGTAGCATAGCACAGTGTTTGTCGAATGATATACCATTGCCAGTAAAATGAATTACATTTAGATAGAGAGCGAAGTATAACTACTCTATTCGATTCTGAGCTTCATTTGAATTTTTTTAAATTGCTTAAAGAGCAATAAGTTAAGTCGCATCGAAACACTTACACCCGTAACTCAGAAATAGACATTACGCAGTGTAGTAAATGCTTTAGTAAACATTATTTTGCGGGATAAATTGCGGGTTATATGGATTATAATAGCATTAATAGCGTATGACATCTGTAGAAAGTATAAAGGTAAAGCCCTCTCAGTTTGCACTTTACCTAAGTACTATACATGAATAATATGTACACATGAATGGTAAAGGCATCATAGACGTATAAAGAAAATGGCATTTTCTTAATTACGGGGTTTATAACTATATCAGTTTATATTCAGAAGATACAGATTACAGAGTGGACAAGTTATCATCACCTAACTAAAATGCACTCCGAAGGTCAATGCAAGATCAAGATGTGCATTAAACGAAAATCTTTTACTCAGTTTTAGCATTTTTTATTTCTGAATAGTCTTAATTGTCAGTTAAATGAAAACAGTAATTCTCCCATTGAATTTTAATTTTTGACTACTGAAATAGTTAAGGAAAGATGTTCTTCATGGTCATCTACGAATTTCCAGCGTGCTATAAAAACAAACATATTATGTATTAGTATTACGATTACTGCGTAGGTATTTATACAGCGGTATAAATAACCAGGACCTTCTTCTATTTTAATTTAGTTCTAGGAAACAAGAGATGTTAATATGACAGCACGTAATTCCTGAGAATGAAAATGTTTAGATTAGTTAGTTAACTCCTTTTCACTTTCGGAAACTTTACCGTGAGAAAAGTTTATATTAAAAGAAAACATCTGAACGATAATCCAACTTGCGAGTGAGGAGCATTCAACAGTCTGGGTAGTTTCTGCACCAAGCTAAAACGTATTTTTAGTGTTTATAACCAGTCAGACGTATTACGTATTCAAAATGTCACATGAAAACGAAACTTTCGGAAAAATTAAACCCCGAAGCACACAAACTTGGAACGTAATGGAATATCTAACAATAAATGCATTTAGGAAATGAATAAGATTAACAAAACACGACACTAGTGCTGGGGCTCAATGTATCCATTTATGTAATATTATATAGGTACGTACAGGGTACATAACATACAATGCCTGTATAAGCAGATACAAGATGAAGACGACTGTAAATACACTTCTTGAACGTAGTAATGACGTTTTGAATAAATGTTAGTTCCAAGGAGTTGTGGTATACTGAAAAAATCACCAGTTCTATTTTCCATTTACTTTTCAAAACAGCTACATTATTTCTATAATTTGCACTAGAAATAATAAAATTAGGATTATATGCTGCGTATACATTAATTCTTAGAAGTACAGTAAAGTAAGAATATACTGAGATATTTTCTGTATTGTCAAAATGACGACATTATTTTACTGTTACCGTTAACTTACAAGAATGTGTAGATATACACATGTAACTGGTATAGCTAGTATATCTGCCGAGAAATATTTACAGAAATTGCCTTCATTACAGATATAGCAGAATGCTGTGGAGTTCCGATTGTATGAAACTGGAAAGGAGAACTGTATATCATAGGATTTTGGCTAAACAGATTACCTGTTTCTACGTTTTCCGTGCTTGCATTAATAATGTATGTACCTGTGCATAGCTAGGTAATGTTTATGGGGTATTTTTGTGTACCTGTACTAACAAAGAATATTGGTTAACGCCATAAACATACGTACATTGTATAACGAAGGCTAACACTTAAGTTACGTTAGTTGATTTTCGTCAGTCAGATCGTTTATTTACATAGACTCTGATTAGAACAGAGCGAGCGTTTGTACAGCAAAATTAACTTTCAACCGCGTTGATCCGCCCAGATGTCGAATGTGACTGATTGACTGAGATCAAAGACTATACGACTATTTACACTCCAATGATTTAAACAAACGTAAATATCTCGTAACAACTTGCCTCAGATTAGAAATTGCTTATTGCAGTTATTATGTCTGAAGTTGTGTTTTTGCCTGCTTGTTTACCCTAAAATAAAAGTATCTACGTCTGCCTCACGTCATTATTTTAAGTATAAAACAAAATCAAACAAAATTGCAGCCTTACGTAAGGAAAATTTGATCTTCTCTTCCATTGCTTTGTAAGCAATCAATCGAACAAATAATCAAGAATCATGTTTGTACTTAAATGCACTAATTTTAAGATATTTCTCCTCTGTGTAACTGGAAACACTACCGTTGCTATTATTAAATTACAGTACATACATGATTGATAGTGAAAATGTTACAAAGACTAAAAAGATCTGTTATCATTTGAAACCCTTACACACCCTGGAGACACACTTAAGAGCTACGTAGGCGTGTCAGATTAAAGTGTTTGGTTATGCAGATGCTTAAATGTCTTTTCGGATTATTAAATTTATGTAATACATAAACTAATTATTAGACGTGGGTTGGCAGCACGCTCGTTGAGATGAACAACATTGATAAAGAGGCCCTTATGCGAAAATTGACGCTAATCTAAGTGTAAAAGAATATTTCGTTTTTCCTGACAAATTCAGCCTTTCATTCAATGAGTTTAAATTTCATTTCATGTGCATTGCAGGCTTGAGACATTGAAATCAGAGCTCTTTTACCATTTCAGATTAAGTGAGATCCTGACGAATTGTGTTTTCCTATTAATGCAAGCAATCTAAGAATATATTTGGAGGCCATATAAAATCATGGGGTTTGGATGTTTGTGCTACTAATTCCATCCACTCGAGAATGCTAATCCTTTGCGAATGGAACTTTACACTTAGAAATGGATGACTTGCATTATTACACCAAAGGATTGTGGAACCTTTGCGTTTCTAATTAATCTAAAAATTATACATTTCCAGTTTAAAATACAACCTCATTATTTCTGTCATTGCAATACGTACCATTTAGAATCATCATCACTAATTATCCATCGTCTATGTCTGCATCTGTTACAGTTAAAAAGATAGATACGAAATAAAGAATTGACAAATAAAACATTTCATCGTGCGCATCACCAGATTACTAATTTGAACTGGATTAAGTTAAAGAAATTGCTTTTAGCGACATTTACTTTAGTGCTAGTGGCGATGATTTGGGCAATTAGTGGTAGCAATCCATAAAACAACGAATGTTCAATAGCAAATTCTACCGCCCCCAAAATTCATGCTATTCGTAGGGTAAATCTGCGACATAATCTACTTATCTTCTCCATCTCAAATGTCTCACAAAATCAATCTGTAGCTACATTCGTTAGAAACACCTTCCCACCGAACCGACATCCAGATATTCTAATTCCACTGGCAAATCATAAAATACGAAATTAAATAATTAAAATATGTACTTAGAAACAATTTTCTTCGGGAATTAAAAACAAATCCGAATTCGTAATTGTTGGTTTTATTGAAACGTTTACCTTTTCGTAATTATATTCCAAAATTGTAAAAAAAGTTTGTCTATACATCTTGGAGTTATTTACTTAGAAGCCCTAAAAGTACTTTCGAAGTTTTTGCTATTTAGTAGTATGCCATCAAATGTTTCGTGCAATACGAATAATTTAATTCATTAAATCTTTGTTACTATTGATGAAATGTAAATGGAAATTAAAGGGACGTTGTTATATCCGTATTGCTTCGTATTTCCAATGTTCTCCGTTCAATATTTATGTCGAATGACTGAAAGAAAACCGCACAGGAACAGCCTGCGTCAAGACGCAATGTGTACTTAGCAATAAATCCAACTATGTAGATAAGGTACACATTGGTATAGATAAGGCAGAACAATATTATGTATTAATCAGAGAAGGACAATGAAGGCACATGCAGCAGGTACTATTATATGAAATGAAGTGGGATGCAAATAAAGAAAATGCACGCCTACGGACATTGCTCTTATTATATTAACATTTGGGCATTATATTTACAAACTGCATGCACAAAACCCGTAGACTACATACCACACGAGCTTACCTAATAAAAGAAATGTCTCGATCTTCCCATCTCTAAATACATAGAAACGGGATTCACCATGCTATGTTACTCTATTAATTTAGACTAACTTACGTAGACAACTTGAGCAAACTTTTGCATTTTTCCTTTCTGTTTTATTTAACTTGACTATTCATCATTTAATGCAGCTGTGCTGTATCCATTCAGCATACAAGGAATTGGGGGTTATCTCTCAATGTTCATACTATACAGTTTATACTCCTTAGCATAATCTAAGCAATTTTGTTGTACAGCAAAAGTAACTATTAATGCACGTTGTACAGGAGTTTCGGCTTCACTGCTCTTGGATTCCATCTCTCATGTAATATTTGCATTTAATTTCTGGTCTGTTAACCACATAGTGTCTCTTGTAATAAGTAATTGACATTTTACCCCAAAGTCAAGCCATATAAAAAGTTGTATCTATGTTGTTAGCAAAGAGCAGAAATACAAGACGACTCGGATTTAAGTCGCATGCACATGCAGTTGCAAGCTCTAGTTACATATGCTTCATTTCCTTAGACATTGATAATTGAGTTGTGTGATGGCATTTGCTCCTCATCTATTATGTAGAGAACTTTGCCTTTGTAGAGGCCTTTGTGTATTTACTGCTACTGATGAAGGGAACGTGTATTTTACCTTAATAACAAAGTTTACCAATTATCTTACAGTTACTTGTAACTTCACTTTCATCTTTCACTTTCTGTAACGTCTTATGGAATCAAAACCCAAAATATATTAAGATTAGGTAATACACATCTCTATAAGATCAGATTTCAATTAGAAAAGATTTAATGGATTTTTAAAAATTGCGTATTAAAAATAAGCAAGACCACGAAACCGAAGGTATAGATCATTACAATAACCAACGTATTACATACATGAATACTAACTTGGTATGTACTTTAGAATTATTTTAATCTGTTCACGCAGAGTTAGGAGTTCAAAGGTCAATTCACTGGTTAGTATAAGCTATATGGATATTTTAGAGCATAATGCCACTGAAATCACAAAATATAGGATATTTGACACTATTCCTGAAGTTCATTGGCTTAATTAATTCGTGGGTATTTTCAGGACAGGTCCAGAAATTTCTGCAATTTTCACCCATATCCGAAAGTATAAACCTAATAGCATCCAGTATTGTTTTTGTCAAAGATAAATCAGTTCTCAGTCCTAACGTAAGTTTTGTCCAGGGTGATAATGAATGATATATTTATAATTCCCCTTTGATACCTCAAAAATGGTATTATGTATTGAAACAGCATTAATGGAATTGCAAAGGGCACATCATTTTACATTGTAGGCCAATCCAAAGTTTCCATTAATGAAATTAATTGCCTGCTCTTTGCATTCAGAATCCTTTTGCCGTTGTGAGCGAAATAGTGTAGCCGGGGGAGGATTGGTTGAGTGTGCGCCGTGAGTGAACCGGTGAAGACGAAGCCAACGAACTTTGGGAAGACAAGCCAACGGCCAACCAAGACTGCGAGTGCTACGCGTTTCTGTGTGATACTTAAATGGTGTGTTCTGCCATTTTCATTTATTCTCGTGGACGGCATGTTACCGAGCAGACCAGATCTTTTCTTTCCTCTCGTATTTTATATTTTGTGAAGTAATTTGTCATCTTATTGTACGATTTAATGATCTCGTAACTGTTCCTGTCGGAGATTCCATCATTTTGGTATTGTATCGTAAGGTTTATTGTATTGTATTATGTTATTCCTTATTTGATATTATTTGATTATTATTATTATGTTTAATGATTATTGGGCTATTAATTAATTGTATGATGACGATTATTGAATTGAATATGTGTTAATTGTATATAAAGTTTTGCTGTTCATATTCTTAATCACAAAACTGCCTTTATTTAGCACCCTAATCTGATTTGGAGATACGCAGACAGGTAGCTAATCATCTTTCCATCACCGGGCAGTAGGATTACATAAGAGGACGTAATCATCCGATTTATCCATCTTATAAAAGATGCTTGGGTATTTTCTTCACCTCTATTTCGACTGGCCCAGGAACAGCAACCGGAGAAGGTAAGGAGAAATTTCTATCATTTTCGGTGTAATAAGGGGGTCAGGCGTAATAGATTTTGAACCTTTCTGTTGCCTTGCAGTTCTTTACCCTAAAAGCGCGTATTACATTTCCCATAAATTTTGATATTCAATTTTAATAATCATTTGTCATTTTGAGTTGGAATTCAATGTACGGGTTAATAGTTTGTGATGTACAATTTACGTGATCATTTTCGTACTAGGAAAATTATACGTAGTAGGTAGTACATTTGTCTGTTTTAGAATATGTGTACTATTTATTCGAGGAAATACGAGAGCATTTCTAATTAATATTTCTTAATGTGTAGGTCTGCAGTGGTAGGTACGAGATCATTTTCGAATTACTGAATCTAGTAGCTTGGCGTGCGAGAACATTTTTCTTTTTTGGATTTATAATTAGTCAGTAATTTAGTTATTAGTTTTGAAGGTTAATTTTCTGGGGGTATGAGTATTAAAGGGAATATTATTTATAAGGTTTGAGTTCCGAAAAGAAAAGATAGTGACATACGTTTGATTAGTTTTATTTTGTGTAACAGTAACAATTGTGGTATTTCAATTGAGCCTATTGTGGTATTCAGAGTAAAAATAAGGTGAACGATTTATTGTGCGAAATACTTGCTTTGGTTGTGTACTGCAACAACTTAGTAAAAGGCCAAGTCATTTACGACTTCATAATTTTCGTTTCTGTTCCAAGCACCACACTTAATATTTCTGCGGGTAACTTATTTATTTGAGTGGCATATACGTAACGTACTGCTAATTGCCGTCGAATCATAAGTCGCCTTTGCCTCTTCGTTATTCGGCACCAACTTTACTGCGTAACGTATTTGAAAGCCTCCTGAAATATGGAGGACTTGCAAAATCAAATCACGCAGTTAACTGCGGAAGTCAATGCGTTACGTGGCGCAGATAATAATACTCGTCGTGTCGTTCACAACGAAGCAATAGCACAGTTACGCCACTACGACGGAACGTCTAGTGTCCAAGAATTTTTGGCTAGACATGAAGCAGATTTGCTTTTCTTAAATCTGGATAAAAAGTGGTTGCTCACGAACTTGGACAGAGTATTGGATGATGATGCGAAAGCTTATTTCTCATCGATATGGCCTAAAGTACATAATTCAATGCAAGCAGAGGATGCTAACTTCGATAATATTTGGCGTGATACGCGAGCATCTTTCGTACAATTCTTCGATCATACGAATCAAAAGGCTAATTACAGAGCACAGAATAAGGCATTGAAATACCGAATTGGCGATGATGCACAGAAGTATGTCACTAATAAAATGAAAATTTTGGTTCTCATAGATAACAACATGAGTGAGGAACAGAAGGTTAGGCAGTTATTACAGGGTTTACCGGAGCAATTGCAGATTTCATTAGCTCCACAAACGATTAATACGTGCATGGAATTTTTGTCTATTTTACGTAAGATTTCGGAAGCGGTAGTAGCACAAAAGGGTATCAAAAAGCAAAGCATTCAGAGTAGTGCTAGTAATTTTAATTCTCAGGAAACGTACCCAGCTACACCGATGATGATGGGGGCAGCTCCTAATAATTATATTAAACCGGGACCTTCGGGTAATAATGCAAGAAATAAGGGAGCGGGTAAAAACTTTGGCGCAAACCCAGGGGGCAATGCACCCAACAGAAAGGCGGATGGGCGTCCTATTTGTTTTTATTGTAATAAGCCTGGACATATAAAGGTCAACTGTTTTTCGAGATTACAAGGCCGTCCTCCGTATATTCCCAACGCTAAGCCTGATGTTCTAAACTCACAGAACCAAAAAAACGAGTAGGGACTCTGACGAAACATAGAAATTTTTCTGTGTCAAATAATATTTGTAGGTTAATAAACTTTGGTAGTTATAAGTTTTTCGTACCATTTAAGGTTAATAGGTACGGGAGCATTTTCGTTCTTAATAGTAGTAGATATGGTAATTCGGGATTAATTAGTAAAGAAGGCGTCCTGCAACAGCAAAGTAGTAAAAAAGTAGATACTTGTATATTTAAATTAGAAGCGAGTAATGAACTCGCGAGTTTAGAGGTCCTTCCTTTACCTGTGGAAAGTAATTCAATAATCACAGAGGTAAAGGAGGACAAAGAAACTCAAGTGGTTGAACTTGTCGATTTGCCTGCAAAGACAAATGACTTTGTTCATAATGATAACGTAAAGATTAAAGATGTGACGGTTCAAGCATGTAAAGTAGAGAAGTCACACACGGAAAATAGAACGGTACGTACGAATACTAAGCTTGGTTTATTTCCTGCTAGATATAGGAGCATCTTAAAAGTAAAAACTCCGATAATGTGTACAGTTTGTTTAGGTGAACGAACTTTGTCTGCATTAGCAGATACTGGCGCAACAATGACAGCTATTAACGAACAGTTGTTCGAGAGCATAAAGCGCGATAAAAGACTTTCGATTTATATTCATAGAATAACTCAGATAAAACCTTTCACTATCAGGTTGTCAGTAGCTAATGAAGATACTAACGTAGTCAAAGCGAAGGTCGAAATGATTGTAGCAGTAGATAATAATATGCCTGTATTGTATGAATTTTATGTCGTAGCTGCACTTTCAAATGACTTTATTTTGGGCTTAGACTTTTTAAGTATTTACGACGTACACATTGAATGCTCGACCAAGAAATTGGTATACGGTGTTAATATCAATAACGATGCACCCGCTTCCTATATAGATAATGAGAACGCACTCCTACGCGAACTCAAAGAAATTAACTACGCAGATACTACGGTATCTGAATATGGTTCTACAAGTAACCCAACTGTTTATGCAGAACTAGATTTCACTTCGAATAATAGTAGTCCTGCTACTAGTAACATAATGTATACGACAGATTCACATAATACGAATGTACCTAGTGGCAATGTCATACGTTTAGCCAAGACAGTTTGTATTAAGCCTGGTTATGCATTACAGGTACCGATTAGTACTAATAGTTCTTTAGATGGGGACATTATTGTCAAACCCAGAACTCAACTTGAACATTCTAAAAAGATAGGAATAGGAAACGTAGTGCTATCAGTAAGGAAGGGACAAGGCTATACATATGTACTTAACTTAGGCAACAAGCCAGTACGAATGTACATGAACACAGTATTAGGTACATACGATATTTTTACAAATGAGCAGATTATGTGCAATTTAGATGAAGTCGACAAGGAATTGAGTAGTAGCAAGTCTTCTTATGAGCCCGTTCAATCACTATTGGACGATGTTGAATTCATGAATTCATTAACACCTGAAATGAATGAATACATATCTAAGATCACAATTGGGAAAAACCTAGGAGTAGAACAGAAGGAAAAAGTAGTTAATTTACTTAAGCAGTATTCTTCACTATTCGGTGGGGATGGAAGAGACATAGGGAGATGTGATTTTGTTGAGCATATTATTGAGACAGGAGATGCAGCTCCAATCAAGCATAAACCATATCGGGTTTCATATGCTGAGAAGTGTGAAATCAATAGGCAGACAGAAGATATGCTTAGGAAAGGTGTGATCAGTCACTCAGATTCGCCGTGGTCCTCTCCAGTTGTATTAACTAAGAAATCTGACGGTAAATGGAGATTTTGTGTAGATTATCGTTCCTTGAACAAAGTTACTAGGAAGGATAATTATCCTTTGCCAAGGATGGATGACGCGTTAGATAGATTCGCTGGTTGTAAGTATTTTTCGTCTTTCGATTGCGAAAATGCTTATCATCAGGTTCCGATGCGGGAGGAGGACAAGGAAAAGACAGCGTTCGTGACGTCAGATGGTTTGTTTCACTTTAATTACATGAGCTTTGGCTTATGCAATGCTGCACAGACATTCCAAAGGTTGATAGACGCTGTGTTAGGGGGATTAAAGTGGACAGTGGCATTAGCATACCTAGACGATATAATAGTTCATAGTAAGGACTTTGATTCGCATTTACAGCATGTGGAGTCAGTATTCAAGGCACTGCAATTAGCTGGTTTACGATTGAAACCGAGTAAATGTACAGTAGCTGAAGAAAGTTTGACGTATTTGGGACATGTAATTTCTTCAGAGGGTATTGCACCCAATCCAAATACTGTCAACTGTGTAAAAGATTATAAAGCTCCAACGACAGTAAGACAGATAAGACAATTTGTTTACTTAGCAGGATATTACAGGAGGTTCATACGTAATTTTACACACATAGCGCGACCATTAACGAAACTAACAGCGAAGAACATGAAATTTTGTTGGGGAGAAGAGCAACAAGCTGCATTTGATCAGCTAAAACAGGCATTAACTTCGGCACCAGTCATGGCATTTCCTCGTGACAATGCCGAGACTCGCATTTACACAGATGCAAGCAACGTTGGCTTAGGCTGTACGTTGGAACAAAAGGTCGAAGATTCTGCATGTTTGTCATTAGATGCTGATCCGAAAAGTAGAGATAAATGGAAGGTCGTTGCATATGCTTCCAGAGCATTACTCCCTTATGAAAGGAATTATAGTGCAACAGAACTTGAGTGTTTAGGAATTCTGTATGCAGTAGAAACGTTTAGGCCCTATGTGCATGGTAAAAAGTTTACTATAGTTACTGATCATTGTTCGTTATGTCAGCTCTTGGAGATGAAAAATCCCCAAGGAAAGTTAGCTAGATGGGCAATGCGATTGTCACCTTTTACATTTGACATAATATACAAATCAGGTGTAAAACATAGTAATGTAGATGCATTATCAAGAAATCCTGTTAATCCAGCTCCTAGTGACGGTGAACATTTAGCATTCGAGGAGAGATTATTTTCTTTGGAAAGAGACAGAGAGTTTGGAGTACTTCAGCGCAATGACCCCAAGCTTGAACATATTATTTTAGCATTAGAAGCATTTGAGGCGGATCCAAGCCAACACTTGGAAGGGAAATATTGTTCTTATCGTTTAGAGGATGGTATATTATATAAAGCTGGTTTCGACGAAAATTCGAGGTTATGGCTAACAGTTGTACCTAGAGGGATGAGGAAGGAAATTTTAGACTTAGTACATATAACATCTGCAGGTCATTTGGGTTTACATAAGGTTTGGGAATTAGTTAAACAACGATATTTCTGGCGGAGCATGTATAGACATACGAGACGGTATATTTTAGGTTGTCAAGTATGTCAGGTACATAATAGGAGGACAACGGCCAGCCCAGGACCTTTGCAACCAATTCCTCCACCTTTACAACCATGGGAAAGAGTAGGTATCGATTTTATCGGTCCATTTAAGACTAGCCATCCTTTTCGAAACAAGTATATTTTAGTTATCATTGACCATCTTACGAGATTTGTCATTATACGTCCAGTAAAGAACAATACTACTGAATGTGCAGTTAAGGCGATAGAAAGCAGTTTAATTTACGGTTTTGCATGTCCTAGGGAAATTCTAGTTGACCAAGGTACTCATTTTACATCTAAAGAGTTTTCTGAGTTTTGTAGTAGATATCACATAAAGTTAAGACATACGACGCCTTATAATCCTACTACAAATGCCGTATGCGAACGTGTCAATGGCACCATAAAAAGTCTGATAAAAAAGAAGGTAAACGCCAATCATAACGATTGGGACAAAGAACTTTTCAAAGTTCAGTGGGCCATTAACATCACAGTACACTCAGAAACTAGTTTTAGTCCTTATTATTTAATTTATGGGAGAGAACCTGCATTGCCTTGCGATGTAAAACACCCATTGTTGAATAATGCATTGAAAGATGAGGATTCGATAGAGGTAATTGAGGATAAATTACAGAAAGCTAGAATTCAGGCTAGAAATAATACAATACAACGTCAGCAGCTCCGTAAAATAAAATGGGACGCCAAACATCCGGTAAGAAATTATGCGCCTGGGGATAAGGTACTTCTTGCTAATTTTGCTAGAGTGGTGGGGAAAACGACTAAGTGGCTTGTACATTGGAAGGGTCCATTTAAAGTAATTAAAAAGATTGGTCCAATTAACTATGTAATTGAGGATTTAAGGAAAGGTAGATTGGGATTCCGGAGAAACGAAAATGTAAGGCACTTGGAACCTTACTACGACGAATATAACTCGGACTTTGATGCCGACGAAGAAATGGAGTATGACGAAAGCGAACTTCCTGAGGACATCGGTTATCACGGTAATAATGTCCGCGTAAGTTCGGATATGGGTTCTTGTGATACAGTAATGACCGACATACAACACCCTGGGGACGAGGAAATTCTCCATACCGGTATTTCGGATTTGACTACCATTTTTTCTGATTCTATTGATCAAAATGAAAATTTATCATCAGACTCGGAAGGGTCTGAGTACCATTTTGCAAGTAATAACCATAGTTTACAGGAACCAATATCTCCCGAGCGTTCGGAAGACGCTGGACGACATTCAACAGAACCAACAGCTCCGAGAAGACGAGAATCCTCATCTCAAAATATGACGGGTATACCATTGTCACTCCCAGAAGAGGAGGATGACTCAGACAGAGACGAGACTGAACCCGAGACAGATTTCGGTACATGTCAGGAGGAATTAGAAGAAGAGGAAGAAACTGCCGCAACGGCTCCTCCTGCATCAGTCGTTCGTACGAGACAGAGTAAAAGAGTTACGAAACCACCAGAAAGATACGACCCGTCAGCTGTCATAATTACCGAAAAGGCTGAGTCGAGTCGCCGGACAGGAACGGTAGCTCGTGGTAATTCTTCAAGAGGGTCGGTAAAACGTATCAGTAATAGTAGTGGGAGATCTACTATAAAATCTTCACGGGGAGCGCTTAAAGAGTTCTCACCCGACTTATCACATAAGGAGAAAATGGCGATGGCTCTCCTTGATTCTTATAATGTATTATTGAGCTCAATATTGAAAGATAATTAATTAATTTTTGTTTGAAGGAAAACAGTTTTTTTTGGTTAACCGGAGTTAGAAAGTTTGTGGAAAAAGTAATTTTTGTTTATAGTTAAACTATAAAAAAGCCATCAAGGAAAAATTTAGACGCGCACCCCATAATAATAGTATAATGGTTAGTTATACATTATTTGGGACATATTACTAATTTTGTTGTTCAATTTTGTTTGTTGCAGGGAGGCGAAATTTGTGTTGTAAATAAGACTAAGAGGAGTTCAGAGATTATTGATGCAATGGCTAAATTGGTTGGAGGAATGCAGAGAACAGTTAACGTATGAGGAACAACATCATCTCGTAAAATCAACGAAGGAGGAAAATTCGATGAGACGAGACCATTCATTCCGTGAACACCCAAAAGGAACAACCTCAGGAGGAAATTCGAGACCATTCTTCACACTTCGTGATGCCTTCATTGGAAGCTACCTTGTGAGTCGTCACGAGGACGTGACGAGTGACCATGGGGGTTGTGAGCGAAATAGTGTAGCCGGGGGAGGATTGGTTGAGTGTGCGCCGTGAGTGAACCGGTGAAGACGAAGCCAACGAACTTTGGGAAGACAAGCCAACGGCCAACCAAGACTGCGAGTGCTACGCGTTTCTGTGTGATACTTAAATGGTGTGTTCTGCCATTTTCATTTATTCTCGTGGACGGCATGTTACCGAGCAGACCAGATCTTTTCTTTCCTCTCGTATTTTATATTTTGTGAAGTAATTTGTCATCTTATTGTACGATTTAATGATCTCGTAACTGTTCCTGTCGGAGATTCCATCATTTTGGTATTGTATCGTAAGGTTTATTGTATTGTATTATGTTATTCCTTATTTGATATTATTTGATTATTATTATTATGTTTAATGATTATTGGGCTATTAATTAATTGTATGATGACGATTATTGAATTGAATATGTGTTAATTGTATATAAAGTTTTGCTGTTCATATTCTTAATCACAAAACTGCCTTTATTTAGCACCCTAATCTGATTTGGAGATACGCAGACAGGTAGCTAATCATCTTTCCATCACCGGGCAGTAGGATTACATAAGAGGACGTAATCATCCGATTTATCCATCTTATACCGTCGAAGATGAAAAGTCAATCATTAAGAATAACCAGCAGACCAATAATTGGTTATTGATCGAAGGAACAATTATTGTTCCTTAGATTGCCCCCTCATAGGCTAATTTTTCATCTTCCATGGTATGTATGTATGTATGTTATATGAGGTGTACACACTCTATGAAAGAGAGGTGCATACAGTGCTCAGGCCACTAATCTTCCATGGTACTCAGATTTGGAACACTCATTTTGTGCTCTTTCCAAACGTACTACTCATGTCTCAAAACGAGGTGCAGCTTTTGAGCTATTAAAATTCAAAATGTGTATATATCATTCAGTGTCACCCTGTATAAAGATGAAATGAGTGAACACAGAATCGGGAAAATTAAATATTAAATCTTCTTTGAACTCAGAATTAATTTACTTTCTGTTGCGGTTACATACATACATATTTACACCATTGTTTACTACTGATTTGTCCTATTGTATTCAGTCTCATGCAACGTAAGCACACGCCTCTATGCGATGAATGGGTTTTGAATAGTATTTCAATTATGTATGTGCCCAATTATGACATGCTAATAAATCTATTCCTGTACAATATTCAACCTAGGACAGGCTGGTATTTCTGTAATTAATAGTTCTCTCACCTAAAGTAGGTCCTAGTATTTAGGCTCAACAACCGATTCAATGTCAGTGTAAATACATTCGTATTTATGATGTGAAATCATATACGGTTATTTACGTAATTCTTTGATTGATCAGCATTCTGCATTTACATACACATTGCCGGTGTCTTTGATGAATTCCTACTTGGTGTAAACTAAACCGATCACTAGATTCAACCACTCGAGAAAACAAGAGTTATACATTTTATACGGCACCTTTGTAATATCATAAATGACTTGCATAGTTTGTCCTGTCATATTTATAGCCAGTTGCAGCAGCTAAACGCATGCAAGTGTCAGTGGGTTTTTGGTTCATGGACTTTCTACTGTAATTAAAAATTTGCACCAACACGTGTTTAATTGCCTATGCACATTGCTTAATCATTTCAAGTCAGAATAAATATTGGACAAACTTACGGCAAGTACTTAAGTAGTCTGGAGTGAATAGGAAACTGGGTGTGTACCTAACCTAATTGTTGCATGAATTTTGGAATTTATGTTCCTATTGTTATTTTATAGCATGGCCTAACTACTTGCGTCTTAAACTAGAGTCCAAGTAGACAGTTCAAATGCGGGCTAGGAAAACAACCTGTCGAGAATTTCTGTTTATTTAGGGACGTTTATTTTCCATTTAGCACACTGCAAAATTACAAAATTTACAATGAAATTCATCAAAGAGTTAATTAGTGTAATTAGTGCCAAGAAAAAATTATTCAGAAATACTGAATGCTGACTGATAACCTTTGGTGATAGATAATATTATCCATCATTTTACTAAGCTATTGTATGAATACTATTTTTAACTTTTTCCAGCAATATTTGATCATGACTTATGACTTATGACATGATTGTTAAAAGAGCAATGACATACAATTCTTTTAAAGTTATTCTATTTGAGGGCACATACGTGTCTAATTCGTTGCAGTTGTTCGTAACCCCGTATGACCATTGGTAAGCATCTAGTACTGAAATGGTTTACCATTTCCTACCACGTTTAAATATACACACAGGAAGGTATAGTACAGATGTAAACATGAAAAATGTGATCATGTAAAAATTGTAGAGTTGAATTGGCAATTTATCATTCAGTCAAACCGAAGCAACCACCCCAACAGATTTCCTAGTTTCCTGGTTTTCATTGATATGTCAGTAGGTTGGCATTCACACATAAATTTTCAATTTGAATTTCAAATACCAGACTCCTATAAATAGGTGTTATACAACATGTGGGGAAAATGCATATTACGGAAATACCTATGGCATTATGTACCTGATTACATATAACAATGAGTTCTTGACATATAATGCGGCATAGATCAGGTATGACAATATACTATAGCAAACGGCTTTCTATTCTTTGCTAGAATCCAGATAGTTCAGGCTCAACATTCTGGAGAATGGATGTTTCAAGGAAAATCTTGTATAGAATTATATTTTACACTTGGGCCACCTCTATGTTACAAATAATATCTGAAAAATCTACTATCTACATTGCACTAGCTTGTATTTTGTGCAACACACAAAGCAGGGAGTTTTAGATCCATGTCACGAAACGACAAAGGATTTCTAGAAAGCGTTTTCCACCTCTATGGGTTGAATATAAAAATACAAATACCACATTGTATTCGGTTTCCTCAGCAGTTTTCCCATTTAAACAGTAATTCGAGTGTACTAAGCTAACGTAACCTTTTCTCACGTTTCTTACGTATTTAAATGTATTTACTTACGTTACGTATTTCTTAACTTGATAATTTCGACTTTTAAATATTTGAAAATCGTG
Organism: Yoshiicerus persimilis; assembly: GCA_020352615.2. Taxonomy (NCBI): domain Eukaryota; kingdom Metazoa; phylum Arthropoda; class Collembola; order Entomobryomorpha; family Tomoceridae; genus Yoshiicerus; species Yoshiicerus persimilis. Next base: position 33,344,980 of record CM036940.2, on the reverse strand, counting down.
GGAGGGTTTTCGATGACAAAGGCAAACATACAGTCCCCGAATGCGTCGATAGAAACTACTCCGAACCGTGTGGTGATGTCAAAAGAGGTTTAACAGAGAGTCAGACACTATTTCTACTCAGATAGAAATACATTCGATGACATATGGATCACTTTATTTTGGTTTCACGTCCTATTTGACTTCATTGTCGGATAAGCCAAGAGGAGAGACCCCAAGTTGAGTTTGCTATAATGTCATCAAGACATGATCTTTGACAACGAAACGACGCATTTTTTCTAGAATTTGCATGACTCTCGTCGTCTCAACATTAATGCTCGCTAGTTTTACATGCGGGGGAATTATTTTATATTCTATTTCATTCCACCTGCGCATCTGTCGGTCGCTCTGTTCCGTGTCGACGGAAACCATACAGTGTGTACGTACTCCAAGCATTTCGTGGCTAAACCCAACCATAACAGTCTACATACGTAAAAGCAAACACCCGAGCTAACCCTTCTTTACGTTTCCATTAGGAAAGGTAACACAGTGGTCTGGTCTTGTTTAGCTAATACCCGGGTATAAATGCCTACAGGTTCTGAGTCTCTCGTACTTCCCTTCCAAGTCACAATCTGTGGACAAGAAGATCTTCGTGTACCGACCTGATCAAACCTGACTGATCTCTCCAGTCTGACCAGTCACCAACTGCTGCAGTCTGCAACCAAGTCCACCTCGTACTCAAGACATAAAAACGGCGCTGAGACAAGAAATCCAGTGAGATTACTTCCAACTGTCCCACTATTTTGTTAGGACTGAGACACTCGTCTTCCTTTGCAGCAAACAAAGGAAGTTCCAAGCATACAAACTCCTAGTCCTACGATAATTCATTTGAAATTTCAACTTTTCCTTTTATTTTACATATATTGTCGCATCTGAATTGGAAACAGTAATTTTCAATCTGAATACAATCAGGCAATCAGATTTTTTTGGTTCACATCATCATCGGGTTCTCTCTGGTGTTCATTAAGGTTAGTTTCGTATTTTCTGATTTACATGTGCTCTGTCTTCTGAACTGCTTCTATGCTAAATATCATTCCTGTTATACATTTATTCCACCACTGATTTTCCTTCTAATTTTTAAATTCCCTTAAATTATTGCTAAACTAATACTAGTGAAGAATTTATGTACTTTACTTAATTGTATACTTAATTGCATTGCAAATCATTATCGTCAGCAAAAGGCTTCTATTATTAGAAATAAACGTTATTTATCCCGATTCCCGAGGGTTATTATTTACAATAACCGAAATAATTTTATAATTGCAGGATTAACCAATTTAAATCTACGTACGTAGTAGGACCAGAATTATAGTATAATACATGGCGCATTAAATTAATTACTCAATTTTGTCTTAATTCAAATCAGTAGGCTTTCCCATGAATCAATTAATTCACTCCGCCCACTCCTTCACTGCCTCTTCATTCTCGAGAACTGTAAACTTAATAGAAACTCAAAACACCGAATTCTCCATATCTATGACGAAAATGTGTAAACTTGGTATTCTGCTCTCAGAATTCGGTTCCTAATGATTACAAGCTCAGGTATGCAATGTAACGGTATAGATAAGCACGCAATATTTAACTTTAACTTATCTGGCACAAGTAAACATAAATATTGCTAATGAGACCTAACAAATCTAATAACAAAGCATTTACAAATTATAACAATGGAGAAATGATTAACAATCTTTTAGTTCAACTACATAGAATTGTGTACATTTATATGTAACATTTACTCCGCATACGTAGACTAAAGGCAATGTAGTTCTAATCCGTTTCATGGAACATTACCAACAAGCTCTTCTTAGCTACGACCAGAAAATCACGCAAAAAGACAATAAATCTCAATCAAACTTGGCCTTTAAAAATGTGACTGCCTGAGCCTCACTAACTAGTTTCCCTGGTGGTAATTAAATGTAGCTATTGAGAAAATCTTCATACACAAAATCACACCTCTTTCCTATTGTTAGCATAAAAAGACTTCCTAAAAGCTCAATAATACAGATATTTGTGTTAGGTCAGTTGTCAATAAAATTTTACATATATCATTCATAACTAAGTTTTGAGTATCTAGAATTGATGTATTTCCTCTGAAACTGAAAGTGGTACAGTGAGAATGAGTTTTATCTAGTAATGCACACGTATTATCAAGTTTTCCCAACTGACCTATAATTTTTCCACTCAATTTACCAAACTGCTGATAAAAATTAGTTACTCTAATTCAAATTGTGGATTTTCTTAACCAATATTGACATTTCATTAATCTATTGTAATAAATACTGCAGTTAAACGATTTTAGCAGGTTCACTATTGGACAATAAAGTACACTCTCACAGTTAATATCTCTGGGGGCAGCGTGACACACAACCCACGTTCTACGAAATGTTTCCTTTCCAGGACAGTGATGTAGAAGGATTGACGTAAAGAGTATATCTATGGTGTAACTTTTTTCTTAGCAGAGATAGTTTTAAAAATAAACACTATAAAATATAATGAGCCCATAAACTAAGAGCAGAAAACCTCAGCTTGTCAGGTCAGGTCATGATTTGATTACATCTTGAATACATGCAGACAGAGAAACAGAAATGAATAAGTCAGCAGTCGAATTTTCACAGTAACTTAATTTTGGCAATTGAATTTTTCTACCCAAACATTTCAAGTCCCATAATACAACTTACCTATTTGCAAAGGACAATAATTAGAGGTGTGCAACGTTTCTAAAGTGTAGCTGCGTGTTGTGGTACGTTATCACTCGGTATAAATCTGACAAGATTTATGGAAGTATTAACGAATGTGGGCTTCAGAAGTTGGCTATGCTTATAGTTTCATTAATACGTAAAACCTATGCTTACAAAGTACATGAATTCTATGTTGCAATAGCACAAGAGCATTGTAATACGAAAAGTAGGTACCCCTACTTTAAACAAAGTCAAACCAGAAGGTGGGTCGATTGCATTAAGATTAGCAATAATAAACTATAAACAAATCGATTGTCCTTCCGGTTCCGGTGTTTTAACAGTTCATGAATTATGTACATGCACGAAAACTCTATTCAAACAAATACGTAAGCTCTCTGTAGCGTAATTAAAGGCATACTTAAGAGTTCAGGTCAAAGCATTTATACTCTGTCAATACCACAATTATCGATGTAATTGTTTGTAGAACTCTGAGATTTGTGATTCTAAGTGGAGTTTCGATAAATAAGAGAAGCAGTAACCGTCGCATCGTAGAACATAGAAGAATTATTTTGACAGTGTGCGTATTGAAGTACTGGTTTAACAGAGTGTAGAGAAACGTAGGTAATGGCACGAATTTAGAATTTAAATGAATTACATAATCAATTTTAGTGAATGAAGAAAAGTGCCACCCTAATCGTAGTATGTGTGAGCTTTTAATCTATTTCATTCACTAATGTCTTGCTTACCTCCACTTATCCAAGCAACGACACACTTTTTGTTATCTTTCTTGTACATCAGAGACATTAAACTTTTCTATCTATGAAATCTTTGGTTTTCCATTTCTACGTACAGGCAGCGTAATCATATTGCACACACGCTAAGTAAAGTGCAATCTGTATCTGCAACAGCAGAAGTAATTCGTTGGGAATTAATGGTTTCTTGCTTACTTGGAAAAGTGTAGTGCCAAAGTACATTTAATGGTTTAAAGAGAGCCAATGTTATAAAGCCATGTAAGAATGTACATTTATGTTAGTCATAGTTGCTTTTAGCTTGAAATTAACATTTGCCCTCGTCGATTCCGTGAATTAGTAGTGCTACCATTTGATCAAGTTTGTTACACACTTTTAGACATGTAAGTAATGAAAAATATGTAAGGACTCGTTTTACATGCTACAGATACAAGTTGAATTATTGTTAACTATGATTAGTTACTTAAGTTTAGGACGCTCGCTCGACTCAACTGCCGTGTCTTCGCTTCACTTACGCTTTCTTTTTGTTTCCGGCACAACTTAGCTCTCTCATTCATTATAATATGCTTGGCTAAACCTTGTCTCAAATATTTCTACTTGCTGGGGCAAAATGTGTACTCCCTATGCGTTCTGTTTTGTATTAGATAATGTTATTCTTTGACATACCATTTCGTATGTAACAGCATTAGTGCAAATCTATCCGACTTTTCAATTTACTTGCCCTTTCATTTCATTATAATCAATTATATGCTAAATGCGATCGAACATGGAAAGGAAATTTATTTATCTGTACAAAATATATTCACAAAGGTACTTTATATTTTAATTGAATGAAGATGATATAAGAATCCATAAAAAGTTATGCAATGTGTTAAGTACAATAAGTAAGCAAAAGTACCTATACATAGTAAATGTGCAATTAATTGACTTAGCATTAGTTAGCATTAGTTGGTTGGGTATTTCTTAATGCTTAAATGCGTTGCATAAAAGGTTACAGTAGTTACAGGTACATTAATATTTCACTTTTCCCCACCACAAATAAATATCTCCTGACAAGATTACCAGTTTGCAGTAAAAAAGTTCTCACTCGTTTACACTACATAACATTTCACGCTCAAATGCCTCAAATATTCTTCCTTTTTATGTCTGTATTATACTTATTATAAGACTATTCAGAAAATTGTGGCGATGATGAGATGATTTCTCTTCCAGCATAATACTTAAATGTTGTGTCTACGTAGGTAATGTACCTTATCTCTTTATCTGCACATTGTGGCACACTTGAGAATTTCCTCTTTTTGTCTATTCACGATTTTTCCAACAATGTGTGTAAGTAAACCTTTTTAGCCTTTATCACAATTTCAGATTATTTACGAGTTTAGTTGCACACTTAATATTTACATGGGATACTCTTACATAAAAGAAATATTCACTTTACTCATCTCTTCCTCGTGCTCCCAATGTGCAGATAAACGAATTATTACGTAACAATGAAAAACAGTTAAACTTCCTATCAGAGTCTCGCTGGCCAAGTCAACGTATCTCCTACTCGCTCATGGGGTCAATTAAGAATGACAACAATTCCTTACTTACTTTTTTATTTGCTTTAACTTAGTTCGCCAAGAAATTATGTTAACGCCAAGCAGGATTCAATTAGATAAGATAAGTCCACTCCTCACTCTACTTACTAATTGGAAATTGTGATAACGGCAGAACACATATGTAAACTAAAGCTACGATGACGAAATAATATGATTTTTTGCACGCAAATAGTATTAGTGCAATATTCCTGTTGGACAACCAAAGACAACGTTAATGCATACTATCCTGGCAGGTCATTTGGATGCATTACAAACAAAAATTTATCAATGCTACATAATATTCATATTATTTGCTCTATTTCAGGAAAGTTCGCCTACTTAAGTTTTTAAAAGATGGTTGCCATAAATAGTTTGTTCCCACTGAAAGCATTGCTGGTCACTTTAGTGACATTAACTTTGCTATTGGCAGTACACGGCTACCTTGGACCCAGATATGGAAAACGAGAACCAGGTGAGCAAATGACACATTAATTTCTGTGGCTAATACAATTCATTTTCAACCCCACAATTAACTTCAACTTTCTGCCAAACCACAATTCATTGTTAGGCCAATTTGAAGTAACGTACATCACAGTCGTTAACCAAGACTCTGACGTCTAGCTTTTCGATTTGAATCAACCAATACTGCTCACCGTATTAATACCATGAACAGGTCGAATCACTTGAGCTTAACTGAACGTAAGCTGTAAGTAGAAGATGTGGGCGGTGTATGTTAGTATCCAAGCATCCTATTTGGTTACATAAAAAGCGTTTCTGGGAATGTTCAGTAATGCACATCTTTTTTAATCTGCAGTCTAATTTTATAATTACATTAGAAATCTATTAAGAGCATGTAATGCACTTGGTAGACAAATCTGTCTAATGATGAAAATAGAAAAATGTCAAAGTCAAAGGAACAAGCTTGCCCAAAATCCTTTTCCTATTTAGGTCCTTTCCGATAGCCAGTCAGTGATAAAAACAAAGGAGAAATCCAAAGAAACGAAGCATACGCGGTGGTGGAAGAAGCCCCTTGAATGAAATACTCTTGTAAAATTTCTTTCGACCTGCCCTGGAGCAGCCACCGCTCCTGTAATGAAATCATAATGTTACCCCTTTGATCTTTGTCGTATTTCAACATGACTCACCTAGCGGCTATACTCCACACTGCAAGACTTCTGAAAAACAATTTTCCTGGTTTCTTGCGTTAACCTCCTCTCCAATTTCCTCTTCAATCTTTTCATAAGGGGCAACAAAATATAGAGGACATGTGACACACAATATTATGGTAGCATTGAACCTATAATGATGTAATGGTAGAATGAGCAGAAAGTATTGCAGTTTTCTATGTGGGCACAATCTTACTGATTCCATTCTACAGGGTGGTCCATATCTAAGGTGGGGAGGTGTTCCAGAAGAACCGGAAGTAGTACAGCAAAACTGTTAACACCACTCGAAAGCCAATACAAAGTTACATTGGAATCTTAATTTTCATGGCCATATCCCTGCGCATTCGCTTACGCTGACAATTCTCCCAAAAAAAGTAAAAAACATAAAATAAAGTCGTTTACATGAGGAACTTTTTTTGTTATACCAGCTGGAATAACCTCATCAAAATATTGAAACATTATAAACAAATTATCTTTTCCGATATGTTTGCAATTAGCTAATACTTCGTATGTCCTCCTCTAGCTTCCCTAACAGCTTCAAGTCTACCAGGAAATGAACGAAGAAGAGTTTCGAATAAATTGGTGTCAGTCTTCATTTCTTCAAGAACTGTTGTTAAGCGTTCCAATAGTTCTGCCGTGCCAAAGTTGTTATTTGGAAAGTCCCTTTTGATAATATGCCATGGTTTTATTCCCAATTTATAGATCTCTTTAGTCGTCCAGATACCCAACCTTGGCTTATGAATTTTGCTCCTGCATCGCGATAGCTTCCTTCCAAACGACTCCCTTAATCAAAAAGGCGATCTTCTTCAGTGTCATTAATTAGTGACATTTTTGAAGAAAAACTAATGAAAGTAAGTGACGTAAGCACTGAAAATTGGTAGCACAAGTAAACTTGCGATTTTACTCTCTCGTGAGATTTTTACCATGATTAGCTATTCATCAATTTGAACATTTCATGTTTTTGACTTTTTTGGGGAGAATTGTCAGTGTAAACGAATGCGCAGGGATATGGCCATGAAAATTAAGATTCCAATGTAACTTTGTACTGGCTTTCGAGTGGTGTTAACAGTTTTGCTGTACTACTTCCGGTTCTTCCGGAACAGCTCCCCACCTTAGATGTGGACCACACTGTATAATATATATATTATCTTCTGTACTTATTGTCCATTTTATTTTTTCGCCTTTAGACGGTAGTCTGCGGAACTATGGTGGCAGAGTTAGGGTTGTGGGACGTTCTGGTGGACCCAGGAACATTCAGTCAAGATCTCAAACACGGTTTTATGCTGGATCTCGTTATGGTGGAAAGCGAAGTGATTGGCAAACTCCAGTCTTACCTGGTCAGTTAGTTTATCAATACTGACATTATCTGTAATAAGTATTTATACCTACCTATTTATACCTTCTTTTGTTGGAGAGCACTCTTAAAGATTTACAGAATGCATAATATAATTTTTACTTAGTGCTATTTTAATATCATGGGTTAAGTAACAAAGTAACCATCTTGCTCTAGCGTATTATTCAATGCACTTTGAATAAATATTATTGTGTATTTCTATGCGCACAGATTCTGAAATGCCATCACCTAACGTCCCATACGATTGTGTGTATTTACCTTACATCGGTATTCGTTGTGCAGCAAGGTGAGATTTAAGATGACTCTGTGAAAATAATATCTGCAATATTATTTCAGGATAAATGTTCATTCTATTTTTGCAGATGCATATCATGCATTGTATGCAAATGTGAATGCTTATTTGAGCACAAAATATGATTTGAGTTTTATACAATTCTTACATCTTGAGTTTTAAATGTGAGATAAAGCTTAACATAAACTAGATATGAGTAATACCGATATCAAAAAGTTTTCCATTCAATATTTATTTGAGATTACCTGAAAAAGTATTTGTATGCTTATGTTTAGTGGAGCTGTGTAACTATAACCGAAGTCTATGGAAGTGTTATATTTACATTGCAATCTAAAAGCTAACATAATTTGATTGTGACATAGACCAGAGGAGAGCTTTTGGACAGGCGAGAATGAAGAAGATCCGATGGGATCTCTGGCCAATGGTAACTCGCCTTCTGTATCAGCCGGAGCGGGTTCGGATAAGTAGAACAGTCCAGCGATGGTGGATGAGTAATCACATTTCTGGAGCGAACTCTCATTGATTTCTTTGCCGAGTCAAAGAATTGATAAAAGATTGAATGTGTATCACATTAAATAAACTATTTGCCAATTAAAATACTTGTCAATTATAAAGTCATTACAGAACTCTATTATAAGCCTTTCCTTAACATTGGCTTTGACTAAAAGCTTGTACCAATAATCAAATCACATTAAAATAAAGGTATTTCTAGTATTTCTCCCTGTAGTACGGATACAGAATTTATTCATTGTCAATGTAGTTCTAGGTAACAAATGGGGAACTTATTTGTGTGAGTAGAAAATAAAGAAAACTTAGCATCCTGTACATAATCACAAATGAAAATGTGACGATGTGTACATACAGTAGATGTATTAAATAGTATTATTAGTAGATTAAAGATCAGTTTCTTTTTCTGTTTTGCTGGTAAAGAATTCTGTACTAATTTAGTGATAATTGCGTAGGTCGTAGACAAGTATGATATATAGATACTGATATGTAATGCTTTAACCAATAGTAAATGAAAGGAAATAATTTTCTTGATCTTCAATCTTAACTGGCGTGAATTAATTAAGACACATGAAATAAAGAACCTTAACCACCACAATGAAACCTAAAATGAAATAAAGTATATTCCCTACGTACCTAAACTTACCTTTGTATATGTATTAGTTTTGTATGTTAGTTTCAGGTTTAGTGAGTTAGCATTAGTAACATTTGCAGTTGACCAGTTAAACTTTGCCTGTACATATAATATAACAAATTAGTAGTAGTAGATATTGTAGATAAATGAGTAAAGTTGCTTGACTTGAATAGACTTGAACTAAAGGATGGATAACATTATAGATAAAGTATATAATACCAATAAGAGTAAGAGTAGTACATAAGATAGTTGAATTATACAATACTGAATGAATGTACCTTGATATATTATCCTTGTAAAATGTGCTTGTATCTGTATATTATATTGTACTATAAATAAATAGCAGCTTTGTAGTAAAATACGTATGAGAAGTATTTCATATAGTGAGATACACGAAGAAATATTATGCAGTTTATCATTTAATAATTTTTGCTTGAATTAGAGAATACACAGAGTAAGAGTAACAGTGCTAGGTCATGCCAGGCCACGTTGGTTTACTTACTGCACACAAACATAATACTAGTGGCAAATAAGAGGGTAACGTAAAATGTAAGTACATAACAGCACCGGAAGTAAACACGATGGGACTGGGAACAGAAAATGAATATGGCAAATAACAGTATCGCTAGTAAATCCTGTTTTGCCTTGTTTGTCTGTGTGTGTTCATTGTTTTCTATTGTTAAAATTGTAATAATGCTTCTTATTACTTGCACTGATTTGCGTGATGACATAACTCCTGTAAACTGTGTACATGTACACGTAGGTTCTAACTAAAACTAGGTAACTAAAAAAGTAAAAACAACAGATACCATATATCTTATTTAGTGTACGAATGCGAAGCGAATATTCAATTGTTGTATTATATTAAATACATTACCATTCAACATTGTTTAATTACAACTTTTCCCAATTCATCAAACCTAAAATGCTTTATTAATGCTTTCGTTAGGATAATATTGGTTCTAATACACTGACATGACATTATGCAGATTCTGGAGATTTTTCCTGTAGGTATTGCTTATATCACGTGATAATTCATATAAATTAATATGGTAGACAAGGCGAAACTGAAACCAACCAAATGGAATTGTGTCAATGTACAATGTGATTTTACCATTTCCTTTGCCAGTTTAATCTCGCTTCTTCGCCTTCCGCAAATTACAGATAGCATTATAGGACTCTTTCATGCAAATTACGCATTTGTCGTACCTGCATTTACAATTATTACTTTTAGCGTTTACTGACTACGAGTAGAAACTATGATTTGTAGTCTCTAGCAGCTATAACCTAATTTACATATAGCTCAGTAAATATGCACTACATTGTGTTATAAATCAGTTTCATAATTTCTGTCTACAATAATGTGTTTGTGGATAGACTCTCTCACACGCTCCCCTTTGCTTCTTCAAGAAAAACACTTGATTCAGAATGAACTACCTCGTTATTATTTATCTTTTGGTAAAAACTATTTCTATATTGTATTAATCTTTATATTATGGTGTTGTGTACGTGTCAATTCTTCAATTGTTTATACCTCAATCATTATTTAAAAGTAAATGTGTAAAATGAGTTACTGAAGTCAATAAAAATGTATACATAACTGCTATTGTAAAATGCATTATTCGTCTCCAGACTTAGATTTCTTACTCTTACTTCATAACAGTTAGAAACAATGCAACATGGGGTATCAGTTAGAGTATTTAGCTGCTTACCTAGTTCCGTAATTACCAAATTACCAATCGATTTTAAATAATCAATCATTTTCTCATCTTGTTACCTGTGATTTAACATTTTTGTCTTCACCTGGCCACTAGAGATATATTATGTGGGAAAGGTTAAGGAAATCTATGTTGTATACTTTACAATTTCTGCTTTTAATATTTATATTTTATATTATTGCATTAAACAAATCATAAGCTCATTTAATTTTCAAGCCAAACTTATACTATTTGGTATTTATTACAGTTTGCATTTGGATGGTATTTCATATAATGTTCAACAATTGCTACTAGAACTCTTAATAATATTCCCATTGTATTTTAAAATGACTCACAATTAATGCCACTAGTGACGGTAATTTTAGATTTTATGCATTAATCACGTAATGTATAAAGTACAAACGTAAATGCAGTAAGTTATGGAATCTTTCGTGAAGCTAACAATAGGAAGAGGGATAAGGATTAATTTCAGTTTTAGAGTTACATAAGTAAAATCAGCGAAATAAAAACGAAGAAATTGAGCCAGGCAATGTCGCATTATAAGCCTAATTATTGGTAATTGCGAAGGTTAAAATTAAAGTTACCGAAGAAATGAGCACGGATACCATTGCCCTATTAATTGCAATGGCGAAATTACTCATGCAATTGTAATAATGATAAGGAAAATCCTTCCTTTAATGCAAATTATTCTGTTTGTGCTTTCAGTACACATGTATATTTATTGCACTACACAGAAATAAATTTGCCATAAACATAGTTTTATCATCGTTAAAATAGTTGAGGATAGAACTTTATGCATAATATATAATGTCAATACTGAATTTCATGCATTATGATCACACGGACACTAATTACCCATATATTAATTACTTAGCGTAACAGATAAGGAACGCAGAAAGTTATCCTTCATGGTAAATTGCATTATTAATAGTAGGTTTCGTGTGTTGAATTGCTCGCACGTGCATTAAAGACTACCTGACCTGACTCTCTGGTCTAGAGTCTAGACTCAGGTTTTAAAAGATACTACGGAAATAAAACTCTTTAATGACATGACATGATGTACACAAAGTAAAACTCACCTCAAAGTTGGCTAACCTTTATTTCTCATATAAAATGGTATGTATGTTATCTATTACTGACAACAACGAACTAACAATAATAGATATCAGCATGTAATGCAAAAAACAGTAAAAATACAATAAAATTACTGTTCAGCCATAAAACATATTCAAGGGTTTTCCATTTTTGTGTGCAATTTGGATGCAGGTAAAAATTCTCGTAGTACATCTATAATCATTGCAATACATTTTACTTAGATAGGGAGGATAAGGAAAGGAGTAACATGAGTTATCTATTTATGCAATTTCACTTTCAGCAAGTAGGTACCTGAGGTCTACATAATTTTTATAACTTCAATTGCGGCGCGGCACATCATCCCTTTGCGTGTCGTGGTCGAAATTTATGGTTCTTCGATATTACAAAAGAAGACCATTGTAAAAACCATTTAATTAGAACAAAGTCCAGATGGTCAATTTATTATGATGTGCACAATTAGATATAATCACGAATATAGTCATATTTCGGAAAAAAACATTTCCGATATTATAAAGTGTTTTCTCGTAGTTAGTTTGCAACAAAAAGTTTCAATAACTAATAACATCTAGATCACTGTAAATGTTTTGAACTTAAGAAGCAAAAAATAATTGCCTTTTGTACAGCATTTACAAAAATCTCGATTCAAATATTATTAATGAATTCACTGACATTATGCAACGCAATATATTTACTTTGCTTGAGTAATGGAATTTCTCTTTGATTTGCAAATGCCAAACGCATTAAGCAAATACCAGATAACAAAGTATAAGTCAAGCAAGTGCCAAGTGAATTATTTATCCTAAAGAAATTATCTTTCTTGGTAATAGAATAGAGTCAATTAAGTCATTTCATGCTTCGGATGTTTTACCATCATAACAACTTTTACTAATTAGATTCTTGTTACCTACTAACTCAGTTCTATTACACAATATAGCAGTCATTTCACTTAACTGCAAAATAATATAACGGCTGTCAGGAAAAAATTATGAATCAATTTGAATTCCTCTGAGTAGGCAATTGCAGTTTCTTACAATTAGACTACAATTTACTACAAAGATAAAGCAGAGATTTCCCCAGCTATACTGGTAAACATAAATAACAACTTGTTTACCAAGTATAAGAACAAAAAATAATTAGTTTATTTAACACCTACTCACTCTAACAGTGAATGCATTTCTGTTCAATTTTAAATAGTTCTGTACTAATGCATAGGGTTTATGTATTTAAACATTTTCCAATTGTGGCTTTTGATTAATGATACAGTTTTTTACATTGAGGAATAGATTGCCATTTCCAATACTTTCTGAATTCACACAAGTGTACCGAGTATAGATACATGAATTTCACACATATACAACAGATTGTGCATTAAACCACATCAGTCAAATGGGTCTTCCGTAGCGTGGACATTTCCAAACAATCAATTAGCTTTTACAGAGCGTAAATATGCTAAAAGTGAATTAGAGGAAGTAAAGTGTTCTGCTACAGTGGAATTGAAAACAATTGAAAGAGACAATGTTGACAACCATTTTAGTAATTATAAACGAACTGTAAACAGTTACATATTAGTAGTACAGCCATGCACCTGTAGAACATACAAAATGCACCTACACATATTAGTAGCGTACTTCCAGTTGGTTATCAGCGAGTACCTTACTACAGAGATATGCATCAAACACGATACCTATTATAAACATTCTACACTTTTCTGTTGTAGTAATTGTGATTATAGAAGTAATAGCGTAACAAATCTAATCTAATCCACCATGAGTGTGTAATGCAATGCACTCCATATAAACCATGTAAACCAGACAATGGACACGCGAGAACTATTAATTCATTCCACCTACTATATAGTATACTCTGTATCACTATATAAACATTGTTTCAGATACCAAGAAAATTCATGCAGTAATTTTTCTAGTTCTTTTATCTAACTTGTTGCCACAATTAGTTAACAAGACGGTTATTACTGTAATACCGTAGATATACATACTTTACTGACTTACATTACAGCATTTTTCCTGCTTCCTTTCTAAGCAAAAAACTTTTGTTCCTAATGAATACCACTACAAGTGCCTGCCTTAGCTATGCTTAATAAATATTGACCATTATGCTAATTACTGGCTAACAGGAATAAAAACATGTACTGCAGTGTATCCACAAAACACTCAGGTAATCACTGTTTTGTTACAACTGTTAAAAGAATTTTCACAAAAAATAGGCCAACATCTTTTAAAATACAATGTAATGTACTTAGACCGGCTAATTGTAACATAATGATTAGTATGAATATTTACATAGATCAGTAGGTATTAAGTAATCAAAACGGCTCACTATGCACAAATAACAAAGCGTTCAATAACTATTTATCATATTTATGAAGGCCGTTACATGTGCTAATTGCTTTTGTAGGTACAGAAGACCTTTGAAATGTGTCCTATTATAATGTGTTTGTTTACGCTAGGTATGTAAATGTTTTCTCAAGCCATAAAGAGAAAGTGTTAAATATTCAAGTTCACTCACTCATTACAATGAATTGCCAATATAAATACTAGCCAATGATACATATTAGTATTCACCATTAAGTACATGACCACCATCAGTTTATCATGGGAAAATAATTGCATTATTACCTGCTCGTGTTGTTACTGTGTGCAAAACAAATATTACTTAACTTACTTTACTGCAGTAAAGCTGTGTTTACAATTACTCATTATTACTTCCATTACAGGTATTTGCCCATAAAATATGTACTACAGAGCTAAAAGTACAAGTGGGCTTACTAAATGCAACAACTTTACAGCTTAACTAATACTTAAAAAAGTTACAAGATTCATCTAGCAGTAATACTAGCATCTTAGTGTTTAGCAGCACAAATAGTATGTATGTATAAGGTATATTTTCTAGTGGCAGTTATGCGCATTTGCGTTTAAAATATTTAACAGCAATACTGTACTTAAATGAACTAGAATACGACATATGAGCAAGAGCAACACGGGTTTAAGAATATGAACCCCACATGACAATAGTTGGGTAAAAATTTTCTTTGATATCTTTACTTTTTACTAAGTTTCACTTTCTTAGACGCTTGAGTTTATTAAATTGTATAAAATGTACTCATTTCCATGGATTGAATTTTTATGAGAAACCTACACAGGATCTCCTTTTAGTGAAATATTATGTAGATACCTAATGTATGCATTTGTTTGACAGAGTAAAAGGAAGTGCATTTAAATTAGTTTAGATTGTAATGTAGATTTGTGCAATGTTGCATCAAAACCAGAGACAATACACTTGTCTGGTGCTCATAATTTGGCTAAAATAGAATAAAACGGATGCCACATTATCGCATAGTAAATCAACATAGTGGGAAAACTTCTTTGTTTAATTCATTGGATTTTCTTTCTTTAAGGTAAGGTACTTGTGTAATAAGCACAATTTGCCAGACACAAGAATTGTAGTGAACTACTGCCCTGCTGCATCATAAAAGTAATCAAAGAGGAACAAACGTTTAAATAAGCACATTGTAGTCTGAAATGTATAAAGGACGGAAGTAGTGAATACAATACAGATAAGGTAGCTCTAGTGCAATAGTTTGTTACGGGGTACAACTGAAGTTCACATGGTGTTACATTTCGTGCCATTATTATAATTCTATTATGTCATTTATTTACAAAAATTGACATTTTCTACTTAAATATTTTGCACTTCCCGTTAAATTCCCAAAATATGTACTTCCTTATAATTACCTAACCCAAAGTAAAACATTGTGAGCTACATAGGTAGTCAGATAAAAATTGCTATTGTTTTCTAGTGGACCTCTTCAACTGTGATAATTACCTAGTAATGAGATGCCAAAGCTAAGTGCTAAGTTCCTATAAATGTATCATTCGTGTCTCCTTCTTATGTCACCGCACCAACTGATTGCTCGGCTTTGTCTAACAATCTCTTCGACAATGGCTGCCTTACTAAATAAATAGGTACGAGTATGATATCTACAATCGTAGATAGCGAAAGATATGAATAAACATATTATATTGACACGCACTTTTTAATTTACTGAATAACTCTTGGTAGATACCATAATATCCTTTGAAATTTTAAAAGAGATATGCTACGCATGCAAATGCACAACACACCAGTTTAATTTCAAATTAACTTCCTTTGACACAAATATTTTGTCTTTAGTTCCTGTTTACAATTACCTACTACTTATCTGATTAAT
The DNA here is from genome assembly GCA_020352615.2 of Yoshiicerus persimilis. Classification (NCBI taxonomy): domain Eukaryota; kingdom Metazoa; phylum Arthropoda; class Collembola; order Entomobryomorpha; family Tomoceridae; genus Yoshiicerus; species Yoshiicerus persimilis. The sequence goes on along the minus strand of CM036940.2, from coordinate 33,328,943 downwards.
TAATATTACCGAATATATTTTCACTGCCTTTTGTTCTTGATTTTAATCATATCATGCCAAATGCATGAGAATAATTTTTTACAAAGAGAAACTATCTAACTAAATGGTACACTACCATATTGATGCTGATATGATAGATTTGCGAAACTCAATTCAAAAATTAGACATTTTTTTAGTTTTACATGTAAACGTAATTTTGGATCACTTTTCTTTTCTTGACCTGGAACTTTAAAACTGTATCTGTACACCTTAGAATGAAGGATAATAAGAAGACATTTGCACAGAACGGACTTGGAAAATGCAAAGCTAAAGAAAGCCTCAATTTCTATTGTACGGTCAAACATTTAGGTAGGATTCCATTGTCAATTTTCAAATGGGATGATAAGTTACAACAGATCAACAATATTGGTTAATGTGTTTTTGTAAATAAATGAACTTCACAGTAAGTAAATAACATCATGACAATGGTACATAGCATACTATTACTGTGTAACAGTAACAATATAAGTTCACAATTTAATCGTAATGAGAATGTTGTAAAAGTGCCTACCTAAGTGTATTAGAAATTTGAATGTAAATTGCTTTAAAGTGAAGCTGGGAAGAAAAACTGATATTGTGTACGGCTGTAGCGTGTCATTTACTATCCATTTGAACGTTTATTGTACATATAATGCAGACTAAACCAAACATTCCGAGAAAATTAACAAATATATGCAAAGATGTCTTATATATGGACTTTTAAAGGATACATCATCCTATAACTGTTACTAATCTAATGCACACACTCTCCATTCTATTCATATACCTGGTATTAGCTGTAAGAGCAGGTATGAGGTATGTTGAGTAGGACATATAGTGCGTCTCAACATTTATGCTATACAGTGAAGAACTTTACTTTTCAATTACTGTGTCCAAGGAAAACGTAGAGACGAGAAGAGGAAAGAGACGATATGGTGTGCACTTATCGTTGGTAGACATAAGAAACCAGATGAATGACCGAAAGATTTGTATCTATAGAGAGCAGAAGACAGTTTAGATGTAAAGTGAAGCAAAAAATAGACAAAAAAGAAAAACCAAATAATGTTGATTGTTGACAACTGCTGTTGGCTACGACAATGAAAATTTAGGTCAGCTCAGTTTCAGTTTAGTTTCAGCTTGGTTTTAAAACTTAAACATACACACATGCACACACAATAACTTCAGTCATTTGAGTTATTGTCGACAATGAAATTTAAAAATGTTCATCTTTCTTGTGGTGTTCTGAACTTTACCACATAATATATTCTTTTGTGGTACGATGAGATATGTTTTGCCATTCCCTCTCTTGCAATCTTAGTGTTGCTCTTAACTCTCTTTTACAAATTAAAGGGCAATTTACAACATGCTTTACTTTATCGCAAGAAGTTTATTAGTTTATGTTTACAACTAATTCTTCTACCTTATTACTGTTATAAAACTTTCAGCCAGATATGTGTGCGTACATTAATATCAGCTGAACAAACTTAAGCTTAATTTTATTGTCGTGTACCTACACACTAGATTCATAATATTAATGTGCTTATGTACATAGCAGACAGATACACATTACTTATACGTGGTATATGCGTTTTCTCTTGTCTCATGTGCTTAGTCTTTCTCTTTTCCTCTCCATTTCACTCCCTTAAGTCGTATAACTATGCAAATCTCTATTGTTTTAAACCAATATAATACACAAAGTTTTGATATTTCCAATATTTCTGATAATCTTCTTTAACTCAGTATCAATGCAAATACATATTTTTTAGAAAAGTCATTGTTCCAATAATATTGCATTCTGTAAACCTAAAGAGGCTTAGAAATGATCTTGTTAAAAAACTAATACTTCAACATTGATACTACTTATGTAATGCGTTTCATTTTCTTCCAACGTGATCAATTTTTAACGCTTTCATACTCAATGCTTGCAGATGCACATCGCATGTAATCGGTTAACCACAATTCAGAAAACATCATTTACTATACGATTAAATGTATTTACCTAATTAAATGTATTATGCACAAGCTTAGAATTAAGACTTAACTAAAATTTATAAACTAAAAAGGATTAAGAAAAAGAGAACTACCCTTTAGTCTAAAAAAGTTATTACCCATTGCATTGCATATTTAGAAGTAGAAGTTGATTACTTCAACTTTGTCATTAAATGAACGTTAGGATTTTAAAATTGAATTTAAATTACAATGAAAATTCGAATTTATGAATGACCAATTTAAATTTGTCAAACCCCCTTATTACGTATTGGAAGAAATCTTCGGAATTTTAAACACAATTAATTTTAAAAGAAGCTATATTGTACTTGTGTTTACTATACATCGAAGGACAAAGGGTGATCATATTCTTTCCAATTGCCAAAAGAAAATTTTTTCTAGGTAACATAAAAACACATTTCCAAGTAACATTTGTCTAACTAACTCAACCAAGTAAGATGTTTATATCATCATCCTCTTGATAACATTGAATAACAATTAAATAGAAATAGAATGACGCGGCTTGAAAAAACTTCAATACAACATTGACTTGAATAATTACATAAAAAGTGCAAGTGTGTTGTCTGCAAACGTTTATCTGCAATTCGTACATAAAGTCTACTTAATACATAAGCGTACTGTAGCCGTAGCACATATGTAAGCATTCGATTACACGAAGAGATACTAAGTGTACACCTGTTGTACACTTAGTATTAGGTATTCTAACTAATTTTAATAATGTACAATATCTCTTACAAGTCTTAGCTATTACTCACGTGCTTTGTTCACAGAGTCTATAATGAAAAAGAAATTAAAAGCATGGAAGCATGAGAACACAAAGCAGAACTTAAAATAGTTATGGTTTGCAGTTTGCACCTGCACTTTCCGAATTACTTTATTACTAACAATAAACTACTACTTCATCTCACCTCACCTACTAATTTAAGAACTAGTGTATACCTAGCCGTCTGTTTGTAGGCAAGTGAGTAGCTGTGTTACGTTAACTGTTGCAAATTGACAGTTTGTTTGGCTTTATTTACGTGCGTACATTTTATAAATTTGAAATGTGAGTTAGGCAGTCAGTAAAGCAGAAGAAAAGAAAAGGTGTAACTAACTAAACTGTAGATAGTTTAGTGTGTGCCTTCTTATGTATTTATGTAGTGCAGTGTTCTGCATTGTTGTCTTTTGTTTTCGTCGTCTGCTCTACTGTACAGATATGTGTTAGTGTTACTTTTCTAATACAAACTTAAACTGCATTATTTACCTACACAGTATTCAGTTTCATTTTCATTCACAATTAAATATATGTATAGATATCTCATTTTCTACAAGACATTGTTCATATTATAACCAATGATTAGAATTATCTTATCCTGATGTGCAAATATTGCAAAAGTTGCTAAAAAGCACTTGCATTATTACTATTACTACATAGCCCACCTTGTTAGGTATGAAGTTTAATAACAGTAACTAACATAAGTAGTATAGCTATCAGAGCATTCTCATCGCGATATTCCTAGAGTTTGCATTGGTTTGGAAAGGGTGAGTGTCTGTATTGTATCTGCCATACAAATACAACCTAAAGCTAAGTAACAGCTGAAGTTAAAATCAGTTTTATTTAACAAACTACTATTTAACCAGCTTGCATTACTTACAGTATCTCCACACTTAAAATCTTATCATCTTATCCTCTGTATCGTCTTATCCTTTATTTATTTCATGTACTACCTAATACCTTGTTAGTTTACACTGCAGAATGCGTACTTGTATGGGTACGTGTGCACATAAAAGTACGTATACATGAGTGAGATTGACAGATTGACGAACAACCAAAGCCACCCTAAGTATGTAACTTACCTTACCAATGCTTTTGCTCATTGCTTACTTACCCCTTTGCAAAGTTCTATTTTACACCTTTACGCTGTGTTACATGACGAATGCCAGGGAAGCTTGGCTACACTAAAAAACATTAAGCTTAAGTAAGTAAAGGCTGAAATGACGTTTAATGCAGCCACAACCGTCTATGGATACTTCTATATACAGATACAAGAGATACTTCTAGACTTAGCCAGGCAAAATTGTATGCGATTGTCGTACTGCTATTTATAATGTAATTGAAATATAAGGTAAGGTACGGTAATGAGATTCAGCGTTAGCAACATGCTTGAAGTTCTAGTGGTACTTACTAATACGATACATGATAAACAGGAGGTAATAGAAAAAATGAAGTAATGTAATGAAATACAGAAGAACACCATTAACAAAGGCATCGGTTTCCTCTCATCGGCTTAGTTTGCTTTGGTTTAGATTTGCAACCAAATTCAATTCACTTTCAGTCTTAAACGAACTCTCTTCCCGTCCACCCGCAAAATCTTTCTTGGACTGCTGTTTGTTTATTTGTTTGTGTTGTTGTATCAATTGTATTGTCTCTTAGTAGTAGAAGTATTGTCATTGTCGTTTCGTCGGTACCTACTTTAATTAATACCTGAGCTAAAGGAATGCAGAACTACCTCTTGCCTCAAATTAACTCTCTTTATTTGTATTTACTCAATCCTTCTATGTTCTACCAAACTGAACTAGTTCTTCTACAGATCTAAATCATTAACTATTGTCATATTATTCAATTCTGAGGAAAGAGAAACAACGATTACATTTTTATGATACTTTGCAATATTGAGTAGCTTTTCCGTTCTCTTCAAGTTTGCACTACATTTGCTAATGCATGTAGGCGTCGTATTAATGGAGTTATGCATTAGTTCCGTACATAATATACGTATTTAAAGTTTTTCACACTTATCTTCCGTTTAATCTGCAGCAAAAGTAACAGCAGTCCTCGTCATGTTAATGTTACTGTAGAATGACATAGGAATCCATCAGCCTTGTGCTAACAATAAGAAATTAAACCATTTTACATGCACATAGAAGTGCCGATGTTTACCTTTTGAACAGAAGTACCTACATATGACTAGAACAATTCTCTCATGAAGTCAGTCTTTGTTTCCTTTTCAACCTGGGAATAGGTAACATACTCCTTAGTCGCAAGCGCAACACTATTTTAACTTCTCCTTTGCTTAGACAAATAAAATGTCACGGATATTGTCATGTCATAAAATTTAATGTTCCTCTAGTTTCTTCAATTTCTCTATCTTCTTTAGCTCCTGTCACTTCTTGTTTACAAAACTGTCAGTTAACTATTTTAAGAAACAATTTGTCCTGAGAAAAACAGTAGAAATGTGCACAATAGATATTTTCATAATAACATTAACTTACGTGCTACGATTAAAATTTAAGATAGTACATAATTAGTTATAAGTGTGCTATGGTGTACCGTGTACCTGAAAAAGTGAAAATAACAAAAGTGATAATCGATTGCGTGTCACAAATTGAAGAAATGGAGAATATTCACAACCCGCATGTATCCCAATTCAGTAAATCAGAATAACAGAAATGAGAATGGCTTTTCTAACGAATACTGTGCCATGGACAAATATCTCTTCGGTAAAACACAATTCTGAATAAATATCGAACGCCACATTGTAATTGGTATTCCAGATATAAGAAAATGACACTTGATATGAAACAATACCAGGCAAGAGCGAAAACTAAAACCAGATATTCTATCATCTGCAGTGAAATAATTAGACGAAAGCGAATGTCGTCTGTAATCTTTCGCAGATTTCTTAGTGAATAATTATGTAACTGAACAAAACCTACATTTCTGCGTATCAGAGTTCGTGAATATATCAAAACACATGATGGAAACTAATCAAACGAGAGATTCCCTAGTAAATACATGCTGTAATACACCAATAGTTGTATCAATCTACAGCTAATTGGACTACTAGAAGGAAAAGAAAATCTAGTGGATAGATTTATTGATTTTCCTATAGGAAGAAAGCATCTCGAAAAGATATTAATTATTTTCGGAAGCCTATTAGTCAGGAAAATCATTATTTGTCAAGACAATGCTGTTATCTTATGAAGACGCAACAGCTAATTTTAGAATATTGACGGTGAAACCTTTTAGATACCATGTTCCTCGGCACAAATGGAATATTGGCGACAAAGGAAGGCATTTCAGTGGCACTCTCGGATTCGGATTACTTTTACTAATGTTTTTATTTGGCTTCATTGGAGCAGCTGGTCAAGGTAATTAAGCAACTCGTATACTAAAATCATTTTCCATTTGTAGACTGGCTATAATAACCCAAAACGTAGAACTACTACGCAAATGTTCAATATTTGTTTACAACTAGGTAGAATGATATGGGTGCAAGCAAATTATGAGTTTACGGGAAACACTACAGTACAGATCATATGAACTAGAAAATCATGTTTCAGAGAAGTGCCTGCGAAGTATTACTTTTACTTATGGCTTCAGTCATTCAGTCTAAAATTACTCCTATGTGTACACAATTGTATAGCGTAATTGTGGAACGTGGGCTAAAAGCGTACCCTTTTAATTAAGTTGCAAGCAGCAAGATGTACGCAAAAGTGAGTAGGTAATGCTTAAAAAACCTGCGTAGTATGGTCTATAAAAATATTGTGCTAATCTTTGTTCAGTAATAGAAATACACAATTAGCTGTTTTTCAAGCAAGTTTTTTTCTTGAACCTGGCATTGCTTTTTAATTACTTGTTCATTATTTTTATGTCTAATGCTGCCTTTATGGTTAGTGATGGCATATGGCATTGTACAATTACTTTGGTATGTACTATGTACCATCCAAAAGTAGGTTCGAATACTTCACTCTGTGTTAAAAATTTGGAAAGATATGTTCACTGAATTGAGTTTAGTCTTAAAGCAAGACTAAACTGTAGTAGTAGGCCATTTAAATGTCATTTGTTGCATGCGTTAAATTATTAACTGTCTTAATTTATCTGCAAAAAATATCTTGGTTATTAGAAAATGTAACATCAGCTCAAAGAGAGTAAAGTTTTTACAGTCTGATGTAAGTTGTTAGTGTTGTGCACGGCATATGGTAATTATTTTGTGGCAACGTTACTAAGTTAGGTAAGCTTTAGTTGCGCACCTGAGTTCTGTATAATATGATCAATGCGAGCAAAGTAGATGAAGAAGAGGAAAAGTGAATTCGTTGTTAAAGTTTAATTTTGAGTATTTGGTTGAAGAGGAAATGAAACGACAAGGGAAATAGAGAAATGCAAAGCAGCAGTAGAGAAGATAGAGCAATCCACGAATGACATTTGTTCGTGACTGACAAGAGTTTCTCTTGTTAAAAGCTCAGCACAGGTTTAGTCGTGTATAAAATAAACTGCATAAATAATGGAGAGCACTGACTGAATGTATAAAGAAAAGTCAAGCAAAGCAGTAATAATAGACAGTTAGTTGTTTTCTTTTAACGTACATAATCTACTCTTATTCCCTTATTGTTAACATTTAGCAGTTTGAAATGCAGGGTAGCATTTGTTGTTCATCTGCTCCTTTATGTACATTAAATAAATATGTCTCTGTGTAAGTAGGTGGTTGTATTAGTAAGTAGTTGATTTTGTTTTCTCGTCCTCATGATTTAAATCCTCATGCCTTAAATTGTGAATAGGTACCTAGCTAAAACTTGCCTAAATGAAATCACTCTATTGTCAATTGTCATGAAAATTCTTTAACTGGGATTTCCGAGCTTCTAATTTGGCTTATTTTTTTATATAAATTATAAAAACTTATTTTCCCATAATTTCAAATTTTATCACTTCCTATCATTTATGGAAAGCTCTCTTAATATGGGACATCTTCCCATACCTGTACTAGTGCGCGTTTACTCGTGCAAAATATGCTCTATAACCATTGGATTCATTAGAACAATTCAAACAAATGTTTGAGAACACTCGCCTAAAATTAGTGTAATTTGTATCACAGCTTAAATTGCACAAAAATCCCTACAACTAACTGTACATTTCTGTTCGCATATATGGATGCAAAATTCAATATGGTTTAAATCCTGACGAACGAAAGTCTTATTGTGCACCTTGCTTGGTTCATGTTCTTATGCGTACCCAAAGATGATTTGTAGCACTAGTAATCATGTAACGGCTCATAGTCCCATTCATTTTATAATTGTATCTGTGAATGCGAAATCACCCTGCATGAAATAGATTGAACAAAGCAAACCAACGCAACATAAGCGCAAGGGAGGTCGAATATTTAATTCTGTCGTAGTATGATTCGTTGCAAACCAGTATTGTACTATAATGACTGTATTACTTAATGACTTAAAGGATCCAGACAACTCCCAGGTACAGGAGAATAAGATTGCATTAACATTCTATTGTGGTAAGCAAATAAGTACAAATACCTCTACTTGGTGTGTAAAATGAAGTTGGCAATTAACTCCAAATTTAAAACCAATTAATCTATCACACGCCTTGGAGTAGCACTAAGACCGTCCACTGAGGATTAGAAACGCAAAAAATTCTTAGTTATATTTACTTTGAGGACGATATCTTTGTACACATTACCGTAAACACTTGCTAGCTACTGTTATGTTTGTTCTCTAATTAATCTCGACTTGACACCTCAATGTCTAAACACAATCTCTACACTTTAAGTTTTTACATATTCAGTTGTACCGTGAATAATCCTTGGTAGTCTCTGTTATCAAGATCTATCTATTTATAGAAGTTTATTTTAGGTACTAAATGTGCCCATGCCATATTTGCGTAAATGTAATAATATTTGCCTGCGCTGATACTTCTTACGTATTAACTTGTCAAGGTAAAAGGCAGGAATCCGATACTGTACTTTACACTCAACATAATATAGTTGTCACTTAGGGGCTTGTTCAAATAATAATGTTAGGATTTGTGCTTCACATTCTAACCAAACAGAGCATAGTGTATTAAAACTTTAAAACAGTAACATAGTTAGCTAACTGTTGATTAGAATGAAAGTGAATGAGTATTTACATAATCTATTGTCACAAAATAATATCAACGGTACTTATAACACTACACCTTCTTTTACTCTCTCATATGCAGGAGGTAGGTCAATGCAATGCCTTTGAGTTGCACATATGCAATTCACTTGCCTTGAAACTTTCATCAGTCATCATGTTTTGTTGTCAAATATAGCATCAGCACATAGGTACCTGAATACCTGCACCATCATCCAGAGTCTACACTACTACAGTACATATAATCTTGATTTGGCATTGTGAAATTCGGAGAAATAGGTAGCATGTATTAATATTTGAGATATGTCTTGCTTACATCAGCTTAGAATTACAACGCTACATGAAAAGTTAACGATGATCTTTTCATTGCATTATTGCTACATGTACATCTAGAAAAACCAAGTCTTACTTCATGTTACATACGTCAACGAATTGTTAGGCATATTTATTTTTAGCGTATGTCCAAGTATTTATCTTTTACACTTTCTTGACTGTGGCGTGATGGGAAAAGTTTTTCTTTAAGATTCCCTATTGACATTTTACTATGCATTAGTACGCATTCTACGTTGAGCTCTCGAAAACCTTCAAAAGTTGTTGCGTATGAAATGCAATGATAATGAGTGTTTAGTTATATAATTTAATGACCCTTCATACATTGATGTTCAGTAGCATTGGCAATATTAAAAATGCAGGGCAAATGCAAAAGTGACAAGTGGAAGGCGTAACCAAACTCATCGATATTCTATTGTTGGCTACGCTTGATTTATTCTTAAGAAATTTCCCTTTCCTAAGTAACTATCTGTAAAAATTACAACATTTGAGATAATATTATTATCAAATCGAGACCATTCTCTGCTATCATTACCTTCACAAGGAAAGTTCCTGTGGAAGTAATAGTAAGATGCATTTGATACACTATGTAATATAAATATATATATATAACCTACTGTAATTTCATTACTCAATTATTTTAACCAGATCAGTAAAATTATTTTTATCTTTTAGTGTACCTATATAAGAAAAACTACAGATACCTAATTTAGCCTAGCAAAGTGCAAAGACCCCAAATCATACAGATATGAATATCTCTATTTATAATCGCGCGTGACTTTTCATTGCTGTGATCTTGAGTAGAATTCATGTAAGACATAAAGGGAAATGAAGTCGTTTAACGATGCGATTAAATCATGCAACATTTAGCTGTGCATTTGTGTGCATTTAAACTATGCCGATTATATATATAAACGATGAAACAATTACCATTAAACAAAAGGAAGACTTTTAGGGGATAGTTGAATGAATATAATGAAGCAAAACAAGCTCTAGAGTCACGTATAATGACAAAGGTATTTTGCTGTATGTAGTAAATCCTTTAAAGAGAGATGGTTAAGGAACTAGAGAATAGGTTGGTCATTATACCATTATTTCGACGAAAATAAACATAATGCTTTGTTATATGGGGAAAAGTAAACTAAACTCACAAGCAGTTTGCGTCAGTTCACGCTAACACTACAGCGGATTCATTCTTTGGTTTACAGTGTTTGCGAGATGAATTGTTCTGCAGCAGTACTTACAGACGTGTGCGAATGTCGGCATCGGCACGCTGTGATTTTGTTACTACCGTAATTGGTTGCACTGTGTGCATGGAATGCAATGCAAAGAAAGAAATGTAGATCACCGTGCCATCCCAGAATCTTCCCATTCTATGTACTTACCAAATATTATGCACCAAATAAGTGTCCGTATGTATGAGTGAGTACTAATTTCTAAACGTATTGTGCAAATCTTTACTCCGCAGACCTATATCAGTAAAATACTAAATTCTTTTATAGCATATAGCGTATAGCAAAGTAAGAGTGGATATTATACACATTAGTTGTAGTTATTTAACTAAAGCATGCATTATCATCTCAGTCTGTGCACACTCTTACTTACAATTGGACGAGTAGCTTTCTTATGGATGTATAAAACTATATCTTTGAGATGAGCTGTACTGAAACGCTGCTAACATTCTAACAGTAGCTCAGAACTATGCAAAATAGATTTAATTGACTTAGCATAATATCTACATTTCTTATCTTTGAATATCTATTCTACGAAACCAATTTCTTAATTTTAAGTTTGTATGCTCAATACTTTGTACCCCATGTAGAACACAATACAATATGCAACAATACTGAACTTTCCGTTCAGTATTCAAGTATACCTAATAATTCCTTAGAAAGATTACCAATCAAATACGATACAATTTAGTATTGTCAATGTTGTAACTTTGTACTATAGGAGAACATCAATAAATAGTATACAAAGGTACTAGGCACCGCAAAACATCACAGTAACAATTTAAGGAATTGCAATAGTTGAAGTAAGCCTTCCTGCACACAAATAACAGTAATTGAAAATGGTTTCAGTTTTAGAACTAGCTATGGAGATTTATGAAGTAGATTGAGAAAACCCGAAGATGAAAACTTGCAGTTGGTACTTTAGAACCTGCGACCCTATATTTTAATCATCGTAAATTGATTAAAACTTTGATAGATACATTTTTAAGCATCTTTTTAAAAAGTATTATGAGCTGACATTCATTGCCTCACATCATTGACAGTTCTTGAGGCTACTCTTAAATCTTGAAGTTTGGTTTGAAGTATTATCATCACCTGTCATTTTCCAAGATACGATCACTGTCATCCTCGATAAAACCATCATTAACAGTTCTTTTCTAAAATTGGTTTTAGCAATTAGAACTTTCATTGTGATTCCAGGAACCTGAACCTAGGTAAAATAGTTTATATTTTGTAGTTTATTCAAGTGCACAAAAAGCAGTGCAAATACATGATCTGGAAGAATTAAATAGGAATTGTGTATAATATTTCACTTCACATTTTGCCATTGAAATGATGCATAACTTTTCGTTCCTACATAATGCACTGGTAATACTTAACGTACAGCATTCTTAAATGCAGTACTTTAATAGTACTTTAACTGTACTTTTTAAACACACTAATATCGTAATATCGTGTTGAAAAGTGTAGAATTGATATCTCCTAAACAGTACTGTATGTACTGCAAATAGTAAGTCTAAATTCTATGACTAAGAAGTCTTACAACTGTATAGGTAAGCACTTTAGCTCGTATTCTTTGATATTATGTTGAGTATTCTCAAAATGCGTCTAAAGCCGTGAGTGACTCTGAGAATAATGGTTTTAAGACATTTGTATTTCTTTAAAAGCTAACAATACGAACGTATTTAATTGTATTGCAGCTCTGCGTAACTGACTATGAAAAGAAAACAAAACATTGTGATAAAACTTTCTGCGGGGGGTCACTAAATAGTAAATAGTAGTCTAGTGGTCGCACAGATTTCTATTCTTACTCTGCTTTACACAGCTTTAGTATTTACCTATACTATAATATAATTTTCAAGTCAATATTACTTTACCCTAGGTCAGTTAGAACTTTAGACAGCATGAATATGTAGAAATAGCCAGAAGAATATCTAAGGTTCTCAGGACCATGCATTCCATATAAGCAAACTGACTTTTCGCTATTCGCTTTGATTACAATTTATATATTATGTAAATGGAAGAAACATTAATTTCGTTTTTGGAGCGCTTTGAATAGATCTACACATATGTAGGGAAATATATGGTAGTAGATAAAATTGTATACAGGGTACAGTGTCCTAACAGATTAATCAAAGTATTTTTGAAGTCTTCTTAGATAGAAAACTTATTTACGGCTATGCAAAATGTTTCATATTTTATTACTTATTGATCTCTTAATCTCTTAAGGGATTACAGTTGAAGATTATGTCATCAACAAACATTATGTAGAAGCTATTAAATTAAATATAAGAATTAATGTACCCAAGGAAAGTGCATGGTTTTTACAAACAATTCTAATGGGAGTTGGTTAATATCTACCCTTCATTAAGTTTATCGGATATCATTTATACGATGTTACACATACTGCATATTATACGTCAATCACTCAGAGACACTTGTTTGCTGTTTTACGCACTGATCAAGACTTTATAAGTCTACCATTTTACTAAGTACTTAATGTCTGTCATTACTATTGTATAATGGCCAATAAATGCTTTGGTCTTATGTTTATGTTTAACTTCAACATCTGTTTTATTGACATATATACACGGTACTTCCAGTTCTTATCTATATGTTTGTTTCTTCCTTCTGACAACTACATAGTAAGTCAAGTAAGTTAGAGTTTTAAGGAGCGAAAAACTTTCACTTGACAGAAAACTCAATTTACTTAAAATGACTTCATATCTACTAAGCATTTGGTTATGTTTAGTTATCTTTGCTCTAAGTACATGTGAAACATATACTGTACACAGAGGAACCGACAGTTTCATTATTTGGGTTTGTTTCGGTTTGCTTCAAGTTCAAACAAAAAATTCGACTTACTCTTTCCCATAAATGGCAAATAGCGTAATTTATATTTTAATGTAATCGCAGTAATCAGATGAACACAACTATCACTCCTGCATGTGTATAACTAAAGTAAAATGTGTTCTTTGTTTCAAAAAATTATATATGACGAATAAGAATAAGAATACAATACTTTATCCAAAGAAACACTATCCTATCATCCTATGTGATTGTTCGGTAGTGTATGACGATTTGCTCAAAACACCTTCATTAAACAGACTCTTGTCATAATACATAGCGCTTACACATTACGCTATTTAATTTGTTTTGGTTTAGGGGAGCTTTACCAAAAAATTGCACGTTAACTTTACATTCAGTGAGCGAATCCCGACTTCTCTTTTCTTTTTTGCTTCGTTTATCGCTATCACGTTGCAATTGCTTCTCTTTAAAGTGGTTTACTCGTCTGAGACCTGCTGAGCTATTCATACTTACTGTTAAGGTGGGGGTACACCATGAAGAAATACATGTTTTCCCACTACTGTAGATCAACAATTTCTCCAGTAATTGCATGTCGATCTGGGCATATTAATATGGATGAGTATCCAGGAAGATAATGTGGCGGTATTTATATAGTTTATATTCCAATTTTGCAATTTCAAAAAATACAACTATTTTTGACAAAATCAAAGAAATTTCAACAATAACTGCACCGACTAAATTCCTCATTTTACATAAATTTTTTGCAATGTACAGGAGGGGGTGCCACTCCGTTTTTGGAAAAATTCCTTTTACTTCCGACACAGTAAATTTTCAAATTTGGGAAAATAAATAATTGAAGGTTTTTTGGCAGACCATTTCGAGTTCGAAATTGTATAAAAACAGGACCACATTGTCTTCCTGGATACTCAGTCTACTACATCAATACCCATAAGTCCAGATTGACATGCAATTACTGAAGATATCGTTGATCTAGTTGAGTGGGAAAACTAGTATTTCTTCATGCAGTAACCTCACCTTAATACTATATATGACTTAAATAATGCTAATAAACTTTTGCTGTGACCTACACATTAAAACGCACCGTGGTAAATTACGTTTGTCACTTTTACTTTTAATGCAACTTAGCAGTTAAAGTCAAAAGATTTCATATTACCCATGGTTATTTACTATTATATCAAAGTTATAACATCTTTTCTTGTTTAGTTCAATATTATTTCTGAACGTGTGAAATGTAAACCAAGTATTTTTATGGGCACTTTTATGCATAGGTACAACTGAGAAGTATTAATGCTAGTAATGATACAAACAGTAGCACGTACTTTTAACAGTCAAACCGTTAAACTTTTATTAGTACTACTTTCAACATGGTAAAGGAATTTTTCACGGGTCTTTTCGATTTGGTAAACTTAATACCAAATTATAACAGTCATAAAGTACAATGAATACACATGCTTAATGCCTAAAAATGGATACCAAAGATTTCAATTACATACAAAGAAGTATCAAATGCAGAAGTAATTTGTAATCGCACTACTCTCAAATACCAATATTTTAGTCATTGTTTAGTATTATTCATGGCAGATTTCACAATTTGATCATTATCTGTAAAGGAGTATTATTTAGTGTTTAATTGCTTCATTTCATGCGATTAAAAAAGGGAAGGCGAAATAATTATTAAATAATCCTCGGAAGCAGAAAATTATTCATTACACATTTCCGCATCATAAAAACAGAACAAGCAATATTTTGAAGATAGTAGAAACAAGAAAATCAGAGGAATTTCCGACTAGATACTTCACTACTACTGTTTAATTTTTTTTAAACAAAATGTATATTTCATGTAAGAAAATGAAAAAAAAATCATTTTATCGCCTAATAAGTAAGATTTATATAATCTACAGAAACGATTAACAAAAATGTATGTGTTAAAGGTTAAGAAAAGTTGCTGACCAAAGACAAGTAGAATTAGTACATTATGCCCTTTAATTTACACGTATTTCTACTACTGTATTATAAACTCCAAATTGATATATTCCATAATCAGATGTAGCGAGAAGAGATAAAAAATTACAGTAAAGTAATTCATTTTAAGAAATCTTGTAAGCATGACTGGCATGTAGTGTTGTATGAACAACTTCCTATGTTAACTTTATGCTTCTTATATGGGTACCTTAATAACTTTATAAAAAGTATAAAAGTGAGTTATTGGCAGTGCTTTAGTTCATATCCTTTGATGTGTTACCGTACTTCTTGATGTATTAATTTTTTATCTATGGTATTACCGTGACCATGATTATACAAACGTATTCTTACAATTTTATTATTTGTGTCAAATAGTATTACAGCGTTTCTGTGTTTTACACATGAACTCGTCGGTTGAATGTTTACTTATGGACTGCAAATTCGCATTATGCTAAAAATAAATTACAAATAAAAACACTTTCTCAGCCACAGTTTTTAACGAGGTTAGGCTCCAAATGTCTTAAAAACTGCCTGTTGTAAAGTTAATAGGAGACTACCATGAGAATAAACTAAACACTAAACTAGTACATATTTATTTTGCTAAAATTAACACATTTAGATTTACAAGGAACTCTATTTTTTATTTCAAAGGACAACAAAAGATAAGCACAGGACACAGACTGGCAGACTATTTTAATTTATATGCAAAATGCAAAAAAGTCTCATGTCTTATAAGAATTGTTCAATGTTGAGCAGGTATGCTGTGCACGTTTAATGGTTTGACACAGTTGCCCATTGCCATTGACCACATCTTCCTCTCTTGGTGGTATAAAATGAAAATGCGCTTCACCCCGAAAGGTACAATGTAGACAAAATCCCGAATAAGCAAAAATAGAAATATTATTTGGAAATCCAGCAACTCTTATACCTAATGGTTTTGATTGACAAGTCAATAATGTATAATAAGTGGCATAATAAATTAAAATAATAAAGTTTAGAAAATAGCTCTAAAGTCAGAAAGTAGATTGTACATGCTAACTGAGAGGCGATGACTTTGCCCGAAGTAAATCTGACACTAAATGTGCTTCAGTATAATCTAATGTAGTACTCTAAATAAACCATCTGCATGAAAGCAACTTCTGAGACAATGCACAATAAAAACAAAAAGAGAATCGGTAAATAAATGTTGTGATAGTCTTTTACACATTGGTAAGCTATATATTAGTTCTGCATTTAGCCTGCTAGTATTACAGATTCCTTTTTCAAATGTTACAACAAAAAAATTTATGCAAGAAAACAGATTTACTGCGATTGACTTAGTAAGAGTAATTTATTGTCTTCGTCAACACGAGGAATGAGTATGAATCTGAACAAATTAACTCCGAATTACTACTTATTAGGCCCATACAATGGAACAAAGTCTTAATTTTTGGCTTACTTATAACTTGTGAACTACTTAAAAGCATCCTAACAAATCTTAGTGTAATTTCTTGCAGCAAGACAATGAAAGAACACAAACAATAGAAAGCGTTAGAAAAATGTAAACGAACAAAGGAAAAAGAATAGTGTAAATCAAATAGTAGGTAATAACAATGAATTATCATCATGATGATGGTGCCAATCTTCAATTCAAGTTTCTTGACACACACGATGATAATTTGATAATGTTTTACATTTAGTACCATATTTTCCTTTTAAATAATTTGGGTTTTTGTATTTTTGCAAGAAAAAATGTAAGATGAATTTAAAAAGTACATTTTGATAACAAATTGTACATTTGCTTAAAATATCTATACAGTTACTATTTTCTATTCCAGGAAGCGATTCATTTAGCCAAGGTAATGAAGACGCACATTTAGCTCAAATGATGACCCATCATGATCTCTCTTCCTCTTCACAACGTGGTCTGTTAACCGAAGGCTCATCAATAGAAAATCATAGGAAAACATATGCAATCGAATCAGTAGCTGTAGGTGACTCGGACGCTAACAAGCCAGATGATTTCAATCACTCCATTTCAAGAAAACCAAAAAATGATTTTTTGGAAAGAAGTGATTTGAATAGTGGAGACAATAGTCATGTACAAGTAGAGCATATACAATTTGACACATACATGGGTGGAAGTAATAAAAAAGCAGAGGAAGAGAAGACCGAGGATAGCTCTTCTCAATCTCACTCTTCAGAGCCAATGACATTTGCACAAAACTTAAAGGCCAAATTAAAAGAATCGCAATCACAGCTACTTCCAGTTGTACCGATACAATTACCATCGCCAGACAAAAGCCATCGTTACCATTACACTGACGATGAGGACAGTGAGTTTAGTTCCTTCTCTCAGTTTGCGTCATCTCATTCTCATTTAGACAACGTGGATTTTGTGTTTGGAAACAACAGTCTATACTCAAAACTTAAGAGAAGAAAGAAAACAAAAAATTCAATCCAGAAGTACATTTTTCCGGATTCAGATGCAGCTGACGAAGAATATATAAAGCAAGCTGCAATACCAATTTTAAAGACACAAAAATCGAAAAGGCCGTCTGCTTCAGACTCTGAGTCTAATTCTACAGACAGTTTTGTTGCTCTAGCCTCGTCGCAAAATTTCCCTCCTCTCCACTTTTTTGACAATTTTGTGGATGAATACCCGTTTCGTGTTAGTTACAGTATTAATAAGAACCATAATAATGCACAATACCATCGAGATTCAACTCGTAATTCAGAGAATGGTGGGCAAGAAGATCTTAACGATAGCTATTCTCATCATAATTACCATGAATATTATAATAGAAATGAAATCAGGAAAAAGAAACACAAACATCGCAAGAACGAGCTTAGTAATTCTCTTAAATATGCCGATTATAAAGATAATCCGAATGATCACGAGGATGGTGATGCAAAAGAAAATGAAAGTCAGAATATCAGACCAACACTAGACGGTGAAGACGAAATTGTAGTAAAGAGACAGGCAGGTGAGATTTTCCGAATTCCAATACCCAATTCTACCTCAGCAACAAAAACATCCAAGAAATCTGAAATTATTCACGAAACCTTGAGCAATGAAAATGATGACGACGACGAAACTGATTACAATTTGAGTTCGATTGCGTCTTCAACATTTGGCTTGAGAGAACATCCAAAGATTTTAAAATCAATCCATTCAACTTATAATCCTCTGTTAAATAAAACAACAATAGAAAGCGATAGAGATTCTTCTGCTGTCGAAATCGATGATGCTCACGAAGATAGAAGTGGTAGCGATGAAAATCGTGAGTCCAAGAACAATAATGACAATCAGAGTGAAATTAGTAGTAAATTACGAGACAGTTTTAGTGATACAAGTGATAATGAGGGCGACAAGGATTTCAGCGGAGACAATGATAATAATAGCTTGATGATGCGGCGAAGACC
Source organism: Yoshiicerus persimilis (assembly GCA_020352615.2). Lineage (NCBI taxonomy): Eukaryota > Metazoa > Arthropoda > Collembola > Entomobryomorpha > Tomoceridae > Yoshiicerus > Yoshiicerus persimilis. The sequence goes on along the minus strand of CM036940.2, from coordinate 33,310,278 downwards.
AAGAAGAAGTGTCGTCCACTTGTATGACATGGTCGTTTGCGCTACTGGATGCAACCCTTTAATGTACAAAGGATATGGGTGCTACTGTGGATTCCTTGGCTCCGGGCTCACTGTCGACGGCATTGACAAGTATAATAGTATTTTTAATTATAACTTTCATTCTAAGGTAATGTATTGGAAAACTAAAAGGTTACATTTCGCTTATATAACAATAAAGTATTATGGTCTAATACACAATACGTATTATGTAATGCCGTCGGTATTGTAACAAATACATACAAGCGCCTAAGAGATAAGTTTGCACACACCACACAACGCGTGTGTAAGTAATAACTAGGTAATTTATGAATAACGATATTAACTTTCAGAAGTGATAGATAAGTTTTCTTGTGTTATATAAATTGTGTCAACCATGTTCCATATTCTAAATTTTAGTTTTGCCAATTATCGCTCTTCATAATACCTGTAGTAGATGTACTATAGAATATGAACATGAATAATTACTTCATTAATTTCTGCTACTAGGTGCTGCGCTAAGCATGATTGGTGCTATCACCATGCTAAGTGCCCTCCCTTGTTAACCTACTTTGTGCCATACTATTGGACCTGCAACGACAACCGTCCTAAATGTGGTTCGTACAATTTTGTGCTTAGTGACTCACATCACTTTTTCTTGCATAGAAATCATAGTTTACAAATAAGTTATCATAATGATCTAAATTGTTTGTGACTAAAATTTACAGTAACGGACTACCGTGGATGGAAAGGAATATGCGGGACGCATCTGTGTGAATGCGATAGACAATTTGCTGAATGCTTAAGAAAATTCCCCTGTCCTCGCTCCAGGGCTATGTGTATGACATCACCTTGGAGGTTTTGGCAGAATCTATTAATGTCACCGCCTTACCGCTATGGTTAATATGATGCTTTTCGTTTACCAAATTATGCTTATATATGATCAGCGATTAAAGTTGAAAACAATATATTGCATATTGAGTTTATGTTAGTTAGGAGGCAAAAATATGTCGTTCACTAAAAACAATAACCTATGTAGAAATATTTTTAATGAATTCTCATCAATACTTTTCGATAATTGGCAACTATTATACATTTCAAAGTTGGCTCACTCTTTCAGTGTCCACACTAGTTACGTCTTATATTATTACTACAACATCAAATCAAGAGTTCCACAGGGTATAAATAAACCATTCAGTTTTATAACAACTTAAAGAAGTTACAACGCTCATCTCACTCACCTGTGGTAATTTTCTGAACGAATTAAACATATTTTCGTAATGTAGATACAATTACATCTTACAAATCCAGTTTGCCAAACAAACCCAAATAGTATAAACATTTTCAAATCTTAGTCATTAACAATAAACTTTATTACGATATTTCTTTATCTGTATATAGTATTTACTCATAGTTAGTAAACAATGAAATGTAGCTGAATATAATATGTATGTACTCTATATTTAAATCAATACGTTTTCATTGATAATATTTTTACAATAAAATTAAGTCTGTTTAGTTTATCCGTTTTTTAACAAAATGTTACGCAATCAATCCGAAGTTATGTAAATATTTATATTTTTGGAAAATACTAGTAAGAGAATTTGTTAAATATTATGAATTGTTAATGCAAGCTCAACGTACCTCGTAATTGAACTAATTTTTCAAAGACCTAGGTCATAATGATACAACTTATGCATTCTGCTTACTAAAAGATGTAATGTAGCACAGGCTTCAATGGATTATGATGCAGTGGTTACTAGATTTGTTGAACTGCAGTCACTGTAGCACCACCTTGAGTAAGCAACTAAGCAAGATAACGTTGTCTACATTTTGGAGTTAAAATAAAATTATTTCAAAAGTTAAGGATGGGAATTGTATTTGATAAGCCTTACCGGGATTTGAATACTAGTTTTGGCTAGTTATATAGTGACCCTGCTGTAATTTTTGATTTTTTTCGATCAGGAAAGGTAGTGAAATCAATACTAGAACTTGTACTATGCTACTTCACATAGTTAGGAGCTAACCATTCTATACTGCATCACTGCATGTTGCATGTATGCAATGTATGGAATATTTTAATATTTTTAATCAAATTAATACGTATTTTTGCTCGAGAACCTTTTCTATGTAATATCCTATATACTATCCTATGTAGTATCCTATGATTGTGAATGACAAAAATGACAAACTCTTTGTTTTGCAAAGTGTGTAAACTTGAATGGAGTGGCAAAATGGATTATTTTGTATAAATGCTTGTTTTTAATGTATAAGTAATAAGTATTAGTACTTAAATTAGACGTCTGAAATCAGAAAAGTGAACATCTTTACTGAAAGTAGTCTGATTACCAACAAGTGCCTTCCATAATCTCATTTACATATTTAGTGTCAACGTAAATGACATGTTCCTAAAAATAATTCGACGCAAGTGTACATAGCATACAAGTAAAAAGAACATCTACCGCACAAAGTATTACTACTGTTCTACTCACTCCAGGTTTACAAATATTATAATATGCGGTTAAGGAAAAGTCTTATTATTATATCCTGTAATAACTGTAATGAGTAATGTATGTATTAAGTGCTTTAAAAAGAGCTACGGTAATAGTTAACAAATATTCAAATGCTCGTCTTGAATAAGAATATTCTTTTTGATATTAGATAATTTTCTGCGGCGGTAGCAGTATTTATGCAGGGTGCCAAAATTTTTTCATATGAACAATATGAAATAAATAGTACTTGTCTACATTATTATGAAGGTTTACTTTAAATGATCAACATTCTTCTTTTGTCTTTTTTCTATAATTGTATTTTTTGTATTTCTAAATAATTAATTACAGAAGTGTTTTTACCCCAACGCTTGTCCACAGTCAGCAAAACGGTTTCGCAACCTAGTCAATAATGTCAATAGATATATTATTGCAAATTATAAGAATAACATGCCATACCGGCATGTCTTTTTCGCTGAATTATAAATAATAATAAATAACTTTGCGTGTTCTATATTATTATTACTTAATTAAGACACCAAAATGAATCTTTAATATTTGAGTTAGCTAAAATTGTTTAATAAAATATAATTTTATCTATCAATTTGTGAATACACATGACCATTTTTGACCAAAATTATTATTATTATTTGCATACGCATATTTTTTGCACGCTTACTTTGCATCTATATTTACATATCGAATAACACATAAATGGACAAAAAGGATGCGGACGGGAATGGGATATTTTTATACAGTGAAGGGCTAAAGTCACGCACCATAGGGAAATGAAAAACGGTAATGTACATCACATATAACACATAATAATATAATCATATATAATATGACGTCGAATGAATCCGGCCTCCGGGATCACATAGTCACATAGCTCATCTGAGAAACCTACCGTATGTTTTCGGGTTGTTTGTCTGTCCATACGTTAGTTAGAGAACGTGCACATAACTCAAAAAAGCTTTAAAATTTTTTGTGGACACTTTCAGTGGGTCTTCTTGCTTGGGAACAAATTGTTCCCTTTCAAAAATGGGCCATTTCTTACCTATGACTCTATGACCCTATTTATCTGAATAAAAAGTCAAAAACTTTGTTTTGCTTTATTCTGTGTTTTTGCGTTTTGAAATGGCGTATGGTTTATTAACTCAACTCAATTTCTTATCTCAACTCATCTTTTCGAAAACCAACAAAACACCCTTTAACATTTATGTTCAAGGGCAATTTGGTGTTTTTGTTAGTTTAGTTATATAGTTAGTACATGCGTACTAAATACCATGCACATCGACTATATATATGAAAATAATGATACACATTTATGAAGGTCGACAAAGGGCACGACTTCACAAGGCATAAAAAGTCACATCGACTTCACAAAGAATAAAAAGAAACATGGACAAATACGAACTTATTATATTGCACATTTATGTGAAGGTCATACAAAGGTCTTACATGAAGGTCGTATGAAGGTCTAATGCGAAGGTCATTGCACTAAAAATAAAAACAACGGATCTTGAGTTCCATATTCTATTCGCACGTACCCAACAGCATTGTATTCCAAGTCACTTCAAAAACGCTTTCAGTGCGAGTGCACTGTACACTGTAAACTCACGACTCATGAATAATGACTCATATTCATCAATCGCAGAAAAATAAAGATGAAATGCAAGTCTGTTATTTCCGACAATGAAGTTGGTTAACCCGTGATGATTCGATTTAAGTATAGGGTTACCAATATTCTTTGTTCATAGTATATTCTTCAATTCACTATCGGTAGCATATTGCTGACACTTTGAATTGTTGTTTTCAACGCACTGATAAGTTTGATAACTGTAGTTAATATTCTCGAAGGGGACAAAAAGCAGGATCAATCTTTCAAGTGGACTGAAAGTCTTACTAGGTTTCTTACGCCACACCCAAAATAATAGGTACTCTTTTAGGTTAGATTTTTAAAGTAGATCTGTTAGGTTACTATTACTATCACTAAACATACTAAACAATCAAATCAGGACATTCAATTTCAAAAAATTACATGGATTAAATCCAGATTTATTCAATAAGCACTTTTACAACCTAATCCGAAATCCCTTATACGTTTTTAAATTGATAAAGAATATTTCATCGGGAAGACCAGGGTATTATGTTGGATTAATCCCAAAATTGGTACCAGTTTGCAACAAGACTTGCAACATTCTCAAAGGAATGATATTTATATTACACCCAATGCGGATATAGCGACAAAGCAGAGTAAGTTAATTAGCTAATTACCAAAAAATTATCGTTAATTTCACTATTTGTCCTTGTTTTTAATCGTTTGCTAGCTGTAATAATATATGTACATTGTTTGCACTTGTGGAATATAGAACTCGACATCGTCTGATGGCCCACAGGAAATCACATGAACTTCTAGGAGAACGGCTTCAGCAGTGGAACACAATACGCAAATACGGCACACCTACACCAATTTTACTCCGAAAATCGTTTAAACCCCAAGCTGCACAAATGAGTTGGCAAAAAGAAAAAGAAAAAATAAAGCACGAAAAGTCGGGAGATGATTTATGTATTGAACTTGCTGACCACATTTACGCTGTAAATACATGTGAGTTTTGTACTTACACTCTAATATACTTTAAGTATAATAATATAATATTTTTATACCATATATAATAGAATAGTTTGGGTTGCGATTTGCGATTTGTCAATTCCTAATGGGCGTCAGCGTACTATGTAGTGGCATAGTGGATACTACAACAATGACAATACAGTGTTGGCCGCAAGTCACGCATCATGGGGAAATAACATTACCTGTGGCCACAAATAACGCATCATAGGGAATTAACATTACATGTGGCCACAAGTCACGCATCATAATGAAATAACATTAGGTTTGCAAGTTGAAGATTTTAGCTAGAAAGATGAAGTGGTACCTGGCTTAAAGATGTCCAATGTGATGACCATTTACTGTCCCCGTAAAGAATTTAACAATGATGAGGTCGTCCAGAATTGCGGCCCACACCATAAATCCAGGAGATTCATCGGAGTAATACCGACAATTGTGACGATGCACGACTCCATTTAAATGAAATTTGGCTTCATCACTGAAAAGAATTGTTTTCTTCTTCTAAAATTGACTGCGCCCACCGACAAAATGCAATTCTCCTTGCCGGATCTTCTGGTTTAAGAGCCTGGAGAATTTTCATTTTATGTGGTTTAAAATGATGTGATTTCAGGATGCCACGAACAAAAAAAAAAAAAAAAAAAAACAAAAAAAAATTTTTAAAAAAAGGTAATGTTATTTCCCCATGATGCGTGACTTGCGGCCAACACTGTATTATGTTTTTCATATTATGTGCACTTTATTTAAATTAGGTGCACCCAAAAAGCCAAATATTCTGAAGAACAAGAAAAGAAATTCTGAATACACACCAAAAGTTTTTCCAGCATTACCAGGTATATATTTTATCGCGAAGAATAACTTAGATTGTTGCAGTAGTAAAACTAATAAACAATAATGACTTAATGACGAATGATGGGTATTCAATTAAAATTAAAATACTTTAGATATCGACAGAATTGACAGCGAATATAAAAGTGAAAACTTTGGGGCAACTGTTTTACCTATTTGTAAGCAAAATATTCAAATATTAAAATCTCATACTTTTGACAAAATGTATTTATAATGTAAATACAATGTTTTCGCTTATCAGATGAAGATAATACCACTTCTAACAAAATATCAGATAAAATCTTTCAAGAAACTCTTAAAGATATCAAGTGTGAACCATTTCATGACATAACCCTGAAAGAAGAATCAATCACCTACGATGAAATTGATCAACGATGTGTATTCAACTATTTGGATGAAAATGACAACATATGTAAAAGTGAAAGCATTGCGACAACGGTTTTACCAAACTGTAAGTAAAATACCCAAACGTTAAAAGCTCCTACCGACATTTTTGCCAAATGAATTTAAAAATATTATGGATGTAAATGCTATGTTATTGTTAATTAGATGAAGAAAATTCGAACAAAATATCAGATAAAATCTTCCAAGACACTCCTAATGAAATCAAGTGTGAACCATTTCATGATATATCTCTGAAAGAAGAATCATTCTCCAGTATTTTAGATACCGGAAATGGCAAACGTAAAGTTGTACGTAAAAGAAACTCATCAGCGAAACATGAAGCGTTGAATGAGACTAAAATCGCCGAATTTGGGTATTCGACGAAAAATAAAAGTGACAACAAAGAAAAAAAGGCGTATTATTGTTCAGAATTTATTCTACAGGAAGGCCTCAAGTAACCACCTTTGCCCTAATTCCGACAATACTGAATAATACGCATTTTCAAATTTATAAGCATTAAAATCTCATAATGTGAAATAGGAAAAGATATGGGTGTAATGGAAAGCCTTATATATGCCCGGTACCTGGCTGCAACAAAACTTACAAAAATCCTAACGGAATAAAATATCATGCCCAATACGGACATAGCGAAAAACAAGAGTAAGGCGATAATCGAAAAGGTTAATTTTACCATTTGCTCTGTATTACTATGTGTGTTTTTTAAATACAGATTTGCTTGTACATGTGGAAAAATTTATACAACTCGGCATGGATTAATGGCCCACAAGAAATCGCATACAAATCCAAGAGAAAAGCAACTCCGATCAAAAAAAGTGAAATACACCGCACCCGTAACTAATTTACCTCGCACTACTTACAACTCCCAAGTTTCACAACTTAACTGGAAGAACCAAGTAAAACAAGAAAACTGGGAAGAAAATTTATGCATTGAGTTAGCTGACCACATCTATGCTGTAAATACATGTGAGTTTCGTGCAAAACTCTATGACTATATAGCTTTATAAAATTTTACACCTCGCAGTGCTTGTGAGTTTACTATATCTGGGAGGCATTACATTATATTTCAATTAGATTTTAGTGAGCGTAACTTTATTTTGCCCAGGTGTACCCAAAAGGCCAAAAATTCTCAAGCATATCAAAGCGAAGCCCGAATTTCAACCAAAGGATTTGATTACCTTTCCAGGTAACTTTAACTTTTTATCTATGTACAAGTACACCCAGTAATATTCGTCTATTTCATGGTTTATCAGACGTACAAAAATCGAGAAATATGAATGAGCAATTAGGAATTGTTTAAGCTTACGTATCTCATACATATTCAGTGTTAACTGATAAGCAGATACAAGAAATTTTGTTATATAGTTAAACATTTAAGAAAAATTACTTTTGATTGAAACATGAATCCTAAATGTGCATCAACTGAATGTTCAGTAATTAGATAGTAAATATTACCGGTTAGCGCTAAATTCATTTAACGGAAAAATGTGTACACAGATATAGATATACTATTACTAAACCGTGTAATAGATTGCAATCGATAGAAGAATAACAAATTTCTATGTATTCTGCAGAAATAAAACCCAGTGTTGCGGCAAAAGGTATGCAGAATGCTTTTCAGCCCACCATCAAATATGAGTATGAAGAAAAGCCAATATTCCATGAAATCAATCAGAAAAATATCAAAAAAGAAAGTATTTCTCCAAACCCTTTGAAGAATAAGGGGATCAATTCCGGCAATATCGATATTGAAAAATTGGTTTTTGCTCCCTTTTTACAGAGGAAACCTCAAATAACAGAAAAAGTGGCTACTCCTGATACTCTTGAAAATGATATGAAGGTAGTGATACCCAATAGCCCTATTACATATATAAAGGAAGAGAATTTGAGCCCTGTTAAGGACATAAACAATTATCAGAGAGATTTTAGTGAAGAACTAACCTATTATTCTACACCAATATCATTGATTCCGTATAAGTTGGCTTGCAACGATTCAAAAATTGTTAATGGGAAATCAGAGTTTATGGATACCGATTGTTGGAATTTATGTTTTGATACATGCTATTTTGATGCATCAATGACTTGTAACTCGAATAAGTCCTTACAGCTTTTTAGAGAGGATATCGACTTAACACTTTCGAAAGTGTGCGAGCACGCCAATTGTTATGAACTTTTTACAACAGAAGAGGAGTATGATCATCATATTCGCACAATCCATCCTGAAGGTTAACTACTCCGTTCTATAATAATGCATTCACTATATCTAATATTGAACAGACAGTCCTGCAGCGAACACTTTTGTCTTACTCTAATAAACTTTGAGTATATGTTTTCTATTTTTCAGGAACGGATTTACTCAAATACTTTGAATTAGTATTAAATGACATGATGAATCCAAATTCAGGCCCTACTGACCTTTCCAGATATTTTCCTGACACCACTGGTAAGTAGATGAGTAACACATAGTACACATCTTCCTAACGATTACACAAATATTTCACTAGTAACCTGACGTCCCCGTGTAAATGAATTTTAGAATGCGTGCATAGTGCATGATATGGATATCGTATAACCAAGTGAAACCTAATTTGAACCAGTTAATTAGATTTTTTATATGTAAGCAAAACACGTAGTTACATTATTAAATTGCAACTGAAGACAAATTTTGTTTGTTTGGCCTATCACCTATCTTCTATCTAAAGTAGTACCCTAAAGTAATATCTAAAATATCGAGTCATTTGTTTATCTAAGCCAGCAGTGTTAAAAAAATATGCTAGCCTGCTAGTCATTTTAGTGGAGAATCTCAAATAATATATCCATTATATATCAATGCCTACAATCTGAAGACTAATAATTAGGGCACTAAGATAATTTATCATTTACCGTAAAAAAATAGTGCTAATTACGAGCATAAATTGTTAAATTACAAACACGCAATACTACAGGACCTATTACGTAGGTACCAGTTAGGTTATGTTTAGGTAGGTATTTAGTTAGGTGTTAGGTTAGGTTACATGAAAACGCGAAATTAGTACCGGATGTGCCTATAAAAGGCTTAGATGCAATATAATTTCTAGAGTGCAGTAAATTACAGTAAATTAAATAACACATTTGGTTTAAATAATTTAAAGAATAATGGTGTATAATGAAAATTCAAATATTTAGATATTGATGAACTTGAAAGCGAGTGTAAAAGTGAAAATACCACGGCCAATGTTTTACAAAATTGTAAGTGGTAAATATTCAGTAATACTAAATTTAAACAATGTGAAAATTCAAAATGAATAATATTTCTTGCTTATGTAAACGCATATTATGCTAACTAGGTGAGGAAACTATCACTTCTAGCCTAATGTCAGACAATGAAGTTTTCCAAGAAGCTCCTCAATATGGTAATATTTTCGATGAAAATCATAATGAAGTACAGGAAAAGGAAATAAATACATCAGTTGCATTGATGGATGCGAAAGAAACAAATGAAGATGGAACTACCAGAATTTTTCCAGAATTACCAGAGAAAGAGGAAAGTCAGGATGTTTCGAAGGTTAAGGATATTTCGCTAGAAAACGAAAAGGAAGTCGTATCTAACGACAAACTTCAAATTCAAATAGAATCTAGGGAATCAACTGAAATCGATGATGAAAATCCAGGAACCTCAATTGACGAAACTGAAGACAATAAGTACTACTCTTCCGAATTCATTCTACAGAAAGGCCTAAAGTAATTATGAATATTGTTATATCGGATAACATGCGTAGTGCTAGTACATTGTTATTACTATTATTATTTACTTTTAATTAATAATGACTAATGAATATTATCTGAATGCGAATGATGATATTCCCTTGAATTAACGTTTGTAAGAAAAGTGTACATTAATAATATGAATACTTTTCATTGTATAGGAAAAGATCCGGTAGTGGCAAGCCGTATATGTGCCCTGTTCCAAATTGCAACAAAACTTACAAAAATCCGAATGGGATAAAATATCACGCCCAATACGGGCACAGCAAAAGACAAGAGTAAGATAGTTATATTCAACTGTCAATGCATATATATAGTAATAATAGTGGTTTTTCATGTTATAACATACTCTGTTGCAGATTTCCATGTCACTGTGGAAAGATTTACACTACTCGACATGGACTACTAGCTCACTCGAAGTCTCATGAAAACCAGATGGAAAGGCAGCAGCGCTCAAGGAGAGCAAAAGTAGTCGGGTTAAGAAGAAGTCAACGATAATATTTACTTGAATGCATTTGTAATTTTATGTAATTCGTATAGTTGGTTGATCGGTAACCGTCCATTTCAATTAATTTGTTATTGTTGGGTACTTACAGAAAAGCAAAATTATATTGTACAGAAATAAGAACGCATCTTTATCTTTAAATAGGCAATACTAAATACTACGCATAAATTTTATAGAAAACATAGACATTAGCATTATAATATTATACAGCGGATAAGGCTAATTCAAAATGGTTTGCAATTCCGCTATGTAGAATTTTGACCCGAAGAAAACTATATATTTGTAAAGCACGCGCATATATTATTCTATTATTATTAGTTTTCGGTGTGAGATCAAACATTGTTTTTTGAAGTCATTCTCATTCAACAATATTTATTACTAGCTAATGTGTGTACAAAGATAACAACATTTTCAGCTGTTTTCAATGCAATATTTCAAGAGTGACTTTTGTAAATAATACAGAGTATATTATATATTTTTTCAATTTAAGGGTTGAATAAAATTGATATAATTTACATAAGCATGTGTATATTTTTTGGTCATATTAACTTCTAGTGTACACTTTCACTTTCATTGATTCTTTGGCTAAATAATTACTTGTCAATATGATGGGGCACTTTGGAAATATTATCATAAAATATTATTACACGCATTATTATAATCAATTCGTAAATGAAAATACACAACGGAACAAGACAAATGATTTCATAAATATATGAAACTATTGCGAAAAATTAGCGTTTATTTTAATTAGCATTTATATACATTTAATAATAACAGCTATGTAAATATATCGTTTGTGGTACAAATGGTAAACAGAACAAGAAGAATTGAAGAAATATGTCGTGTTTTTAGGAAATTCTGAAAATTCTAACCTGGACAAATTAGAATGACATCTTAGGTAAGTATTTAAAAAACTCTGAAAAAAATTATCTTCGCGTATTCTTATCCCCTGGAGCAGATTTAAGGCTTTCCATTATAATTTTTATTTTCTCCGCAGTTGCACGATCTGCGGTAATGCATTTAGAGTAAACATATTGCAAGCCTTGCTCATCTTTATGGTTAAATGCAATTTTGGCTGCTTCTTCATAGTACCTTCAATTTTACAAAAACATAAACATATTGAATCATAAATTATGTTACAATATGTTAATGCCACAAATATATACTACACCATTTACTATGGCATATCTCAACATAAGGACAAAGATATATTCATTTAGCGATAAAAATTAATTAAAAGCTTACTTGGCTTGGACATAGTATTTAATTTGTACGTCCTCTTTGACCTTGGGTAAATATTTTAGAGCTTCCATTCTGTTTCCATACAGCAAACAAACTTCCACAAAGTCCTTAATATCAAAAAGTCTATTACACTACAGATTAATGGTAAAACAAGAACAGCGTATTAAAAGGCATGTCCCATCGATACGTACCTCATATCCTCCAGGCATTTTTTTGGCTTTAGACATTTTCTCTACTTCAATCCAATCATGCATTTCTCCAAGTGTTTGGAGCCTTATCAGCCAGAACCTGATGAAATAAATATTACATATAATATTTTTAATTTATGTCCTCATGAAAAGAAGTCTTTCTGCACCCTTACATTTTATCAGTAACTTTAAACTCAGAACGTAAAGTCTCCGCAGATTTGTTCTCTTTTAACATTAACAGTTCCTTTATTGTGTCCCGCAATGGCAGATCCAGAAATGATTTCCCAAACTTCTGCTCAAAAATTTGTTGGTGCTTCAATAGTTTGTGTTGTTCTTCGCACATGGTCACCATAAAATCATTTTTAGCTTTCTTATATTGCTCTTGGGCAGATATTAGAGCAGCCAAACGGCTTTCCAATTTCTAAGAAAATAGTTGTTTCGAAATGTAATTTTAATCGCTGCTATGTGTATAATGTATTTGTTTAATGAAAATTAGAGCATAGCAATTTTACTAAACTGTACACTTAATTAAGCCATTTCTTACGGTTTCAGAATAACTATCCCTAATAGACGCATTTCCTTGGGCAGTATAATCATCTTCTTGTTCGTAAATCGACCGAACTGCATCCCGATTGTCTATAGTGTTACAGTACTTAATATACAAACTTTGGGCCATTGGATATTTCCTTATCAGCATCTAAATAGATCAAAAACTTTGCAAATAAATTAATTATCACACGTACCTATATAAGTACTGGTGTAATAAAATTACGTCTAAATCGCTTGAAAAGTGAAGACAACAAATTAAATAGTTGGTATTTACCAAAAAATCTGAGAGTGGCATATGATCTCTCAATTCTAACAGCACTTTATATATCAAATTCGAATCTCCGCTTTCGATTGCTTTGTGCAGTGCTGTAGAATTATCTCCTAATTGGAGAAACAATGGTACTTGAACACTCCTTCGTATTTCATAGTGTGCTAACTAGAAAAGCAAATTTATTCTTCAGCCATTAAATGGATGCTTTCTTGAAACATTACATTTAAAATAGTTATCTACCAGAACCTTACATTAAGAGCCAACTTTTTCCTTCCAGCTTCATACGCTTTGTTAGCAATTTCACTATAACTTATATTTGAATCTGATTTTAATTTAGAATGTATTTCATTTGCTAATCTGGTTTCTTCGATATGGGTCTGACCAACCTAAAATATTATGCAAAATGCAAGTTATTACAATGTCTTACAATATAACATAACGTTTTACAAAAACCCACGTGTAATAAATTAGTGCTGTGGAGTAAGAAATAAGATTTTAAGATAGGATTGTCCTACTTTATAGCAAGCCCAGTGAGCTAATATTCTGGATCTCCCTTGGGACTCACGAAGTTTCAAGAACTCCGCTATTTTTATGGCCAAAGAGTATTGCCTCCTTAGAATCAGACGGTCAATCAAAACAGGAACAGTTAATATGTCAAGCCTGAATTTAAAAGTGCCAATTAAAATTTACGTCAACATAATATTATAAAATTCAAAGCGTCATAAGCTGCATCATTTTTCGTCGGAGTCTATTCCGCGTGCAGTGTGCAGTATATAAACTTTTCTAAAACAGTATATTAAAAAAATGGATTACTGTGTGTGGGTCAGAGGAATGGCAATTCTAAAATCTTTTACTGCATTCAATATCCTCAACATTTGACACATGTGCACGTAATTTTCGGGACTGTACTTGACCAGAAAACATTTTCCAAACTGAGCAGCCTGGAAGCAAGAAAAAGCGCAATGTACATTATAAAAAAAGGTATTTAACACAGTCCCACCAGTATATATCACTTCAATCGAAATCATTCATTACATTACTGACATTACATTATTACATACCTTTAGCAACATTTTTTGTGCTGATGGCTGAAACTCATGACCTGCCGCTTGAATACATTCTTCAACTGCCTTTTCAACATCGCTTATCATTCTGATATATTCGTCTGCCTTATGACTGCCTTCCAAATACTTTTTAGAGGCTTCCAAAAGTACAGAACCAGGGGCAACACTTCCGATTCCAAAAATGACCCTCGTAACTTTAGGTACCAACTGAAGAATTTCGTGTGAGTTATTTGTGACTATTCGCACACTGTCGATCTCGGGAATCAAATAAAACTGACTGTCCATTGATAATGATAAGGTATTTCCATTTCGGTCTACTAGCAGAAGAGATGTATCCCAACTCATTACCACAGCATCTTCCCCACACCTGTAAGCAAAAAATTGAAAAACATCAATTTTAAAAATATTGCCAAGGATCAGTTTTGGGTTTAACTCTTAAAATTATACATTGTGCCAAATAAAGTGATTACCAAACTATTTGTTTAGGTTTCCTTCTCACTCCAGAAGAATGCTCACAATACTTTTCACTAAAATCCGCCTTTCCGAGCCAAAGAACGCCCGAATCGGTCAGTAAAGTTATATGCGACCCGTTTAACGAAACAGAAATATATGTGATTGGCGAATTCATTCCTGCCTTAGAAGAGAAGTCCGGGTAAACTTGACTGCATTTACTTGGATCTACTAAATAGACAAAATTTTCTCTAGCTGCTACAATTTGAGTTTGACGATTGGCAGAGATAACTGACCACGCAGTAAATGGAATTTCCCCTGGTACAGATGCACATCTGCGAACTTTTGCATCCTTATAATTGTTCATTACAACAAAATTATCTTTAGTAGTCAAGTATGCCACACCAGTTCCATTGTTGCTGGGAAAAATCTCAGCTTCAAAAGCCTTCTCTTTTGATTCCTAAAACATTTCGAACATATGAAGGAAGAAGGTAACATTCTAAAGTGGGCGTTGTACGTTGTACGCAACGCTTAAAAAATGAAATATTACTTACCGAACTAATTAAGCATTGAACAGTTTGCTTAGTTGTTCCAAACAAGTTGTAAACCAAGACATTCCCATCTTCCTGGACACATAATAGGTCTTCAGATGTAGACCAGCCCATTTTGACTAGTATTCCCGAATCCCACTTTCATTTCATATGCAAAACCAAAAAATAATATTTGACTATTGTAGGGACAATAACAATGTATATAACAAATAATAAGCATTTTATCTGCGCACTATGCGCTGGAACCATTTAGCACAACTATTACGTCCTATCATTAATTTAATTGACATTTATAACCACCTTTATTGGAGATACCAAAGCTCCAGCCGCAGTGTAAATATTAATAATGGGCTTAGGAGGAACACTGGGTGTAACTCTTAAGAATTTTTTGTCGTCTCGTATAGTAGCCAGAGGTCCTCCGTAAGTTGCGCCTACTAATGAATAATTGTTTAAATCCATTTGGGAACTCCAGGTCATAGTGTAAAGCTCAACTTTGCGATAGAAATCTGACGAGGACTCTTGACCAGTTCCCACCACCGCATGCCAATCTCCAGTATAAAAAATACTCATTTTTGCCTTCAATATATGGAAAAATTTGACATCAAATAACACTTATCCTTTAATTCGGGTTGTATTTTATGCCATGATCATGAATCTGAAAGAAAAATGGACTTCAGATTAGAAGGCAAACCTTAAAGGGAATAAAAATACCTCCTCCCTCACTTTTCAATTTTTACAAAATAAGAGCTAGATGTCAATGAAACACATGACTGGTTGGAAAACTTACTTGTCATTCAGGTGAAACAACTGAGCTTTCTTACTAGTACTTTATGATGTAGAGCTTACTGTTGAAGCTCACTGATTTCTGTAAAAATCGGTGACAATCAGTCACAGAACAAAATTGTTCAAATGTGGGTTGAGATTGCGGGCAATTTCTGCATAACGCAGATTCCGCAGCATTCAGTATCCAGTTGACGATGTATCGATGTATGTATTTCATGGTCTAAAATTATACGAAAAAACTGTTGACATTGTCCCAAAAATGTCCCATTTATTATAGACGATGACGAACGAGACTCCATATAGGAATTTCCAGCCCTTTTATCACTTTTGCTTACTGCTGTCCATGGAAAGATCCAAGGCAAGCGTATGGGAGGGCAACCTTAAACAGTAAAACTCTCCTGTAAAAAATAACTGTAGCCCACTTATACTTTTACCTTAATTAATTAATTTATTACCCTGACAACTAGTATTGTAGGGTGGTGCACGGATTAGCAAGGACCATAACTAGAAACAACTTATTCGTTTGCTATAAACAAAATTTGTTTTGCGAGGTGATTTTCATTTCTTGATTCAGTTGACAGTCGATCTTGGAAGCAATCAGACGCAAGTTTTTCTTCTCCAAATCGCGATCCTTTTCGTTCCAATTTTCACCCAATTTTCTTGTGGAACTGTCTTAAGAAAAATCTTATCATGCGGGAAATTGTACACATTCAGGCCGGGCAATGCGGTAATCAAATCGGTGCAAAAGTAAGTTGGTCAATTTAGCTTAATTAATTGTAATTATTGTAGCATTAAAATAATGGTTTTGTAAAATTAACCTTATTGATAATATTGTATGTTTTGCATTGGTAAAGTCAATATTTACGCGAGGTGCATAAATGGGTGATGGATAAAGACGAAAAAAGAGAAAATTATTTCTGGGTTGTGGGTTAAAGGGTTACAGCTTGCGTTTTTTGTTGGATACATTTTTTAATCAAGTTTTGGCGTCATAATTTGATCTACGAGAAGACAGTGATCAAATCATAATGTATACTATGTCACTTATCACCTGGGTTACGATTAGCTGTTAAATATAAAAAAAATCTTATGCATTTTTTAGTTCTGGGAAGTAATCTCTGATGAGCATGGTATTGACCCTACTGGAACCTACAGAGGTGATTCTGATCTTCAGTTGGAGCGTATCAATGTATACTATAATGAAGCTACAGGTAAAATATCGAACAAAATTCATATTATTTCATCTTTTAATTTGATCATTAAGGGTATTTTCCAAATCCATCGTGCTTGAATTTTCCTTAGGTGGGAAATATGTTCCCCGTGCTATTTTGATCGACTTGGAACCTGGGACAATGGATTCCGTTCGTTCCGGACCTTTCGGACAGTTGTTCCGGCCTGATAATTTTGTTTTTGGTCAAAGCGGCGCTGGAAACAACTGGGCCAAGGGACACTACACTGAAGGAGCGGAGTTAGTAGACTCTGTCTTGGATGTTGTTCGGAAGGAAGCCGAAAGTTGTGATTGCCTCCAAGGATTTCAGTTGACCCACTCATTGGGCGGTGGCACTGGCTCTGGTCTCGGAACCTTGTTAATTTCAAAAATTCGTGAAGAATATCCCGACAGAATTATGTGCACCTTCAGTGTTGTGCCTTCTCCAAAGGTAGTGTAATTATGTGTATAGTTTTTACTATAATAAAAAAAGCACAATATAAAATGATTAATAATAATGTGTAAAATTGATTACATAGGTATCTGATACAGTAGTAGAACCCTACAACTGTACCCTGTCTGTTCACCAACTTGTCGAAAACACAGATGAAACTTACTGCATCGATAATGAAGCATTGTATGATATTTGCTTCCGTACGCTGAAACTGACGACACCAACATACGGAGATTTAAACCACTTGGTTTCTGCAACCATGTCTGGAGTAACGACTTGTCTTCGATTCCCTGGCCAATTGAACGCAGATTTAAGAAAACTTGCCGTTAACATGGTTCCATTTCCTCGCCTTCATTTTTTCATGCCTGGATTTGCTCCTTTAACTTCCAGGGGGAGTCAACAATATAGAGCCCTTACTGTTCCAGAATTAACGCAGCAAATGTTTGACGCAAAGAACATGATGGCTGCCTGTGACCCAAGACATGGACGGTATCTCACCGTTGCTGCTATTTTCCGAGGTCGCCTTTCCATGAAGGAAGTGGATGAACAAATGCTTAATGTTCAAAACAAAAATTCCAGTTACTTCGTAGAATGGATTCCTAACAATGTTAAGACTGCAGTTTGCGATATTCCACCAAGGGGTCTGAAGATGTCTGCCACTTTTATTGGAAATAGCACGGCTATCCAGGAATTGTTTAAACGAGTGTCGGAACAGTTTACTGCTATGTTCAGACGAAAGGCTTTCCTGCATTGGTACACGGGAGAAGGTATGGATGAAATGGAATTTACGGAAGCCGAGTCCAACATGAACGATTTGGTTTCTGAATATCAACAGTACCAAGATGCTACTGCTGAAGAAGAGGGTGAATTCGAAGAAGAAGAGGGTGAAGGAGAGGACGCATAAAATAAAATCGTACAAACTTTATAGTACAAAATGTGGGTTTACATGTAATCAAAAAAGTTAATGTTAATAATCTAGTCATAAAATCTTATAAATATTATGTGATCAATAATCGAAATATATTGTTGATAATTTATGAATAATATGCTTGTATGATGTGATGTGTAATTTTCTATATTACCTTGTGTTGCGTATATTATTTTGGTATTGTCTCATTCAACTTGTGCATATCTCATATTCAAGTGTGTGTAAAATCAGTATCACAAAATCAATATTTGGAAGCATTCGCTTTCCTCTATTTTTAAGGTATATATGATATCAGTTTCAGTAGATGTTACTAGTACTAATAACTAATATCGCTGATTAGAGTGTAATTTCAGTAATTTCAAAGATGGGCTTATGCATGTATGTTGCAGTGTTATGAATGGATTTTGGTGATGCATATATTGTATATAGTCATAGTTAATTTTAAAGTAAAGAAATGGTTCATCACTAATTTAGGGATATTTATACCAATGAAAGTTTTCCTTGTAAGTATCATAAATTCTAATCTACATTTTAATTAAACCTTCGCATTTCCGTATTCTTAAAAATGATCACAATAATCTAAAGAACCACTTCTTTTTGCCATTTTATACACCAAGAAAATTATGTCTATTTTAAAATATTAAAATAATATCCCTTTATCTCTATAAATATACAGGGTGTCACTGATAAAAGCGAAAGTAAAAGTCGCAAAAGTGCATGAGCAATAAGATATTAATATAATAATAGGTTAGTTTGGCTTTTTGACTGTTTTTAGGAGAACTGCGATTGCAAGCGAATGCGCAGGGATATGTTCATGAAAATTGAAAGTTTACCATTGACTTTCGAGTGGTGTTAACAGTTTTGCTGTACTACTTCCGGTTCTTCAGATACAATACAGCTACTCACCTTAGAGCTGGGGACCACCCTGTTCATCATTTTATTAGTGACACGGTGACACCTGTATACAATGTTTCACATCCATTTCATCGAAGTTATCAAATGAATCCGTGCATGATTAGTTAATTAGATTTATTTAATCCTTTTTACTATTATTTTTATAGGATGTATTAATTCCAATTCCATTTTCTTGAATTGCAAAATTCATTCGATTTATCTGGATTTTTCCTTCGAAAGCCAAAAAATAATTACTTCTTCCATGTTACATGGAGAATATTGCTCTAAGTCTTGCAGTCTTTCACAATACTGACTTGACTATACCCTCACCTAGATGATCTAATAGGAGTAAGCGGTTTATTTAAACCGTAATGTTACATTGCTAATATTTTGGTGTTTTGTCAATCAAACAATTTGTCAGATTGCAAATAATTATTATATTGTTTATGTCATTTCATTTTGTTACAATTTTAATTCTTGATTCGCCCAAAACGTTACTGGCAGTGGTAAGTTACTGATTTAAGTAAGGAAACGTTGACGTCATTGCAGCGAAATTAATGTATTCCCTTCCAAATCAGGTAAAGCTATACAATTGACGATTTGCACAATGTACTTCACGTATATCCCACAATCCCACATATGTAACACTATAATATATATGAGTAGGAGGTACATTGTGCAATTCGCCAATGCAATAAAATGCTTAACTGAAATTAGATACAATGACTCTGAAAGCTAAGCACTGACTAAATGTTATTATTAGGCATTGTTCCACCATTTGTCACAAGTAACCTGTGGAATTTTGACATCTACTGCTTCTAACCCCGGAGTTCGTTCTGGTACACCTAGAACTGCCAACAAAGTTCGTTTACAGCGACCCAATTCATTTAAACAAGCCCATGGAAGTCTTTTAAGTCATACTTCAGTTTCATCGGATAATGTAAATGATACAGATTTATCAGCGTACACGATTAATTGCTCGGAAGATGTATTAGATACTTTGACTTCCATTGAAAAAACAGAAGAAAATGGTAGTGCAATTAATGAAACCTACTTGTCATCGTCACCAAATACGGTGTGTGATAAAACAGAAGAATGCAATTCCCCTCGGGAACAGGCATTTTCACCGCCACAGTTCTTGGTGGACTTCGATTTTTCAAAGTACATAGTCCCCGGACTTAAACTAAGTTCTATTCAAAACGAATTTTCTCGGGTAAGGGTAAAACACACTTTAATAATTCCATTCTTGAAAATTTTAATTCATTTTTTAGAAGCTGTACAATTTCATATATTTTGTATCATCTATGTAGGCAGTGAATAAAATGCCCAAAGAGGAAATCTATGGATTGGCTCAGCAGATAGTAATGATGAATAAGTCCAGCTTGATTCAAAATATTCAAGCAATATTTTGTAGTGTCGCCGACAACAAGATGTCCAGATATTCTGAATATCGTCACCATTATGTTTCCAGTGGATCTTTTGAAGTTGACAAGAAATGGTTTTGGAGAACAGAAAATACTTTAATCAATCTTCGTCGTCCATTAAATTATGGTACACCGCGAGTATTTCATCTGTTTCAACAATTGAAATATAAAGTTAGATGGATAGATCAATATTGACTCACATAATGTAAGCAGCAATTATATCCTTTCAGTTTCGATTCGTACTTTTAAGACGAAACGGGATACTGAAGCAGCCAAAGAGAGAAACCCAAGTTTGTTTTCGCGATTAAAGAACAAAATTTTTCCTAGAGTAGATAGTACTGCATCTCCGTTGTCGCAAATGAATGCAGAAAAACTCAAATGTAAGAAAAACTTTTGAAGTGTGGCGTAGCGTACTTATTGCTATTACAAATTACCATTACCATTCTTAAACATCCTGTTATCACTGACAAATATACCGTTACTTTTATTACACCAACTAGCAATGATAGCCGATTTACCAGTAGATGAAGCCAACAAATTAAAAATTGCTTTTGCTGAGGGTTATATTGCTGCTAACCCATCCAACCAAAGTCAGACTAATAGGACATTTCGATGGCTTCGAACACTACAGCAAGTTTTAGTAATTGCAGTTTTTACGGCTCTACTTGCTTCTCTGATGGGTATGCATGTACATTTAGTATGGTTTTATCGGCAAAACCTTAAAATTAACCTTTTTCAATTAATATACTTGAATATAGGTTCCTTTGGTGGTGGTATGTTCCGAGTAAATGTTGGAAATGGAAACGAAGTGATGCCTGAAGATATAAATGTGTCATTTCACGATGTTAAAGGGGTAACTTTTTGTATACTGATGTCCAGGATAGTTTGCTCTGTTTTTCTCTTACAGTAAGTAGTTAAAACTTTCAAATTATTAGGTTGATGAAGCTAAAGCGGAACTTCAAGAAATTGTCGAATTCTTGAGAAATCCTGAAAAATTTGTTCAGTTAGGCGGAAAGCTTCCAAAGGGCGTTCTTTTAGTTGGTAAATATTGGATAATTATTTTTAATTGAGACGTATTTTAGTTCTGGCAGTGAAATGTTTTTTTGCTGAAAAGGTCCCCCAGGAACTGGCAAAACCCTTCTTGCTCGAGCGGTTGCTGGAGAGGCCGGAGTTCCATTTTTTCACGCAGCTGGTCCTGAGTTTGACGAGATTCTTGTAGGTCAAGGTGCTCGTCGTGTTCGTGATTTATTCAGTGAGTGATTTTGAGTATTCGCTAATTCCTAGCTCTACTTGTTTGCTACATTTTTTGCTTACATAACAATATTAAAATTATTGCTAGTTTTATTGATGAAAGTAAGTACTTTTCAGTAATGATTTTTTGTATTTATTGGAAATAGAGGCTGCAAAAGTGAAGGCCCCTTGTGTTGTAAGTAAACAATGTTTTGGTTTTTCTTAAGTTACTGATTTAAGTGAGGAAACGTTGAGGCCCTTTCAGCTAAACTAATGTATTCCCTTCCAAATTAGGTATTTATTGATGAAATCGATTCAGTTGGTGCTAAACGAACGAATTCCGTTTTGCACCCATATGCAAATCAAACTATAAACCAATTGCTGTCTGAAATGGATGGATTTAGGCAAAATGAAGGCGTAATTGTTTTAGGAGCCACAAATCGTAGAGAAGACTTAGACAAGGGTAATAAGAAAAATACGCAGCTCAAGTGTAATGTAATGAACAAATGTGCATACAAACTAATAATGTTGTGTTAAAAAGCTTTGCTTCGTCCTGGTCGTTTTGATGTGGAGGTTCAAGTGCCAGCACCAGAGTACATAGGGAGGAAGGAAATTTTGGACTACTATCTTAGTAGGGTGAAAAGAGGAGATGACGTTGATGTTGATATTTTGGCAAGGGGAACAACTGGTTTTACTGGTGCTGATTTGGAAAATATGGTGAATCAAGCTGCTCTCAAAGCTGCAATTGATGGAGCAGACAGAGTCCAGAAGAAGCACTTGGATTTTGCAAGGGATAAAGTGATCATGGGTAAGTGAGGTTTAAATTAGAAGCAATTAGTAATCTAATACAAAAACTACATTTGTTTGGCTTATACATGGTTAATTTTCAGGGCCTGAAAGAAAAAGTCGAATTCCTGATGAAGATACTAATAAGATAACGGCTTATCACGAAGGCGGGCATGCTCTCGTAGCTCACTACACAAAAAATGCCAATGCTTTGCATAAAGTCACGATAATACCGAGAGGTCACTCATTGGGTCACACTGCATATATTCCGGAAAAAGAACAGTATCACGTTACGAAGACACAACTAAATGCTCTTATGGACACCATGATGGGAGGCAGAGCTGCTGAAGAACTAATTTTTGGTATAGAGAAGGTCACATCCGGAGCATCATCTGATTTGAAAGTACCAAAACAATAGTCTATATGCTGTATTTATTTAATCTCATGTTCATCAGCAAAAGTGACAATTTGTATGTTTGAATGTTATTGCAGCAAGCTACAGCAATTGCAACAAATATGGTAAAGGAGTGGGGCATGTCCGAAAAAGTAGGTCTGCGAACTGTTGAGGACGGAAATAGATCACTTGTAGCTGTAAACGAATTAGGACCGTCAACAAATGAGTTAATTGATTCTGAAATTAAACGCATTCTGCAAGAATCATACGACAGAGCAAAAGCCATTTTAAAATTACATTCTAAGGAGCTGAAAGCCTTAGCAGAAGCCTTAATAAAGTACGAAACACTGGACGCCGAAGATGTGCATGCAATTTTAAAAGGACAAAGTCCTACGACTCCAACCAAAAACAAAATTGCTATTCCTGCTGCGCCACAACCACCTCAACCATCAAGGCCAATCTCTCCTAAGCCGCCTTCTCCAACATCGCCTAATGAAGTTCCATGCTAATATGATAGTGAAACCAAATATATTGAGGAGAACATTGCAATGACCTGATCTGATCTTACGTTATCTATAGCTTTTACGGTTTGAAAATTACCTCTACCTTCTGCCTACAAAAATTCAATGTAAACCTAATCAACTAGTAAATATAAATAGTAAAGCAAAATCTTAGATTATACAAGTACAAAATTTGTGGTAGTGTAATTTGGACTGAATGCGACATTGACATTACTTACCTACTTATTGATAGTAAGTCAAATCGCTGTAAATAATGTAGTAGTTGATTTTGTGCAAACTGGTGTTATTCGACCACTACGTAATTAAACTGCATCACACAAATTATTTTTCAATTAATGATTATTAAATTGTTGTGTCTTTCAGTGCAACAATTTGTAGTCCATATGTTTAAGTTAGGAAAAAAATATTGTCATGATTTATGCTGCATAAATAAAATTTTAAATCTAAATGGACAGTTTGATTGTTTAAGCTTAAACTGACTAAACTAGTGAAAGGAAGAAACCAGTATTTATAACAATATCGCTACATGATAACAGTTTTTGAAAATTTGTAAGGCGGTTGTAGAAGCTTTTATTTCTAGATCGTAACCAATGTATATCGCAATATGAAAATTTTTTTCACTGTGAACAGAAATTATCGGTCTTTTATAAGTCACTCTTATATAATTGGTATTATTCGCTAAGTCATCGTTGAATAGCTTGACTAAAATAAATAATCATATAGGTATACCATAAATGTGCAAAAGAACATAAAGAATGTGACACTTTATTTTAGCATGTGTCTATCTGAAATATATGTACTCTTTAGCTACGTGGAAGTATTCATATAAATTGAACAATAAACTATAATTTCTAGCTCTCAATCGATTTCTTTCTTCAAACTTTAAAAATGATTGTTAAATTGTTGGTAAAACTTTGAATTTATACTCTTTTTGGGCAATCTTTAAAGATATCATTAATTAGTTAGTACGAGAACCTTACATAGTAATACATTTTACTTTAAAATTAAAAACTGGCTTCTACAGATTCTACTACTACAATACTACAATCCAGTTACACTTGCTGCATTGGTGGTGTTACGTTGGTGCTAACGAATACTGACAACAGCGTTCAACTGGTAATTTTGTAGTAGTGTGATAAGAATAACCGGATCGATAATCTGGAAAAAAACAAATATTTTAAGGAGTCATGTGGGAGTTTTCCAACTGTTAATTTTTGTTCCCCTGCAACCAACCAACTGTCTCTGACTAATTGAAATCGAGAAAGTGGCCAAATTTATTTCACACTTGCCTATTTAGACATGAATTAGCGTTTTGAGCTAGCTCAATTAGTATGTGCATGTCGTAAATATTTAATGATAAAATTGCCGACTTTGCTTATTAGCCTCTACTACGTTATGCACCGTAAAGTAAGACTCAGTGGCCAATTGCAGATTTGATCGTTTGAAATCCCATTAAATCAGCACACCTCTCAACCAATGGAAGCATGTCAATGTTAGATAAACAATTCTGAATAATAATGTTTTTCTAAACTGTCCTTTTATGTATAGAATTTTTCTTAGAGTTGGAAGTGTAAAAGTTGTTTACTTCTATGCACTAAACATAAGCTTTGAGTATGCATACGAAGTTAGACTTAAACTTTTCTGACTTATGTTATGAGAACAATGTGCGCATTTGTATCCAAATTCCAATGCAAAATTTGCTTGTTGGTGTTAGTGCAAAGTACCAGGCATAGGATATTGTATAGGTTATACAAATCTGGAGGTGTGGTGTGCTAATAGCGGTGGATTTATTTGGAGGTGTGATTCTTTTTGCGCTTTTTTTTGTAGGTCATATGCATATGGTACAAGATTGGTTGATGTCCCACGACCAATATCTACTATAAGTCCATAAGGAAAAGGAATTGTTTCCTAAATTACTTTAACGAATTTTTGGGGTTGCTAGCAGTATTGTATTTCATGGCTAGATAATCAACTGAATGAATAATGGAACTGAATTCCAGCTCTTTTATTGAATAGTGCACAATTGGTAAACTTAATAAGTTAAAAAATTATCATTTAGTCCTGCTTTGATTCCTATTCTGAATCATTGTGTATATTGTATCCATATTCAAAATTCAGGTACTTGCATCTATGGGTATTTGCCAAATGCTAAAGGCTACGTTGTTTTTTTCGCACTAATTTTAGCGCATGAACTGGCAAAAAAACAGCAAATATTTCAATTTTTCCATTAGTTTCCGATTATAAGGATTTAGGGATATACAAAGCATAACATGATGGATTTATATGCGTAATTTGTAGATAAGCAGCGTATTATGTGTCAACTTGCCGAACATATCCTGATCAAATCAGTTAATGTAATTAGGTGAGTGAGTATACAGTAGTCTAAATAGGGACAGAATTGACGGACAGAAGTGCTGTTTAAACCGACAAATGTACCTAATTGACATGTCAATAAAGCTAATTTGAATTTGAATTCGGTACTTCAGGGATTGCAATAACTAAAAAGCTACAAGGCGAACATCCCTTTTCGATGTTATTATAACCTGAAGTAAAGTCAACTTGGAAGGCAAGTTTTTTTTGGCCATTCCTTCTTTTATTGTATCTGCTTATGATACGCATACAGCAATCACACTAACAAGCAATGACTAACCGTTAAGACTCCAAACGGAAACGTTGCATTAGCTTAGTCATTTTTGGCTCTTGTGATCAGTCATCAACCACAATATCCTACAATGTCGTAGGTTAGTTTAGAAAACTTATTTCCATTACTGACTACACCTTAAAGATTTTACGCGTTATATTGCTATTTTATTGAGCACAAAGCATTTAGAGTAAGATTAAATAGTCATCGTAGTTGTGCACTATGCAACTCCATGATCTAACATGTCTATCTACTTGTAGCTTATTTATTACCTGTTAGCGTACCCCAAAAGTGATACCCCAGCCGAATTTCTATTCCAGTTCCAGTCAATACTCGATCAAAAGAAAAAATAATTAGATCATTGCATTCAAGGCAGGAACTCCGATAACTGAATCGTAAATGTAAAGATAAAGTCGCAAAATCATGCTAATTAAATTACTCAGATGCAACACAACGTTCCAAGAAATCCTCGTTAATAATGCAAGAATGAAAAATTATTTACCCTCCGGATGGGTAGGTAATTGTACAGAAATTGTACTCCGCATGAGTGAAGATTTGAAACTTACTCGTTAAACCTCATTAAAATGCAGATTATTTTGTAACTATATATGAATGTTCTCCGAGCTTAATTTTCTTCATAGTCATGTCATAAGTACTGCTTAGAACTCAATGTTAGATAAAATTGTAGCTAGCCTCTAAAACTGGAAACGGAGAAGTAAATGAATTGACTTCTATTGTCTGCCGTGTCACGTAGCTCTTTCTTAGGCGTACAGTTTCAAATGAATAACACTTGGATGCTAATTAGACGATCGTTTGCATTTAGATGACCGTTTTAGCGCTTGATAGCTAAAATACATCACACCATCGCACGGATAACAGATCCTCACCTCTTTTGTAGATGTTACATAGAGTTGAATTTAATTCATACCTACTTATGTCCTGCATGAAGTTCATGCTCAAATTACATCATTTTTCAAGCAGTAGGAGTAAACAGTTTAATCATCACCAGAAAATATGTGTTACTGCGTACCTATATTTCTTCTTACTTGAATTAGCTAACCCACCAAAGCTAAAAACCTTGTTGCGAACATCTACAGATATGAACAATTGTAGACTCTACCTACTGATTAAAATTATAATTTTTTAATTTGCTTCTTCTTTCCTAATTGTATCAACATGTTCATAATAAGACTGTTGTATACTAATGTATCATTGCTTATTATTCAAATTTATAGACTACATAATTGATAATTGACTAGGGAAAAGGCATGATATTCATTTGGTATATAATGAGGGATCATTTGTAACTTCTCTTCAGTCTAAACAGAGCTGGTCTCAAGCATTGTACTGTGTACATGCTGTTTAAGGCACAAAGCGAAAAACTGTTGTACAAATCAAGTACTTAAAGTACCTAACTACACTGAACCAAAATCTTATTGTCGTGAAACAACATATCTGCAATTACTATAAAATGTCTTCAATGATCACAAAAGTTCATCCTAGAGCAGTCATGCAGCTCCAAAAGGAATTTAGCAAACCTTTTGCTAACAAATGTCTAACAGAGTTCAGAAAAGAATCTCCTGTAACTTTTTCTGCAATTGGGTAAGTTTGCATTTTGAAATTTTATATCTAAAGTATTTTTTAAATTTTAATTGAAAATTGCAGTTTCAATGTTTGACCTAATTTGGTGTCTTTTTAATGCAGGTCAAAAGCCCAAATTAGCAATACAGCCACAGATCACCAGGTATCCAGCCAATTACTGAAAGACGATTTAAGTGGTAGCAACGCCTTATCATTCGCAGCCTCCAAGTAATTTCAAAATTCTATTCTATTCACTATAGCACTAAATTTATGTTTGTGTACATCGATTCTTACTTCCATAGTTGATTTCTAATATTCTTAATGTTTATTACAGAAAACTGCTGTTAGAAGAATCATTAAGGAGATCCACTCAATTAAATGTCGGAAATCTGTTGATTGAAAAAGCCCACAAAACAGCAATGTCATTTTCAGCAGTTTTACATGAAGACCTGTGAAGAAAATACGTACATCTATTCTACGTTTCCGTTTAAAATTATTTATCAAATGACTGTACACGATTACACGAGCTTGTAATGAGATTGTATAAACGAAAGTAAGTTTCTAACTTATTATTGTTGTTATACTTTTACTTTTGTTATGGGCTAATTCCGAGCCCATGTCGCAGCTAATATGTTTAACTTATATTTTAACCTATATTTTAAGTAAACCATCGAGTTTTATTGACAGTTTCTGTAGCTCTTGTTAAGTTACCCCTATAATACTTCATATGTACCTTGTATATGTTCATTTAAGCAGCGAAATGACAAAATTGTATGCTGAGCATGCAATTTGTTTGAACCAAGCGGATGTAATTTATTGTTTTGATTTTTATACAATGACTGATGCATTTAAAGGTGATGTAGCAGTTGATCTGCTACAGAATATTAATCGTTACATTAGGTTACTATGAAGTAGTTTGGTAAGTAAAGAGCACAGGTAATTGTAAGGATACAATGTGATCCAGGTATATAAATAATGCTTCCCCTGGAGTACTATTAAATATGTCTTCTGCATCTAATTTATAACCTATACAAATATTTCACTTCTAAACTTCCAATAAGTTCTAAGTTATGTTATATATTTACTATAGAAAACATACATATGCATACATTTAAATGTAACAACAATAACTCGCAATAAGTAAACGAATGTTTGACAATAAAACACATTTGAAAATACTTTTAAATGCCACAATTTACTTGTCATATATTAAAGCAAACGTCATTTCTATGTGAGTGATAAACATCACTATACAATCATACACAGATAGAAGGTGTTCAATAGACAGTAATAAATGGAAAAATTGAAATGCTCACAATTTGTACTTTTGCATACAAATAAATAATACGCTTGCCATTGTATGTAGTTTATCCAAATGCATAAAAATTCCAATATCATGGCTACAAAAATGGAATTACAAATATATTCAATCTTTTCATAAAAATCACCGAACGCTCAGCTATAAAAACAGGTCTTAGCTGTATGTATGTAAGTCTTTATATCTTTACATAAAACATTTACAAGCTTATTAGAAATGCCTGATGTTAATGTCAGGATATACCACGTGTGCATGAACTAACTCATGTAAATTCTATATCTTACATCTATCTCTAAATCTATCTCTACATCTATCATCTAAGGCGTATATCTTACATATGACTGACTTTCCAAGTTTTGCTGTATACAAATATAAATTTTAGGCTTAGAGCGGCTTAGGTAAATATCATTACTTAGCATTTAACACTTTGCACGATTATACATACACATAAATACATAGTACACAGTACACATGAACGCTCTGAGACAAGTAAAACATGATGCAATAGTTATCTTTCAAGTTCACCTTTTGTGAGATAACCTAAAGCCTTACTACTGAATCCAACGCTACACTAAAGTACAGAACTCTTCTGATGTAATGTCCATACAAAACATCCAAGTGTGTCCTTTAATGCCTCGTTGTGCAGCACACCTAATAGGTATACTAATCCAAAGGCATCAAAATGACATGACATTGATGTAACACTTTTGTGGATGTTCAGCTAATTAATGTGATAATGTGCATTTTACAATATTGTACTGCACAAAGTAACTTATACTTAGTAGGACATAAATAATATATTGCTTTAACCAAATGATATTATTATCGGCCTATATTTGTAAGTTATGAATTTTATGTATTTTTACTTCCCACATTATGCATACACTTAGTCTCATTTAACATACATACCATTAAACTGGATTGCTGTTACTTTTGAAATGTATTATAAGCAAACTTTAATGAAGTACATGTAGCTTGGCCTTAAGTTTCTGTTTGATCACAATATCATAAAGCTTTGGAATTAATATTCAAAATTTAGATTTCTGTAATCACTAAAGTGGGATGTAATATTTCATTACATAAACTTTAACGTACATTCGCATAACGATTAGTACGAGGAAACTAGTTCATTTTAATAAGCTATATTTTTGTAAGTGATCTTAGCAGAAAAGTATATAGTATAGTAGTTGTTTGAGATCTGTTTTCGCTGGTAACAATGTCCGAGTTATCCAGAAGTGTTAATAATAACGTTCTTGAATCGATTCCAATAATAGACATTGATCATTTAGTAAAGAATGGTAAAAGAAAACTTGACGTGGCAAGAGATATCAATTTTGCGTGCCGAGAATTTGGATTTTTCTACATCATTGGGCATGGCGTTGACGAAAAACTAGAAGAGAAGCTTGAGACTCTCAGTCGCCAGTTTTTCTCTCAACATGTTGACATTAAAAATAAAATCAGAATGGAACTTGGTGGCCGAGCTTGGAGAGGATATTTTCCAGTAGGAGGAGAACTAACTTCTGGAAAGCCAGATATGAAAGAAGGAATATATTTTGGAGCAGAGTTAAATGAAAATCATCCTATTGTTCAAGCTAAAACTCCTCTACATGGATGCAACCTCTTTCCGGAGAATATTCCCGGATTCAAGGAAACGGTACTTGAATATTTAACAGTTATGACCAATCTGGGACATAAACTAATGGAAGGAATCGCTTTATCTTTGGATTTGGATGAAAATTATTTTGCTGATCTTTATACGAAAGATCCACTGCCCCTTTTTCGAATTTTCAACTATCCATCAGTAAATGCAAAATTAAATGAGAATAACGACCTGTGGGGTGTAGGAGAACACACTGACTACGGAGTTTTGACAATTTTAAAGCAAGACAATTTAGGGGGACTGCAAGTGAAAACGAAAACACAATGGATTGAAGCTCCTCCTATTCCAGGATCTTTTGTTTGCAACATTGGGGATATGCTGGATCGGATGACTGCAGGATTATATCGATCAACACCCCACCGAGTTAAAAGACCCTTGACACAAGTTGATCGACTGTCTTTTCCTTTCTTCTTTGATCCTAGTTTTCATTCTGAGGTGAAAGCTATTAAAAAATTACAAAAACTAAAAATCGATGACGATAGAGAGGAACGTTGGGATAAAAGTAGTGTACACCAGTTTACAGGGACATATGGAAACTATTTACTAAATAAAGTTTCTAAAGTATTCCCTCAATTAACTCAAGAAGTGTTGTAAATGCAAACAAAATGTGAAATAAAAAAGCAGTTACAAATATGTAAGCATATAATATTTGCTCAGGTTATATATTATTGTTAATAAAAATATCACGATTTATGGCTATGGCAGGCATGACAGGAAATTAAGTCCGAAAAAAATTAAAATATTTATCCAAATGTTTTACACTTATTCAAAATGAAGAGAAAAGCAATCAATCATACGAAATACTGAATATGTGTACTATTTACTTATTCAGTATCACATATACCTTTAATAGGTATGCAATCATATATACACATTCACATATTTAAGACGACTTAACCATTAGAAAAATGTTGAATCAGAGTTCACGCACTAGTTACTCAGTTTTCGAATACAACAAGGATATTGCTTTTATACATATAATAATGGCATAAGTTAAATATATATGAACTCTTTTTGAACGTTTGTCATATTATAATTTTTCTCGTTAAATTATATCAAAATAGCAGTAGGAGGGCTTCATCATTTTATTTCTATAATTGATTTTCGGCAGTTAATCGTTGGCTTAATTGCTACATCATCAGGGAGCAGTTTTTCCTTTTGAGAGAGTCTTTGCGACAAGAGTCATATTTTTTATAGATTCAAACGCGTTTGCATTTTCGGCTGTGGTTGTGAGAACCACTTCTGCTTCGCGTACTACATTTGATTCTCCTGTGCCTGTACTTTTTCTATCTGGAGGATAAGATGAAACGATGTGGGCTTTCAACGATTCCAACCCAGTTTCGGCCTGAATAAGTCCAATCATAAGGTTTTTTAAGATACTTACATTGCTACATTCATCAACCAAAAAATCTATTAAATCCAGTATTATTTAATTGTCAATTACCTGGTTCAAAATATGTAATGCAGCGGATAGAATTTCGTGCCACTTTTGCAATTCTAGTCTATGAAGTGACTCTTGATGTTGGAGGAGCAGTAGCCATTCCTGGTGAGATTGTGGAATCTCTCTATTGCACAATCATAGGTAAAATGATTATTGCATGAATTTCCAAATTTAACTGCCTAGATGTTTTAAGTGCACCAATAAAATTATTATTCTCACTTAGGCAAGACAAGAGGCTGAGAAAACATTGCAGGAGAATTCGCTATAGTTTCTAAATTGCCCAACTTGAGAAACAAGAATCCGTTAAGCAGTAGAAGTCCAGCAAGAACACTCAAAAGTACTTTTAGTACTAATGAATTATCTGATGATTGAGAATTTTGCATGTGACTTGCTCCTGCTGACATGCTTGGACTAATGGCATTTCCTGAAATATTTAAATAGAAAAAGTCTAAGTAATCTTGAGTTGCTCAGTTCACTTACTTTTGCAAAATGGACTATATTTACCATTGTAAGGCAACTCAGGAGCTACGGGTGCGGGACCCTTATTCATTCTTCGTTTTCTTAATGTGCCGTCAGCAGACCTTTTTGGAGAGTCTCCAATAAAGTCTGACTTTGAGCATTCCTCTTTCAGAGCTCTTGCAAGATTGCAATAAAAGTCATTAATACCCTCCCAACTATTTTTCTCGATGAAATTTTTCACTCCCCACACAGATTTCCTAAATTTAATTTGATTTATGATTATAAATCTGGATTCATTGGCCGATATGCTAGACAGGCAGAAGTGTGTCGTCACATAAAAGCTATCAGCGTAAGGAATTCCTGCATTCACTGTTTCGGACTCTACTGCATACATTGAGCCCGGTGTACTCACGGGGAGCAGAGTCTGTAGGCACAGCACAAAATGGATGGTTTTTGAAAATTATATTCAAATAGTTATGTCTATGCAATTATTAAGTACAAAATTGTTTTTCTGAACGTATAAAATACATTATATTATTTTACTTATTAGTAAGTACATATTGTGCACTTAGCTAATAGTAATTATTTTCTAACCTGGGTTTCAGTCACAAATGCGTGTTTGGGTCCCATTAAGTTGGTTAGTGTAATTGTAAAAGTTACTACCCTGGATTTCTGAATCCCATCGCCAGTTTTGTTCCACTCTCCTTGAACAATATCTGAAATACATCAATTAACAGTAAAAAGTAATAAATCTCCAGAACTATGTAAAATAGAATTGCAACACCTTAAGAGTCTTATGGCTTACCAAAAGTTTTCCTGGAGGTATGGAAATCCAAATAGAATTTTGATTTCGTAAACACCATCGTAAATAACTGATCGACATTGCATGGAATAGTTGTGTTGACCGTTTCTTTTCCCTGGTCGTGTGGAATAGGGCATTCAGGAGCACTTCTTTCATCTTTAGCATCCTCAACATAATCTTCATAATCAGAATCACTTGAGTCATTTTCAGAAGTGTCGTTTTCCATGGGAGTTGATCTTCTAGAACTTCCTGGAGTATTTGGTACGGGGGAACCGTTAGATGTTAGTATGGATGCTCCAATATTTATTCCGGCGGCTATTGCCGGTCCAATTTCGGCAGCGCAAACCTATACGAGACATTTCAAAATCATCTTTCTTAATTAAAACAATATCTTGAACTTCTAGTTATCAAAATATATGTCATGTATTTGTACTTAATAAGTCCAATTTCTGCTTAAAATATTACTACATTTTAAAACTACAGTATCATATCATATTAGTGAGCCTTGTGGCTCGTTAGAACTGATTCCACTACTTTTAATACAAATGCAATTCCAAGTTCTCGTCTTACCATTTTATCACGCAATAAAATGTTTCAAAAACCACAAAACAGCGCACAACAGTCACAAAACAAACTACTAATAAAATTATAAACACAAACTTAAGATTTGAACTTAGGAGCAGAGCAGAGCATAAGAAGATATTCACTCACATTGTGAACTTCACGAAATCGCGTTATGGAATAAACAGATTTTCCCAGCTAGTGCCACATCAGATGCCTTAATAACTAAGTGAACTGATAAAGAGTTGGCCATGATCTACGCCAATGTCAACTAGTGCCTTCAACATTTCCACCTTCTAAGTTTTTGCCTTAAGGAAGGAAGTTGGCAATAGACGATAATTGTGGAAAATACATGAAGACACGCATACTTACAATACAAAATAATATACACATAGTTACATGTGACTACATAGTTAAATAATTACAACAGAGCTATACCTGTAACACAGCACTGCTGTACTTCCGTTAGATGTAAGAAGCAAACAGCCGTAGCGGAACACTTATCGCAAATATCTTATATTTTTAAATACAAGAAACAATCTAACAAAACACAATATGTACCAGTTTCTTTGTTGTGATTTGTGATATGTCTATGCCTACCACTACCTACCTGAATAGCAAAATATTCCAATTACTGATATGGTATATAAATACTATAAAGATATTTCTTTTTGCAAATGCAATTGTTGAAAAATAAAAATCTAGTATTTGTTTGGGCACTGTCGACAGTTTTGTGACAAACCAGTTGTCTCAGGGTCAGATCTTTAGCACATAATCAGAATCTTACTGTACACTGTTCTCGTGTACAGAAATCACACATTTGTGTTTTACTGTGAACATCATCACATTACTACCTACCATTTTATCCATCAGACTCTTTCATGGGAGTCTACATTTTTTGCTGCATACGATATTAAACTATATAAATGCAGTACGTAGTGCAGTAAGTAGCATATGTAAATAACAGTAGTGATATGCCATCTAATAAAGAAAAAAACCTTGGGGATTCACTACTGCAAGCATACCATTATCACGTACATATACTTTAATGTTCTTTCGTCACTGGATGTCGACGATAAATAATGAAACAGCAATAACTAGTAGCATACCTAAATCTGTGTGCATAGCACAACTCTAAAGGTAGGTAAGTTGTCCCTTAAAATATTATTACAAAATGAATCCGGACTAAATACACCGCATTAAAAGCGCAAACTTAATTTCCACATCACCAACAACCTATCTGGTATTCCCGACCTTTTCCAAAAAACGAATCAGAAATTCGTTTTCTTGCTAGTGGATGCACAATGGATTTTAGGATTAAAAATTAAATGTTCATAAAATTCACTGCCGTATTTAATGACTTCATTAAACTCCAAATTATACTCCAAATTGTCTCTTTATCTTTCTTTACCTGTTAGTTTTTCTGTAGTCATTAAAAATGAATCTTCCCACTCCTGTTCCGTATTTCCTAAATATACGGCTTGAACAATATAATATTTGAATAGCCATGTGTACGCAAACAAGATGCGTAAAAATTATATATGCACTCACACAATAATGACTCGTATGACCTTTCTTGCGCAATGCCAAATGATATGAATGAATTACAATTCAACCAAGTTCAACAGGAACTTCCATTGAACCTGATTGACTGTTCTGAGCTGTTACTATAAGTTAATAATATATTTTAACATAGGTATGAATTGTAGTGTACTTAGAGTATGTAATGTGAGCAGTTATGTAACCTTACTGTACGTACTGAATATTGTAAACTTGTAATTTTTATAACAGACTTCTAGTTAATAGGTGAAGAACAAAGTGGTTCTGTGCACTGTCGTTTTCATTTTCATTATATATAAAGTTCCGTATCGATTATTCATCATTAGTTTCATGACCAAATTATTGCACCACTATATACAAATTACAGAATAGGCTGCTATAAGTGTAATTGATTATTTACGACTTCCTTACACTACGATTATAATATAGCAGTATACCTATACTAAAGAGTAATATTCGACAGTTTTAATTAGAATTTGGTAAAGTAAATGAACTTGTCTACAGGATTTCATATTAACATTTACCTGTCCATTTTTGCTTGACTTTTTAGACTTGCTTTTGGATTTGCTGGGTATAGTTGGAGTTTGCAGAGTTTGCATTTGGACGGTCGCAGGTTCTGGAGAATTAACATAACGAGACATTTTCTTGCTATTTTTACCATCGATGCCACCTTGACTGTTATTGAATTTATTTGCCTTACTAATATCCAGAGTGAGACGATCTCGTGCAGCTCTTCCAGTTGATTTGTCTCGTTTATCAATGCTATTTGTCACACTTGGAGAGGAAGATGAGTCATATCTGCTATCGGAACTTTTTGGTCTTCTGTAAATTACATTACTATTGGAAGAGCTTTCCACTTCTTCATACTCTTCCATTTTGTTCATAATTTCCTATGTTCAGAAACTACACTTTCCTATGTAAAATAGGTAGAGAGTTTCTAATGCCGTTGTTCTGAAAACAATAAATAGGATTTGCTATCAAATGTAAACTTTATGTTGCTTTTAATGTAAAGAAAGTGTACTACTGATTACTGAAGTAGGAATAAAATTGAAGAGAGACGGGTAGATCAGGTGAAGTAAATTAAAGAATGGAACACTTGCATGTCATAATGGATTTTATGGGTTTACGTATAACAAAATTTCCAGGGAGTGAATGTTAGAATACTAACCGTAAATATAATACAACACCAACTAGATGTTACTCTTCATGAAAACATGTGGCCATGTAAGTTATTCAGTATTCACATTCACACTAGAATTATACTGATATGAAAGGATATTGTGATAACTCATTGTCCTTCAGTCAGCAGAAAATCCATTATGAAACCACAACCCTGCGAATACCTCATAACACGGATAAAATATACAGAAAGAAATTTATTGGAGTCGCTTGACACAGTTCAGTTAGTGGAGTTTCCTCAAAGAAGAGTACTAATTTTGTTATAAAATGTGTACTCCGAAGAGCTACTGCTTAATTCCACAGAACATCTAATACTCACAAAATGAAATACGCTTTTTATGATGTCAGGCAGACAGAACCGAGTTTTATGCGTTTACATACATTACACCACATCCATTTGTTTGTTTGTTAACCTATACTTGAAAAGTAACCGCATTTTATTATCTGTGTTGATTAGTATTAGTTCACGTACAGCTAGTCAATATAGACGCATGCAATGCAGTCTACTCTGCCTAGTCATACGTATTTGGAATCTGAAGACATAAAACAATACATTCTTAATGTACTTATCTTTGCACGCTGCTGCAGTGAAAACTAGGAATACATTTTAGGTAAACGAACCATCTAATTCCAAGGAAAGAAAGACATTCCTACACGAAGAACAAATATCTGACATGCAGACTAAATGTTTAATGTATTCGTCTATTCCAGTGAAATGCTAGCTAGCTCCTCGTGGTCAGGAATTAATGCAAAATTTACAGCCAATTTCCGTTCCGTCATTTTCTCAGACTCTTTCTATTACCAATTCTGCTTCTTTATCGGCTACACTCTGTTTAAATTCGCATAAGAATGCATATGCACAGTAGTACCTAATAATCTTTTAACAAGAACTTATACGTATGAATTTGGTTTATTTGAATAAATGTCTACTGTTGATATTACAAGATACAATATTACAAATACATATTTCGTAGTGTCAGGTCAAAACTCATCTTTTTGACTTTCTGTAATTTAGAATATCGACATGATAGAGCATTTTGTAAACATTTACATTGCCTACCCAAAGTCTTGATCACTAAAGCTAGGTTAATTGCGTCTGCTTAACCGTTTTTGATTTTTTGTACTACAGTATATTCGTGCCTTCAGTAGTATAAAAGTAGAGAAACGTAGTTTCGGTTATCATATCAAAAGTAAAGATAATATAATGCTCAATAAAATTGATACCCTTGCCTAAAAGTGATAAACAGTAATGTAATCTAAAAAGATATCACAGGAAACTATTTTTGGGCAGGGACACAACTGAAAACTACCGACATGTAAAAAATATCGCATGTTTGTTTCATCCGTCTATTTTATGTAAGTTGAATGCGGTCCGCAGTAGCAATATAACTATATAATTATTATGTAAGTACGTACACTCTCCATCCATACAGTAACACATAATAATATGCTTACTCTCATCTCTTCTAAGAAAATAAGAAAATGGTCACCTGTATTATGTAAATGTCATATGGATGAGTAATCTTAGAAGCCTTTTGTAAAGGCAGTGTTTTCAGAACCGTTCATTCTTGCACATCAGTAGTACACTTCATAACTTCTTAACGAAATGTAAGTCTGGCTTTTGTTGTACTATAGTGTATAGTGTATAGGTACATGAACTCATAATTTCATTAAGCATGGTATAACCTTGC
Source organism: Yoshiicerus persimilis (assembly GCA_020352615.2). Taxonomy (NCBI): domain Eukaryota; kingdom Metazoa; phylum Arthropoda; class Collembola; order Entomobryomorpha; family Tomoceridae; genus Yoshiicerus; species Yoshiicerus persimilis. The sequence continues at coordinate 33,271,819 of CM036940.2, read as the reverse complement.
ATACCAACCGTTTATGAGAACACGATTAGCTAAGCTTCCCACTATATACACTGCAATCACCTTTTTAAAATGATCTAAAACATTTCCGATAATAATTCGTAATTTACCATATTGTGTACTGCTGACTAGTTTGGTAAAGCATCAAATTCCTATGATATAGTCACTACCAAAATAAAGTTGACAGTCAAAAATTTAAAGTTGATTGACGATGAATAGGAAGTACCTGGTCAAAATATTTAATAATTTGCACTTACTGTTACCTCACCAAGCATGTCTGTTATGTCCAACGTTATATTGATTATTATAAGTAATTGATATTTGATATTATACTCATGTATAGTATCATATTTATATAAAGTTGATTAATAACAAAAAGTAATAGAAAATAGGATAAGACTGCAGAAATTTTTTCAATTTCTTCTTTACATTTCGTCACTTTGTTCAAAACGTAAGTAGACTGAAATGTGCTTTGCCGAATAGCCAGAACTGATTTGATAATGCAATGATTTTCATTAATATTAGGTTAGTAGGTCAGAGAAATCTTGAAATTTCTAAATATTTACACCGAAAGGCCAATTGTTTGTATTTCTAGCACACTAGAAGTATTAAATTTCAATATTATAGGGTGTAAAATGTAAAAGAATTTATTTTGCGACTTAAGCGGGAAGACAACGAAGTATGTATGTCCGAGCCAACTAGTGCAATCCGCCAGGTATGTATGCCTGCCTAGCCAAATGAGGCAAGCGTTGGTTTCCTAGGCAGGGAGACCCTTGACGTTTCAGCCAAATAGTGCAATATATTAAAGCGAACTATGCATTATTCAATAAATGGTTTTCTTATTTATTATATTACTTATCGAGATATTTCTTATAATGCGCATGTAATGATAGCTACAACTGTCACCGAATTATGCCTATTTTCATCCAAAAGGTAGGATGATAGTGATAGCTAAAAGGTGTTTATCGCTTTAAGAAAGGTAGCGGAGGTAACTGCAGACTCAGACACCTTATGGGTGCTGTATGAAAAGGACCCTCCAGTATGTTGGGCAATAGCAACAAAAGTGGAGACCACACCAAAAAAAAGTTGCGTTTCTAAAGTTCTGAAGGTATGTTACAGCTATACAGTTAATTCAAAGTTTTGTTTTGCCCACACAATATTATTGTCTAGTACAAGTTTTGCAAATAATATTCATAGGTATTAACTTCTGAAGAATGCCAACGATTAAACAGTAGCACTCTTTCCTGTGGAGAAGAAATTGAGTGGCCCAATGACCTAGCCTCAGCATGCTTAGGCTCTACTATTGAAAATGTACAGTCTAGAGTGAAATTTTTTTTGGCCTATTTAAAGGATCGAAAGAAATGAGGAGATAAATGCAACAAAAAACTTGTAAATTGAATGGTCAATATTGGCGATATGGTTTCATTAGGAATATCTAAATTAGACAGATCCAGTACTTGCCCGACTAATTTAGTCTGCAAAGTTTTCGCCCGCTCTGACGCTGGAGTAATAGAAAATATGTTCCACGAGTCAAAGCTAGGTACTTGGGCTGCCGACATTGCCACTTCAACTTGGCCAACAACTACTGTTAAGTACATTACGGCATTGCGATCTGTTACTTCGTACAGCTCTGCATCTATTTGCAAATGCAAGGCATTGTGCAAAACAAATAGATGCATTTGCAAAAAGAACAATATACCTTGCGGAACTAAGTGTCACAGTGAAAATCCTTGCGAAAATCGACAAACGGATGATGTGGAGACTTAATGTTAATAATAATGGAGATTTAATTGAGTGTTTAAAGGTTACACATGGATGACGAAGCATTTATTTATATTTTACGTTTTACTATTCTTTAATTCTTTATAACTTTGCCTCTTGTGTAATTTGAATAAAGCAGTAGTTTGCTTTAATATATTGCACTATTTGGCTGAAACGTCAAGGGTCTCCCTGCCTAGGAAACCAACGCTTGCCTTATTTGGCTAGGCAGGCATACATACCTGGCGGATTGCACTAGTTGGCTCGGACATGTACATATGTAACAATAAGCTTTTATGGAGAGATCTTAATGAAAAATATTATATTTTATTATCTATAATTCTTTTTCAACTTGTAACAATAGTTTTAACAAATTGATGATTTTAATTATATAAGTGCGGTGCAGTTACATGACAAAAATGTTCCTAGTATTGCAGATACCTAACTGTCTAGCTGTTAGTTAAAGTAATATCTAATATCGATAGCAGCAATAAGAAATATTTGAAGTTTGTGGTGACAGTAAATTTTTTGGGAATGATATCACTAATCTTATTTTGTAATTCAGCACACAGTTGCTTTCAATTCAACTTCATTCTTATTCATTCACCACGACATTGTTTTAAGAACTATATTAATTTGTCCTGTCGTTTAATTACCTTCCTTTAAAATTAATAAGAATAATAAGGCACACATACAAAAATAAACCCAATGCATCCACAGGCACAATAAGAATAAGTAGTCTAGACTTGAATATCTATACAAATCACTGAAATCATTACTGTTTAGTGCTAGAATACATAGGAAGGAGATCCCTAACTCATACTTTATATTTCATGTTATAACTGGTTTTATTTAATGTGTTACTGCTAGTCTCCTTATACTGAAAACGAGATAAAACGTAATGCTAAGCGTTGTCAAAAAGACAGTAGCACCTAAAATATCCGAACTGTATTCACTGGTTGTTTCTGTGCATCCAAAAAAGTATACAATTTCCAATTCCATTTGAAGAAATTAAGCTACACGTTTAGCGCTCTTCCCAGCTTATTTTTCACCAAGATCTCAAAATCTGAATAACAGAACTCACCGCCCCCTGTTTATTAAATCCAAAATACTTTCTTTAATATTCTATTAAAGTTGGAAAACCATTTTATGTGTCTTTATATTACAAATATTGTAAAGAAAGATTGTAAAAATTATTGGAAAGACGTGCTTAGCGCTTACCGTACGGAACGTAGCAAACTCCCTGGCTAGGATGAACTTTGCCAACGGTTACCGTTCTTTGATGGAAGACTCTTCCAATGTATAGAGTCTCACCATTCGGATCTTTACCTCCTGGCAATGCGTACGGTGGTATGATACCTCCTATACAGTCCACCCAACTAAGAATAACAGCAGAGTATAAAAATAATGTAGTTATAAGATTATTGGTGGAATGGAAATAATTTATTGCATTACGAAAGAGTAGCCGGAGGTGCCACTAGAACCTAAAAAAACAAATGGGCACTTATTTCACTAAAGTTTCAATAAACCAAGCTTTAACAAAAATTGGTTATGAATAGGACATAAATTAATGTTTGACATTTGATTACTTCGTAACTTGTGACCGGAATTTCGACTCCGTTGTACGAAATGTATGTTACTGCATGACCAACGTGCAATTTTCCTGGAATAACTCCATTGTTGTGACGTGCTCGAGCAACATACAATTTCTTGCCCTTGTCGATACCCGCAATAACTGCAAATTTTGGGTGCTTGCCATCAGTAGCTTGGACCCATGTAACAAATGGTGGTTCCATTTTGAAACTATTAGATGTAAACCCGCTGAGCGAAAAATTGTAACGGTGTTGCTTTGTAAATACAGGAAATTTACACAGATATTATTTCACTCATCTGAAACCAAAAGATCAAATTATTGTTTTAATATATAACTACCACTCCAAAAAGTCACTTTGATATAGTATATAATTTTCCTGGGGAACTTGAAAAAACTAGTAAAAGTTATTCCTATTATTTTAACTTTACATAGACATAAATAATCTTATAGTATTGCTAACAATATTTCCCAGTGTACTGATAAGCTTGTTGATACATACGGTGTGAATTGTTTAGGAGTGTCCTTGTGCTGTTGTGTTTGCACTATAAGATATTTATCACTTAAATATTAGTAAGTGAACCTCTTCACCTAACACCGGCCCTACTCTACAAATAACTTAACTGTAATAACTCAAACTTTATTTTATTAAAGAATTGCCTAAATAGAAAAGAATAATTATTTTAGAAAAAAAGTGAGTCTTTAATTATTAATATTATATTCATATCTGTATACATTAACTAATTATGCGCTCACCTTGAAATGCAAAATAATTATATGCAGTCGAATTTGGTACCTCAGTCTGCCCTCTAGGAGTTGGGCAAAATTTAGTCAATTGCCTCCTTCCATGAATACTCCAGCACTCCAGCAACTTGAGAGTTAGGTTGTATAACACATATGATTCACATTACATAATATGATTACACTATCACCTATGATTTAGATTTTGTAGATGGGAAACGGAACTCCGTGTAAAGATTATTAGTATTCCAAGTCCAATGATTTTCTCTTACAAATTCCTATATGGAAAGTGCCTAAAATAATGGAAAATAAATAAATAAGAATACTTAATATTCTTATGGTAGATATATGTATTTATTTAGCACTCTACATCTGTAAACAACAGAGAAACTCTTAGTTAAGAGTAAAATTGTACATCTATGTCCTATGTCTGTGGCTAAGAGACAGTTTTCTAATTCGCAGTTGTTGCTAAATACGCATTACATATGCACATAATATTGTTGAAAACTACTGCAAAAATAGATAAAAAAGGAGTCTACTTAGGTCTCAAGTCTACTTTGATTTTCGATGTATACCCTAATAAGATTGTGTTTATGTGTTAATTGCACTACAAGGTTTTAATCAAACTATGCAGCAAGGAGCGCCAAATGGTTAATATTATATGCTGCATAGCATATATTGGAACCATTCTTTATACATAATCACAACCACAGATAAAACCAGTTATTTCCAATTCCTTGTAGTTGGACTCCTTAAATAATGCTTATTCAATATGCAATTAATTTACCAGTTCTGTTATCAAGCAATGTTAAATAAGATTATTATAATAACTAAAATAGTTTAGAAGTTGCATAGTGTGCACCAAACATGAAAAAAAATTGTAGTATTTATTTATCTTATCAATTATTGATAGTGTCATCAATAAAACTGGCTTTTGTGTGTTAAATGGTTAACACACAAAAGTAAGTAGTAAGTAAGTACATGTAAGCTGCAGAATTCAGATATTTATGTCAAAATGTCAAAGGTAATTAATGTTATTAACCAAAACTACAAGAAAGGTATAAGCTAGCTACATGCTTAATAGTGTATGCCTGTACACGTAGGGTGTACTCAATTCATCCATTTTCTTGTTTTACAATCTCAATTTGAGCTTATTAGATAAGGAAAATGAATGTGAAAATTAAAAATGCCAATATTTATTTTTCTGAAAATGGGATTAGATCGATCAAAATAGTTAACTGAAGTCATTCAGTAATATTTTGGTTTGAAATAGACAAAATCCCCTAATTGGGAGCAGAAGAGATAGGAATTTCCATGTATTTGCAGGGTTTATGTCACTCTGATGACTGATGTCATGGGAGTCAACTCTATGCTAAAATCTCAGTACTTCACAAGAAGTTGCCCGGCATCTGTGTCTGTGTACACGTTAGCTTTAGTAATTGTATCTGTATTTACCTTGCAAAACTCTACTACGGCAGTATAGACAGTGGCTATAGTGGCTAATGGGTAACACCTTTTACATATAAGGATGTGGTATGACGTATGACAGAAGAAATTATAATTTTTTTCCTGTCAGTGGTTCATTTTGTTTAAATGAATATCATGTACTACGTAAACGATGGTTTAGTACAGCAGCGGTCATATAAAGCAGACAGTTAATATTTCTCATGTAGTCATATTCATGTCTCTTTTAATTCCTCAATTTTACCAAAGAATATAATTGTGTCCTGCCAGTTACTTGAATACATACACATGAGTACGTACTCTTGATAGTTAAGACATTCAATGCTTTCATAAACTATTGTCCGATTACGCTTATGTAGTTTGCCGTGAATTAAGGAATTACTATTTAAACGACCTGTTTTAATGATACCTCTATATGCATTATATTTACTTAGTAGGCAGGTAGGATATAATTGTTCAATTACACGTGAGACAGATGTATTTTTCCAGTTCTCAGCATTGCCCATCATTCCTATTTATGCCTTGTAATGTTGTTTTTATTTGCATTCAGTTTTCCGATAAATTTCTCATATGCATATTTTTGTGCCACCAATGTACTACCTTTTAATAATTATTCACGTTCATTTTGCTTAGACAAATACACTTGGGCACAATCACACTCATTAAATTAATGATTGTGCCCCCTGGTCATTGTCTATTGCCTGTTCAGATATATGTTATTGTAAATATTTATTCATAAACTTCAATTGCTTTGTCCTAATTTATAAAATCAAAAACTTCTGAAACAGAAAAAGGCTTAAATTTTTTTCACAACCCTGCTCTATAGTGATTACCTAAGTATACCAACTATAGATTTTATGGCAAATTCTTTCGCGGAAAACAATTATCATCTAGGCCGACTTATCATACGTGGTACAACCCTTTATCGCATTTTTGAGTTATCTCTCCAATGTTCGTTATCTCACCAAAACAAGGTATAAACAATTTTTAATTTAGCTGAACATCATTTTCTTTATTACGTTTTACAAACTAAACCCCTAACAGTTGTCCAAAAGCATTTTTCACCAAAATTTCATAATCGGCTGAGTTCAACTCTTCGCCACCTGTAATCAGAATCAGAATGTATTAAAGTTCACTTCAAATTGCACAAGATGTTTACTGGAATTGGGAATGTGTGTATTGTACGATTACTGTACTGAGGGAGAACAGCCCAGAGCTTATCGGTGCTGTCACTTTAATAAAGCCGTATATCAATACTACTTGATGAAGATCTAAGTGAATGACCCTGTAACTCATTCGTATATTCATATACATATAATAGTTTATTACCGTATGGGAAATAGCAAACTCCATGGCTAGGGTGAACCTTTCCAACAGTCACGGTTCCAGCGTGGATAACACGTCCAATATACATTGTTTCTCCATTGTCAACACCACCTTCTACAGCATTGACTGGGATATCTCCTCCACTTCCTTCGACCCAGCTCAACCTTGATAAATAAGAAATAATTAGAATACCTATATATTCCTAGTGCAGATATCGTAATCTGCCAAGAATTGCTAAGCTTATTGTAGATAATCATTTGCAAAACTGCTTACGATGCTGGAGGAGCAGTGAGGACCTAGAATAAAAAAATGAATATAGAAACTTATTTTGAAATAATTTAGCAAAAATTTTCAAAATTGTATAATACATACTACATACCTCATAGTTTTCAACTGGGACCTATTAATAAAGAAAATAAAAAATCCACATTGTAAATCGTCAATTAGGGAAATAGGTGTACTTAAAATGCATACTAAATGGGTCATTCAATATTGATTTGTTGTTAAATTGATGTCCGCTTTATGCTAGTAGTACCTCAGCCATGTTGTAGGCGATGTAAACCGAAGAGTGAGAGACGTGAAGTTTTCCTGGAACGATTTGACCGGCATGATGAGCACGAGCTACGTACAAGTCATTGCCGGAGTCGATACCGGCATGGACAGCATGTCTTGGATAACCTCCTCCTGATTCAGGAACCCAGGTACAGTTTGATGGAGCAGCCATTACAGATATTTATAAGTTGTCTCTTTGAAAGCGTCTAAAGCTTGAGTCAAAACAATGAGAAAAATCAAACACTGCAAGCACAGAGTAGAACTATTTTTCCAAAGTATTAAGATGTGAAATTGTTAGGATACCTGAGATGAATTTTGCAAATGATGAGTGAGAGAGAACGAGTCAGAACAGAACATCTACGGTTTTATAATATTTCTTATCTCTGTATTTCGCAGATAGATAAATTCACTGTATCAAGTAGCGTTAGGATTGACACACGTACTATATTTACTCATTTTCCAGCTACAGAGGATATGAGGTAAGTTTACAATGGTATAATAATTATATTTATGGGAATAGTTAATAGTTAGGCAGAAAAGGCTAATATTTAGTTTGTGCTTTATTTATCTCTTAACTTTGGAAACATCGGTCATAGTCATACATAATGATTGCAAAAAAGATCTACAACAATATATTAGTAGAACATAGAAAACGCATTAAACGTGACAAACCAGACATTTTCTTTACTATAGACAACCATATCTAATAAACCCGTTAACACAGATGTAAAAAAGAGTCGCGTGGTGAGCGGTGAGTATTTGATTGCGGGTCACTGTGCCCACCTCTAACTCTACTGGTTGCCGTGCCCAGCTTTAACGCGAACACACAGACGGACAGACAGACAGACAGATCCTTCATTATTATAAAGAGTTCGCTGCGCTCCTCTTAATAATCATTTTATCCTGCTCTTAAGCTTATAAATTTAACCACTCCAAATTTGGATCCAATAATTTAACCTATCCAGTCATTCCAGTATGTGTTGGAGCAGATAACAGCAAATATACAAATAAAACTCTGAATAAGCGTGCAAATATTGACGGACATATTGATTCATGACTTGACTAATTGATGCAAAGGTGTAACCAGTGACACGTCACAGTCACATAGGCCATTGTTATGTCCTTACGCGACATTTTATATCGCACCCTAAAACCCATATTATGTACAAAGCAAACATAATGAATTGCTGGTCTGCGAAACATATTCAAGCCTTCAATGCAATCCAGCTTAAGGTGTTTATTCGAAAAAGATAATGTGCTGAAGGCATACTTTGTGGTGCAAGCAGGTTAAGGAAAACATTACTGCTAATAATTGTTTACCTGACTCCTGTTCTATTAACAAATCATTTTATTACACAGAAGATATGTTATTATCATACTTATTACAATACTACAACAATTATCTACAATGCTTATCATTAAAGGGCAATAGTCAAATGTTCTTTTTGACTTTAAGAGAAGTCAGGTCTGGAGTGGAGTCATAGGTTCAATGTTATTCATTTAATGAAGTAGAATTGTCGTATTACCTTTTACTTTTTATATTGCCATGCAAGACCCCATAATCATAATCAAATCAAATGAGCCATCAGAATATCAGAAAACAATACCTGAATGCAATTATCTGCTGTACTATTAGATACTAATAATACAGCTATTAGATTATTATGCAATGAGCAAGTCTAGTATTTACAGAAGAGCCTAATAAAATAAATTTTATCCTATACTTTACATGAATCATTTCTACGAATTTGTATCCAAAGAAACTCTATAGTATAGTATTGTAGGTATTGTATTGTATAGAATAGAGTTATTGTTTGATATATTATTATTGTTTGACAAACAAGAAGCGTGTAGTACAAATTGAGAATGCAGTGTGCTTCTGATTTGTGCACAGTATTCTGAATTGGTGACTTATCAGAAGTTAATTAACGTTTTATGCAATTTTTCGTTTAGAAGTCTAAACTAAAGTCGATTGAAGGCTTGAATAATGGCAGGCTCAAAAAAGAGCAAAAGAAAGGGAAGAAAGAAGGGGAAGAAAGGTCGTAAGAAGGCAATATCTCAACCTATTCCTCTCCCATTGCATACTCTAACAGAAATCTACACTAAACTTGAGAATATTGTTCGTCATTTGATGGATGCTAGGGTTATAGCAAGGAAAAAGAGAATAGAAGCGTGGCTTTTGGCTGAAGAAGAATTAAATCAGAAAAGAGATGATGCTGTATTCAGGGAACACATTAATAACATGTTGGATGATGTTATTGGGAGCTTACAGGATATTTCGTAATACAATTCTATCATATACTTTTGAATGGAAAAAAGTACAATTAGGATTAGGACAAGGCTAGGATTTTAGATCTTCATACATACAAAATATATTTTACAATAAAATTGCATTGAGTATAACTTCTTATTTAAGGTCTCGCTTAGATAAGGAGAAACAGAGTATTCAAAAGGAAGTTGATCGTATAAATGAAGAATATCAGAAAAGATTGTTGACCACATTAAAGCTCATTGAAACTGAAGAAAAGAAGCTGGATGAGCTTAAAACGCAACTCAAAGAATTTGAAAATCTTAAGTAAGTTGAAAACAGGAAAGCTATACTAAATATTAATTTCGATTAATTATATTATATTTATTTTCATTGTTACGTACCCATTAATGGTAAACTATACACTGGCAAACACTAAAATTAGTGAACTAAAAACTTATCTAGAAAAATGGTTACACAACTGCAGGAACAGTTAGATTCGTTGAGAGGTGAATATGAACGAGTAAGTTTGGAAATCATGATAAAATCTACGCACCTGAGAAATCAATACTTGGAGTAAGATGATTTGCAATTAGTCCCTTAATTATATAAGCCACTTCTTCAAAACCATCACCATGCAATACTACATGCAAATAATACAAAATTGTAAAAAAAACGTAATTTCAAGGCTGAGAGCTGAACTATACAATTATTTAAAGCAACAGTTAGCTATTTTGATTGCAAAAGTGAGGGAATATATTTTGCCAATTGCATGGGACCACATGGGCGAGGAAGAGAGGAAAAATCGTTGCCACCGTTGGAGTTTCAAAAGAGAAGATCAAACTAATTCGGTATTATTATTGATTTCCCAACAGTACCCACTGCTGTTAATGGCACAAACAGTAGCACTAACAAAGCTCTACTAGTATAGGAATACTTTCAAGCTCTACTTTTGTTTATGATACTTTAGAATTTGCTCGAAGTCCGGGAAAATTGCCTTAATACTCTTAAGAGTCTGGAATGGGAAAAGCAGTACTACGGCACAGAGTGGGTATTTTTGGTAAGAAAAATAATACTTACTAAGCAATAAACATGTTTGGAAGCTTTTTGTATTAGTTTTTTCTCTTTCATAGACGTTTTTAAAAAATTAGACTTCTTAAGAATAATAATAGAGAATAGAGGAGTCCACTATAAAAGTACACCAGATATATATTGTTGTTGGGCTTGGCATAACTAATGCAAACGCTTTAAAAGTAGTCTTGAGTAAATTAATTATGAAATCGTTCATCATTTCCTTACTTTTCACAGAATTTAAGCGAGAAGAAACATCAACGATTAGAAGAAAAGCTTCGTTGGAAAAGGCGTCTTAAAGAAATATATTCCCACAGAAATCTTTACCAGCAGTGTAAAAAGAAAGCTGCAGTTAGTATTCCCCAAACACAACTCAAAATTGTTACTGACTTTCAAGGATTTTTACAAAAACAATTATCAGCGTTAGCCGAAGCTAATAAAAGAAAAAACAAACACAACAAATTGAAAATTATTAAAGAGAAAAGTACCCCTTTGGAAAATGAAGAAATTGGCCCACTCTCTGAACAAACGGACCATCATGGTAAGGGACCAAATTAATTTTCTTATTGCTCCTGCTTGGTAACAAAGGCAATGCCAGTTTATAAGGTTAGGTATATTTTCATTCAGAAACAGAAGATGAGGCGAAAGTATCTGTTCCAATATCGGAAGAAAGTGTGAAAGAGTCTGCAGCATCGAAGAAATCTAGCGGATATATCAAAAAGAGTTCGAAATCTAGAGAATATATCACAAAGCGCTCGAAGTCAATTGCACTTACAAATTCCAAATCCCGACACGATAAATTATCTATGTCATTAAGGACTATCATTGAATTGGGTGATTCATTCGAAGCAAATGAATAAGCAATATCAAAGCTAATGAGTAGGGGGAGTTTGTTTGGGGATCTTCACAGAAATTGTTTTGAAGCAACTTTATGTGCGAACATCTAATGAAGATTACTTGTAAATAAAGCATAATGGTTGCAATTTACTATGACTATTATATTATTAAGTATTTCCCCGCATCCTCACTGGTCAAATCTGTTAGCAAAAATAAACTTTTATGTTTCGTAGTCTTTATTAATAACGTAATAATATATTCCATAATTCTTTTAAGTGCATACAATAATATTTAGAGCTAAAAATATGTTATTAAAATTTACATGTCGACTATTGTAGGCTGTGGCTGTAACAGTACATGCACATGTAGTAAGCATTTATACTCTTTGAGGGCATGGAAACAGAAACAGATGGTATACCATGCTTTTATCAAACCCGCTACATAGTTTTGGTTTTGTTTACTTCGCCATTTATTACAGTACTACAGCATGCAGTGACGCAGTGACACTGTAAACATATTTTAGCATTGGAGGGCGGGCATTCTGAGAGAGTGGCAGACGTATCATTCGCTAATATAGATTCATGAAAAGGGTATAATAAATTCCTTATATTTAAACGCAATATAAGTAATTTCTCCAAATAGGTCTGTTAGCAAAATAGCTAGATTGTGCCATAAACAGGTCAAAGTGATACATCTCCTTAAACAAGCTTCACATAGAATGGAACATCACTTCGACTCGATTACAACTGGCAACCGAAATGTTAAGCATATTAAAGAAGGTAATGAAGATGTTGTGAGTATGTGGGAAACTGATGAAATGGATTACTCAGTATCAACTTCAGCATCTGCCAGTACATCTGAGGAAACAATTAAGGAAAGCGTAAATGGTGAACAAGTATTGAAAAAAGGTACCGACGTACTTAAGGAAAATGCTGCATGTCAAGCTTTACAAGACTTTGAAAGATGTCGGGATGCTGTATTTAAAGCTAAATATGATAAAGGTTTCTCAAAGCAGGAAGCTTTTAAAAGAATTTTAACAAGAACTTTTCTCATTCCCACTAAAATGAATGTAAATGAACCCAATGGAGAAATGCTGGATGCCGTAGTGCCCAAAAAGAAATTTCTACAGGAGCATTTTGAGACACTGTTGGGACCTACTCCAGAGCAAACGGAACGCATTCGGGTAGCACAAGAGAAACTAAGGGATCAACTTGGGTCAACGGTGTCTCCCAAGTACTTGAAAAAGCTACAGGAGAAATTAGAAAAGAAACTTCAGCTTGTAGATAGAAAAGGGGACATAAAGCCACTGCCAATTGAAGTATGTTCTCCATTATTTGTACACGTGAGGTTACCCTAATGTTAAACTTTGCAATAAATCTTTCTTAAGTTTCTGAGGTTCATAAATATTTTTCAGAGGGAAGAGAAATACAAAAAGGGCTACATTCCTCCCAGAGTTCCTATCAAAAAATTGGAAAGAGTAGAAGAGCCAGATGTTTTCGAACCGATTGCTGAACCAGATATGAACCGAATGAAAAATACTTTGTGGAGGATTCAATCTGATAATTATGAAATGGTATATCCTGTGAGTTGTGAAATGAGAAGAAGGAATAGGATTCTTAAAGCAGCTCAGGTTTGTGCAAACGCGAAGCAAAGGTCAAAATATATGGTGTATATTTTTAAAATGCATTACGATAACTAATTTCTGAATATTTGAAAAAAACTAGAAAACTCATTTAGGACCCGCAAGTTATTATGTTGACGAATATTACGATATTCAAAAAAAGAAGCAATTAATGCAAGGAGGAGGCTATCTGAAAAAGCAAACTGATAGATTTCAGACTAAAAAACCTGCTGCTCACACTCCCAATCCAAGTATGTATATATTTCATTGAAGTACAGATAAATAAACGTATATCGTAATATTTGTAATTTTCCCGATTTCATTTAAAAATTCGTTGTTATTTCAGCTGCCTACGGAAATCCATATGAAATATTGGAAAAGAGTAATCTGAAGAGGAACGGAGCCTTGAGAACTATCTTCCAGACAGCATTACCATTTAAAAAGGCGCTTCACGTTGATCAAATGTAGAAATCAGTAATAATTTTAGTTTGCTTACAAATGTTTTTTAAATACTCGAGTTTTTATGCTGTATTTCATGCTTAATTGTCAGGCCGGATATGTGTTGCTACTCACAAGTATCTTCTGTGGAGAAAATCTTGAAATCCGGTAAAGGAATTTTCTATCCCGATACGGTTGACAAGAAAGTCAAATTACACAGAAACAAAGCGCCAAGAGGGCTTATCAAATTTGGTATAATATTTTTTGCAAAGATTCCTTTTGGTTTAGCGCATAGAAAAAAACGTAAAAGCAGGTGCAGGTGAGATGCAAACTGTGTATGTAATTTAAAATCTCATGATGAACGTACAGGATTCTATAGAACAGAAGAGAAAGATACTCCCCCTTCAAACTTCACTCCGAAAACTTTCATTGACATAATCACCGACCCTCGACGTAAATTGGCAGGGGTTTTCTCAAGGCTGGACCGTGATGCTTATGATGGCGGTGTCCTAAGTGTCCGTCAACCCAGAATAGAGCATGTCCGTATACTTCTTAAATAATATTAATTTCAAGAGAATATTTTCAATCTTATAAAATTACATTGCTAATTTTAAGAATTACTCCAGAGCATTATGTCTTAGCTACTTTTGTACCGGTTGTTATTGTAATGTAAGCTCAATTAACTCTACTGAGAGGAGAGATAATATTTTCCCGCAGGCAAAAGATTACCCTGGTCCAGGACATTACTCATTCGGTAGCCCATGGGTGAAAAAGAATTTTTCCCCTGTTCAGGGTAAAAAGGAAGAAAAGTTGTGCTGCACAATGAAAACGAAATATGAAGTAATTTCTATGCGATTGTTGCACATTTCTGAATTATAAATAACTATCATTGAATTTGCGACATGTTGTGTGCTATAACAATACTAATTTTTGAATGATTAGGAGCCAGGTAATCCAGCGTACTACAATGAAAGAAGAGGCTTTAGCTATTTATACAAAAACATTCCAGGCGGTGGAGCTAAAAGTGTTTTCAAATCCGAAACAAGTCGGGTCTTAAAAGGAGAACAATTTTTATTCATTGCTGAGCGACTCAAAGGCTCAAATGTTCCCGTAAGTGAATCAAGAGACAAGGAATTTAACTGACTTTGAAAAGCATGAAATAATCAGGGAATTACATATAGCTAGAGGATATTCCTTACTAGAGGTTTACTATTTTTGCCTTCTAATTATTTATATGTGCATACAAGATGTACTGTAAGGAAGAGAAATTAATTACCGCTTATACTCATGCTATTCAATTAATTATTCTGCACTGTCTGCACTAGGAGAGGCTCTGTACAATATGCTCAAGACAATGCAACTTAATATTAATGAGAAATAAACACGCAATACGCTTATGTACTATGTACGATAAAAACTTTTGATTCATACTTGTTTATATGTTTAACATTTAAACCAACAGAGAGCAACGAAACAGTACTTTGTCACAACGTATGGACATTCTCTGTAAAAAATTTGACTAGTTACCATGTAATTAAATTGTGACGTCATCATGAGGAGAATTTCTTAAAGATAGCATTAGAAAGGTCATCCCGGGCGCTTAAAAATCCATAAAATTGTGTCAAAACTCAAGTTTACTAGAATTTTCTGAGCTACAACTAACTCTTCGATGTCCATACTGTTTAACTATATGCATTAAGCAAATATGCACCACTGAAAAATGATTAAATTCCACTCTGGGGATTAATCCGGGCAAGCCACCCCCAACTTATATACATCATTCGAAAGCGCATTTTAATACAATTTTTTCAAAATTGGTCTGAAGAAAATCGATTAACATTTAGCTGGTCAAAGACTAGGTTGAATAAAGGAGTTTGGGAGATTGGGAATCTGAGAGTGCAGACTAATCTTCAGAAATTTTACTCACTGTGACGTCACAATTCATTTATGAAGAAAGTATCTCCAATTGTCCAAACCTTCATCACTATAACAATATACTAACCTTGACTTTGTCATGATGTTTAAGTGACTGCCAAATATTAGTCTGTGGTATCTCCAGAATCTCTATCTCAATTTATACCACCTATATTCATTAAAAGCCAAATATTACATATTACATATATGCGGCATGTCAACGGTATTTATTATGTCACACGGGTACGTTTATTGCCGTGATTATGCAATTTTCTTAAAAAGTAACTAAATCGGAGAACTTAATAATGAAGCACAGCACAATGCACATTATCATCTTAGAATTTGAGATTGTATTCAATTACAGTGATATCAATCCCAATAAGCAGTAATATCTTGTTGCTAACTGATGTTTACTGAATATAAGTACATTTCTATCCAGAAATTAGGGAATTTATTAATCGATAATAGTTGAGGGGTTCAGTAATATAAGAGGGTTAGATAATTTTAAAATTGTGCGTATTTAAAACAATACTACTCTCTTAGGCTACTTAGATCGTCATGAATAAGAATATTTTTCTAATAGTTTCGGTTGAGCTGTGACAAGAAAAATTAAGCGATCACTCTGTTTTATGCGATTCTCGTCCTCCGTTATTCAAGGAAGCGCTTATATTCATAAGGGAAATTTTTCTTCGAAGGAGCTTTACCAGACCAAATCTTCCCCTCAGTTTAACCTTTTCCCTTAATTTTTGAGGCACGACCTAACAACAATATAGCATATTAAGTCTTTTTTCTTTGTAAATTCACATTTTTTCCAAAAAATATTCTGTAGATCTAAGTTACCATTAAAGTAGTAACCATATTTCCTAGGAAAACCAAGAAAAACAGTCCACTTAGAACAGGTATTTGCCACGAAGCTCCAGGATGAAAACTGAGGTGATAAAGCACGTATGCGTTGTACAATTCATACAAATACCCGACAAAGAGAAAAGGCAATAAGAAACTGAGTCCTCTGAACATGTATGAGTGGAAGCCTAGAATATATACAGTAAAATATTATTTCTTAACCTATCAATTGGAAAATCATGGGGCTTACATATAACCTATGTTTTTTCACACATCTGAATAACGTTACTTTTAATTTTTTGTTAGTACCTTCAATAGTGATATCCATATTGTGCCTTTCACCAAGTGCCCGTAGACGATACAAACAACCTCGTTGATAGCGAAATTGTAGAAATTGAACAAAACTGATGTAAATGCTGAAAATCATAAGCTGATTCTTGAAGGAGTAGTACAAATCGTCATCAGGCCAAATGAGGAGGACACCAGACAGCAATGTGAAAACGAAATGATGGACACGCCACCATCCTTTCATTCTTGAACCATTGACTTTCAAAATGCTCTCCCGAATTGTCAGTGTGCAGTAGTACCAGACCAAAAGAAATTTGAAGAGCAGATCCAATACCCGAGAATCGAAGCATATGTTGGCAACGGACATGAGCATCGCTCCGCAGTAGACAATCAGCTTGAACTTTTCATACTCGTCCTTGTACTTGAATTTTTCGTCTTTATTTAAAATACTCACGTTCACGTTCCCAAGAACAATTCGAAGGTAAAGCCGGCTTTTCTTTGGCAGAGCTTCTTCCATCACAAATAATTCAATGTACCTTTCCTCTATTTTCTTCTCTAGCTCAGCAATCTCTTGCAATGATTTCTCATCTTTTTTCGTTTTCTTCAGCTTTTTAATTGCACTTTGGAGTTTTTTCAGTTGATAACGTTGATGATTTAGCTCTTTGTTACATTTGGCTTGCAGTTCGCCGATTTCATTCAATTTCTGAGTGTAATCTTTGTGAACAGCAGAAAACTTTACAAAATCCAAAGACAAATCTTGAAAATCCGTGAGGATCGAATTGTCTTGCCACATTTTGAAGCAGTACTTTGTCTCAAGACTTCTTTTAATCTGTTCAGCACATTCTGTATTAAAATGAAGATAAACAATATCACAATATCAAGTAAAATAATTAACAAAGCAATATACAAACTTGGAATAAAAATTTTGTATGCATGATTAGATTAACTTTTATTACTGTTAGACGAAATATCCAATACAGCTTACGAGTTAGTTTATCCCTGTTATTTCTCTATTTTCACTCGACGAACGAACGAACAAGAAGAATCACAAAAAGAAATATACTAGATGTAATGATGTGGATGTAAAATCAGATAGAGAGTAAAGATCATGAACTATTTTAGGAAGATACGTTAAATTAGTCATAAAGGATTTTATATGCCTAATTAGGAGTAAATAGCTTCTATCTGCAAACACATTTTCCAAATATGATATATGGCTGTGTACACAGCACACAGTAAAGGCTTACAAATGCTTGAAATATTGGTAAGAATTCTTAAGGAATACTCTACCGGATCTACTTTTGTACTGTAGAGCATAGAGTTCATATTAATGTCCTTTCCTTTTATAGTACGCAAGTAAGACTGGAAGATACTTTCTGCTTTGATTTATATGATATATATGTAGTTAAAGAAGTACAAGCCTCATGGAAGTATGTGGAAATGTAAGCTTGCATTTTAACCTGAAGAGATAACCTTTACATTTATGCTCCTTCTTCTCCGTTGTGCAATTTGTTGTCTACGCCATATCAAAATGATCAAAGTAATGGTTGATTCTGGAATCCTACTTGCAGTCGACTAGTGTGAAGGACAATATTAATGCAATGAGGAATACTAATACTGTGAAAGATTTGGAATTTTAAGAATTTTAGCATTTCATGAACCTCATCAGATTATAAGTTGGGTAAGCATTATGCTATTTATGCTACGTAAATTGCCACAAATACAATAATTATGTTTATCACAATTTTATTCACCAATAACATAAGTTGCAGTATATTCAATTCATATTGGTAGCATACAATTGGTTGACTACATTTAGATACCCCTCCCAGCACTTCTAGATTTACAACAAAATTGCTATAATACACCACTTAAGTAGCAATTGTTACAATTTCTAGATTATTAAATGATATACAAAGCTACAACCAGTGTACTAAATGTAACAGTACATTTACAAGTATGTATAGGTATTCACCAAGTTAGATGTGACCCCTTACCCAACAAATATTTTAAAGTACCTGCTCCACTTTGGAAAAGTCATCAAAGGATGCTTAGTAGTTTTCTTACTATTTTATTCATTTTCAAGCAGTACGGATGACAAATGCCCATAGTTTATAACTTTATAGCTAACAACAGAGACAGAGTATCACTCTATAGATTGAGAGCAAACTCCACCCCATTAATAGATCTATGTTCTATAATACTATAATATTGTCATTTATTTATAGCAAATAATTAAATTGAAATTAAGCTAGCCATAAAATAGGGTTTCAATATTATGTGCATTTCAATATCAAATCTTCTTTAATTAGTATTAGTATCTCCTTTAGTCAGCAATTCGTTCGCATTTTAAAATACTTTTTCATGGTACAGAAAAACAATCAAAACGCAGCTGAATTCAATTTTAAGAATTCAAGTTCACAACAAAATAGCAACAGTCAGAACGAACAAATGGAATTCCCGAATAGAAATATCCGACAAGGTAACAATTAACAAAGTAAGGAATATTTATTTTGGTACCTGTATGCAATATTTAAGTCATGCATTGAGGAGTCTTTACCTCTGTTATTAATACAAAAGCTGTTGTTGGACGATTTTTTCAATTAGTCTAAAACACTATTATTGTATACACATTCTAATAATAAATCTATAACGAGTTTTCTAAAATCACTCATTGACTATTTTCAAATCTCATTTAGCCAGTTAAATATTATTCTAGTAGTAATAAAATTGCTTGGTTTCAGTAGTCAGTAACAAATACGCATTATCTATCAACAGCTAACTATAATCTAATAATAATTATGCGTTTTGGGGGAATTTAAGGTACATCAATGTATAGTTCACTAAAGTTCACTTACATTCATCTAATTAGCTCTTAAAGTAATCGCTAGGATGGCAAAGGCAAAATATTATCATTCAGCGTTGACTATTATGAAAATTCAGTATTTTCAATGCCATTGCAAACAATCATCTATACTTCTCAATCTCAATATGTTATTTTACTCCGCAGCACACATTTCCATCAATACTTCATTTTACAACATAAAAGTATTTGTTTACATTTCGTGCTCTAAGAACAGATTTTTGATGCAAATCAGTCTGTAAGAATGGTATTAGTGGTAATAAAATCTAACCGCCTATGCCTAACAGTGACTAAATCCCTAATCTACACGAGTTTCATGGAAAATTTCTTCTAACTAATATTAGAATAACGATTAGAAACTCTAATCTACACCCTCTGTAATTCTATATGAGAGATAGCATACTGCTCACATGATATGATTATTTATATTTTACATATGATTTATCAAGTCTTTTCGAAAAAAATTTCGGTAACTATCCTTAATTTAAATTACCTCTGTCAGTTAATCGCGGACTCTTTGATTCCATATAGAACTTCTTTTCAATCCTACCGTTGGACGGGCTATAGCAGACAATGGAAAGGTGTTAATGTGAAGTCCAGGCAAAGAAGCTGATAAAGTTCTTAGTGATGAATCCTTAAAAAGAGAAAACAATTCCAAATATCTCATGTAGGACATATTTTGGAACAATTTATAGCATGCAGGCTCAATGCTGTAGCATCTACTCAGACAAAGGTGCTGCAAAAAATTCAATTTTCTTGAAATCCAATCAATGGATACATTTGTTAGTTCTTGACAGTCAGACAAATCTAACTCGATCAACCCAGGGCATCTTCTTACCAGTAGTTTCGTATCTATTCACATTTAGAAGTTAGTTTATTGTTAGATGTCTTTTTAATATATTGAATTGAATCTTTTATAATACAAATTGCTTACGGTTATCAGTCATAATTGTTCTGAATCCAGATATATTTAATTGATCTAATGAATTTGGTAGCACAGTTATCACACATTGCAAGTCGGTTTCTGTCCAATTTTGCTTGATGCACCCAAGATTCAGCTTTTCCAAACTGAAATCCATAATAAAATATAATAGTTTATAAATTAAACGTTTATACATGAAAATAATAGAGCATAAAGTATTCACTATCATATACAGTTATTATAAAATTTAGATATAAAAATATTATACTCGGTACGCACTTTTTTGCTTTCTTGAGAAAATTGACAAATCTCAAGGGATCAATATCGTACGCCAAAGCCAGATTCAATGTGTCTAGGCCGCCAGCGAACGTTTCCATTGCTGTCAGCATTTCTTTAGTTATAATTAAATGCTCTAAGCTTAGTTTACTAATGTTCGGCGAAGCATAAAATATATTTGAGATAATATTCGAATCTATCTGTGTCATGGACATATCCAAATACTTTAGTTGAGTGCAATCAATAGTATTGTCCAACTGGCATCCTATTGCCTGAAATTAAAAAAGAAATTAATAAGTGTTGCAGTAGCAACATATTGAGCACTAGAGTGGAAAAACAGTCGGAAATCGAGGAGCTTTTTGTTTTGTATGGTAAAAGTTGAAAAAGCAGAAATGGTTGAATAAAACATTCATAAATTATTAAAATAATATTCGCTGAACTACTTCATCCATTTACTCACACATGCACGAGAGAATCTTGCATACACAGGTTTCTTATTTAAGACAATTTTGAGATGATTAGGAGAAAGAATTCGTCCAGAGATATCAAGGCGCTTCCACAGAGTTTCGTCTTGGCAAAGTCGGTTCAGTCTCTTGCTAACTTGGCAGCATACTGCGAGGGTGCTTTTAGGAAGCCATTTTAAAACTTTCATAATCTAGAAAAAATACACGAAATAAAATGTATATGAAAAATTAATGTCATTGTCAATTTCTACAGCATTTCCTTTTGGTTGAAAATAATTTAAAACATCAACAATCACAATTTAATCATTACAAGAATTATTATGCCAATAATTCCAATACGTTCAATGCAAAATTAACCTCATCATACTTTTATATCTCTTAAATAAAATTTACCAAATGATCAAGACACTACAGTTTTGGAAATAAAAAATAAATTATTTGGTGTACTTTTGTGTTGCTTCAGTTTTTATGTAACCGATAAATTTTTAATGTTACCTAAAAATATATTGTCTTGTAGTAAAATACATAGAAAATCAAACTTTGTATTACCATTTCGTCTGGCAGTAAGTTGAAGAAGTCCTTATGGTGAGATTGATCACTTAAATTTTTGTTGGGAAACAGAAAGAAGCTTTCAGGTATTTCTCTGACTTGGGAAATGTCCGCAAATCTGATATTGTTTTCACTGTGATACGTTTTCGAAGGGTATTTACCATCTTTTTTATTTGGAATTCTTTTGGGAAACAGACAATTTTTCTTATCCGGTGATAACGGCTGTATTCCGGATTCCTCGGTTAAATTGGCTTTGGAAAATGACTCAAAAGACTTACTGTTGGACAAAATACCACCACAATATTACTATTTTCCCACGAAAAAAGTAGCTACTAAATGTAATTCAAATGCAACACGTATACATGCCTTACTGTCAGCTGTTATACAATACACAGTACATTTACATACAAAACATGAAAGCTACAAAAGCTGAAAATGAATTTCTGAAATTTAATTTTCATTTTCATTGATGAATATAATTATTAATCACCTGTAATTTCCATGATTTTCTTTATAAAGAAATTCGCCTGTGTGTCTTCTTTTGAATCTTTTGGAACGAGACTCAGATATATTGGATTCCATTGTCCTAAAACTTATATTTCCCTAATAGAAATAAGGCAAGTAATACTTATCTTGAAAATTCAGTTATTTTTTATTTGCCAAAAGTAGAGTAAAAATAAAATTTATAGTAGACAGCTGAAAGACATCCTTCCTGCTACACATTCAAATAAGTAGAGATGCGAGCAAACCGACAAACTTGGTTTACATACATTTTCCATACACATTTTGGTTGGGGGTTGCTGCTATTTGGCGGTATGAAAATCAGCAGCAAATAGAAGTGAACATTCCGTACACCCATCCAATAAGAAACAGGAGTTTGAACCGGCTAAGTGTACAAATATATTCATAACTAACGACAATATTCATGTGTTCAACTGGCTAGTCTCCTTTCTGGCTCCAGACTCCAGTCCAGAGACACTCCAGACACTCCAGAGTGGTCTCGACTCGAACTCAAATTGACTATATATAGCATTGGATGGATTGCACTAACTATTAAAGCTTTAGCTTTGCATATTTATTATAGCATACAGGTACAGGTAAGACTGTGTGACTGCATGAGTCGCCTAAACTAAACGCTTTCGTTAGGTACGTTCATATTTTTATGCTATCTTTACCATGACTTGAACTTGACTATGCAAATGAGATATGTACTTGTGCATCTCATTTGCCCAAGTACAATAATATGTGAGATATTATGTTGTTTCATCATAAGCATAGTATACTAAACATCTCTAAGATGTATTCATCGCATCATGTTCATCGTAAAAGCCTGAAAGCTAACTTTAATACTACAGATAGCCTATACACCCTATCACTTATCGATATCTCCCTACACATACATATACACATATCACATTATCATACATGTACTGAAGTACCAGAACTACTGTAAGTACAGTACCGTACTATTAGTAAAATTCTGGGATTTAGAAAAATTATACTCATAATACCTTTTGAATCCTAGTGAGGATATTACTATTTAATTCAGGTTGCATTCAAGGAACGTAAGAAAATGAATAGACGGGATAGATAGATGTAAAATGTACGCTCGTACATCATCGTACTAACAAAAATACGAAACATTTTTGACCGGGACTCTATTCTATTACATGCATAACATAACCCTGTAAAGCTGTAACAATCAGTTGCATCGATAGTTGGATTTTTGACTTATTACAGGGCTCCATTATGAAATTCGATGCTATTTCATGGATTTCCCCGATATACTTTACATTTACCCTTTTATTTTTCACTGCTTACAAGATTTTCAATTTTACAAGACAGAAGTTACAGAAAATGAAAAATGATTTATGCCTTGCCATTAAAGAACATAACAGACATTAGTCCTTTACAACTTCTATTTCCATCATTAAGAGGCTTATTATTTTATTATCTTAAAGTAAATAATAGGTTTCAGCTAAGCTAATTGATATAGTTGTCTTTTAGTTAAGAATTTGTGCTGTAAGTCAAAACTGGGTTGCCGATTAGGTTTACCTCAAATTCAACGAGACTTGTTGGATTTGGATGGATTGTATAAACTATTACTTCAAGGAATATGGTGATGATTCAGTCTCAGTAATCTTTATCATTCCCTGACTCTAACAAATAATGTTACTAAATAATTTCGTCCCATAATAACAGTAAGCTATAACACAAAACTATTTTGTTTGTATTATAAGGAAAATAAGGATGCTCCACTTGTACATCCACATATCTATGCAGTTAAATATCATATCAAAATATCAAATACAGCATGGCAGATACAAAAAGTCTTCTCAGTGCGCCTTATCTTTAAACATTGATTTGATAAAGTATATAGTTTATTATTATTTGTGTGCACAATACACAGTCGATGTCTGTGATAATCGTTCATATAAGTGTGATACACCGTAATGTATTTTTAATTTCGTGTGTAATTTCGTCACAACTCACAACACAACCCACATTCAACAAATACATGTTTGGAAATTTCTAAAATTTATACAGTTCGCATTATTACAATTAGCGTATCAAAGCTTGCAAGTTGTACGAATAGATTATCCTTTCTATTACTTGAATTGCACATCTTAACACTTCAAAGTTGAGTAAATGGAAACCTTTGCTTTGTGCGTATTGCAATTACTAGTGCTACAAGCTGTTTTCTCTTCAAAAGGAGCACGGATAGATCTTTATGAGCATGTTGGCTTTCGAGGTAATGGTAGTCTCCCAGTATTTTCATTAGATGCCTTATTGTAAGGTACCTCTTGCAGTTAATGAACATTGCACTTTTCTGTTCTAGGAAAAATACTGAGAGTGACTGTTGAACCTAGCTGTCAAAATTTATCTCCAAAGTGGTCTCGACAAGTTTCTTCGCTGCAATTGTGTACTGAATTTATTGTACTTATTGTTAAACAGTTGTTAAAATACAATTTTCATCTAATTATATTTAGATGACTACTTTATTAGCACCCTTGTGATTATCAGTACATGTTATTTCTTGTAGGGGGCTGTGGAAAAGTATACATGGATACCGAATGCAAGGGTACATCTGTAAGTTTTGATAATCTGGATGTAAAGGATTTAGAAAAATTTTGGACCACACCAAAGCGATATGGTCGGTATTGGAAAAACACGAATTGGAATGACAGAATTGTGTCGTATGGTCCTTGTGAAAATAAAAGTGAAAAAGAGGAGTTAAGAGATATAGCCACATCGTATCTACAAGAAACCTATAAGAGAACAATTTCGGTAAACCAGTTAAGGAAAATTGGAAATGATTTTTCCGATCACAGATATAATGCTAGCAATGGACACTACAAACATGAGTAAACATAATATAACTTCTCACTCTTTAAGCTATAAACAGAAATATTTGTCCCATATTTTTCTCTTCGTTTAGATTAGATTAGTCTATAATAGCATCGCTAATAACCTGTAAGAACCTTTGCATACTATTCAACTTGAATATATAAAATGAAATGACTAAACCTGTCGTTACCAAAAATAGGTAATTTTGGCCCTTAATCATTAAGCATTTAAAAAAGCATTTGGCATTTATCAATGTATGTGTCTTAATCAGTACAACTTTAACTGCATAATACGGATTTGTGAGGAATCATTAAAATATTTTAAGTTGGGTCCGGTCGGTGTAGACTAATGCAACGTAAGAAGAGTCTATAGAAATACATAAATGGATGTATCCTGTAAATTATTCTTTAATATTGTTGTAATGTATAGTAAACTCAATGGACTAAGAAAATCTTATAAAGAACTCCGAAGATTAAAAAAGTAGATAAGAAGAATCCTGGAAGGTTTCCTTTTCGTCTACATGTATAATATTTACTTAATGTTGTAAACATGTACTCGTACTGACAGACATTTGAATTTTTGGACAAACGACAAATGAATACTTTCACGAAGTGGTTATGTACCGTGTACCAAGGATGGGAAAATCCAAGGGTTTTTGAGCAAAAACCTTCGTTTGTGGGTTCCATGCATCCACGAGTTCCATCCAAATGAGGGTTCCATCCATGGATTTGGGTTTTTGGGTATTTGGTCTACCAAATAATATAATACTTTGTAAGTATATTATTTCAATATTTTTACATTTTTGTTATACAAGTGTAAGATTAACAAATTCAACTTTTTTGATATAAAGAAAAGTCGAAAACGACCACACCGATTAATTTCATAATTTGACCAACAACCATTACAAAATACAGAAGGACAATACTGTATGGTTACCGTTTTAGTAAAATTCCTTTTAATTCCGACACAATAAATCTTTAAACTTGAAAGAAACAAAAATAGTTTAGTAGTCCTTAGTAGTCCTTAGTAGTAGACGTTAAAATTTTTACATTTGGATTTCAAAATCGCATGAAAACTCGATCATACGGTTTTCCTGGATATATTACCATATCCATACTCAAACGTCCAGATTGATCTACATTTACTGGAGATATCGCCGTCCTAATGGAGTGGGAAAAACATCACTTCTTCATTGTGTTCCATTGTTCCATCACCTTAATAAGATGTTGTGTTATTAAAAGCACATCGGCAATTTCTTAGAAATACAGGCTAACTACAGGTGACAACTGTTTTTAGTGTGCAATGCAAATGTAATTTCAGTAAGAAAAGATATTTGAGTATGATAATTGATTTTACATTTCATTCTTTACATGGAGCCATTAAGATTGTGTATATAGTCTGATGTCTGACCTTCTATGAATGCTTGGGCATCGTTCCATAGCTGTGGAACGATGCCCATGCCCAGCCATAGTTTCTGCTTTACATAAATTACAATAATGTACAAATATTTTATATTAATACTTGTTTACTTGCTTAGTTAGACAAATCCGTGTACGTACGTAGACTTTTGTAGAACATTTTTTACTTTGTTATGAATCGCTTATTAACAATTAGCGCGTTCATTATCTCTACTAACTTGCAAGAACAAAGCATTTGAAGTCAATGGTTAAGCAGTCATATAATCAACAATCATCGATATTATTAATTATTTTCTTTCCAATCGACAATAGATTACAAAGAAGAATTTCTTCAAACTTAACTGCAATCTACTAAGATCTTTAAACTTCTTTAAACTTTAAAGATCAATAACCAGAACCAAATAAAAATAAAATTAAAAATAACTAATAAGTAAATTGTGTTTCTTTAAATTTAATCGTGTTACTAATTCTCAGTTAACTAATATCCTCATCGTGTCCTAAAATACAAATATATAGATATTCGTAAATAATGGTAAGCAATTTGTAACGCTAAAATTCATAATGACATAGGGCTGTCTAGTAAATAAGCCAATTAGAGAACCCTTTCTTCTATGTCTTTAAAATACAATTATTATCGTATAAATCTTAGTCTATTTAAGCTGTAAATTCAGAAGCTTTCCAAAGTTTTATTAAAATTATTTTACATAAAATGTCCGATTTGGAATATTTGTTATTTATTTTTAAGTAATTACATTAATAGCTTGATCTTGAATAATGCATTTCATATCTAAATGATAATTATAATATTACATTGAATCTTTGGTGCTTAGTGCACATATTTTAACAATTTATCAATGGTTGAAGGTTTTCGGATGGCTGAATAATTCTAATCCTGGATTTAAGTATAAGGAAAGAAATTCGTCCGATAGACGGAAATCAGAGGCTCAAAGAGCACGTCGGAAAAGACCTGACCTTGTTCCAGTAATTTTGGAAAAGGCTTTAGGAGATAAAGCCATTGACTTGCCTAACCACAAATTTCTTATACCTGGCGAAATGACTTTAAGGGAGTTTCAATTTCTTATTCGCAAAAAAATTCACCTCAAAAACGAAAACTCTTTGTTTTTCTTTTTGAATGGTAATACGCTGATGTCCATGTCTCAAACTATGCATTCTGTCTATGAACAAAACCACGAAGAAGACTTCTTCCTTTACATCACATATGGTCAAGAAAGCACATTTGGAGGATAACTCATAATATTATTATCACTTCCTATTACCCTCTTACCCTAACGTTTAAAAGATAACAATTGAATCCTATAAAATGTATAAATACTAGTGCAGATAATTGAACACCTTTATGTTGTCCAAGTGTGTCCATGTTTTTGGGTTCCCAAAATAATTTTTTTTTGTTCCACCCTTCCACCTTAATGATTGTAACGTTTTTTCTGAAATTTTCCTTTGTAAATTTCTTTATATTATGCAAGTTATTGGTGCGTCTATTCTTGTTTACCACGGGTGGACAGTAAACAAAGATGTATATTTTATAAATCAATTCCTAATGTATTATTATTTTAATTATTCCATTTTATTATCGCAATTTGTATGTATTATTCTTTATTTTGACACAATTTGTAATCACCACTTTATGAATAACGTTGACTGATAACCATTCTTATATTTTTATGATGTAAAGTTTACTGAATTGTTGGGGTGGCAAAAATACATACACTTTGTTATTATTATTGTCTTTTATTTTCTACTGAGTACTGAGTAGTACCTGAACTACATAGGTTTATAAATTTTAATAAAAATATGTGGTTTTTGTTTATCATTATCGTGGTTTAAGAAAATGGAATTGTCGACGGCAGTAAAAAGAATTCATAAAAACATTCCCAGATCAAAATAAGTCAGCTAACTTTGTAGGTTGTAACTTGTGAGCTAACCAATTTTCTAAATACCATATATGATATACATAGCCACAGCCGATAGGGTATAAGGAAAGCTTAGAATTGGAAATGTACAATGTACATATTCGGTGAAACTTTTTCAGACTTTAAATTTCGATTCGACTACTTCAAAATTCGATCCAAAGTATAATAATAGGATGCAATGTTGCCAACTTTTGTAATGTGCTTCCAACGAGTGAGTTCACACTTGTTCACACTAAGACCACCAAAAAACCCATTTTTATATGTGCTTCCGGGCGGTCCTACTGTGGACAAGTGCTAACTCTTTCTTTGGGCGCACATTATGACAGCTGCAAACATTTAATTGGCATATTTGTATACTTACTGGAAGTCATTGTCATGAAGGATTCATTTTCATCATATTTCATACTTCATAACTTTTTGTGGAAAGAAGTCTTAATTTAAAAAATTTCTAAATTATTATTCAGCATAAAA
The DNA here is from genome assembly GCA_020352615.2 of Yoshiicerus persimilis. NCBI lineage: Eukaryota > Metazoa > Arthropoda > Collembola > Entomobryomorpha > Tomoceridae > Yoshiicerus > Yoshiicerus persimilis. The sequence goes on along the minus strand of CM036940.2, from coordinate 33,242,888 downwards.
TATTTGGAATTCGTTTTTTTGGGTGGGTCTTCCGGGTTTCCCAGTAGTGCAAGCTAGCAAAGTAATTACCATTTACGGTTAATATTTATTTGCATCCCTGACTAGCAAAACCGACATATAAGTCTGCTACGGTAATTCAGAAACCTCAACTAAACTGATGGCGAGGTTCAGATTGTTGAATCACCGTCATTGTTATATTTTTCCTTTTAACAAATGGACACTTGTGCTGCACAAAGCTTACAATTTTATTGGTTGTTAAATCCTTAAAAGGTAAAATGCTACGTTTGTGGAATTAAATTACTGTAAAATATGGACACAAAAAGATGTGCTAATAACCACTAAACGATAAATCACTATACATGCTATTTAGAACTGCTCTTTTAATAAAGGATGTCCAATAAAAATGTTATAATAAAGTGAAGTATATTGAAGCTATTATCTCCACACATTAATTATGCATGACACGAAATAAACATCACGTAAGCAATTGTATTTTATTAGTGCTGCTACTAAATTATCATAAGGATAGTGATCGATGTTGTAAAATTGGCATATTAGCATATTTATTAGTGCCTTTGTGTTGTATCGCTTGATATGAGATATAGTTGGCTTTAGTTTCGTGTACGTCGTAATCACGTCAATACTTTATGATTGTGTTTTTGCTTATTTTGTTCAGCCACCATTTTCTGTAATAACAGATATCTAGGATTTACCACACTCACAAAACTTTTATTACTACGAAGACCTTATGCATTATTCCGATTTCCATGATCCTGCAATTTGCATAAATACTACCTGCATTTTTCGAATTACTGTCAGTTCACCAGTCTGGATGTCAATAAGTTGCCAAATAAAGCACATCCAAAATGAAGTTTGTTTCAAAACTTTTGATTGCCATTGCTGCAATTTTTGTTGTACTGACTTACGTATCCTCTGTTTCCGGTAAAATGAATTTTTACATTATAAAATTTGATCCTACTGTGATGAATCTTACTGGACCTAAAATCGTATTGATTGATTGTTTTACAGGGGAATCGACAATCACTTGTGCCAACGTTAGGTGCGGCTTCAATACAACTTGCGTTATGCAACAAGTTCAATGCATCCGTGCTCCTTGTCCAGCCAGGCCTGTTTGCGTTCCAATTGGTTAATTAACATCATATTACTGTCTTAAAAAGACTTATAATACATTTCGGAAATTATTTTCAATGAAATTTTATTACAAAAGGAACTCGGTTTTTGACTGCAATGCATTTGTTAATTAAAGCTTACGAAATAATGCTACAAAAAGTACCAAAATTTGGAATGCATAAATAAATCTGAAAAATGTGGTATCGTTTATTCTTGTTTTTATTTCTGTATGATAAATTGAGAAACAGTTTCTACATACATTGATTTTCTTCCTGTGTAAGGCCAAAATATTAAGACTGTAATACTTTTAGTGACTTAGTTGTTCTTACAGCGCTTATTGTACAGTATTGACTAAAGTCATCTTGGTCCACATACATTTGAGAAAAGCAATTTCATGTAATATGTAGTACAATAACAATAATAAGCGATGAGTTTTTTTATAGAGAATTTTTTCATTTACATACACTACACAAAAATTAGATATTTTTCACCTGCCCCACTATCAATGAACAAGAAACCCCTATTTATAATCATAACAGAATTTAAGCGTAAGATAAAGATGTATAGAGTTAGTGGATACATTACTGAATAGCTGAAACTTGCGTTTAACTCATCCAAGTTCACAATGAGGTAGAAAGTGTTATGCACCAGCATACATAAGGCCTACAACAATGCAATGGTATACATGGGTATGTGGTTAGTGGCTGTATACTTTAAGTAAGCAATACAAGTATTTTTGTAGCTAATAATTTAGTAGGTACCAAATTTGTATAGGTTGTTTGTCCTTGACTATTAGGATTGGAAATTAAAAATTTTGCAAAAATGAACCAAGTTTTAGGCTGAAATTATTGTCCTAATAAAAGACAAGTAATAACTCTATTGTGACTATCTGTCACATTCAATCTGCACACTGTACTCATGAATTGATAAATAGCTGATTCAAGGTTATGTACTTTCTGTTGGTGTCATCGTTTCGCTTTCTTCAGCCAACGTTGTTTCTTGGTCGGTGTTGGATGCAGGTGTAGTTGAAGAGGTTATATCCATCGAATTTGTTGACACCTCATTTACGGCAGGGCTGGTTGAGTTCGATTTAGCAAGGGTCTTCGGGTCAATTGTTTTGACATTTTCAAAATAATTTCCAAGAGATTCATCACGAAAAGCTTCTTCAATTTTTTTCTTTTCCTCTGGACTAATCTCAATACCCTCATTTTGAATATATTTTGCCACTATAATCAATCAGTCAAATAGTGCAAACCGTAAAAAAGACAAAAACGATTTTACTTAATTGTGTAATGTATCCATACCCGCTGCTCTGTACATATCAGGAAATTTCTCCACGAGTACATCATACCAATCTGCTATCCATCCTTTCTGTGTTTCTGTGCAATAGTCACAACGTCCCAACAACATTCCTTTAGCTCTCGCTAAAGCAATAGATAAAGTAAGACAACAAATAATTTAAGTTAAGTATGTATAATCGTAATATCTTTTACCCAATTAGCATTAAGTAATCTGAGGAAAACCACCGCAACGTATTATACCTTGCGCAATTAGAGTTATGGCAAATCAAAATAATATGAAAATAAGATTTAAGGCGTACTGTGTATCAGGGCATGACTCTTAAAGTCATGCAACGTTTACTAGGCATGATTCACATTCACATGAATAAATCAAGGGTAATGTTGAAAAAACTTACGTTTAGCCCATCTTCCAACGATATCACATGGTCCATCAACTAATGGCAGTGAAAGTGAATGATTTGACGTTTTAATTTTTAGCTACGTATATTCATAAATTTAATTTAAAGAAGTACATAAAAATATTCTTTTCAAAAACTTACATATGAGGCATTTGAATTGGAGTCTTATTAAACGTTCGTTTTTCAAATACTTAGAAACATCTATTCTGTCAAGTTCCGTCTGAATTCGCAATACCGGTTCCGTCGACTGAGGAGCAGGAGCACATAATACGATTCCGAGGAGGAAGCACAAAAATGCTACTACAGCACAAGAATGCATGATTTGAATTTATCGAAAAGTTTATAAAAATTCTATTTGCCGTTTGTAGTCGTTTGTAAGATTTAAGCAGTACCAGCCCGTGAAACAGTTGTTACACGTTTAGTGCAATCTTTTAAAATTTGTATGTAAGCAGGGCTATTACAAAAAAGGAGAAAAGATTTGCACCAGTTTCGCACAATAAATGTGTCTAGTTTTATACTGGAACGGGGCTATATATACTGCTGTAGTCTGATGGTACCTGTTCCACATTCAGTAAAAATGATCCTACACTGTTCTTTAGTTTGCTGAGTAACCTGTACAGATACTCATCTTTAACAAAGTAAGAGTCTGAAACAACATAAATTAATTACATAGGTGAGTTGTCAATATGCGTGGCGTAAAGTAGTATATATTGGCCAACTTTTATGCAACACTGGAGTAGGCTATACATTGGACCAATAACCTTCGTTTTTTCTAAACCGACAAATATTCTGCCCATTTCGATTTTACTCAAATTCTAGCTACTGCCGTATAATCTTTAAGAAATATTATTACATTGTCAGTTGTATATACCTTGTAGAGTAAAAATGTACAATTTCAGACATATTGCTTTATCTTGCATGCATGATGCATGTTCCACATCTTTTTACAAGCAGCAAAAACTAGACTCTAGGAAGAATTTTAGAGTTGAATTCAACCTGAGATGACGACAACATGCAATAAGCCAAGTTCAGCAGTTTCTTTGCAATACAACTTACAATAATGGCAATTCTGTTCTCCCACATCTTGCTTCCCGATGTTACAATACTTTACAAAAATTGTTGTCTACACGATTCATAATTAAATTTTATTCAGACATATGTATGATACATGATATATAGTATACTGCATTTAGACTATTATAGCGATATTGTTTTGTACGAACGAACAAGGAATAATTTCAATTTCAGAAGCATGAATTCTTTCATGTACAAAATGGCTCTACGTCGGCGATTTGTAAACGAAGACGAGATCGTAGTATGTGCATTTTAAGGCAACAGTTTTAACACTCCTCGGAATTTCCTTTATTATAAAATTCTAAGCATTTTGGAAAACCGCATTTTTACACCTCTTTATAGGGCCTATAGTTTGTAGTTTTTGTTTTAAAAAGATTTAGTTTACCTAAAGATCATAATAATGTTTACGCAATTAAAAATACGTAATAGAATAATATTAGCCTTTTCAACAGAAAATGCAAAATGCAACAACAGATCTAATCATAATGTTTTTTACCAAGTTTTGCAATTTGAATTTGAAGTTTGTATTTCCAACAATGTAATATCTAATGTATTAATTTCCCGATGCCGTGTGAACCAGAACTACTAAATGCTATCTTGAGGCACAATTAATTCTTGTTTTGTTCTTCCAGCGAAGAATATATCTCACGCAGTTAAGGTACACAAATATTCGCTTATCGTCGTACTTAATGCAGGTCATTAAATCTCGTGTAATTGTGGGAACTTTTTCATTGGAAATTTAAAGGTTTTGTTTGAGAGATCAAGTAAGGGTTAGTAACAGGAATAAAGAAAGTAGATATTAATATTGTGGTCATTAGTTTATCATGTATAAATACGTGACTCAACTACTCTAGCTATTACGTCCACATGTACGGAATACAATTTTTGATTATGCAAATATGAGAATTTCTGGAATTAGTAAGTTGTTTTTCAAGTTAGACAACTCTTAAGTGTACATTGTGTTTATGAAGTACTTACACATCACTTTTTGTGATTGCTATTGACTTATAAACCATCTGTATCAGATTCCTAAGCACAGTTTTTTGAAAGTAGTGTATCAAGTCATAATGTGTGTTTTATTTATAAAAATGTATAATGGATTAATACGTCCACTTATCAAGACCGGGATAGATAAACAATGTAGTAATGAATGATGAACAAACAAGGAACTTAATCTTCTTTTACTTTTACGATATCTGATATCAACGAAAATGCTACTACAATTCCTATACTATACACTACAAATGAATACTTACTTTACTTACTACTCTCTTATGTTAATCACAAATTATATGCTTATAACAAAGCAAGTACGCTTGATATATCTTGATCTTCTTCCTTGCGGTAACGTACGCATTTAGTATTGATACATGAAAACCAAAAACCCAACCCAATAATTACGTCACAATACATCAAGTTTATATCAGTTCATCAGCTTTGTAAAAATGAGTCACATGTTTGTTATGTGACAAGTTTATTTCTTATAGTATTGTTATTTAACCCGTCAACTTACATTCAAAAGAATTGATAAATGGGTTCATTAGTAGGTATGTTCACTTATCTATTTAATAACACATGCTATCACTTAAGTATTGTTACTCAACAATCCTAGATAGCGAAAATTAAAATCTGTTGTGTACTTTTGCTTACTGCCGTGTGTGACTTGCTTAGTATTCGTGATACCGAGGCAAGTAAGTAGTAATATCCTACTCTACAAATTGCATTTCACTAATCTGCAAAGAGATACCAAGGAGGAGAATATTCTTGTATTTTAATGTGCATCTGCAGATTTTAATTAATCTAAACCACAATGATAATGATGGGCCATATAAAACATGTGGCCTGTGAGGCATGCTTGAATTCGTCAGAACTTGTTGTGTAAGCGTAGTACTATAAAAATACGAAATTCTTTTAGATTAGTATCATCTAGTTTTCTAGTTGAACACAAACATGTCAAACATACATAGTTTTTTCTGTAAAGTGATTGCCTCTATTCACTCATTCCAATAAATTTGAATGCGCAATCAGTCTTGTAATAAATATAAATAATACAGAAAGTAAACTTAGTAAATATTTATTCATCAAAGTATTTTGACCTCTGTTGTATATTATTAAAATATTTACTGTTTTAGTTTACGCTACAAATTGGTTTGTATCGTTCACGTATTCATAAATTGAAATAATGTGAATGCAAATAAACTTCAAATGCACCTAGGTTCTATGCTATTTCCTAAACCAAATCCGCTTAAATAGTCACAAGGAAATACTGCAATAAATAAATAAGGGAGCTTCCTATGACGTGTGCAGTATGCCAACCATGTCATTTATTAGTACATATCAAAACGCTTTAAATGTTCATTGTCACAACTTTAAGCTTCTTTAGCCAGTTAAATGTAAAAATGGATTTTATTAAAATTCATTTTTACGAGATCCAAGATGACCAGATATGTAAGTATTAACATATTCACAGTGGTAGCTCGTAGTCCCCAGAGGTGTCTTATCTATACGTTTGGTGATCACTGGGCCTCACAGTAAAAAATATGTCGCGTATAAAAAAATATTTCGATAATAAAGAAATGTGACATTTTGTAACATATTTTTTATAAAAAAATATTTACTGAAATATTTCGTAATAAAAAATGTTTATCACATATTTTGAACTCTATAGGCTGTCACGTGAAATTCAACATTTTGAGAAAAAAATTGGTCGTGTTAGGGCATTAAAATTTGCAAACCAATTAATTATTTTATCTTATCAAAAAAGTTACACTATTTGTTCCACTTCTTATTTTTTTTAATTTTTAGAATTTTTTATATGTTGGAGAGTAATAAATACATATTTATCAGTTTTTAACACATTTGGGTGTTTTAGCACATATTTCGTCGATTTTAAGCATATGACACATAATTTAAGTACATATGTTCGAAGTTTTATTAAATACATATCCTGGGTCATGATTATATGCCTAATATAAAATGTACGCAAGCAAGGCAAATACAACAAAGTACACTAAAATGTTTCAACTAAAATATCTCACAAAGTACTTATATCAACAAACAGTATAGTATTTATCTAAGCTATCAAATTCCATGCATGCGACGCAGAAAGTTTATGTGTGTCGAATGGGATTATTAGTAGGTACAGAGTACATTGTGTTACCTATTAGAATATCCAGAAAATAAGTATGTACTACCTACTAAGATTTCGGAGATCAAAACTGAAGACTAAGGCGCTGATAAAAATCATATCTAGCCGTTTCACATGCATATAGGGATACTGGGATACATTTTTAAATACCTATGTATTTACTATATTAATAACTGTTGACCAACTGCTAACACGGATAAATTCCTTTAAGCTGACTAAACATTGAATATGATATAAACATTCTACATAGGTAATACCTAATTCGGTATGCAAATGCCGTATGTCACATTTAATACCGCTTTAGTTTTAGAAAGACCAACCAATAATAAGTGGTACTGTTTATTCTTTTCAATGACTAGTCTTCAGCTTCTGTCAGTCACTCTTAAAATAAGCAGTACACATTTAAACAATAATTTGCTAGTCATATAAAACCGATCTTAAACTTCTTCCGGGAATTCTTTTTTTTATGGAACTGGAGAATATAATTATTGATAATCTTTGAAATGGCATTCACTGTAAGACAATTGTGTACCCTAATTGTCTTTATACTGTCTTACATATTTTGTGCGTGTATCTTTTCAATTCAAGCTCCATTCTATCCTGCAGAGGTGAGCATTCTCCATTCTATTATTTCCGTTGTAAAATTCAATTGGTAGTTTTGATATCGGCATTCTTAACTAGTTTTAAACATTTTGACAATAGCCTATAATAGTTTGTTATAAACATTCTTATGCCAATTTGATACCTACGAGATGAGATTTCAGGGGTGTTCAGACTTCAGAAATAGGTAGAAATTGTCGTTTGTTAAGATTCACCTTTGTCAGTACACTACTGAGAATTTTCAATTTTTAGTGCCCAGAATGCGACGTAGTTAAAATAAGTGAAATGCAAGCCTAATTTTCTTATTCCCTAAACTGCATTACATATTACGAAATTTATATTCAAAACTTACAGTATAACTGCAATTTTTACTTTGCTTTTTTACTTCCGATTGATCTACGGGGTACGAATTTGGTCTGTTTTTGCAGCAAGGTAATTTACTTATGGTTTGCCTTCGGTGCTTTTAAATGAGTAACAAGATCATTCTTTTTGTACTGAGTCATGAAGAACTATATACTTAAATGACAATTAACTGAACATTGAGCATTGGCGTTCATCTTCAAAAGACTCAAGTTCCAAAAAGGCTTCTAACTAATTGGATACGCTTTGTCTTTCAGCAGTCCCAGTCATTGTATTATAATATAATATCTTATGCACAAATAACTCACTGTACTTAACTTTGCAGCTTGCATTACTTTTATATTTCACTTTCAGGCAGAAAAGAAAGGAGCGTCTGCCACAGAATATGGACTAGTTTTTGGCATCTACAACTTGGGCATTTTGGTTTTGTCTCCTGTGTTTGGCAAATACGTAAAGAGAAAATTCTTCCTTCTTCAACATTAATAATGTAATGAATTTACAATGCAAAGACATGTATATCGTTTGTACATTTTAGATGGGAAAGATAGGACCTAAAGCTCTGTTTTCTACGGGGATATGTCTTTCAGCCCTTAGTGTTTTTATGTTCGGGTAAGTTTTAATTGATTTAAGAAACCATAATATTTAAAACTAATACAACTCAATTTTGTAAAACTTCTTTATAGTTTCCTGGAAAAAATCGAGGGTCACATACTGTTCATATCCTTGTCATTTTTCTTACGAATATTAGAGTCTGTGGGATCTGCAGGTTTCATCACTTCGTCATTTACCATTATAGCTTGCGAATTTCCTGATTCCGTTGCTACTACATTTGTAAACATTTGTGACACTAACGATATTTATATATTTATTTTTGCAAAAATATGAGATAATACAATCTTTTGGATTGGCTTCACTCGGATTTAGTAAATTCTAACAGAACTCTTTTGTTTAGGCGTCACTGGAGACAGTATGGGGAATCGGACTTATTATCGGACCTAGCTTAGGTAAAAAAATATTTATCGTGAATAAGTTATATTTGTATAAATATTTCAGAAACATATAAAATAAAGTATAATGTGCATATTCTAGGTGGAGCATTGTTTGAGGTAATACCTTGAAAAAGACTTTTTTAATTGTAAGAATGTGGTATGTAATAACTGAAAATGTTATTGGATATTTTAAGCTTGGAGGGTTCACATTACCGTTTGTTACAATTGGAGCGTGTTTATTCATCATTAGTCTGATGACATGTTTTCTCCTTCCGAGTACTAGAGATTGCAAAATCACAGATTCTGATGGAAATGAGCTTGAAGGATATGGACTCTTAAGCATTATTACTATGCCTGCAGTGATCATTTCTTCTGGAGGCATAATAATGGGTGCATCCATTCAAGGCTTTCTTAGTGCCACACTGGAACCTTTGTTACGGAAGGTACAGGCTCTTTAAATGTAAATCATGCAGCAAATTGCCAATTATATCCGATTCCCATATCTATCGGTAAACTTTTCCCTATTAACGATATAATGTAATCGTTAAAATATATTATAGTAATTCCCTATAGGGGAACTACTTAGATAATTTCAGATTTTCAATAATAATCTAATAGTACTGCGCTATAGTTAAAAGAGTACCGAACAATCGAAATAGTTTGCTTCGATATTTTAGCAAAAATTAAGACAAAGTGTGTTGCATTGAATACATTTTGAATCACCGGTAGAAATACATTTTAATAAATTAATAATAATCGTAATTGACATTTAATGAATATTGCATTGTGATCGTTCATGGAATTTAAATTTTCCTTAATTTTTTCAGTTCAACTTCTCACCTTTCTTAATTGGATTGGTTTTCGTTGTGGTAAATTTTCCTTCTAATCTTAAATATTTGATAGGTAAAAAGATAAATGCTTCATTTATTTAGCAATTGAGTGTGAAATTTTATTTTACAGAACGGAATGTCATATGGAATAGCTGCACCTTTATGGGGAGTCGTTTGTGACAAACTGCAGCACCCAAAATACGTTGTGTTGTGGGGAGCTATTTTCAGTTTTCTGGCTTTTCTTATTATTGGCCCAGTTTCATTTATGCCATTTGAAACGTAGGTAGCAAATAAAATATGCAATCAAATGCGATAAAAATTATTCTTCAAATCGTCAAATGATGAACTATTTTGTTGTATAGATCCAATGTGTTTCTTTGTTGAGATTTTATATACATGTGAGTGATGTGAGACAATTTCAGAATATAAGACCAACTTTCCCCGTGCGGAAAACCCACATCTCCCCACAGATATATAAAATTCCAATAACTGTAAAAACACGTTGGTATATAGGTATATTTGTTTATCAACAGAAGCACCAGCAAAGTTTGGGTTTAAGGTGGCTTAACATTGGATGATTTTATCTAAATGTAAGAGATTCTATTGGCTAGTTAAATGTATTGACTTTTTCAGTATTTCTACTTGTATTAAGAGCCAACCTAACATTTTCAGTGTTTCTACTTGTAGGAAGCACTAAGCGAAGATTTAGTGTTTCTACTTGTAGGAAGCGCTAAGGTAACATTTTCAATGTTTCTACTTGTAGGAAGCCCCAAGTTTTTCTGATAGTCTATGATTTGCCTGATTTGGCCCTTTAGATACACAGTTAATTTCGATAATAATTATCGAAATAAACTGGCTAATTAAAATTATTTTAATTAACCAGTAGAATCTTTTACATTTAAATAAAATCGCCCAATGTCATGACATGACTCTTCAAACTGGGGTGCTGTCATGCCACGGCTAGGCTGTTCAGGCTGGTGATTCTGTTGGAGAATGGATCTATCTATAAGACTTTATACTTTATATACTTAAGTATATTTACAGTGCAGGAGCTTTTTTTATTTCAAACTACCTGCTAATCACTAGAACTTAACAAATAAAAATATTTTGCAGTTGACTAATGCTTAGATTGAATTGCAGGACTTTCTGGGTAACCTGTACGGGTCTCGTTTTGAATGGAATAGGATTAGGAGCCGTACAAGTAGCTGGTTTTATTTTGGCCTTGCGTAATTGCATGTAAGCGAATATCAACATTTTCTCAGGAAATTCCCTGAATTACCTTTAAAGTGTATACTGATTTAATTACTCTGTTTACAACATTAAGAGAAAATGGATTTCCTGATAACGTACAAACTTACGGGGTTGTTGCTGCAATGTGGTCCTTTATGCTCGCCCTTGGCATGTTCATCGGACCTTCAGTAAGCACAAATTATTGTAAGGCATCTAACATTTTTGAGTATAATTTAACAAAGAAATACATTTTCAATGAAGATAGGAGGATTTTTGCTTGACCATTTTGGATTCAGACTTGCATCACTTTATCCTTTGTTGTCTGCATTATTGATGGTAATTCTCTTCAATGACCAAAATATTTACTTCATATATATACGCTTTACCGTGATATTACGTATGTATATTTTACCTGTATAGGTTTTTGCAAGCATCGTGTATTTAATATTCGACAACAAGGAAACCAAAGATGATAAAATTGACGAAGATAGAAAACTACTGACAGATTTAATGGCTTCAGATAATTTCGATATTCCAGATGTAAAAATACGGAGCACTTATGGCTCAATGGAAGATTAAGTTAAAATTATAATTTATTTCATTTAGTTCTATGTACGTTTCATTAGATTTGTGTACACACGTCCACAAAATCGCTAAATTTTGCTAAACAGCTATATAGACTTTTAAGTGATCTTTGTGAAGATATTTTAAATTTAAATTGAGATTGTATTATTAAAGAAAAATATCACAGAAAAATACACCACTTTTAACCAATTACTTGAAAAGTCGAAAGTAAAGCGACCATTTTTCGGCTTAATTACCTGCACGTGTTTATATAGACCGAATTCAGTTTTTAAAGATATGCAACCAGGTACAATGTATGTCTTAAACGGTAAAGAGATATCTTACTGCTTGAGAGTCAATAAAAGGAAACTAAATATGGACGATCTTTATTTGTTCAAAAAAGTTCAAATTTATTCAAGTGCCATAATTCAGTACAAAAAGGATTGCTCTGAAGCATATTCTGAGGCATTATAGCATTCGAAATTCAATAGTTGCATTATGCAAATACCATATAAAGAAAAATGAGTAAGCGCCGGGAGTGCCTCGTCATTTAACCTCCATCTAACATCTAAACAATCACATCTACGCGTCTACGATTGCATTGCATTTATAAGTCATTCGAATACAATTTTCCTTGTTTTGACAGTGAAACCATGTAAAACTGAAACCTATCGTTAGGACAGGTGTGTGTAGAATGGTAGTAGCCTACAAGAATTAAACAGTATAAGTTAATTAACTTTAAATCTAGCAATTTAAGTCTACCATTCAAGTATTATTGATGGATTGACTGCATTTTATTCAATTGCCTAAAAACTCAGTGCAAGCGGTTATGTCCTGTTTTTTACTAATTAGCACCGAAGACAAGCCGCTGATGATGGTTACCTTACTCCCTAAATCCCTTCTGTGTTTTAAGGGGGAAAATAATCTAAGAGTCTAATGATGTATAAAACTCTGTACCGTTAGAAACAGAAGAATTCGACTGTTAGGACAGTATACTTGTTGTAAGAGGCGATTTTAGGCATATGATAAAGATTATCGAGTAGTTATACAAATACGTTTTATAGTTTCATATTATCTCTTAGAGCTCATTGCAAAGTACCCATTGCGCTTTAGAACTATTTTGATTTTTGTCATAGTAGTCCCAATTTTACTTGGTAATTTACATGAAAACTAATAACATGTTCATAACTTCACATGCAATAATTATTTGCTAACCCTTAAAATGGATGAAACTGAATAGGTAGCTTTCATATATGTACGTAATTGCTGCGTAATTGTACAACTGGTACTATGTTATAGCGATTATGAATATATAGCACAAGTAAGTTTAGTAGTTTAGTTTATTTTGTAGTAGTTTAGTAGTACAGATAAGTAACACAATATAAGTTTCGTTTTTCTATAATTGCAATTAATAGACATGTGTTATGTACTATATGTGTTTAGTATTAAGTCTACATGGTAGTTCGATATAAAGCTAATATTGATTTTTCCGAATTTTGCAAGGGCATTAAATCAATGTCACTTGAATTTCAACAATGCTGGGTGATTGTAAAAGTATTACGAATGTCATTTAGTTATAATAATGTAACTCTAGAAAACGAATAATAAGAATACAATGCAGATGTTTGATCAATTGGATAAAATACTCAGAACCGGCGACAGCAACATTAATTGCCATGACTTAGCATTACGACAGACCTAGATGTGCCAGTTCATACCAACGTACGGAATTCAGAATTCATAGTAATTCAAGTTGTTGTTGTAGCATTGTATGGGTGAATGACAATGAAAAACACAAGTAGTAAACAAAAATTAGCTAAGTAATGAATTATTAAGTCCAAATAAACTTCGATTTACGATTACCCCATTTTACTTTAGTTGATTTCCTGTGATAGGGAAACTTTACTCATTCATAAGTGAGAACATCCTTTAATCACAAATCATAAATACCATTTCATCCTGAAAAACAAAATCAAACGTATTGTATAGCTTTACAAAGTTCACACTGTGACAGTGTTATTTTTGACAATCATTTATTCTTTCCCAATGTATATATAAACGAAAAAATCGCCGTTTCAATCACATTCCACATTCTCTCTTCTGTTTCAATAACTACAGTTTGTAGAATTCACTTTTAACTCCTCTACCATAAACAATCATGCAGGCTTTTCTGATAGTCGTCGCTGCCGTTTTCGTTTCCTGTGCTCATGTAAGTAACTTTTTAAACCAAGTGACCATTTTCGTAAAGTACCCCAAACAAGTGTAGTAGAATGCAAGTAAAGCAGAACGTTTGGAATAACCTTGTGAAAATGGTCAATTATTATAGGCATATTGCAAAACTATTTTCATATAAAAATATATTGTAAGAATGAGTATTTGAATTCAGGGAGCTCCTCATAACGAATGGAAAAACCAAATGGCAAAATGCGACGGAGTAGAATTGAAGTTTACCGATGATATTGTCAAAGCACAAGAAACATGCAGAACAAAATATTTCCCTGCTAAAGGCGAAAAGACCGATGACGATAAGAAGAACAAAATGGGTCACAATTTCGCTAACATGACCTGCAAGGCCGTGTGCGACTACCAGGGATATGGATTGGTAAGGACCTACAATTGAACGATTACAATTTTTACAAAACTTTGGTAGTTTACCTCTCCAGTTGCATTCAATAAACTGTAAAACATGTTTAACAGATTGCTGCTGATGGTAAAGTAGTTAAGGCTAACATCGCTACATTTGTCAAAGCAAATTTCCCAGCTACTGTTCAGGATACATTGATCACTGCTTTGAACAAATGCGCCGACGAAAAAGGTACTGTGCACTGAATGTGCACTACATTAAAAAATTGCCAATTTCGTACTAACTACATCTTTCGCACAAATAATTGTAATTTCTAACTGATTTTTCATTTCAGGAGCTGATTTGACCTTATCTACTGATGGAAAATGTGATAACTACAAGCCATTGGTTAAGTGTACCATAGAAGCACTTGCTACTGTAAGCAGTTAACCCTTCTTATTGTTCAATTAACTATAGCGTAAGTAAATGAGGTATTTGGAGTGATATATAGGTATCTCTAAATCATTGATATTTTTGCACTTAGGTTTGCAAGTGGGAAAAGCCAGAGAAAAAGGATAAGTCTACCTAATGGACAATACTGCTATAATTAAACCAAAGTCAAGATAATTAAGACCAGCTAACTTGATATTATATATGCATAACATATACAGGACATGCAGTTGCCTTATTATGTTTCTCTGTTAAATTTTGCTTATTGGCATGTGCACTAACAAAAGAATTTGAACAGGAAATAAATCCTTTGAACTACCTATTCGAAATATGTTATGAATTTCCATTATTTCTTTGTCCTCTAGTATTATTGTTCAAATCTCGACCATCACCGTTACGCTGCTGGCTGTTGCATGCAATCAAACCGCATACATTCACGTATAAAATATTTCATGAGAGTCATTGTTGAACATTTTAATATCGTTTAGAATCCTACATTTCATATGCGTTAGATGTTAGATACTACATTCTTATGGATTAGTATTTGCCTCTTCATGATCATGTATCTTAGTAGATCATTTAGTTCTATGACTAAAAATTTAACAGGTTTCAGGGTCGTTAATCGCTGCGTCAAAGGAAAGCTAGTATGTTCCTGATATTGGAAACTCATTGATGTTAATTAATTTCAATGATTTTCATGTAACTTTAAAATCCCATCCCTTTGCCAGACATAATTACTAATTCTCTTTATGACCATTCAGGGACTTACTAATGAAACTATGTTGTCTATCGGCAAACAAATTCATCAATCAAAACTGTTTTTCTGGGTTAGTGGTAAAAATAGGGGAAATTGAAAATGCTATAACTTTTGTGTATTAAAGGGCCAGTCCTCAAACTAAAGCCTAGACCTTAGCTTTAAAGTACCTTGGCTTGGGTCCACAATGCCAGATGAGGAGAATATCCGATGATTCAAGAATGGGTAAAGTTAAAGGATTGAAAAATAAACCAAATTGGAAAGGTAAAACAACTTGTGGTATACGAAAAATTATATATCAGTACTACTATTGCTATTTTGAATACAAATATTTCCAAACTTTTTGTACTTAAATTCGTGATTAGCTACATATTTATTGCTTGCTTTTATCTAGCCATTACAAATGCCATACTTAATGTGCGTGTGTGTGACCGATGCGATTCACAACATCCCCAATCATCCTTCATCTACCTCCTATATAAATACATTCCTCTCCCCTAGATAGTTATCAGACGAAAAATGACTAAATATAATTTTATTAGCAATTGAAAAACATGAATATCTACTCCCTATTATTAGTTCTTTACTCAGCTCCGATCTTTGTACAGGTATAATACTAATTTATCTTACCAAATTGGACGTGTTTAAGATTCAATACCAAATAGAGTTTAATAGATATTTGTAGTTCGATATGTACCTAATTTATCAAAGCAAACCTTTCCAAACTTTTTGTGATAACTAATTTGTCTGTTATGTTTTGATTAACTATACTTATTTTATTGTTTTCTGTAGGTAGATGGCTATCAGAAGTGCATGGGAAAAAACATTGAAGTGAATGATGACTTAAAAACTGCAATTAAGACTTGCTCAGGTAAACATAAAGCGGAACAAGGAAAAATGAACCCGGTAAGATGATGTATGTAATAAGGAATTCAAATTACATTATTTTATGAACAATTTTATGTTTTTTTAATTTAGTGTTTTTTGCCGTGTGTCTACAGTGAGACGGGATGCGTAAGTATATTTATTGTCTTTAACTAAATCATAATGCAGACGAAGCTCTTCAACTCTATTTCTTTACTATTTTACAAAGTGTAGGATATTAAACTCTATTTCATAGTACTTAAATTTTTCAGGTGGTAGACAATAAATTTAACACAGAGAAATTCAAGACTGTTGTTATGAATAAGTATCCTTCCGAAGCTCAATCAGCAATTAATGAAGGAGCTGCAAAATGCGCCAGTGCAGGTTAGAGGTTAACCCCGTTTTTACTCTCACTGTAATATAATCATAATATAGAGTCACTGAATTGCTGATTCTTTGGGTAGGAAGTACTTTAAGTATGGAAGACAACTGCAAAAGCTGGGCGACATTAGTTGGCTGCTTGTGGGGCAATCATGGAAAGGTATCCACCATACGTAGTATAGTAGTATAATATTATCTTAAAAGCTCACTTTTATTGTAACGCGCATTCCAAAGTGGTTTGAGTGTTTAGAACACAGTAAACCCTTTATTAAGTAGATGCTTTCAGCAGTCTTATTGTTATTTTTGAAGTCTGACTAGATCCTCTCAATTCTTTACTTGCGATTTTGATTAAGGTTTGTAAGTCATCCAGTGAAAAGGCAACAGAAAATGAAGACATGGAGGACTAATTTTGACGAATTCTATTTTCCTTACTCTTCTACAACTAAAATTATTTCAAAGACCAAATAGTTCACAGTTCACAGAGTTTTGAAACCTAGTCTGTACGTATAGATAAAAATAAAACGTTCATCTGATTTGTTTATTAACGTTTCTACTTTCTGCTGTGTTTATCCAGTGAGTTGTTAATTATTTATCTCTCGTGTAACATTGCCTAATAAAATTACAGTATAATAAACCATTGTAAATGCATATAAGAAAGTAGCGGTTGTGGTCGAATGCACGCACGGACATCACTATAAAGTGTAATGTTATTTCCCTATGATGCATGATTTGGGGACAACACTAATTTTCCTATGATGCATGATTTGGGGACAACACTGTAATTTTCCTATGATGCATGATTTGGGGACAACACTGTAATTTTCCTATGATGCATGATTTGGGGACAACACTGTAATTTTCCTATGATGCATGATTTGGGAACAACACTGTAATTTAGCTATGATGCATGATTTGGGGACAACACTGTAATTTCGCTATGATGCATGATTTGGGGACAACACTGTAATTTCCCTATGATACATCATTTGGGGACAACACTGTAATTTTCCTATGATGCATGATTTGGGGACAACACTGTAATTTTCCTATGATGCATGATTTGGGGACAACACTGTAATTTCCCTATGATAATGTTATTTCCCTATGATGAATGATTTAGGGACAACACTGTAATATGGACATGGACATGATGATGGATGATGACTATTGACATGGACATGATGGACATAATGAATGATGACGGAATGATGACGAACAGACAGACAGACAGATAGATCAGGCATTACCATAAAGTATCGTTTCGCGAACACACGCACAGACAGACAGACATCCATCCAGACAGATCAGACATTATTATAAAGTAGCTGACCGCTTTGAGGCAGTACGATTGAATTGCCAATAAAAACAATGATTTTATTTTTATTACTTCTGTGGTTCCACGTCCACTTCATCCATGGATGTACTACTGACAAAATTTACAATAAAATTCTGAATTATGCTTTACACGTAAACAATTCCCAATAGTGTTGCATTACTGAAACTAACGAAGAGCGTTATTTGAATTGTAAGTATTATTTGAAACTATTTCATTTACTTAAAATTCGTCAATTATGAACAAACAAGGCTAGCAAGAACTATTTACTAATTCATGTACTAGAATTTATGACATATAACAAAATCGTCAAATAAAGTTTTAATGCGATCTACAGAACAATACGTACAACTCACAATGGTACACACAATAACGAGTTTCAATATCAAAAGAGAGCAATTAGCTAGTTTGGTAAACGTTCATATTATATGACAGCTTCTACTCATTATTATACATATGAAATATGAACATAATATGTTGATATTTTATTACAAAAATAACACGCAATCACTCATCAAAAATACATTAAAGAATAGAGTAAACTGTTGTTGTAGATAAGTTCCATAATTATAAAGTTAACTGCATGCATGCACTCCCTGCATGCAAGTCATACAAATAATATTGGCATTGGCATCGAACACTTAGAACATTTTCATGCTATTTACACTTACACGATACATTAAAAGTAGAAAATACGAATAACATGGATTCGTAAATACTTCGTCAAAAGAACTACCCAAAGAATTATGCATACCTATACCATAGACATCTACAACCTAAACTTTCGTGAAAGTGTTTTTCTTTTCTAAGAAACTAGTTTCCTTAATGGTTGTCTTTTTAGCTTTGACAGGCACATCGGTAACGTCCTCTGCTTCAGCATCATTCAACCTACAAAAAAATGTAATTAATATATCATAACACAAATATAGTAAATCCGCCTACTTTTCCAGATTCCAGATTATTCAATAAGGCAAATATACTCTTTGGTGTGAAAGATTTCATATTTCCTCATATCCTTTCCATTATAATGGATCACAGAAAAAAATTTCACAATCTTGTGCCTACCATAATTAGTTTTCGGCTAACGTGAATAAAATATCTTTAATGTACTTATATGCTTATAATATGTAAAATTTGAAAATGGAAATTCAAACTGTATTTAGGTCAGATCACAAGATGCAATTTTCTGTGAATTACAACAACCTTCTAATATGTAAATGTTGCTTAGTTCTCCGTAAACCGTAGTTAACTGTTCTGCCGTTACTATCAATGCATATAGTAATAAGGATCAACAGAACAATAGTATAATTAATTTGAGGAAATAGGAAATGTTTGACTACAATGCTATCATTTGTATACCAATGGGATGAAAAGGTGTATGAATGAATTACCGTCTTTCCTCTCCCTCAAGCAGCATATGATAAGTGGCAATTTCATTATCAAGACCAACTTTGGTATCCCACAAATCTTGATATTCATTAATGAGTTTTGTTTTCTCAGCACGGAGTTCGTCAAGCTGTCTTTGCAACTCTGCAATTTCCCTTTCATAAATAGCTCTGTCTTCCGCCATTTTTCGTTCCAACTCTTTAATAATTTGCTGATTGGAATAATTTTCTCCTTCGAGGGCATTGAGTTTCTGAAGAGCTGCATTGAGCTTTGTGGTTAAGAGTGAGAACTCTCCGCTGCGACCATCCATTTGATTCTTCAATCTATTCATTTGCGCTTGCAAGTCTGCTTCTTTGGCTTTGAACAGGTTGTCCTGAGCCTCTTTGTTCTTTTGAGCTTGTTTATCATACTCATCTCTCAGTTTCTGGATATCGTGTTCTAGTTTTGAGTCGTAGTCCTTCTTTAAGCGTTTATCAACCTCCTCGATCTCAATTTCTCGCAAACTCTTTATATTAGAGATCTCCTGCTCAAATATCTGACTTTTCACAACAAAATCTTCTGATTGTCCTTGCATAAGGTTTTGTAACTCTATTTTGTCCATGCATTCATCCTCTAGCCTTTTTCTAAGCTCTTCTATGGCTGCAGCCAACCGATTATTCTCGTCATCCAATTCCTAAAATTTTAAACAGAATTACAGATCCTAATTGAACAAATTATTGATATTGCACGATTTACAAAATAATAAATACGCTTTTTCAATCACATTTTTCTCTCCCGCTAGTTTATTTCTATCTTCAAGTGCCTTCTGCAAATCGATTGTCAATTTGTTGATTTGTCCGTCTGCTCTCGAGAGTTTGTTTTTTAAGTCTGCACCGTCTTTGACGGCCTTGTCCAGTCTGTAATCATGGTGGCAAAAATATACATAAACATATTATTATTTAAATAAAACCAATATGTAATTTATGTATTAGAAGAATTCGTTGAAATAAAAGGAATGCTAAAATTATTCGTCCTTTACCTTGCTTGTCTGTCATTGAATTCGCTCTGAAGTTTATTACAAGCCAAACTCAATTTTGCTCTTTCCTTCTCGCTCATCTCCAAAAGTCCTCTAAGATCTTCTAATTCATTATCATACGTTTGCTTAACACGAGTTAATGTGCTGATCGTGTGCTCTCTTTCAGTTTTCAACTATAAATTCAATACCGTCAACGTACATGCATTAAGAAATTGATTAAATCGAGAAATTTTATTCGCTACACGTTTAAGTTGACATTTCATGGCTATTATCTGTACCTCTTTTGCTAAAAGGGCATTTTCATCTTCTAGTTGGGTCTTCCTCTCCAAAATTGCAGCTAAGCGATTGTTGAGACCAATTAAAGCATTTTTCTCCTCTATCCGAGATCTTGTGGTAGGAGTTTTTGGCCTCTCTGTATTAACAAACAAAATCATTATGCACACATGTTTAGCTTTGCAACTCGCCCGCACACTGTATTGTAATTTCAGTCCTGTCCTTGCAAATACTTGACATTAAATCTTATATTCCAAAGTTAGCATGCATAGTAATTTAATGACATGCTAATAATACACATACATGTATACATGCACATAAGATTCTATAACTTGTTCATATTATTCTTAACTTATTTAACAATAAGACAGAAATAATCTTGCAGCTTTGTTTTAGTTCTTAGCTCCTACGCATTTCATCTTGCCCATTTAGGGCTGATAATAATTCATCATACGAACAATGAAAATACAGGTAGGAAGTAAACACGCCATACTGAAACGTAAGAGTGATTCTAATTTTCTAATTATAATAATTTGGTTCCTTGCACATCTCTCTTTTCTTGGGCTCAACCAAATCCTAGCACACCATAATCGTTAGTGCGTAATGCAAGCACACAGAATGTTTGGCAACTCTACTAATACATACAGCAGGAGCATTTATGTAAATTAATTTCATCTTTAAATTTTGCATCTCCAATCTCCAAATCCCAAGTAGAATAACTTTCAACATCTTGAGCGCTATACCTTATCGGATAGTAATATAGTAATACAAAAAAACCAAAATAACTAAAAAGATAGATAATAGAGGCATAATGCAAATATTTAGAAAATAGGTATTGCCAAAAATATTAGTCACAGCTGAATTGCGCTAACGCAAAATTTCACTGCCTACTAACCATAATGTTATTTCTGTTATTACTTCCCTTCATTTATTTCATACCACCCATAGTCCAGCACATTTATCATTGCAGTTTATCTGCAATATAAATACTTCACCTAATTATAATACCTGGTTTAGAAAATGAATTAAGATATCCGCCCTGATTAAATATTTACACCATTTACACCCATTCCTCTCTCATTCTCTGAACAATAATGTCTATTTAAAGTTTTATACCAGATTAAGTACATGTACTTAAATTCTCTGAATATGTAAACAGTGTGTGTACTACTTAGGCATGTAAGTGTGAGGTACACCTGTAGCGTTCATGTCGTATATTCAGGAAAATAACAATAATTATGGCTTTATGCTTACTACAGAGGAGAACAGAGTAGGTTTACATAATGTGTTCTATTTACTATTGTTATTGTGCTGTCTATCATATTACTTGTAACGTGACTGAAATTGCAGAGATATCGATATGCCATTAAAATTACAGTTTCTATGTATGATCAATATGCTGGTATGATATATGAGTAGGAACACCTTTTCTTCTTTACAAGGCATTACTTTAACTACTATAGCTATGTACGTACGACGTGTACGTTTACTTATGGCCATTACATGCCATAGAATTGTGAGTGCGAGTATTCGTGATGCATGAGCAAAAAATGTCAACAAATGTATAGTGGCCTTGGTTGGAACTCTAAACACTAACTTTCACATTTATTAGCATAACCAAATTGTGCAATAGCCACATAACATAACCATCAGCCATGTGTTCGCTTCTCCTTAACAGCTACATCAGCATTTAATAACACAGTATTTCTAATTGCCAAGCTACACTGCGCAAGCTACACAGTTACGGAGTCTATTCTCTATTATTTACATGTGAAACACACATAAACACATTCTGCTATCTAATCTCTACCTGTTGCGTTTTTTAGCACGTAATATTTACAGAAAAGAAATAAAATTGTTTCCTTTAAGCACAGTAGCACATGTGCACCTCTATTACCTAAATGCAATATCTCCAATTAGAGTTAACTAAATAAATGCAGATAAATACAGATAACGAAAATTCTACTCGTGTGGCACAGAAAATCATTAGAATCATTAGAACCTCTTTAAATCCTAACTTCTAAAAGTACTTTAAGATTTTGTCGACTTTATGAAGTCATTAAAAATGTTACACTTGGTAGGTAATTAGAAAAAATGAAAATTCTATGTAATTATTAAGTTAATGAAGCACTGCTTATTACTAAAACAGGAAATAATTTTACCTGTTCCTTGAAACGAGTGGTTTTCCGCATGACCGTTTCGGCTGGGACTCTTCTCTTGCTTAAATTTGCTGGCCATAACCCACCAGATTGAATACAATGGTTTTAGAGATCAGCAACACTTCACCACTATGGTTGAAGACAAAATTTCAAAGGCCACGTCGAGCCAAAACAGATGAATAGAATGTCTGGCTTTGAATACGGAAGAAAAAGAGAAGAACAATTTAAAGGTTGTGTTTCTATGTATGAAGGTAGAATACTATTAGGAGGACCGTTCACCGTGGCCTGAGTTGATTCGAATTGAAAAGTGTATGAAAAGAGGAACGGTGAATGAGGATACTAAAATGAGTTTGTTTCACTGAATTCTCTGGCTTGAGATTCGTTGTGTATGTAAGTATTGCATGAAATGTGTTGGAGAGTGTCTGTAATCTGTAGCCCAGTGCAATAGTGCAATGTGTATGAAATAGTTTAGTATTTAGCAGATTCCTCTATTACTTGAGTACATAACGACAACGACATTAGCGTGTAAAGTGGTTAGTGTCTACTATAATGTCGTTACTGTAGATAGATAGTTAGAATTACTTGGTGCACTGGTACATAGAAAAGGCAAAGTACATTGCATAGTAAAGAGACTGAGGATGACGTGTAATTTTCATTCGTTCGTCACCAGCAACAATAGTAAACTCCTGAGAACATAAACAACTTTCAACAATGCGAATTCCAATCCAGTATAAAATTTTCAAGTTAGTAGAGTGAGAGAGTCCCCAATGGAAATTATAATGCCGTCCTGTTTGTCCTGTCCCTATGGCTATGTTCTGCCTGTTTGCATTAGTGGCTTTCTGCTCCTCTCCTCTGCCTCTCTCGCCTCTAAGTAAATGTAGGAACAGTTTCTGCACTTGTGTTATACATACTGCACCACACACACTATGCAATAATACACTAATATGCATGCAGACTCATACCAACTTGTTGTGTAATGTAATAATACAGCCAATGCAATTCAATGCAACCCCCGCAACAAAAACAACCAGTTACTTACTTACCTGTGTACCTCTGTGTGTGAGATTATTACAGTCTGCAATACCTTCACATCAGCTCATGACATGACTCAACATTAACATTAGCATTTCCCTTAGAGGCAACTTACATTATTCATTTGTTTTGCCATATCCTCGTACTAAACCTACTTACGAATAGAACTCTCTCAAATAACCATATGCACTGATATACATTACATGTACTTTACGATCCAGCGTTTTTCTGACTGGCTATACATAATCAGAATCACCTTTATATTTACTGCACTACAAATGCCTCCATCAATTACCTTATACCTTACTTTCTTGACTTACTGCTTATGGTAAATTCATATCTACATTAAACCTCTAATACTACGCGAGGTAATACACGTAAGAATTCAGAGGATTAGATCATCCCTAACAATAATTTCCCATTTTCCTATTCATTAGAGCCTGCAGTCAGTCACAGGCGGATTACCAGTTAGTACTTGTTTTTTAAATTAAACCTTTTTTCACTCCCATTCCATATTGAATTAGGCATTTTTCTTACAAAGCAATATAAAGTTTACTTCAATGTCAATGTTGCTACATCTCTAATATGCTATTGCAATTGCAATATGAGAAATAAGGTAATAAAATAATGCCTGTATGTCTATACTTTAGTGTTAAACTTATCCCAGTATAAGTTTAGACATTTTTTGTAGATTATCGAGTTTCTATTTTTTCCATCACTGTTATTGAGGAATTCTGTATTTTTTGCCAGGATAAATCAATAGTACATATATGAGCTTTGAATACATATGATGTATTCAATTATTTACGCTTCCTCCAAAGACATACCTGAATTCTGAATTGCCATTTCAATGTGGACTGTCATAATCACAATTGAATTAAATGCTCTCTTAGATTTCTTTATATATAATGTCTCCAACAGCTAAGGTCAGTACGTCTTAAATGGGTTACTTTTAGGCATTAGAGGAATTTGGAAAACTTGTTTCGCCCCTTCGTCACAATAACCAATAATTTTTAAGTCATATCTTCATTTGGATAAAAAGAATTTAAATACTGTTATGTTATAAGCATTGTTGCGCACAGTTCTCTGTCCTGAAAATGTTACTATACGGCTTTATGAAATGTTGGATCTCTAAAAGTAAAGTTGACAACTGATAGAACAAATATTCCAACTTTAAAAAGTAGAACAAATAAGCTTGTTTCCTTATCTTTTGTAGTTTGATAATTACCTAATAATATTTATGTGAGATAAAAGCGGTGATTGATGAGCATTATAGTAGTAAGACTTACGACTCGCGCTTCCATCACGATTCTCATATTATTGGATTTACATAACGCTATGCAACTGTGGATAACATTAATCTTTTGAAAATGTGATAAACAGGGCAAGCATGCCTGAATTGATTGATCTGTAGTATATACAGGGTGGCTCCCCAATTATTGAACAGATAAATCGCCGATTATCTGACGAACGATGTTGAAATTAGTTTTATTCGATTTCTTACATTTCGTTCTTAAGTCGAACTTCGTTTTCAAAATAACTAATTATTTGTCACTGCGGGGACTATTTTCCAACCATTTTCGGTGTTGATCAAATAATATTGCTAACGGTATCTGAAGAACCAAAGGTGGCACAGGAAAACAGTTAACACCAATCGAAAGCCCATGCAAAGTTACATAGGAATTCCAGTTTTCATGACTATATTTGAATTCGTTTACGCTGACAATTCTCTGCATACCGTTAGCATTATTATGCGATCAACACCGAAAACAGTTGGAAAATATATTTGTGAAAATGAAGTCCACAGTGACTAGTGACACAAATTAATTAGTATGAAAATAAAGTTTGATTTAAGAGCGAAATGTAAGAAATCGAATAAAACTAATTTCAACATCGTAGTTTAATTGGTTCGTCAGATAATAGGCGATTTATCTGTCCTGTAATTGGGGAGTCACCCTGTACTTCGTAATTATGTTATTTGAATAATTACCAATAATTCCTTTTATAGCCAGCTGTCTGACTCCTCTTACAGAAAAGTATATACTGCACTCAATCAAACTTAAACACTGTTATTGTATTATACTGTGCTGAATTTTATTGAGAATAGCTTTTATAGGAATTGATCAAGATTTGCTAACTTTGCCTATAACTTGTGAGTATACATGATATCATGATAAGTCATACGGATTATGCAGCAATTGAATGTGATTACAATATTAACGATAAGAGTAAATTTATAACAGTACGTACAATCAAGTTTTCATTTAGTATATAATTGCTTTGTCAGTAGTAACACGTCTGCTTGTCATTAAGCTATCTTATCATTTGGTGAAACAACTTACTCAATTTACATATTTGTAGTAGCTACTGGTTTTCGTGCATTTAAAACCTAAGTGATCCGTACCTTTAATACTAGTACAAAGACGAACATCAATATTGACAGAAATCTGCTTCTGATTAAAACTGCAAAAATTCAGAAATTGGATGCACAGGACGGGCCACATCTCGATATTCTGACACCAATGATTAGTCAATATTCTATCGTCACTTCGTTTTAGAGCTCAAGTAGCATGCATTGTAGCAATTTATAAATACACTGCTAAATATATTCATTATGACCATGACATTATTACTTTGCAAGGGTAGACTCATTATCTTCCTGCTCGGACTTTGTTTGGTAATTGACAAATGACCAATGTAACACTAATTTATAACTCAATAAGTGTAAAAGAAAAGATGAATCTCCAACTTTGAAATCTTTCTCTTGAAATAATTATAAATACAACTGTAAATATTATAGGCTTGCTGTACGTTAATGTATTCTTAAGTTCATCAATATCATTATGAATAACTAATTTGTGGCGTGCATTTACAGGTGACTTGCACTAAAAGTGCAGAGACTAAAAACATTCTATATTACGGATGGTTTATTGATGAAGTACCAGCAGAATCTTTAAGAAGCATAACAACTAGTTACTTCAACGAATGCCTTGAAAAGTCTCCACTTTTTAAATCATTTATTGAGTCAGCATTGCAAAATACAAGCCTAAGTAATCCAGCTGAATTCTACACAAAGCCTTTGGATCCTAATACGCAAGCACCTGACCCGTTTTACCATGTTACTGCGAAGTTCTGTGGGGGTACAGACAACTGCTCGCCATATTCAGATTTAGAAGAAGTTGCCAACAGCACGGAACAAGAATTTACAATGGAACTTATTGGTTTATTTTTTACTAACAGAACTTATGGAATTCGTGTGAAATTAAGTGCAGAGCAAGAAATGCTGTACAAACCGGACGGAGAAGTAAATTACAAAGACGACTTTGACCACTACAAACGAAATTCGGAAGCAGAAAAAAGCTTTCAGGAATACCCAGGAATTGATTTTGAAGACCAAGATTTGGATTTCAACCCATCACAATCAAAAGCTCATATTACACTTGGATGCGCACCTACTATTCCAGCACAAGTTACGGGAGATGATTTGGGGAAAATTGTTGAGATGGAAAATGATATTGATTTTAAAAGAGAGAATATTACCCTTGATAGGGCAGTAGTTGTTCACTATGGAGAATGGGATGCCTTTGTCATTTATCCAGACCGTAAAATGAAAACCAAAGCTGAGTTTAAGCCCTACTACTCTTCTGATGGAAATCATAATGTAAATGTAAATTCCTTTACTATACTCCTATCTGTCCTTGGATTTTCTTGGAAGCTGTACTATCTCTAATTTGCGTATTGTACAAGGAATGTTAATGTTAAATAAATGTTAATGAAACAAGGAAATTAAATAGGAACCTTAGGCCATTATTTTTTTCCAAAAATCTATTATTGATTTCGTCTACTATTTACTTTGAATAGGGAAAGTTGCCACACTTTTAGGAGAAACGGTCATTTGCAAATTAATGACATGTCTTAGATTGGAATTAAAAGTCAATTGCCTCCTTCCATGAATACTCCAGCACTCCAGCAACATGAGTGTTAGGTTGTATAACACATATGATTCACATTACATAATATGATTACACCTTACACCTATGATTTAGATTTTGTAGATGGGAAACGGAACTCCGTGTAAAGATTATTAGTATTCCAATTCCAATGATTTTCTCTTACAAATTCCTATATGGAAAGTGCCTAAAATAATGGAAAATAAATAAATAATAATACTTAATATTCTTATGGTAGATATATTTATTTAGCACTCTACATCTGTAAACAACAGAGAAACTCTTAGTTAAGAGTAAAATTGTACATCTATGTCCTGACAGTTTTTTATATTCGCAGTTGTTGCTAAATACGTATTACATATACATATAATATTGTTGAAAAATACTGCAAAAATAGATAAAAAAGGAGTCTACTTAGGTCTCAAGTCTACTTTGATTTTCGAAAATACTGTACATTTTAAGTATACATTAAAGATGTACTGCGTACAGGAAGACCAGTCAGGATAAATAGATTGCCATAGATTGACCATTTAACCGAATAATCTTGTTTTGCTCTTCTCTTTACATGACCTAGTACCGTTGTCACAAATGTATGTTAACGGAGTAATATGAGTAATGCCCACTTACTTAATTGAGTATACTCCATGCAATTCGATAGGGTTAATGTCACTAAGACATACTACAATTTTATGCAACAGTTACCCACGTTATATCGATTGACGCACTCTGAATTTATTGGAACAATTAAGCAGTCCTGTGTTTGGAAGTAACGCTTAATCAACATTTTTAATGTATGATATTCAGAGTCGAGAACTACCTTATCGTTGTAAGAGTTAGTTGTAGCGATATTATGATTAAGGAGAACCCAGGAAAGAACTATGGACCCATAATATTATTGTTATTACAAAGTAGTCTTTTACCTCTGACTAATACCTTTATATTATTAGCATGTGCAATGTGAATGTGAGGTAATGATAGATAAAAATAAAAATGGGCAAATCTTGTATCAGTAAAAGCAAAATCAAATCGTTCTCTTTGGATGAAAGATTATTTTATAAAGAATTTGAGCTGTGTTTCATTTACATCTGTTCCTTCGTCACGGAAAAGGTAAACGTAATGTAGTTACGATTATTTACTCTACTGATATCAGTAATTTTGGACACTTATGCTGTACAAAATATACTTAAGAGTGACCTTATGTTTGAAACCTAACTATTTAAGCAAACATTCGTGCACATAAAATGTTACTCTGTTTGCAAATATAAGTTACATTTTAGTAAACTTAAATGTCTAGACTGGTACAGTGAGTCAAACCAGACACGAAAACTATAAATGAACGTCTCTCATTGTGTTTTACACTTGGGGTGAATTAAAGTTTTAATATTTAAACAAAAACGTAACACGATGTATTTCCAGTCATGATTTACTTCTACATTATTGGAATTTTCTTGGTTGTCAATGAAGTGCAAGGTACGTAAAATGTATTTGGAAGTAGAAAAATGCTAGTTTACCATGAATTTAATTGCATTGTATTTCCATCAAATCTGCGGATGTTTTTGGAAGCAATTGGTAATTAATTATCAAAATGGGAATTTGTCTTACCATAGTTATCTCTGTAAATCTATCTTAGTTAATCATGTCCAATAAGTAAATTTTCATTGTTTAGCCTTGCAATGCTACAATTGTACTTACTGGAAAGGGAAAGGGGGAAGTACTGATGACTGTAAAAAGAGTGATCCTGGCCCAAAATACGTGATTGATTGCCGAACATCTGAATGTATACAAATCATTATTCCAAAAATAACTAATTACGACGTATTATGTATTAATAACTAATTGTCTGTGTACGCAAACAGCCAAACCTGTAGTGCGAAGTGCGAGGTGATTTAATTGCATTTTTAGATTTTTATTAGTAAGTTTGAACGATTTCAGATAATCTTGGTGATACCAAAAATTCGGACAAGAACGTTTATTGTATCAAAACCGCGGGAATACTAGCTGGTAGAGATTTCATTTACCGGATTTGTGCACTTAAGAACTGGGATGACGACCGTAATAACAAATGCCTTCGTCCGAATGACAAAGATTATATTTATATACCAGGACGAGGGAATGTTACAGGCGTACTGTGCTATTGCAATACAAAGAAATGTAACACTGCATCAATCAGCACTTACAATATCTTGATTTATTTCACAGTTTTTCTAAGCATATATGATCATATCATTTCTTAATCTCAATTTTTGATTAATTATTTGTTTTATTTGTATGCTGAGTTGAGCTCGCTGGAAATACAAATACAACATTTTTACTTGTTTTTATCTTCTCAACCAATATTTACTAAGAACTTGCATATTATTTTTATCGTCTCTTCAAATTTCTCGCTACCTATTGTAAAACTTAATTTTAATAGCATTCTTAATTTTACTTGAAGTATTTTAGATTTTACTTGCTCTATAAAGTTACGTGCTATTATTCTGCAAGAAACCATAACTCTTTAAAGGAATCTTGTTTTTTTATTATTCAAAGCGGTTATGAGAATTCATTGCTTTATTTTAAGTATGAATATTAACCAAATGTCTGTAATTCTTGTCTTTTGTAGAATATAAATAAAATTCATTGCGATTTCTATCAATCTATCCTCGTTTCGCGTGCATTTAATGAACTGATAAGCATGTGATCTCATAATACATAATCAATCACAAATTCCATCGAGCAACCACAATCAGTGTCATGATATATAATGCAGTATGGATTGTCGTTCGGTATGAAACTATTTGTATATTGAGAATAATATTTATGTTAGGAGGTTCTCCATGTCAAACTTTACCTAACTTGAATCTAGGGTAGTTATTTTCATTATGTCAGTGAACTGCTTTTTAATTACTGGCACTGTGTTAATTAACGGTAATAAAAGTTGGAGCTTATTATTACTGAAATAAGAACACATAAAATTTTATCATAGATTACCTTTTAGTAAGACTACTATATTCTAATATATTATTCCAATTGTAAATAATCATAAAATGTAAAGCGTAGTATAAATAGAGATTTAAATGAGACGGTGGTAAGCACATTTCGTATTGTATAGGTACTTTCATAACTACAAATACTTCATCCTTTGAAATTCCACTTGCAAATTACAAGCGTTTCTAACACTTTAACAAAGGAAACATGGAAATCGTAGTACTGTTTCTCTTGGTTGGTGTCTTATTGCCAACCGAAGGTAAAATACAAATTATTGCTGCGAATTATGTTACAAGTCATATAGTACTTCTACTTCCGGTATAATATAATGGTGTATTTATGAGATATTTATTGACATAATTTCACAGAATTTTTAAATTTAAATTTGAATAAAGTAGCAGTGCTCTATAATACGACTTTTATCCAACTACCGGATCGAAATTATTGACTTTCTTGTTGTTCAGGCTTAAAATGTATCAGGTGCACTCATTCACCTGGAATCTCTGGAAACAATGAAGATTGCAATGTGGAAGGTGCAATGAAAAAGTACTTGACTGGTTGTGAATATCTGTATAAACCCCCATTTGGTACGCAACACTTTGTCCATCTAAAAAGATTATTGATATATGAAGCATATAAATAAATGTGGAACAATGGATGTATTTCAGGAATCCCTGTTTCGACCAGCGTAAACGAGTCACAGGAGAAATCATCTTTGAACGACTTTCCTTCTAAACAGATGTACTGTTATACTTTCGCTGCACGTTTAAATGGGAAATGGCTAATAGAACGCGGATGTGGATTATCTAGAGTGTCTATAAACTTACATGACACTTGCGAGAATATAACCAAGAAAAATTCAACTGCAGTTAATCTATCAAATGCTAAAATGTGTTATTGTAGCGATGAAGATGGTTGTAATTCAGAAGTAGGGGAGGAATTTAAGACAGAACCATCACCAGAAGATATTTTTCCTGAACACGTCCATGATAATAATGATAGGAGTGGCCAAGATGCTACTATTAGGGACCGAAGTGATATTTCAGAAAATAAATCCGTTATTACCAAAAGCAGTTCTATCTTTCATCCTAGGATGCATAGTCCACCAAATTATGAAAATCCGTTTGACAAACTGCACAATAAAAATGGACGTCATATTGACATTGATAGAACTCCAGATTTCAGTACAACACAGCAGCCACAGTCATCTACCGATGTAATAAAAAAAGATGGTGGTGAAACTATTAGTAATACTCCTTCGAAGGAACTGAGTAACAGTGACGTAATAAATACCAATTCCCCAAACATAAACAAAAAAATAAAACTGGAAATTGACGAAAACATTTCACCAGTTTCAAAGTCCGATTCTCCGTTATTAAACCAAGATACCACAATAAGCTCCAAAAATTCGATGAGTAATAAGGATTCTTCTGTGGAGATATTTGTCGAGATCACTGAAAACGAGCTACCCAAATTGCCTTCAGAGACTCAGGACCCACCATCTGGTAACACAAGTGGCGACCAGAGACTCGCAGCTTACTTAGCTTATCCTTTAATTTTTACTTTAGTTTCTATTTTTGTAATGTAATCATATAAATGTCTCATTCAGTACACTAAAGCAATTTAAATACACATAAAACTATGTAATTCATACAATAATATGTTGGTATTGGTTGCTTCGTCTGCTTTCAAGTAAAATAAAAATATGTATTTACTTTGTGATCTTAAATATATTGTCTTAACACAAATTCCGAATATATTTTACTAGAGACAGCTTTACGAATTTATTTTAGAGCATAAAAATTGCTGTAGAATAAGCTTTTGGCTGTAAAATATTTTTTCAGTTTTACTCGGAAAGTTTTGTGACGACTGGAGATTGCATGCAAATCGTTGACTATATAGTGCATTTATAGTGGAACGTTTAGTTATCCAATATTCAATCTTACCTTACCTCATATTTAGCATTTCAGTAGTGCCATTATTTGACGGAAAATTTATACGTGTACTACACCTATACCCATATACCAGAATCTGAGAGGGCAATACATGTGCATGGCAACGGTAATCTACGTGTTTTATAGTACTTGTTAAAAAGTGTGTTTATGGCCCAAATTTTGTGTTATTAAACACGTGTTTTAAAACTTGTCAACACTTGTAAAATAGCGATAAATGGCTATAGGGTTAATTCACGCTTATAAACATATGAAAACATGTTATTTTAGAAACAATTATGGCTACTAGAATGATCCAATAAATCATAAACAAATGACAAACAGTTTTCAATGAAACGTATTTATTTTCAACTAAAACACGGAAACATACATTACAAACACGGTTAATACTTTTCATAGAGTTCTAATAATTAAATCATCTATCATCTAGTATGGAAATATATAACTGAAACTTACATAAAAACAGCAAATTACTTTCTATTAGTAATATGAAAGGAAAAACAGCCCTATTTAATTTCATGATCTTTTCCGGATACAGAAACCTAGATCTTCGCTCTTCCTCTTTTCTTTTCACTCCGACCCTTCTGATTTAGGAGATTTCCAATATCAAGCCGTACCAGACGTTGCTCGGCTTCGCCAAAGTAGTTGATATCCCTATGAGCCATCCTATTAAAGTATGGGAGAAATGCGACAGTTTCTGGAATTAAAAATACAATGCTTAGAAAATATTAAGTAAAATCATCAGTAAAACAAGCCGGCTTTCAAAAATATTTTCATCCACACAATTTATGAAATATTACTTACTGAGGCACAAAGTAATAAATGTAAAACTTACTTTATATTGCGTTCAAACTGGTGAAATCAACATTGTGTTGACCTTCCTTTGCCTTCATGCGGCATCTTAAAATTTTCTTTGCATGTAAACAACGCTTGAAATAATGACAACGCTGCTTCACTAGACGATGACAAGTTTTATCGTTTACTGTTCGAAGAACAACATACCGGTCTCGCACCTCCATCATTTAATAAAACCTAGATTTAAAAACAAGAATTTTAATAGTTTGAAAGTTTGGCATTGCACTTACGTTGGAAAGACGTTAATTTTAGCTACAGTTATTTCAACACTTTTTAATTGAAGTGTCAGATCTGTTTTGCTTCAGAATGCACTCTTATCCTGCAAGACATTTTTATGTAAAGCAAAAAGAAAACAGCAAAATAATTAAAAAATCTGATATTGTGATACAAAAAATTTAAAATGTACCTTCCATGAGTTTCTTAAAGTATTCAGAAACTTTCATTTGAATCTCCCGATAAGAATAACTTGCAATTAGATTCCAAACGAACTAGGTTCTTCCTTTTCGTTATTTACTTTTCCATCAAAAACAATTTCGCATGCATCAAAATCTTCTTGGGTGATCAGCATAACCTTCGGTTTTTCTGCGGAAGGAATACACATTAACGCAGAATCATGAGATCTTGCATCTTGCTTACGAGCTGAAAACCATTTGCAAAATACACACTTTTAGCTATCATATTTAATGAATAGAGGATAAAATTAAAAATTCACATACCTTACTTGACTGCAATTCATTTTTTCAACATATTTCAGTTTCTCTAAATTGTCTTTTGAAATGAATGTCGCTAGATCTCCTTTCTATCTGAAAGCAAAAGAAGCGATGGATAGTGGCAGCCTATTTACTAATGATTATTTTATAACATTATAGAAATAAGTAATGGAAACTTGCATGATATTGCTAATAACGATCCAGAGCCTTGTATTTTCAACTCATCAATATATAACATTGACATAGAAGAGTCCGTACTCAGCTTTTTTGTATTGGGCATCCCTTTTGAAAATGGAGGAAGACGATGATCAAAACCTTTTATTTTGTATTCATCCATTACTTTTGAACGAACTTCGGATTTCAATTTTCTTCCGTAATTGATATTTGCAGAATGGGAGCGATTGTCAACTGACGCTTGAAGAGCGCCTTCTCTTTTTAACACTCTTTCAAGTATACTAAACTTTTAATATTTTTTTAAAAACTTTTGAATCTTCTGTTGTATATGAAAGAAACTCAAATGATGAAGATCTACTGTTCGCTAAGCTGGAAAAAGTACCGAGTCATCCAAATTCGTTTACATAATTACGAAGAGCTGCGTAATGCTGCCTAAATGTGCAGTTCTTAGTAACAGTTACTATTGCAACAGTGCTTCATGAACAAAATTTCTCAAAATTCACATAGTAACTATTTTCATCGTGTTCAGGAAATGCCAAAAGGTATATTGAAATATATATTTCATTGACCACAGGAATTTTGATTTATTATCATTCTAGTTTATGCAAAAATTCCAACTATAAATTCGATCACAGTTTATGAAACAACCATAACTATTTTATTTAGTTTTGTACATGGCGCGCCATTGAAGTCTTTGGGAATTTGGTCACTCAAGAACTAATCAGTGACACATTCTTGCAGATCCAAAACTCATATGACACATTCCGGATGCATAGTCTGTGAAATACACAGACATATAAGTTGCACATGTGTTCACACATTGCGCGCCATAACAGTCTCCGGGAAGCACGTTGAACATTATGGTCACCCAAAAACTAATCAATGACACATTCTTGAAGATCTAAAAGTAATATGAAACATTCCGGATGCATAGTTCGTGAAATACACAAACATATAAGTTGCATGTGTGTAAACAAATTGCGCGCCTTAACAGTCTTCGGGAAGCACGTTCAACATTATGGTCATCCAAGAACTAATCAGTGACACATTCTTGAAGATCTAAAAATACTATGAAACATTCCGGATGCATAGTTCGTGAAATACACAAACATATAAGTTGCATGTGTGTTAACACATTGCGCGCCATAACAGTCTCCGGAAAGCACGTTGAACATTATGGTCACCCGAAAACTAATCAGTGACACAGTCTTGAAGATCTAGAAATACTATGAAACATTCCGGATGCATAGTTTGTGAAATACACAAACATATAAGTTGCATGTATGTTAACAAATTGCGCGCCGTAACAGTCTTCGGGAAGCACGTTGAACATTATGGTCACCCAAGAACTAATCAGTGACACATTCTTGAAGATCTAAAAGTAATTTGAAACATTCCGGATATCGGTGTATAAATGTATATGATACGCACGGTACAATAGGGCAATCTGGTATACATGTTGTTAATGAATAACTGTTCTTTGAGTGTTAGCAAATAAAGTTTTTATATCATATTTTGAAAAACTAGTATTCCCTAGGGTGGCTCCAAAACTGAATATCAATTGCTATTCAAAATTCGGCCGCAGTCAAACCGTACTTTGAACATAAGCGAGCAAGCTTTTCATACAAATTTCTGAAAAACTACCATTCACTACTCCAAAAATGAATATTAGTTGGTATTTCAAATTCGGCCACAGTCGAACTGTAATTTGAATGTTAACGAACAAACGTTGCATACCCACTTCTGAAAAACTGCCATTCCATAGCTCCAAAACTGAATACTGATTGATATTTCAATTTCTGCCACAGTCGAACTGTAGTTTGCATGCTAACGAACAAACGTTTCATACCCATTTCTGAAAAACTACCATTCTCTAGCTCCAAAACTAAAATACTAGTTGATATTTCAAATTCTGCCACAGTCGAACTGTAGTTTGAATGTTAACGAACAAACGTTTCATACCAACTTCTGAAAAACTACCATTCTCTAGCTCCAAAACTGAATACTAGTTGATATTCTAAATTCTGCTACAGGCACCTTTTGCACTTAAATTCCTATTAAAATGATTACTGTAACCAGATGGTTCAGATATTCCAAAGGTTCTTTTTCAAAGCAGTTGTAATCTTGTAATGAATTTCTAAATTGTAAACGTTTAAGGCATTTTAAAAGTATTACTATTTTTATTTAGCAGCTAACTTGTATTTAAGATGGTTTTAATTTTTTTAAATGCATATGATGTGCACAGTACTATTAGACAATCTAGCATTCATGGCATAATAAATTAATATCGTTTCCACAGGTGTTTAGTATAGTTTTAGTACTTGTAAAACATTTCTTGTGCTTACACATGTAAGATTACATGTGAAAAAGTGTATTTTAAAACTTGTAAACTCAATTTGCAAAATTTACTAATTTAGTTACTGTAACTACAGGTTTTTACATGTGAGAAACAACAATTGTTTCAAATCACTCGTGACAACGTGTGCTAAAGAACATTTATTCTGGTATGGGTAGCTTGGGAATTCGTTACAATGTTCAATGTAGTTGTATACTATCAGGTATCCTTAGTATCATGTATAAAGATTCGTGTATTAACACTTCTATCGTTAAATGCTGAATTCCAAAGAAAACTCGTATTTATGCTATACTTCATGTCAGTGGATAGGGACTTACCCCCTCCGATAACAGGAAAGCTATCTTATACTAGAAAGGTGGATAGAACATAAGTATACACTACGTGTAGTGGTACAGGTAATATTCAGTATAAAGCAACCTGTTAATAATTAAGATGAGACAGAGTGCTGACGATGAGACTAGAGACCGGTTTACTAGTTTATTTGCAAGCTATGACCTTCTCATGTCTTTAGAACAGATTAGATGTAGCTTCGAACACACAGTAGTTGTAAATGTGATTGTTTGTAAGTATACAGGTCAGTTGTTTAGGACACTTTATTATCTCATCCTTTTCATCAATTATTCTATGTCAATACTTACTCAGCTCTCCTTCATTTTACAATGGTGAACCCAATTTAACCCTATTGTAAATAAGTATTGCTGCATGTTTTACTGACAAAGAGAAATGTCATCTGCAGAAATAGAAAACAAAGAAAATCCCAATGCAGAAATACATTCTGATCCAAAATGCGTTGGAAGACCAGGAAAGCTTGAGGATACAGAAATTCTACAAGAAACAGAAAAGGAAGACTCCTCAAAAGTGTGTGTCGTACAGGAAATAGAAGCAACTACTAACGAAGCTCCTGTTTTACCAGTAATACTAATGGAAACAAGCTCCCGGTCCAGTGGAAATAAAGTAGACCGAGATTTTGACATTATTCAGCCGAAGCATATAGAGGATATTGAGACTAAATCTATACCAGAATCTCCTAAAAAGGAGAATGTTCTGAAAAAGTATGTCAAAGAAAAATTTGATGGATTTTCGGAACGACAAATTCGAATTTTAGTTGTACTTGGTATTGCAGAAATATTAGCAGCTGCTTGTATTGCTATTGAGTTTCCATTTTTTCCAGCTGAGGTAAGGAATGCTTTTGTATTATTTACTAAACTATTAAAAAGCTTACTGATCGCAATAATCCTTTGTTTCATTTTTTCACCATTGATAGGCTGCCAAAAAAGGAGCATGTGGAACGGAATCTGGAATTGTTTTTGGTGTATTTGCACTTGCCTATTTCATTTCCCGTCCTATCTACGGTTATCATGTATGGAAAAGTTTGCATTGTATATTTTGCAATTTAAAAATCCATTTACGCTTACATCTTGCTACATTTAAGTAATGACGTTTTGAATTTTTAGAAGAAAAGATGGAATCCAAAAATCGCCTTTACCTATGGAATTTGTATTACTGGTATTAGTTGTGTTATTTTTGGGTAGGTATAGGTACCATGTATATCAATTTCCCGTGAAATATAGTAATCACTAGTAAAATATTATTTCTAATAATGTCTGAAATTTCAGCTTCTTGAATTACATAAGCAACCGTCACTTGTTCATTTTTATCTGTATCATTGTTCAGACTATTGAAGCTGTAGGCTTTGCAGCTTTCGTCACAAGTTAGTTCCTAATGCTTTTAAAAGTTGTTCTATTCTGTTTCTACAAATTGTGTCTTACATTGACTAATGTGTGTGTTTCTAGGTTGTCTTACAATTTTTGCACTAGAATTTCCCAATTTGGTAACTACTACCCTAGTAAGTCGTTTTTACATACCTGTTTCACTGACAGGACTTCTGTTTTTCCTGAGAAACAAGCTAAATCAATTGACAATCTTGGAATTACTATATATAGGTTTCAATGGAGCTGGCCTTCTATGGAGTTGGGGCGATAGTCGGTTAGATTGCTGTTTATATCACATAATATCTTAGTTTCATTGACCGATTTGTACATACTTAGTATGCAACTAAAACACTCTAACCAAACGCATACTTAGATCAGTACACAGTGTTATAAATGTGTGTACATAACATTTTATCGCCAATATCTAAATAATTCATTTAAAATGGAGTTTTTTTAAAATTTAAATTTAGGTCTACCTTTGGGGGGATTGCTCTTTGATGTAAGCAGTATTTAAAACACTCCATTGTATTGACGTTATTAAATTGACAGTTACTACTTCTTCTGACGATTACTATAATTTCTGAGATATTCTTAATTTAGGCTGGGGGTTACACTATTCCGTTTATCGTGATGGGAGGTGGTCTTTTCATAACTGCAGCAGCAGCCCACTATGTTTTGCCAAACATCGAAAATACAATTCCAGATCTAACGCAACAAACAGAGCAAGTCACAAATGAATCGTTTTCTTTCCCTAACATGATGAAATGGATAAAAGATCAGTACGGAATGGCTCGAAATCCAACTGTTGCACTAGAAGTCTTAAGTGTCATAGCTGTCACTTCAGGTGTAGGATTTATTGCGAACACGCTACAACCACATCTAAACAAGGAGGTAATTAAAGCAAATTCAATGTAGCGCTGCCTAAAATGGAATAATGAGTTGAAAAATATAATACTAATTTAAATCTCCACCAACTTTCCAGTTTAATACTACTAGTGGAACTATCTTGGGACTCTTGTTTGTTTTGAATTTTGGAAGTTACTATTTATCCGCAACGTATTTTGGGAGATTAGCTGAACGTTCGACAAACTATAAATATTATACTATAGCTGGAGCTGGACTTACTTCTTCTGGATTTCTCCTTCTTGGACCTGTTTCATTCCTCCCTTTTAATGCGTAATAAAAATTTTCCAAATAAACTAAGAATATTCAGGTTTTCAAAGTTTATTTCCAATGAATAGGTCTATTCTGGCAGCTTGCATTGGTCTGGCACTATGTGGACTTGGAATGGCAGCTACCTTTGCAACAGCATTCAAACACATTCTTAATGATGCAATGTAATGCATTTTTAAAATTATTACTATTCCCATCTTTTGGATTGGATCATCCAACCAAAATTTTCATATTTTCTTACTCATTTCATTCATTTACAGAACTAATGGATTTCCTGAAGATCTATCAACCTATTCTCTAGTTTCTGGATTATGGTCGTCTCTTACATTCTTAGGGTTTTTCATTGGTGCCGTAATAGGTGGGATTTTGCTAGATATAATTGGATTTCGATGGGGAACACTCTTCATTATTGTTGAGCAACTTATTATCGTAAGTATATATCATTAGTACAGCAATTTTGTTACGTGATATATGGGGTCACCTTTTATTTAACAAATATTGACGATTTAAGTGATTTAAATTGTATTTCAATTTCCTTTGTGATCAATCATTTATTCAATCACTTAATAACTTGTCTGTATTGAGTAGATTGGTCTGGTGACAAATTACCTTGTGAGACTGAATCGAGGAAAGAAGACGAAAGAAGAAAATGAATCTGAACCTGCCAGCGCTACTGCAATTACAATCGAAAGTTCAACTGGTGTGGCAAATAAAACATATGTGCATGAGGACGGAAAAGATGTCGAAAGAACGCGATAATGAATGTAATTTTCATCATTAAGTCGTAAATGTAATTTATTATTTGATTGTTTGATTGATTGGTTATTTGATGGTCGATTATTTTAGTAGGTATTTAATAAAAATCATTGTAATTAAGTGTATCACTGTAACATTCTGTCCTCCATTCATAATAAAATGCCATAGCCATGTGTAAATATTAATGGGTCACAAATTCGTTTTCATGCCTATATACAACCCAAGATATGTACATATTACTAAAATACATCTAGGTAGCGGTAAGTATCAATATATAAGTCAGCATCTCAAGAATATTTGGGTACCTCTACGAGTATAATATTACTATGTAAAACTTTAAAATATAAATGCAAAACCTATATATTTGTATTACTATATATTTACAACTGAGTAAACATTTGTTCGTTGTTCATGCAGCTTGTTTCCGTTTGTATTCCATGCAGTACTTTGAGTACATCTTCCACCATCGTCCTACATAAAAACACATTAGAAAAATAACAATAATTAAATATGCATAAAATAATTGTTTTGCACTTGTCAGGATGAATCATAGACACAAAAATACATTCAGAATGCTAATGCGGGAAATTATAGCTTACCCATCTCCATTCATATCTACATCATCATGCATACTGCTGTGTGCAAGAACGTGAGTAGGTTGGCTTCCGACTCCATTTGATACACGACGGTTCATAATATTTGCTGTAGTAGTCGGAATAAGAAATTCCAGGAATTGATCACCAAAACCAGGAGATTGTGTCTCAACGTCCATATTAAATCTGTAAATAAGTAAACAAATAACAAAGCTATTAAATCTGAATGCTTCTGAGAGGGAAGTTTTTTGCAGACATGTTTTTTACTCACGTCGACATTAAGTCTGAAGGTTCCGAAAAAGAGCTTCTAGCAGGACTGACAGGATATCCCCAATGATTACTTGAATATTCAGAGGTTGGACTTAGCTGAATATTGGAATTTCCAGGAACATTGATACTAAGTAAACAAAAATTCCACACTGGTTTTAACTAGTGCTTAGTGCTGCAAAGAATCAGTTAAGTAATCTGAGAACTTACTCTGATATCAAAGGCACATAAGGATTTATTCCTGAGGTGGACGAAGTAGCTGGTTTACGATGTTTCCCAAAAGCATCAGCCTTCGGTGTATTGGGATATAAATACTGTAGTTTGTCCAGATCCATAATTGTGTCTGCAAATCCTTTCGTGCAAAGATCATTTTTTGTCAAAGGGTTGACACTGTAAACTTTACCGTCTAAATAACAAAACAAAATATTATATACCGATACTCAGAAACCTTGTGACGAATATGGGACATGAAAAACAATTAATGTCTATGTTAAATGGTGAGCTTACCTGAATGAATCCAGGTGATGGAAATAGCTCCAAGTCGTGAATCAGAAAATCTAGCTAGAAAAGTTCCAGGAAGGCAAGATGATAACATGCTTTCTGCGGTTTCTCTCTCTATTATTCCCATAATGCTTCCTTCACACCAAGGACCCTTTAAATACTTCTCAATCAACTTGATAATCTCATAACACCAACTCCAAAAGCTGAAATTGGCTCCGAGCATATTATCTTTGCAAAATTCCGTCCACGTTACATACTCAGAAGGTGTTCCTCTGGAAAATATTACCATTACGATGTTTTAATTACTACGATCAGTAATAACAGCATCTAATAATAGTCTTACTAGGGTTTATCATTATATTTAATTAATAATACCTGAACAACTTCCTCTCCAGAGTTTGTAGATGATCCTGACTTAATTCTCTGCCTGTAAACGAGGTAAATTTGTGGCTGAGTACTGTAGCCAGATGAGCCCAGGGTACTTTGCATGGAACTACAAATGGCTCTCTATTAATTTCACCAAAGCCGTTATCCCATGTAATTGTAGCTACCGCTTGAGCTTCTTGGCTTCCATGTGAGATAACAACAGCAGGGAACGATGTCGTAGAAATTTTAAATTTCTGCTCTCCCACGGTAAGAACCGTTTCAAAATACAAACAGAATTTGTCCTCCATTACGCGTTCCAAGCCGACACCCTTTTTCTCTGATCTCCGGAAGCTGGTTAGTTGGCCATTCTTGAATGTTGTTGCATAAGTATTAATTTCTTTTTTGTACTAAAATAAGTAAATTTTAGTTAAAACTTATTAAATACTTTTTAAAAATTCAAGAAACCAAAACTTCAAATAATATTACTAAATCACCTACCTCTAGAGATCTGGAACCAACTGAAATTCCTCCCCTGTCGGTTATTGTGCAGTTTGGATCAAGCTTCAATTTCTTCGCCATTGCTTCTTCGATCAGACGAACTGAGACTGTAGATGGGATCATGTGGGCATTCAATTTGTGACCAACAAGATGACGAACTGTTATTTGATTGGGGAACTTTGTGCTTTGTTTCATCACCTGTGGAGGTTGTTCCTCAACTACAAACGTTTCTTGCAACAACTCCTTCAGAAGAGAGAAAATCTATCCAATGAAAATTTATTATATCAGTGTAATATCATCAACTGAACAGGTAAAGCCAGAATGCCTAGAGAAGATGATTACCTTTATATTCAATTCTGGAATTGTATCTGGTGGCAGTTTTTCTTTGTAAAGGTTGAAAACTTGATTTACTGTTTTGATTCTCTCTGCTTTTCTAATTTGCTCCCCGGAGCTCCAAATAATCTCACCTAATTCTTCGCAGTAAGTTTGAATTTTATCCAACTTTAAAATTCCTGTCGCACCGTTTGCAACTTGTTGTTGTTCAAACTTCCAGGTAGCTAATTTGTTCAGTATTTGACTTTGTAGTACTGCTACAGAGGTCATGTCTTCGTCAAAGTGGGCTTCCAGTTCTTTCATCAAAAAAATTATTGAACTGACCTAAAGATTAAAAATCACACAATTTTCTTAACTCTTAGTTTTTAACAATGGCAATTCACAGGGTATAAAGTTTAAGAATAGTTTTATTTTGAATTTCTTGGCTAATTGTGCTCTTACATTACTTTGAAGCTTTTTCTCTACATCTTCTTTTCTGAGTTTGTAACTTGCTTCCACTTGTGTCAATTGCTGATCTGTGTAAGTACCATTATTTGCTCCAGTTTTCAATCGGTTAAGCATAGCTGAGTAAATCATGTAAAGGAAAAATCTTATTTTACTTTAGGACTAACATATTAATTTATTAAATTAACGATTGTTATTCTTACCATCACACTCACTCCTGTGAATCATGTCACTTTCAAATTCACTTTGTCTTTGATCAAGATTTTTCAGAATTTCATCTCTAACGCTGCATATTCTATCTTTAAGATATTTACAGCTATCGATAATTT
The DNA here is from genome assembly GCA_020352615.2 of Yoshiicerus persimilis. Taxonomy (NCBI): domain Eukaryota; kingdom Metazoa; phylum Arthropoda; class Collembola; order Entomobryomorpha; family Tomoceridae; genus Yoshiicerus; species Yoshiicerus persimilis. The sequence goes on along the minus strand of CM036940.2, from coordinate 33,199,117 downwards.
CATCTCGTTCGTAAGCCATAAAGTTATCGGGGGCAGCTAGAGAATTCTCCATGTCCAGGCAAGATTTGATGATTCTGAATAGGCCTATCTGATTGCTTGCGAAGTCCGTCTGTTATCACAGTATATAAACAGATGTTACATTAAGTCAGATTACTACATTTCTCAGATATGCTAGCACATTTAGCCTTGACAATGACAATGATAAGGTGTATTTTTCTAAACCGGTATGCAAGGCATGTTACTTTAGTGCACAAATTTTACAATAGGATTAAACAATGCTTAGTACATATTTGTGCACAATGTATTTAACTTAAGCTGTTCTCCATAGGTGCGCCTAACATCTTATCTTAGATAGGACTATAACAGATCTAAATTATATCCACTTAGATGCATTTACAGGTATATCTTTGTACACCAGATCTATACATGTGAGCATGTGATTCGCTCATGCAACCCACGCCTTTACTTTTACCTTTACCTTTCAGTGCAATATCTGATCACACAGTTAAATACTTTCACATGAATAATGCATACAAAAAGAGAACACCAATTAGGTAGTTTAAGAAATTCGGAGAAAGACTAACCTTGAAGTGATCTAAGGCACTGGTGAGTTTCTGTCGGATGTAAAAAGGGTCAGCGTCCACAGCTTTTATACGAGCTTCTATTTGTTCAATCAGAGAATTTATGAAGGTGCATATCAAAGGCAAGTGGTTAGGATCCTCTGCGTCTAATTTCTTTCCACTGAAATTGAATTCGGGAGTTTTATTTAATACAATCTCCATACACTAATTTTGGATTTAGTAAAATCAATTAACTAGCAAAACCCTTAGCAAGTAATCCAATAATATATAATCACTTCCAAGAAATTCACACGCTCAAAATAACTTATCCCACGTCATTGCATCGTAGTCTCTTTTGAATGCTTAATATAAAAAGATTCATCAATGAAAGTTAACACCACGTCTACATTTAAGCAATTAAGCAGATGACGCAAACATTTCTTGCTTGCTCTTGGGTCACGTTGTAAATCGTAAATGTCTGCACTATATTAATTCAATTATCTCCAATAACTGCTTAAACTGTATATTTTGGCATATAAGAGATGTTCAATCAAGAGTTCAAGATATTAATTTTAAAGTTTTAAATCTCAATACAATACAGAAACAACATTATAACATTTATTGTAAATATTCAATTCAAGAGTCAACATATGAAAAAGTTGCTGTCCTCTATTTAATATTTCCTGCACAATGCACACAATAGATCCACCAATTAAGAAACGCAGCATAATGAAACAAGGACATTTGCACATTATCCGCATCGGCAAGTTAATCTAATGGCCGAAGTTGACAACAGACTCATCATATAACAGTAGCTTTACTTACAACCAGGGATCTCAATTTAAATCTCTTTCTTCTAGTACGCAAGTGAAGTGAGGTATGGATTTAGTGTGTTCGATAATTTTACAGATAGGTAAAAATTGCAAATGCTATGCGAATAAATATTTAATGTTTTTCCTTTTATTTAGGTATGACACCCATAATTTCAACTGTACTTCTGCAATTGTAAATATAAATAACTACTATTATCCTACACTACATGGAATAAAGAACAATAAATGACTTACAAGATTTCGTCTTCTATGAAAGGGGCAAACAAATTTCTGACATGGATAGGAAAATTATCTTCGTAATATTTGTCAACAGCTTTTAATGACGTCTCATCTAAAGTTTGCACTTTTTTCCACAGGGCCATAATTGGGGAATGCTCACCGTCCTGGTGGTGTTGGTTCCTTTTATAAATAATGAAGTCTGTTCTACAAACGAAACTACAATATCTGTATTGTGGTTGTTTTGTCGTTATACTTTAGTCGTACACTCAGACAAATAAATATTCGAAAAGTTAAACACAATTAGCAATTTAAATACAAGTAATGACTACGTGCATGTATAATTGTATATTAAACGGAGGTATTAACAAATAGTCGGATATGTAGGTTTTGTGGTTAGTCATGTACTATCGTGTGTTGCCTTTGAAGAGATTAAAAGTGAACTACAGCATAGCAGCAGCGTCGAGCAAGAGTTGTTTGAGAATGTGAACATTAAAAAACGAGATTATCCCTTGAGGCGTTACTTTGTAAGAAGTCAAATGTGATCCAGCGCAGTGTAGTAAGTGTTTATCTACGTAGAATAACCATCAGTTCCTAGAAATCCTTCGCTTTGCAACCTCTAATGAATTAACAAGCATAGAGCTGTGCATTCTTGTATTGTACGTAAACTGATATATAAGTCTGTGCAATTCCTAACTATGGCGCTTTGCGCTCTTATGCTAATAATTTATAATCACCAACCACTGTACCACAATACACCACAAATTAATATATCAAATGCTTATTCAGACGAACAAGTTGCTGGATAGAAAATCTCTTGTTTTTTCTTTCCCATAGTACATCTTATCTATCTCCCCTTCCATGCACTACAGACACAGACATGAGGATGAATATATTTGTGAAGCCTTATTTACTTTAGTACATTAAAGTAATCTTTATCACTATGCAATAGAGCAGAACTAGGCTGATGGGCAGAATTGTACATACATATGAGATAATAACAATCACCACAAAAATAGCAGATCAAGTCTTTCATTCTCTGCTATTTATCAAAGTATCACAAATATGTGGTGTAGGTATTTATAATGTGGTAGAATTAAGCAGTACAGCGGAACGGACAGAAGGTAAATATAACCGCTACTATTTATTTATGCCTTTGTCCACAGATAATATTCGCAACTTGCAAGTGTAATCAAAGGCAATCTATTTGAGTATAACCATATAAGCGGAACATTTTCCTAAATCCAACCGGACCGGATGAATCATCTTTTACCACTGACGAATGAAAATTATCAGATCAATAATAATTATGACTATCTATACATAATATTGTAATGTATGTACATATTATGTACGCTAATTAACTCATTTGCAATTGTGTACGTTTACCAAAGTTACGACGTAGATAGGTGTAGCAGGCATTTGGTTAACAGATATAGGTATTATCGGTAATATTGTGTCGGTTATTAGGTCTAGGTTTAGATGTTCAACTGTGTGAGAAAAGTGAGGACTGAAACTGTCTAATGGTGGCCTTTGTACACTTACTGAGTATTAAGCATTAAACGCTGACATCATGAAAAATTATGGGTAAACAAAGTTTAATTACTGCGGTATGTATAATGATAGAATTCGCAGTCAAATTAATGAGCAAGAACACTTCCCAATTTGTTGATAATTTATTTTAATTTCATGAATTTCTACGTAACTGACACTCACAGTTCTGCAAAAAGATATCAAATATCACATGGAAGCCAATAGTTAATAACAAGATTAGCAAAACCAACATAAGGAAAAAAATTACTTGTAGGCCTACTGCATTCTAAAGGGTTGGGTTATTAGGGTTAGTATCTCAGTTCTGATAAGCAATCAAACAATTTTGAAATTAAGAAGTATTGGGGCGTGGAGGAAGGTCCAGGTCAAAGTCTTCCTCAATGAATTCAAATCCAGATGATGTACCATCCGAAATCGCATCTTCGTCTTCTGCATTTTTTCTGTTTTCTGAGAAATGAGTTGCACTTCTGTTAATTCTCGACACCAACAAATCATCCAAGTGTGGAAAGAGATCTACATTTAAGCTTTAATTAGTACTACTTTGATTGCATTTAACTGCTTAATAATTTAATATGCAAATACAAATTGCGGGATTTATTACCCTCATTACTCGAGCATCTTGCAAGTTCATTCTGGGATGAATTCTCTGATCCTGACGAATGCCTTTCGTCGTAGTTATCGTTGGTAATTAAACTATCTGAACTATTGGTTCTTTTAGGAGATCCTGGGACGTTTTTGATTAAATCTATATTTTCGTAGTTTCCTCCAATCTCAATAGTACCTGAAGAGTCAACAGACTTGCTATCATCACTATCCGACTCAGATTCACTTCCAGATTCACAAGATCCGGATGATTCTTCTCCAGAGACATCAACATTAAATTCTTGAGGACATTCGTCATTTTCATTTTCTATCACGTCTGCTCTAATCTGTTTAACTGCTTTATTAAACTGCATCTTGTTTTGATCCCCAGCAGCTTCAATATCTATCTGCGCCCCTGACGATTCACCTTTTACCTGACCTTTGGCGTACTTCCTGTAAAACATATTATCAGGTGCAGATCGGCACCTTGGATCATTCATAAACGGTAGATTCGAAATGTGATTTTGCTTCTCAATCTTCACTTCCTTCATTAGTTCGTTGAAACAGTTCAACATTTCCAATATTTCATGTTCTTGAATAAGCGAAAGTCTCATACTGCTAGATTCAACTCCACAAGCCCCTGTTCACATTAAATTAAAATGCTACTCCTCAGAAGCTTTATTCAATGTCATAAGTCATAAGGCATTAATTAATAAATGGGTAGCAAAGATTCCACCTTGGTGGTCTTGAAGAGAAGACCAGACATCGAAGCTGTATATCATATACGCGCATCTGTTTTTGAAGAGACGGTTACTGTAAGCCTTCGAAGCAGACTTTGACGCTGGAATCCACGTAGACATATCCAGTTTCTTCCTAGCAAGATTTTGACCAAATTTTTCAAGAGCGATCCATGACTGATAAGCTTCTGCTAGCACAGTTGCTGTAACATGACAAAGTACTTTATGTGTTACAGCTTCATGTACAGTACAGATATACCCAATATCCCAAAACATTACTTGAAAAACATCTTCAGTCAATCAATTCTAAGTATAACACTTTATTATTAAGGCATACAACTTAGTATAGGTATATATATATTTATAAATATAACAATTAACAACTAGCAACATAAAGCATACCATTTGGCAAAGTTCCGGTAATAAGATGACACCAAATTTCTCGCTGAGTTTGGAAATACATGGTAAAACCGAAGCGATACCACAAATCGACAGATACTTAGATTTAATTGGTAAGAAAATAACCGATTTCTAACGGAAAGAAAAGTGTTTAATATTGGAGAAAGTATCGGGGACGGGCTTAGAAATGAGAAGGTAAGTAGAAATGACAGGCACGGGCGAAATTTTCTGTTTTAATTCTTGTGAAATTATGTGCATGCGCACCCTAAACAAAGTTTTCGAAAGTTTAAGGACAGCCTCCTTAGTAAACAAAGACATCGTCATTTTTCAAATTTCGTTTACTTAATCACGTTGTTGTCATGTTGCTAAATAAAACTGTAAAGATTGGCAAACCTTATCATAGAAAATATAAATGCGGTCATGTTCTGCTGCTGATCCATGAAAACGTAAATCATAGCAAAGGAGATTAACGAGAACACATATTATTATAATCGAATAAAGTTTATTAACCATTAGTAAAAACGCCATTTTTCTTCTACAAACTTAAAATGCTGCCTACTAAGCACAATAACTAAATTAAAATTAAAAAGATAACTTATTTCTACTTTTTTTAGAATGATCCAAAATACTGTAGAGTTTGTTTAGCGATCAACAGTTCATATTCATTGTTTTGCCATTTGTACCTTGATTCTTACGGTTAGTGTTTCATAAACGTAAAAAATTACAAAGGAGTAATATAATTGTAGCTGTAGCTGTTTTATTAAAATGTAAACCAATACAATACATACAATACACCATAAGGTTATTATACTTAGCTACTGTTTAGATACTTCGCTTAATTCGACCGACTTAGTTGTTCATAGTACAATTTTAAAGGTGTACATTTTACAAATGCAAAGCATTTACTTTCTCACGACTTATTCTGGGAAAAAACCCTCATGTACAGGATTCACTGCTTCTCCATATCTTCTTTCAGTCTCAAACACATCGCCACTTATAGTTCGTAAAGGTAATTGTACAGATGCAAGGGTTGAATATTGCGTGTGATCTTTTTCCTCTTCTATTTGAAACGCTTCCATTACTAATTTCGAAATGAAAAAAATAAACAGTATAATTATATTTTTTAATCTGCAATGCAAATCGGTTATTTATTTATTTAACCTTCAGGGTTTTCATTTTCACCGAATTCATCTTCGTCGATATAGTTCTCATAATTTTGCTCATAGAAGTAAGTCTGATTATGAACTGGATTGACTGGTCGAAGTGGAATGGTACCGATTACAATTGGCAAAGTTAACTCCAAAGTTTGCAGAGGAAGAGTAAAGATTTTCATGGAAAGCTTACAAACAAAAACTTGCATTAACTTATTACCTTTCTACTTAGCATACACATCTTGTGCACACACTTTTGTTGAAAGTGGTGTGTGAGGTGTAACGCACACTTTAAATATATATAATTATTGTCTAATTATTAGTAATCAAATATAAAGCTACTTTTTGCGCTTACCTTAACAAAATATCTAATTTCAATTATTTTCTCAGGATCTTTCCAAGTTGGAGGAACAATAGGTACTGCGAATTTGCCTACCCAATTGTCATAATCTCCTTTGAAAATATCTTTATGAAATACGTCTATAATTTTCTTTCTGTAGACATGACTGTAAACAACAGACTCAATCACGGCAGTACAAGTTACTTCCTAAATGATTAAACACGTTTAAATTGTTGTATTATATAAATCAAATGAAAAATGTTATTATCTTTTAAACGCTTTAGAATAAATGACCTGAACAATTCCTATTTGTATATTTTCTACACTTCTTGATGACATATTGTGAATCTCTGCAGTAAAATTGATTTCCTCTCCCAGGGCAAATCCACATTTTTTTATTTTGAGAGTTGCATATACGGGACTTAATTTACAATGAAAAATTGAGCAGACATTTCTTGAATCTTTAACTTGCATGGATTGCTCAGCGTGTAAGTAGGGTAACTGATTCAAGTCAAGGGTTTTATTAACGCTGAAAGTACATTTCGCTTTTCTGCTAATAATCCATTTTCCATCGTTTAGAGTTTCTGTTCTTTTTGATTTGCCTTTTCTTAGCTCACGGTACGTAGCTTCTATGGAGTATGAAATACTTCCGTATTTACTAGACAAAGATGGAGGCAGACCTTCGGGTAGACAATACTCAAATGGGAATACGTATTTATTTTCTTCTTGATAATACTCTGACTCGTCCAATGGTTCCAAGGAGTTCGGCTCATTGTAATTACTTTCATTCTCTGATTTTCCTGAAAGAAACGATTAACCAAAATGGTTAGCACAACAGTACATGATTCACTCCAATAATTTCTGAGTATACAATTAATACGATTTACTAACCTAATTCCAAAATTATAAATTAAATTATATTTCTTTTTTGCATTTTTAGGGATATTATCATGATCTATCAATAATAAGTAAACACGAATATAAATCTATAAATGTACCTACTATTCTCTCGGAAAACGCTAATAGGAAATCCGGCCATTTTTCATGAATTTATAATTATTAGTCATACTCCAATTACTTACTAATTCCAGATCTACAAGAGTCTTCAAAGTAAATATGAGATTTGCTTATTGTTTTCGAAACGTTATCATTAAATTTTCTTTCTCGCCATTCCCAATCTAGTCGTCCCAAGAATTTAATATTGACACCTGAAACAAAAAGCAAATAATTTACAATGAAATTATTCATAAGCCCAACTAGATATATTATTATTCACAATTTTTAACAATAAAATGCATACTTACTCCCATTCAGTAAAACAAATTTTGGTGTGTTAAAAAAGAATAAAAGTTTTCCTCTGATAATGTCCCCGGAGTAAAAAGATCTTTCAGAATTCTCGATTGCAATATTCAGCTCCATTACCTAGCTGTAGAAATAAAACAGCACACATGACTAGCTATAATAAACTATTCTTCACTTTGCAGTTCGGTTAATTCTAAGCACATCGAAACAACACGTTAGGTAGAATGGAAAGGGGAGATTTCTGAATTCCCACTACCAACTTTTATTTGCTAACGAAATAATAACATGAAACATTGGGGTATAAATTCCTAAAACATGTTGACTACTGTAATACAACCATAGAGAATTATAATTACAATTTTAGTGATACTTATACGTGGAAACTTATAAATGCATATTCCACTCCTAAGAGTAATGCATTGTTTACCTTGGCGCAGCAACACGTGAATGTATTAAGCATGACTAGACAGCGATAATAAGTAGCAGTGTTTTTACTATCGCGTTTCACATACGAAAGAACGAATAAGGATAATTAGCCAAATCCATTAATAACACCATTTACATAAACAGCTGCAAACTCTAGTTTCATATTTACTGATGATGAGGCAGTTTCAGTGAAAAAAGTAAAAATATTCGAAGCATACAAATACTAAACCTTCATTTCGTTGCAGCATTCACTGTGCCTACAGATAGTACAGTAGACTTTTAAACCAATGAACTATTTACATACATAAATAGCCTGAAGATAGGCATATGGGATTCCAGAAATGAATATGCAATGCAAATTATGTATGCTATATTTGACAGTATGGTAGTTAGTTGTACTTGAACGGTTTCAGTATAGTATAAACACATTTGAATGGATACATCTGTTCTCCTCTTCTGAATAAAACTTCTGCATGCAAACCTCAAATTATCCTCGTTTCATTATATTTACGGTATCGTACGTGCTATGTAAGCCATTTCCTTCATTCCTTCATCTCTATTTTCACTTCTACCAATCCTTTTCAAAACTCGGGACATCACTATAATACAGGGTGTAACTGGAAGAATATGTACAGGGTCAACTAGTAAAAGTAAAGTCTGCATTTGGTTAATGGGAGCAAATAATTTAAATTTTTTGTTTGGTAAGATATAGACTGAACGTTTTACTGGAAAAGGTATATTTAAGTAAGCTTGAAAATTCAAAATATTTTTCAAAAAAGCCACATAGTAAGCTTTGGAAATAAGAATGCAATTTTTCAAGCACAATTCTGCTGTACTGTACACTTTACTGTTTTTCAGTTGCTAACAATGTACTCAATCTACAAGATAAATATTTAAATACCCTGCACATAGTGTAGGTAATTAAAATTCATTTGCGTTTACGGTCACATATAAATTGTGCAATTATTTCATTTCAATTTTGTCAAACGAGTAAAATGGAGACCCATTATCATAAGTCATTGTATAACTCTATAATTACCGACAATGAGATTTCGCAGTATGTGTTGTGGGATTATGTGTTTGTATAGATTAGTATTATTAAAATTTAAATGGTCTACTTTCTTTGCTCCAGCTTAATTAATGATGATTAGTATGTCCATTGGCTATATTTACATGCCTTCGATTACGATAGGGAGGTAACGTTGGTGCAGAGATAATATTATACTAGATGTAAAGGTGTGGTGGCCAGCAACTGATGGTAGACCCTATATTAATGGCCAATTAATGTCAATAAGCTTTAATTGACGGAACATAAAACTTCGTACGCACATAAAGTGTGGAATATACGTATATAGTTCATTGCCATCAGGGAGAAAAAGTTTCGTTATAATACTGCCGTTAAAAATCAATACCTACATTTGTTTACTGTGCGTCTCACTCGGTACACATTTCTAAATTGTTTTTATAACATTAAATAAATGTATGCGGATATGTGAATTTTTTCAAAAAGTCTCAAAACTGTGAACCAATGTATGCTAAATATCAATTTGAAAAATGTGCAGGCAGGCTAATTTCATGAATGAGATCTAAAAGTTTCATTACACAACTAAAAGTTTATTATAATAATAAAAACGTTTGCTAAACCTCTTATGACTTTGATGATTTTCGCTTTTACAATGTGCATCTGCATAGTAGACAAATCGAGTTTCCTTTCATGAATCTCTACAAGTGTCAACAGCATTAGCATTATGTCGTAGTCGTAGTGCTACAGTATATCGCTGGCTCAGCATTATGGATGTTTGCAACCATAACCTTATAATATTTTTATAAGACTATGGTACAACTGAATATAAATATATCCTGCGAATGAGTTGAGCTTACGTAAAAACCCTGTTAGGAGATTGTATGCGTAGGTTGCTTCGCCGGACTACATCAGACAGGAACTCAATAAGCATAAACCAATGTAGTCGTACATGCTGGAAAGGCATTTCATGATAAAAACTTGTTCTGGGTTCAGGACTGCAGATTACGCAGTAACCGTAAGTATGAATGTTTATCGTGTGTTATTCGGTTGCTGGTTATTTCCATACATAAAAACGTTACGTGTTACCTGCGGACATGCCTGTAGTCAACAGTCAATTCACAGAAAAGGGTTGGATGGAATATCCATGAAGCAACCCTATTAAATATTACCTTGCTAAAACATCCCTAGGTAAATTCTATCACCTGTCTTGTGCTTCATATGCTATGCAATCTAAGATATCAACATCCAGTTTTGGCTGGAACATTCAGTTAGTCAAGGACATTCAGTTTACAAAACAAATTGATATCATCTTTAGGAATGACTAATAAACTACGGTTTTATTTTCATTGTTATCACAAAAACGATAATTAAAATATCAAACCATGTTGATGTTCTCTTTATTACTAACATGGCTCATGTTCTCTAATAGTAAGTAACATTTTAGTATAATTTTTTAGTAATACTTTTCCGCTGTCAATGTATAAGGCTTATTGAAAATGCATTTTGAAGCAGGTGTTTCAGGGGCTCTGAGACAATTAGGAGAATCGAGACCAAATGCCCCTACTTGGGTGGTAACAGACCCTCAGACAAATACCAGTTGTATTATTTTTGATGGAATTCTCGAATTCATTGTGGATTATGATACGGCAGACGGAATGGTAAAGTAAAATTCTTGATCATACTATTAGGAAGTATCAAAGAAATTAGCACACATGAATACAAATACATACAATTTCTAATTGGAATGGAAAAATACTACAAGTAGACTTGTCATTTTTTTCCTCCTCTTTATTTTCCAGGAAAACACAGCTCATGTATTTGTACCTGCAGGAGCCTCGGCTTCTGGTTATTGCGGTCCAGCTATTCAAACACTAACTTTAACCTGGGGATCGCCTTCTAATACTGCTAATTTTGTCTTTACGAAAAATTCTTCGAATGGAGACGATATTTCTATCTTTACTGGTTATTACCAACTACAATCGATTTCGGCGGAAATATTTACAAATCCTATTCAATTTACTAATGCTGCACTTCCAGGTAAACATTGTTAAACGTTAATTATAATCTCTAGCTATTGAATGTGCAACTTAAACATTCATTTGTTACAGATAAGTCTTACTCATTGCAAGCATCAAATGATGTGGGGTTTATGAGCGCTCCTTTACAGCTCTCTTACTACTGTCGATCTAATCAGTATGTGGCATTTAATGATACAAGTGTTTGGCTAAAATTAGCTCATATTCAATCAGAAGCTTTTAACGACGATCCAATCAATGGTGAAGGCCAAGATTTTGGTCCTCGTAAGTGTTGATCTTTATTTACAAACATACATCGATGAAAATTTGCAATAATAACCAACCTTCATTCTACCAGTATTACTAGCACCAAAATTTTAACATGTATTTTTAACTTTCTTAGGTTCTTATTGTTCGGCAGACTCTTTCAACATGGTTGTGACCGTTCTCTCTTACATTTGTATATTGACGTTTATCGGAATGGCAATAATGTATATTGTTCAAAGGAAATATAAAAGAGCAGGCTATACTCGTCACTTATAGGCATGATGGCAACAATCGGGAGGCATATTATCAATAGAGTACAGAGCAGTAATAATTATCCATAAAGGTTGATTATTCTATTTTAGTAATTTTGCGGTTTTGTTCATCCTACTACAGATTGGTAAACATGTTTGTCGAGATACTTGGAACACTTTAAATGTTTGTCTATATATCATTATAACTTTTATCTAGCTTATATATAGTGAATGGGAAAATATATGTCCTTATTGAAATTGCGCTTCAATTAGTGTAAGACCAGCCGCATTTGCATTGTACTCATGTATAATTTGTGTAGTAATGTAAATATTATTATTTGAATGTCTTTTTGTGACACCAGAAACAGAAGCTATTATTATATTTTACTTTTACTAATAGACCTAATCGTCAATGGTATGCAATACTAGAATTATTATTAGTATTAGCACGACACAGGCCAATTTAGTATTAATTCGCAACCGCAGATTTTACTGGGCCACTACTTAACCTGAAGGTGTAGTGTAGTAGACGAAGTTCATTACAATATATGTAGTATTAGTAGTAAACCTTCTACTTCCTACTTGTATAATCTTAGATTACATTGCGTTATCAATTTACAGTGTTACTCAAATCACATTACAACTTGCTACCTTCTATATGGTATTAATGCCAAATCATGCAGCTTATGTAATTTAATTTCCCCATTTTTATATGAATAAATACGTCTATTTTAACTAAATGTATGAGACTATACACGGAGATTTTAATTGTGTTATTGTAAGGTTCAACGAAATGGCCTTACTGATATCCAATATCCACGAAGGATTCGCAAATACTTAGTCATTTGTACATTAGTCAGACTCATCCTGCAGCTTTTGTGTAACACGAGGATATATTGTGTCGAATGAGGTAAATTTTAGCCATCCCCTGCACAGATAAGATAAAACATAAATAGGTTGACTGCAACATATCACCTGCTTGAAGAATTAGCACCAAATAACAGCGTGTGACTTATACTAAGGTGTTACCAAAGCCATGACTCAGACCACTTAGAGATAAGTGCACAAAACCCATAGATCTCAAACGTTCAGATTTAGTCTGTCCCTGAAATACCAGATTTATTAATAATTGTACTACTACTACTACTAATACTTCTTACAGTTTTGATAAAGTACAAATCTAAAATACTATGTCCTCAAAAAGATTCTATATTGAGATGGACAATCCTGTCCGCTCATTCTTCCCTGGCCAACCAGTATCTGGGCGAGTTATTGTTGAATCCCCAAAGCCTAGAAGAACGGAAGGTAATTAATTGTAATAAGATTACTGACGAAATATAAAATTAAATAAGAAAAGTAATTGAGAATGTTTCATTTAAAAACTATCAAATTATGCTCCTATAGGTATAAAAATTGTTTTCCTGGGCAAAGCCAGTGTTCACTGGACAGAACGTCATACTAGACAAACAGGTACGGGAAAAGACAGAAGGTCACATACGCAAATCATTCACTATTCTGCAGAAGAAGAATACTTCGATTGCAAGATCAATTTAATAGGAAATGGTAAGATTAAATATTAAAATCCCAGTCAGATTTGCAAATAAGTTTAGTTTTGTTAACGGTCACGTGACCCGTCAACAAAATTCTATGAAGCAAAAGAAGTCCGTTTGCAAAAACGAGCAGCATTTTTAGGCGATAAATTAAAACATTGAAGGAAATAAATGATAATTTCGTTCACTTCAAGCTATATGATTTACTTAAAATGTATTGCAGTGTACTACTGTAACTGTACACTATACTATTACGTTATTACTATTTCCGTGCACCCTCATACATGTTTTCCTTGATATATATGTTACCGGTTTATGTCCAATCCAGAATTTTGCAAAACTCCTAAGAACTTGCCCAATTTTATTCAATTTTTGAGCAATAACTTATTTTGAGATCATTTTTCAATAATGTTGTGAGATATCATTCAATTCTATATGAACATTTTTGACAAGCTGATCACTCCAGATTGGTTTACCAAAAGCACTTTTAGTAAAACCACATTAAAAAAACATTTTGAAACAATGTACAGTAAAAGTGAAATTAAATCATTACCTTGCAGGAGGATACGAAGTAATAATTCCCCCTGGTCGACATTCTTACCCATTTCAATTTACACTTCCCTCAAGGTTACCCTCTACATTTAAAGGTGCCCACGGACATGTAAGCTACCAGGTTTCGGCAATCCTTAAAAGATCTTGGAGATTTAATCATGAAGCTATTGTGCCGTTCACTGTGAACGCAATAGTAGATTTGAATAGAGATCCTCAAGCTCAAGTGCCTGTGGACTTAAGAAAACATAAAAATATTTGCTGCCTTTGCTGCCAAAGTGGTCCAGTTGGGTTTGTGTTTAAATTACCTAAAGCAGGTTATGTCCCTGGAGAAAGTATTAACATTACTTCCGAGATGGGAAATCAAAGTTCAAGAAAAGTATTGAAAAGTAAACTAAGTCTACACCAGGTATGCTTGCTTGGCGTTTGGATACATTTACAACGATTGATTATGAAATCAATGAAATGGTTGTGATTAAAAATGTTCCTGTGTTCCAGGAAATTACGTTTTTTGCTTCTAATGGAAAAACGAGATCGCAAACACAACTGATTACGGTAGCTAAAGGTCCATCAGTAGAACGGGGCGACAGTGAACTGTGGGCAGGAAAAGTGATACAAATACCGCCAGTCCCACCCAGTAAATTAGGAAACTGCACCATTATCAATGTACAATATTATCTGCTGGTAAAAAATGTTAATTTTCCTGTAATATGAATACCAATAAGTTTTATGCATTTTTAAAAGGGTCAATTATTATATCATGGTTGGTTGGTCTACTTAGATGGAAATGGAAGTGGCTGGCCCATCACTTAATTTAAAAGGAAAAATTCCAATTATTATTGGAACGATTCCCATGAGAAATAACTTCGAAGAGCTTGGATTTCCTTACAGTGCAAATTCCCAAGAATCGCAGTGGGACAGTCCTGGTGCAGGTCCAAGTTATCCAAGACCACCTCCATATACAAATGAAGGTTTTGCACCTGGTAGAAATACTGTGCCATCTGCACCCGCATTCGAAGCTTATCCTGATTTGCGTAAGATTTTTACTTTCTTAAATCTTCTGCAATCCAATGATCCGAGTAATCCCGTAACCTTGAAATTTTGAAAGCTCGATGGATTTATTACACAGGATACACAAAATTTGTTTTAAAAATATTTTAGCTCCACCAACGTATGCCGAAGCTGTGGCAATTCAAAAATTTGAGAACCCTGAAGGTGGAAATTCAGGGCAACAAAATATGGGATTTAGCTCTGAAAATCCATCTGCTCCTTTAAACGATCATAGTGATTACGTGCCAACATATATTACATATGGATGGTCATCACCACCTTCAAGCAATCTAAATCAAACATATGAAAATGTATCTTTTCCTACCAAAAGCTAAAGAATTATGTGCATGGATGAGTGAAATGTAAGCATTCTTAGTTTACTGCCTGTTTTTCCTGTGTGATGACATATATGGATATTGAACTGGAAAACTGAGTCAGAAACCCTGAAAGTGAAAGTGAGTAATGCCAAATGAGGGGCGGGGACCTTGCCGAGGTCTTCGAATTTCAAATTGCATCAGGAATATCAAATTCACGTTGACATAACTTTTATTGTTTTAAATTTTTTCTCTTCACATAGTGAAACTCGTTTTCCTAGTTATTGCTGCATTCAGTCAGGTACTGTACTAATGCTTAAAATGTAAGATGCTTTAAAAGTGTTTACTACTGTTTATCCGCAAGTTCTCTTGGTATGATGGTTTAATACGAATTACCTATGTTCTATTAAGTCATTTGTCAATTTATTATTGGTATTTATTCAAATAAGTTAAAAATAATTACCTTTTTCAGATACATATTATAGAAGCTGAGACATTGGTAATAATAGTAAACTGACCCTTAGAATTTCTGAAGTGTTAATTAAAATAAAACCCGTTTGTTACGCGTATTGAGTTGATTTGTTTATGATCAATTTGAAAATTACAATTTAACTATTTGTATTCTTTCATTTGCTTCAATAGCGGTTCGTTTACATATTTGTTGATATCCTTCCCAATAAGAAAGTCCATATGGTTCCACTTCTTAAATGGAACTGTATAGTTCATTTTAACATTTGGGAGTCCTTCACGCAGTCGGTTAACGTCCTAAATTAGAAAAATTCATTAATGGTTTTGGACAAAATAGAATGACCATTTTGTCAATTACACAGATGAAATTGGCCAAGTCAAAATCATAAAGCAGAATTTTTTGCATGTGTTTACTAAAGTAATGAAAATTATCAAGGAGAATACAAAAAATATTTTCACCAAGCCAATTCAGATGACTATTTTTAAAGATTGATATAATTTAGCACTCGCGGACATAATCATGATTGGGTAACAAAATCATAATTATGTCATCAAAGAAATTGCAGGATTTTATGTAGTTCCTGTAGGTAAAGGAACCAAATGTCCACTGTTCACACACATAGAAGAATTAAGCTTAAGAATCTGTCGATAATTTTACTAAAACTGTCGATTTTCAATTCAATTCCAAACTTCCTTTGATTCTTTCTATTTAAAACATATTGTGAAATGCCCGAATATATGTATTTGCGTTTAAAACTTCTTTAGCTCCTAAATCAAGTCACTGTGATTTACAAAGAATAATAACTTACTGCAGCAACAGATAGCAAGTCATTTTCGCTAGTGAAGAGGTGAACAGGTACAATGACATTTTTTAGATCGATATCTGGAGGTTTGGTTTGATTATATTTTTTGAAGTTTTTATTTCTGTAGTCGTAAAGAGCAAATCGCTTAGAAGTAACTCCTTGCGCCAAATGGATAATTGTCTTTGAAGAAGTAGGCGCAGGAAAATGTCCTATGTGCGTCTCATACCATGCCTCATTAACTTGTTCTTTATCGTTGCCATCAAATCGAAATATTAAATTCTGACACATGACCTTCGGCAGTTTCGTTTTCGTACATGCCAACTTTTTAAGTTTCTTTAACTTCGTGCTTTTCGGTCCAAATTCAAAGTGACCTAGAAAATCTGTTTGCAACTGCACAGTAATAGGGGTAAATTAAAGCCCAAGAAATGCACATAGTCATTAATTGTATGTATAGTTATTCATAACAACAAACCTGAAGAGCTGGACTAATTGGCGCCGCTAAAGCAATAACTGACCTAACATTTGCCAAATATGAAATCGGAGCAAGGGCAAACATTGCTGTAATTTTTGTATTTAATTCGGGTTGCATAGATATACCGGAGAAAAACTGAGTTGTTCCTAGTGAATGTCCAATGTAAAATATCTTTTCACATCCCGTTATCTCAATAATCCCTGCAATAGCAGCAGGAATGTCAAAATTTCCCATTTCTATATAACTGAAATTCCAAAACTCCGAATCCTTAGTCGTGAGATTCATATGTTGTTGAGAATACTTGGTTCCACGTGCATTATGAAGCCACACGTCATAGCCACTTTCGGTCAGAACATAAGCTGAGTTAAATTCAAAATAGTAATATGAAGAATAAATATTAACCAATTTTATTATTATTACTGAAACAATAATATCTTTCCGACTTACGAATAGCTTTATCAAAATCATGCATTATCCAACTAGACGAATCTGCCATTAATCCATGAACAAATAAAACTGCAGGCTGTTCACAAATCGTGCTATTTGTCAAATTGCCAGACTTTTGTATTACTGATGATTTTCTCTTGGCGTTTTCGATATTCTCACTTGCATTTCTAACAATTGTGGTGTCTCGAGGCCCCCGAATTCGAATTTCTGTTAAATTGTAACCATCTTCGGTCATAAAATGGTATAGTTGTGGTTGATATCCAGCATTTTTAATCATTTGAGGCTATTTAACAAATATAGTGTTCTATAACTCTTAAAATGTGTAATAATTATTCGGATTTGCCTGTTGATAAGAAATGCCGTATTTGGCATACGGTTATGGTATGGTGTTCAAAATACAACAATGTGGGATTATGAAAACGTACCACATGCGTAGTAGGACAGTCTCCGTTTGGAGACTTTTCTGAACAATTGATATCTCCTGTTGAAATGTTGTTAAATACGCTAAGAAGCCATACTTTTACAACCGACTGATAGGAAAATGGGAAAAGTTTGCTTATTTTCATATCAACTGACAAAAATTATCACTATTTCTAAAAAGGATTTACTTAAACTTTTGTGAAATAAATCATAATTAATGCATTCTTAACTGCACTACACAGATTACACAATGATATAGACCTTTCATGTATAGAAAAGCGATTTCCTTTGTCCTTGTCCTACAGAAAATATCTATAGAAATCTGTAATATCGTTTAGACATCAGATTTAACAGCATGAACAAAAATCCCAGTTGATTAATGACTATTCAGTGGAAATGTTACAAATCAGCAGGTATTAATAAAAAATGTAAATACATTAAATATCAGTGTACTTTAAAAATTCTTTTAGTAAAATACAATACTACACTACTCTCACTACTGCTGGCAAAATTTGACTTAAATGGTTTAAATGCAGTTACGTTATAGTTATAGTTAGTTATAGTTATCGTCTTCTAGGCCTTCATGAGAAAATTGTAAGGATATCACAGAGTATTAAGACATTTAGTGGGAATTATTTTTAAATTAATCTTTCCAGAACTTTTGGGGACATTTTGTTTTCAATCACATAGCCTCTCGTGGAATACTCATGAATTATGGCTACGAAATATCATTATTTCCATTTAATACCTTATTAATACCACTTTCCACTGGTGAGTGTTAAATTGTGCTTTCTACACTGATTTATGTGAACAATACATTATAGCGTGATGCACGCTTCAGAGTTCCAATGGTACCCAATAAGTAGCCTTTTAACAGCATTTTGAGCCTTTACGAACGTATGTTACGAAATACACAGTATGAATTATTGTTGCTATCTTACATTTGTAATAAAAATAAAAACCGTAGACTTGAATGAACATAATTCCGGTATGGGTAAAGTCAAGAGATTCTCAATGTCGTATGCTAGCACAACACTAATTTGGATTTAAAATATTTCAAGTAAGGCATGGTAAAGGCAGGCAAATAGATCAATGCAAACGATTTAGGTAAGTACATTACATTTACATACGATTGGTACGATGCATTTTCACATATATATTTGGGCTCTAAATATAATTTACAATTCAAAAATGGCAGGTACAAAAAATTTAGGTGGTAGGAGGTTTCCTAGATGGATTTATTGACTGAGCCAATTAAAACAGTACCACGTATTGTGGCCAAATTTTTGGTATCCAAATCGATTTCTACTTCGATGAAATATTCGTATTGTATTAGGCTACAACCGCCTAATCGGGTAGGCAGACTTTCCTCAGGAACAACGAAATTGAAATGCTCTTCAACATTTTTTCCTGGAGGCACAATCGGACCTTTCTGTAGAGCAATTGTTTTTGCTGGACCTTCCTTCTCGCTTTTGTCGTCTGCGACAAAGGTTGTTTTCTGAAATTACAAAAGACTTTATTTCTCCAGCATATATATAACGTTCTACTACTTCCGGAATTGTTATCACAAATTGCAAAATAGCTTTTTTGCATAAGACTTGCATGGAAGACAATTTCTGATGATGAACGGATGTAATATAACCTGTATAAAGTTGATAAATATTTCTGGAGTTTTATGATTGCTTTTGTTATCAAATTTTACGACGTAATCAATCATTTCTCCAGTGGTGTAACCAGATTTTGGAGAATAGAGAGAAAATTTGAATGGATGAAGTGTCTTTTTGAACAACGCAAGGCAACAGTTGCTTATTTCATTGGACCACAAAATTTCTATGGGGTCATTCCAGCCAGGACAGGTACTTACGTCATACTCTGAAAAAACATTTATATCCTTGTCCACGTAACTAGCGTCGACCTCTTCTTTTTCTTGTGTAGCTGTCGGTTCCGGGATCAATACTCCTCTCAGTGCATATCGTATACAACCATGGGGTCCTAAATAACTGCAGGGAACTTTTTGATCGGGTAATGTTATATTAAAAGGAAATTCAAGTAAGGCTCCAGGGCTGATAATCATTTTTGTTCCATCTTTTGCAAATTATAATGCGTATTAAATTATTACTATTACATTATTTTATTTTCTTCATGAATGATTGCATACTTGTAAACATATACCTTGCCGATGAAGAAATTGGACATAATCTAAATAAGTTTCATGCCCCGTATGAGAGGAAGGCATAACCCCACCCGTCCACATTGTTGTTGCCTTTCCTTGCATCCTTATACTCAGCTCTGAAATATTCTGCAGACATTTAGTATTTGAACAAAACATTGATGAATATTAAATATCTTAGGATTACCACAAACTTGCTGAACTTCATCCGACACGGAAGTAACAATTAAACGCCCTGATATTACATCCCCAGGGTGGTATACTGTTTCATCTGGTTCATCTAATTTGATATCTGTGACTTGTATTAATATCGAATTATTGATATTGACACTCATAGTATTATGTGTACAAGTAATTTAGTGTTTATGGTAATGTGATACAATAATTCTTTAAGTAGGGCTGGTGTCGGCGGGGACCAGTGGGCTGCCCATAACAATACCCCTTTTCTGCTCCTAAATCAATGTGTTTAGAGTTTATACTTTTGTTGTAAATAGTAGCAATCAAATTTTTGTCTCAATGTCAACATAATAGGTTGCTGGCAAGCTACCACGTACAACGTAACCACAACGATATAACGGCTTAAATAGAGATTTCTACCTAGGGGATTTTGAAACATCCAACCAAACATTCTACTTCAAATCTGCCAAAATTGACATCGGAATCTGGCAATTTAAGCTGCAGCGTTTGCTTTATCACATTTCAGTGAAATGCTAAACAACAGACATGTCAATGTTTGTTGAGGGGGAAGGAAATGCGATGTAAACAGTGTTCGCCTATTTCGCATTTCGCACGAATTTCACGCGCATAATGCGAGAAACTGCGAAAAATTGCGAAAAATGCGAAAAATGCGAGAAATTGCGAAAAACTCCTAGATGTAGAAAAATCGTTCAGTTACTGCATCAATTTAAATCGAAATGATTTCCTGGCAGTGAAAATCGATACAAAAATTAAAATTGTTTCATTGAATTTCCTATAAGACCAAAAAAGGAACCTAGAATCTTATGCTGACAATCTTATGCATCTTATACAAGAGTTCCCTTTCGAAGTGTAAGATGTATATTGTTCGAGATTCTAAGTACCAGTATTATAAAGTACTTTTCCGATACTTTCACTAAAACTTTTGTAAGATTTTTTATTTGTAATATTCTAAAATTAATTCATCAATACAATACAATACAAAAAACTTTGATAATTATTTCCCTATACGTATATTTTCATACTAATACTAATTACTCATGTTATAAATATACCCACAATGGCAGAATCCTTCTGTGGCAGGAAAAAGTAGGATTATTTTCAGTTGTATATCGATAACTTCATTGTTCATTACGTCTGTAAAAATAACTTAATTGGAATTGTATTCCACTGACTAATTTCCTCTCTGGATTAAAAGTTATATACAGTTTAGAGTTACTTATCCATATATTTTAGGAGGAGTTTATGGCCTGGAGTTAATAAATAGTTCAGACAATTATCACATTAATGAAAATAAATGGTCTCTTATAGCCCCAATTTCAGGTAATTTCTATTTCTCGCATTTTTCGCACTTCGCAGCAATCTTTTTACGCGCTTTTTATCACTTTTTCGCACTGCGAAAAACGCAGTGCGAAATGCGTAAGGCGAACACTGGATGTAAACTTTTGCGAAAGACTGTTTTTTATTCCAAAATGTTTCTTATGATTCTTCTACTTCAAAGGGCAATAAATTACCTTACTGCCATACATTCTCTGAAAAATTTGGATTATTTGAAGATTATGGCGTTCTCAAAAGCAAATATGGTAAACAAGATGGTTACGAAGGTACTGCTTTCTATACGACTGCTCACTATATATAACCCGTTGTAAAAAAAATAATGAAATAATAAGTAATTGAATAGGTTTGGGAAGTAATGTATAATAGGAAAGTAGCTAATGGGCATAACAAAGTAATTATCTTTGTAATTAAAGAAAACAATTTCGAATGAACTTACAGCAATAATTGTCGCAAAGTGTGAAAGAAAATATAATAAACATTTAGGTATCATTTTGGCACACCATTTGAGGTACTACTAAAGCACTAATTTGTTCGTTTAATGTTACATTTTATTTGATTTCGTGCTCGGACTGGCTCGGAGACATAATGTAGTTTGATAAGCACTAATCAATGTGACATAACAGGTGCACATAATGTTATCTAAGAATTTAACCATGTTATATATATGTACAAGAATTTTAACATCGCGGAGATAAGTTAGTAACCTTTATCTTCTTTCTTGGTGATAAGGAATAATCAGAATAAACTTTGACTACACTACCCACGTTGAGATCTTTGAGGTTCCAATTACAATAGGAATGTGTCCTGGAACCTCAATTGCTCCAGAGATAGCATTCAGCATATTAATCTAGATAAAGACAAAATGACAGTAAAGACTGTAGTAAATTGAAAAGCAGTAAAACTTAGTGAATTACCTGAATTCTGTATTCGATATCAATCAGTTTAGACCTTTTCATCCCACTTGGCGGTATTTCAGTCGGAATAGGAATGACCATTTTAATGGGGTCGCTTAATGTTTCCCCTGGTGAGAGAGTTGGTCCATCGTACTTTGTGTGGTCTTTTCCATCGTAAATGCTTTTACCCTGAAGGATGTACGTGCCAACCTTAAGGAATATTGCGAAGATACAGTTAAGGTTTTCAAAAAAAAGAGGTAATTCATTATTGCAGATGAAAAATTTAAATACCGAACTTAGCGTAACGCTTAGCTTTCTTTTGCCTTTCTTCTTGTCCTTAGCAAGATTATACGCGTCAACGGAGCAAATGATTTCGTCCCCTGGGGTAAAGCCAGTTTTATTTAAAGTCACTGTGTACCCTATAGATCCTTGACCACACCAACAACTTGTCAGGAGTTTATCTTTAATCAATGGCCTGGGAGGTTCACTCAGAGCAGGGTCACTGTTCAAGTCAACAATTCCTCGAAAGAAGATATGTTTTTCTGACTTTTCGATATTTTCAGAGTTTGGGCGCTTGGCCAAGGCAATAACTTTGTAGTAGACACGACCGTGACGACCCATGAGACTTGATGGCAATTCTCTCATAGGAATTGTAATGCTAAAGCTGTAGCGATTCTCTCCCGAATTCAGGTGGTACACCTTGTCTAAATTTACATTCAAAAGAGTTTACTAATTAATAGCTT
Source organism: Yoshiicerus persimilis (assembly GCA_020352615.2). Lineage (NCBI taxonomy): Eukaryota > Metazoa > Arthropoda > Collembola > Entomobryomorpha > Tomoceridae > Yoshiicerus > Yoshiicerus persimilis. The sequence goes on along the minus strand of CM036940.2, from coordinate 33,176,051 downwards.
GTAGCTTGAAGATTCTTCCCAACATATTCTATTTTGTCTATTATTACTTGCTACGGGTGGAAGAATATCAACCTTCTCTTCAAAGATATCCTCTTGTTCTAGAAATAATATTTCTTCTATTGGTATTGTGGATAAATTGCCTTCCAATTTATTGTGCGTTCCAACACGTCCTACAGCATTAACTGTTAATGAAGCCAATTCTGTAAAACAGATTTATTTTAGTTTTCGCATTGCTCTGAACACAACTCATATCTCTAAATAATTCTTGAACAAAACATTATACCATCTCCATTTTCTTCACAAAATATTACGATTTCTCCCTTAATAATCTCCCCAGCTTCGTAAATAGGTTTGCCATCCAATTCAATAGTGAAACCAGTAAATCCCATGCTTATTATTGTTAGAGGAAAAGTATGTATTGTCTTATTTGAGTGAAATCTCGGCCATTACGAAGATAATAATGCTACCAAATTCAATGAAATTAGAAATAATTAGTGATGCATCCTACACTAGTAATAGCATAGTACGTAACACCAATACATACGCCAATATTATTTTCATACAATCGACTGCATTGTTCGTAAACCTTGGTGGAGTTGATACGCTTGTAGTGTATTAGTATAGTAAAGCAATTTTTAAATATTTTTGTCTTCGCTTGTATTTAAGGTTGTCAGGTCAATAGCATTTTAAAAGTGTTCTTATTGGACAAAAACTTCAAATAACTAAAGTGCAATGAAGTGCAGTGTAAAATCTTGAATTTGGCCATTTCCCGAGGAGTAATAGACGAAATTTTTTATCGATTACTGCTCACTGCTCGAATAATAAAATTTTCAATATTTTTTCAAAAATCTTGCCATTTACCCTTGTAAGCGACATTTTCTAAATAATAATTGGTGTGCTACAAAGATGAATTCGAATAATAAAGCAGAAAAAAGCGAAAAAGCGACTTCAACAAAAAGAACTCACGACAAATCAGACAAGGTTGGCATTATATTGGATTTAGACTTGTCATTTCTGAACGAACTAGGGCTATTAGAAGGCGTGGACACTTGTTTCAATCCCTGCAATTTCTCAGATGAAGGACATGGGAATGGAGGCCCCAGTGGTGATGGTGAACATAGAGGAAGCGCAGGGAGAAAGCCACCTAATGGAAGTACACTTTCAGATGTCGGAGGCCTAGACGAACAAGTAAAGTAAGTCGAGCTGTACTAGCACAAAGAAAGATTACACTGCAAATAATACAGTGCACTAAATGCATAATAAAACCGGATTTTCTAAAATAGTTTTATATTTGATAGCTTCTTGAAGAGATCAGTCTTATTTCCACTGGCAAATAAAAGTCAATTAAAAAAATGGGGATTTTCACCTCCCAAAGGAATCATGGTATGAAATGAATTGTAAAACTTTTAGGAAGTACACATTGATTTGAACAATCTGTATTTCTGTTTTAGTTTCATGGTGCACCTGGTTGTGGTAAGACACTATTAGCGAAAGCCTTGGCCAATGAGCTGTCCCGGAAAATGAATACAAAAGTCACGTTTATATACCGGTATTGAAAGAATTATTTTTTATGCAATTGTAATTAAATTGAAATTGTGAATTGGAACATATTATGTACAGTTAACTATGTGGTTAAGTGTAATACTGGTTATAAGTAAGGAGATTTATGAATTGAAATATTTCAGGAAAGGAGGCGACTGTTTCAGCAAATTTTTCGGAGGGTTCGTTTTAGTAATTTATTAAAATAAAAAATTTTGTTTTATTTATGTAATAAATGGATTAATAGTAAGAGTAAGTTTTACTACGATCATGATTCATGATCCCTAATTAATTTCAATCTTCTACAAAGATCATTAAATAATACTATTAAATAGATCCTCGGAAAATTTACGGATGGTATTTCAAGAAGCTGAAATGCTCAAGCCTTCTCTTATATTCTTTGATGAAATTGACGGATTATGTCCGAGTCGACAAAACACTCAAAATAGTTGTGAGGCCTACACAAGTGTCGTTACAACACTTTTAGGACTGATGGATGGTATTAAAAGAGGTGAAATATTTGTGATTGGAGCTACCAACCGTCTTAATTCTGTGGACCCAGCCCTCCGACGCCCTGGTACACAAAGAAAGATTTGATTAAAACTAAAATACATAATTAATTTCTCTTCACAATTACGGTATGGGTTGTATGGGTATTGTTTTGTTCAGGGCGCTTTGATAAGGAAATCGAGTTTCTCCCTCCAGATGAGAAAGGACGAAAAGCAATAATTAGAATTCATACTAAAGCATGGAAAGACTGTAATAAGCCCACCAATGACTTGTTAGCGTTCATTGCTGCGGCTACTCCTGGATTCCCAGGTATTAGCAAAGTATAAAATGTAACCGAGAATGTGCTCTTCCGTATATGTCAGCATTGAATGCAATTAGTATACTTCGCTCTAAGTAAGCTAAGCAAACCAGTTTTAACAATTTATGTTTTACTTAGGAGCCCATCTTGAAGGTCTTTGTACCGAAACTATCAATTGTGCTATTGAAAGATTTAAAAAGGTCAACAACATTGAAACTCTGGAAGGAATTCATGGTTCTCAATTCACCGTAGAAAAGGAAGATTGGTGAGTCACAAATATCTTTATAAATAAATAAAATACAATACAAAGGGGAGTTTATAACGTTTGACTTGTTATTATCTTACAGGGTCCATGCTCTTAGGAGAGTTGAGAGTCCCAAAACCATGGCATTTGGATCTGGTTTGTACACACCTAAAAAAGTGGAATGTGTGAGCCCTTTGATATCAAGAATGGTCGAATCCATAAAGTTTAAAATGCTCCGCTCGTCTCCTCTGAACTCAAATGAGCCTACGGTTAAGTCGTTTTTAATTTGGGGAGATGGCCGCTCATCAGACAACACAATTGATTCTTACATAATACCAGAGTTATTGAGTGACCGGCAATTCCAGAAGATACCCATTTACGAACTAAGTTTGGATACTCTAGAGAAAAAGAAAGATTGGTTTATTGCTGCTGGAAATACCATAAACAAAGTAGCCACTTCCACTATTCCGTGCATCTTATACCTCCCCAGATGCGAATTGTTATGCAATGTTAATGGAGAAACAGAAAACTCAACTGATTTTTCATCCTTCATTTCGAAAAAACTGAATTTTACTCAGGGACGACATGTTCTGATCTTAGCAACTTCAAATAGGGTGAGTACTATAAGGCCTCATGACTTCCAGTGTTCCAGTTATATCATTAATATTGTATTAAGCATATGTTTCTATACCATCGATTAGGGCAATTTTAAACGAACGTAAATAGTAAGTTTAATACAGCCCCTGTTGCTTTCATACAAACGCTTATTTGACGTCTGTAGTTTTCAGGCGGTGCGTTGTGCGTTAAGTAGGATATTCCTGTGGATTAATTTTCCGTGAGATTTTTTAGTCAATAGTAAATACTTTAATTTAATCTTTACAGACAATGGGCCTACCTAAGGATTGGATAAGCATGTTTCCTTTGGAGTGCTCATACAAAATTCAAATGCCGAATAGAAAAGAAAGGAAAGACTTTCTTGAAGGAGTTTTAAATGAACAGCTCTATGATCTGCAATCCTGTCCAGATACACAACTGATGAAATTCGTGCAAGACGCATTGGACCGTTGTGTGGAGATGACGGAGTCGGAATCTCATCGGAATCTTATGGAATTACATTGCGCCCTGGCTGATGTCTGTCGGCGTTTCAGAACCGAAAATACGCTTATAGATGCATTGACTAATGTTCTCAACCTTTATGCAACTACTAAATTGCAAGTTATAGAATAGGACTTCCGAATACATATTTCTTTGGCTTAATTTAATATGTAACTATCTGCTTTTATGCAAGATATTGTGCAAAAATTTCCAGAGTAAAAGAACCCTCTAGTGTTTAGTCAATGGTCATAGGATAAATGACATGAGATGTATGTGTACCTAATTTTAATGAAACCTAAAAATGATGCACCTCAATAAATTTAAAAGTAGACAAGCATTACCATTTTACACAATCCGTTGTATTTGAGCATGCTTATTTATTTACTTCATAATTTCCCGTGTACATTGGCATTGTTTGATTGTTACATAAATGTTTATATTGTCTGTGTAGCATTCATTACGTAGAGCAGAGGCTCAATAGTTACAGGAATTTGCCGATAAATTTACGCTTTTTGCGGGATCCTTACTAGTACATATTTCTACCACTACAGCTCTTACTTCCTGCCTTGGAATAGGAATTTTGGGGAAAGTATGTCCAGGCATTGGAACTGTTCCGATATGAATTCGAATTTCTGAAGATTTTTCATTGTGACAAGGTACCTTCATTTTGACCTGAGAATATAAGCATAAAAATAATTTTGGTAGCTACTCATGAAAGTTCTCATTCATCATCGATAGAATACCTTAAAAAAGTAAGTCAATGTTATTAATCGGCAGCCTCCTAGTCCCGTTGGTTGCACATATGGAAAGGCATTGTCATCAAGGGAATTTATTGGAGGAATTTCATAGGTGAATGATTGAACAATTTCTCTATTTTTGGAATCTAATTTCGGACCTGGTATTTCAGCTACAACTCTGTCGTCAACTTCTTCACTTTTCCCTTGGGCCCAAAAGACTTTTCTCTATGTGGAAAGTGCAAAACTTTTAAATTAATAAAAGAAAATACCTACACCACGGTATATTCGTTGACAATTATTTTCCCCGTGTATTTGTATTACAAGTCAATATTTATAATTACTTCAAGTATGTAAAATTTAAGGATGACTTCAGCGCTTCTCCTGCTTCTGTTAAATAATTCTGCAACAAAATTAAAACTTTCCCCTGGCAGAAATCCTGTCTTTTCTAATTTAACAATATATCCAATAGGTTTAGATGCACAGAAATCACACAAACAGCAGGATAACTGGCTATCTTGACTGATTTCTTGCGGTAGTAAGCAATCTGGATGTTCCTTAAGATCGTGAGATCCTTGAACAAAGAATTCCTTTTCAATCTTTTCGTCTAACAGAAATAATGGCTTCTTTGCATTTGCTATTATTTTGTAGCAGATACTTGCTGACGGGTGGGCAGATTTAAAAGAGGAAGGGATGTCAACTGGTAAGCTAATTGAAAAGAGAAATTCGTGATGCCCGGCTGGTAATTCTTTAGGAGCTGAAAATGTAATGACAAAATTTTATCGGTATGGATTTTGAAATATATTTACTAAATATATTTCGTGAATTAATAGCAATTAGATTGTGAAATAGCAATAGTGTATAAAAATGCTCTTTACATTTACTGCTAATTAATTCTTGACTTCCGCACAAATATGTATGCTTCTCATTCCAAGAGCCGGCAGATTCAGACAATTGAACTCTGGCTTCTCCACGCCATTCTAAAGTGAGTTCTGTTTAAATGTACACGTAATTAACCATTAACTGTCCCAATTAGTGACTTCTAACTAAGGTCAGCATTGTATTACAGAATTGTTGATTCCATTCATATGTGTATTATTTTTACCGAGTTCTGTTTCACTGGAATAGATTTCTAGAATAAGTCGACCTTTTATAATTTCTCCAGGATTGTAAACCCTGTTTGGTTCATCGTATTCTAATTGGAACTTCTTAAATCCACTGTTAGAAAGAGATAGCGAATTGGAGTTGTTGCTGGCGATACTTGTAAATGTTGCTGCGACTGAAGCCTTATCCATATTACAAGGAAATAATTTGGCTTACATAATACTTGCAATTTGGTTTGGCAAGAGGCTACATATTAGTAATACTAAAATACATAAGTAAAAATGCCATACGATCCAATAAGTCCCAATGTGATCTAAAAGTCTGATAGAGAGCCTACGCTATATACTAATCAAAACAATTTTCACGCGCCCCTAGCTACGGGGGTCTAAATTATCTATGCACCCGAAATACGATATTAGGAAACCCGCTAAAAATAACTAATTCTTGAGTTACTTAATACTGTTAATAAATATGCTTGTTACTTTACTACCATTGTTAGCAAGAATTTGCAGTCAGATGGAGATAATAAATGCAGCGAAAAGGGAATAATATTTTGGTGCCCAGCGCCAGACAAGACTACATAATTTTATTTAAATACACGAGAAGAACCATAAGATATTTAATACACAATACATAGGAGGTACTTTAATAATCATTTATGGCAATAGTGCAAAACACGCATCAAAAACCAACATAAGAATTCTTTAAATTCTAAGCACATACCAACGAAGTAACTTTAAATGCATTCATTAAAAGGATTAGTTATAGGCAAATCACTGACGTTGTTTTCATTAGGGCCAATACTTCCAATAACAAGACTTTTTAAAAATATTTGTGATATTTAGCGAGTAAGAATATCGTGAGAATGGTTAAAAAGATTATTATTTAACAATTTTTTGTACATATTTACTTAGTTGAAGGTTTTATCACATTGCCATATATATTTTACTCTATGACAAGCTCCTTTACATGAAATTTGCGACGTTTTCGGAAAGATATGATTTTGAGATTTTGAAGCAACGTACGCGTTTCAAAAAAATGTTAAAAAAGAGAAAAAAATTTAGCAGCGGTTATGAGGCCGCTTTTTTTGAATTTCAGTTTGCAACTATGTAAGAAAAATAGAAATACATGTTTTCAATGTATTTCCCCCACTCCCAAAAACCCCAAATATTTCCTCCTTAAAAAGCATTTTTGAAAATCAAGCCCTCATAGCCGCTAGAAAAATATGCGGCGATTTCAAAAATGTCTACCCCAAAACTCTCCGTTTAGCCATTCTCCCCCAATCAGGGATTTTAAAACCCAACACCCCTCCTTAACTTCACATATTTTTGAAAATTATATTTATCCTCGTAAGTTTTTTTACTTTTAATGATTAGATGTTAAAGAATTATATTTGCAGTACTAATAAGGGTTTATATTTTTCAGTAATCATGATAACTTTTGCATTGTTCTTCAATTGGTGTCTCAAATAAAAGTTGAAGGCAGCTAATGTAGGCGTTTCTAAGTCAGTAGAGCAACCCAGCACCAAGTTCTGTTATTGGAAGTATTGGCCCTAATGAAAACAACGTCAGTGATTTGCCTATAACTAATCCTTTTAATGAATGCATTTAAAGTTACTTCGTTGGTATGTGCTTAGAATTTAAAGAATTCTTATGTTGGTTTTTGATGCGTGTTTTGCACTATTGCCATAAATGATTATTAAAGTACCTCCTATGTATTGTGTATTAAATATCTTATGGTTCTTCTCGTGTATTTAAATAAAATTATGTAGTCTTGTCTTGTGCTGGGCACCAAAATATTATTCCCTTTTCGCTGCATTTATTATCTACATCTGACTGCAAATTCCTGCTAACAATGGTAGTAAAGTAACAAGCATATTTAACAGTATTAAACTCAAGAATTAGTTATTTTAGCGGGTTTCCTAATATCGTATTTCGGGTGCATAGATAATTTAGACCCCCGTAGCTAGGGGCGCGTGAAAATTATTAGTATAGTACAAAAACATAATCACTGAACTGAACGAAGTAGGATGCAAAAATCCTACAGCATAATAGCGGAGCAATTTATTCATAGAGATAGTTTGTTGCTTTAGTTACCTTTACAAATATTATGATTTTGATCCTCTTTATAAATTCATGCACTACTCGGATGGACTCAATGAAAGATTCAGCTACACTTTGAATGGCTACTACAAAATTCTCTTATTTTTGTTCAAATCCTTTGTTAAACGTGATGCTCCTGACACGATTATAAAGAGGGTTTTCAAATATTTTAAATACATCGGGATGATCAACATTGTTGGCCATCAATATCAACGATGGCTGAAGGACTGCCTTAAAGGAACACGAACACGAAGGTGATAGCTTTTGAAAGGAATTATTAGTGCTGCAAATGCATTTTGTGGATAAAAAGCTGAAATTACATAATTTTTAAAGGCAAAGGGGAAGATCTACAGTTGGTGGGAGTTCGTTTAGAAATTCTTCGAGGTAACGTAACGTACAATTTCAAATGCAGCAGATTTTGGCATTTATAATCAGAACATGAATTTTTGTCTAGTATTGTAACTGATCTGATATGTTTAACTTGCTTACTTCGTTTATAAAATAACTTTTTTGTAGTTAACACGGATGTTTCTTTAGATGATCGATGAATCGACGAATAGTTTGTTTTGTACAGTTGTCTGTCTATGTCTACCTGTGTCGTTTAATAAAGTGGCCAAAATGTCTGTCTGTCAAAAGTACCAAGTAAATGGACTAGTCAAGACGTGCAAGCGGTGCCCAAGTGCCCACATGTCAGTACGTAATTATTACGTAGTAGGTATTATTGTATGTAATTTAATGTATACTGTATACTTGCATAGGATGTAATGAAGTACATGAAAAATAATACCACTACGCCACCTATTCTTCGTATATGAACAAGCTGATAAATGTAAGTTGAAACGTCGGGTAACGTTTAAGGCTGCATTTTTTAGTGCTTGTTGGTCACTGATCCTGATCACCGTTACCGTCGATCTACTTGAAGTTTTGGAATTTTAATTTTTATAAGCAAATAATTAAAGAAAATGAGTACATCAGTAGAAGAGGTAGTACTGAATTTGAAATCTATATCTTTCTTCGTCAATCTGTTCTTTCGGTCAATTCTTATCAGCTTTGTAGACCAACTGAATTTGAAGCCAAAATATTTTTGGTGATATTCCACTACGTAAAGTTTCATTGTTCTCACTTTTTAATTATTACCATTTTACATAGTAAGAACAGTAAGAAGCAATTTTTATTCTGACTCTACTAGTTTTCCGAAGATATCTCATGCATACGGCAAGTATGGGCTTCCAATTTATATGAAGAAATGGCATGTGTCCGAAAATTGGTACCTGCCTACCACGTAATTGCAATGGACACTGAGTTTCCTGGCCAAATTTACAAGAAAAGAAAAGAAAGTTGTTCCGAGGATACCAATGCAACAGATTACGAAATACTTCGCGATAATGTCAATAAAATGAATATGATTCAACTGGGCTTAACATTAATGAATGATAAGGGAGAAAGACCCAAAGGTTTGTTTTAGTTCTTATTAAAAGTCGACTTTTTAATTAAATTTGAATAAAACCTCATATTGTGATGTTTTGTAAGGAATTTCGACATGGCAGTTTAATTTTAAATTTGATCTTGACCAAGATGAATACTCTGAAGAAAGCGTCACTTTTTTGCAGCGATGCGGTGTGCAATTTGATCAGCACAAAGAACGTGGATTTATCTCGATGGATTTTGCGTATGACATTTTATCTTCAAATCTAGTGCTTTCAGAAGAGGTTGTGTGGATAACCTTTCATGGATGTTACGATTTTGGTTACTTGATCAAAGTAATGATAGGTCAAGATTTGCCATCGAAAGTTGAACAATTCATGGAACTACTGAGCATTTTCTTTCCTCGGGCTTTTGATATAAAATATTTAATGTCAACACTTCAGTTGGGAGGCGGACTTCAAGATATAGCAGATCAGTTGGATGTAAAACGTCAAGGACGGGCACATCAGGCCGGCAGTGACTCACTTTTGACGGCAATGGTATTTTCTCGAATGCAAGCACTGTGGTTTGGAGGTAATGTCAATGAAAGAGTTTATAATCTGCGAATTTTTGGTCTAAATAGTTGAAATATTGAAAAGCTTTTGCTGTCCCTTTTTATTTTTCTGTGATGCAATGTGCAATTATGAATATGTATCCAGATTTCCATGCGGTGTATGGTGTACCTATTACGTGTATTATTATTTTTCTAGCTACATTTAAATAAGAAGAGATCAATTTGATCTTTTGTCTTTTTCCTTCTTAATAATGGTATTATCATGTTATGTCGTGTTAGTCATTTACGTATTATTTCTTCTATATCATTCAATGTTTCAAGCAATAAAATAATCTTACTATCTTATCATAACAGGTATAATATGTGTTATTGTGCTGCATTTACATTGATTTACAAAGAAATTGGATATACTTATATTATTATTTGGTCTTTTTTGCTAGCGTATAAAAATGTCTTCAGAACGAGTCCCTAAAGGAATGGTCCCAACAATAATCGGTATTTGGGAAATCAAATTCACTTCTCGTGAGCCCTTTAATTCTACCTAATGAAAGAAAGAACAATATCGAATTAGACATTAATATATATCACCGCAAAAGTGAGTCGTAGTAAGTACTGTAAATTATACTAAATTGTCTAGAAAGATGGTAAGCTGCATTGAAATAAAATAATGTCGGAAGCTGGGGTAAAATTCCTTATATATAACCCTTTGACGTATTTCCTAACTATAGGTATTTTATAGGTAAAATGGACAGCGAAAGGACTTAATTATTTTTAAAATAAGCACCAAAAAGTCACTATTACGGTGAACTTACTTGCAATAAGTAGTTAACGACGATTATCCTGCATCCGGCCAATTTGGTTGGTGGAAGTAACAATGGTATTTGTAAAGGTTCGTTAGTCCATTTTTCCAATCCCCCAGCTGCTACACTTGGACCTTTCATTTCCAAAATTGTCGTTTCAACAGATTTTGTACTACCCTTAGCTTGAAATGAAGAGGTCTACAAGTACAGAAAATAAAAACCACCGGTAATTGTCATGTGTCACCACACTAACTAGGACCAGTAATGCAGTAGGTACGAACTCTGATTAGGCGATGGCTGACAAAACAATTCAAGGGTCACTAATAATACCATTCCTGAAATGTTTTGCTGCTGCTTCAATGTAACAGAAAATATACACTGTAAATCCCTATTTATTATTCGCTTTTTTGTATCAACAAATTGAGAGTATGGTCTGAAATATATGACTTAATTTTGTTGCCCGCATATAGGATAGAACTAGCCAAAAACTCTCACCCGAACACAATCAAAAGCCAAGTTTAAATATTTCCAGACATAAAGTAGTGTCATCAAGATTTTATAGCTAACTCCAGTGGACTTTGGGCTCATGAATTAATTTGCGCATATTGATCCGCTGGACCTGGAATTCTAGCTTTTCACCTATGTAGATAGGAAGATATACTATGTGACTAGAATTTGGTAATTGATCATTCACTCATAGACAGGTCTCGTCTCGTCCCTAGACTTAAAGTTTCCAATTTCATGAACCTGTATCCTGTCCTGTCTGTGAAGTAAAAGTGTATATAGTAGTAAGTAAATATTGACAGAACGGGGGAATAGGAAATTCCACTTAGGTTGATCAGAGTGCACATTGAATTAATTTCAGTTGTTGCCTTATATCTGCCTTTGTACTTTTAATAAACATAATATTGATACTTTTGATACTTTTGATAAGTCCGACTTGTTTATGCGCACATAATATGTAAATTATGTCTTTAAGCATTTGCATTTTTAAAATTATTACTGCTAACCATATAATGCCACCATATCTGTATGGTAATTATAATTTTGTACCACTGATATATAGGAACCGCTTTGAAGAACTTTGTTGCGTATTCTCATGTCCCATACTCCCATATAAATATATTACTTGGGCTTGGGCTAAATGCTACTGGGCAAACTGAGAATGATGTAAAACAAGTGTTCTTCATGAATCATGAATGTGAGAAAAAGATCTGAAACTGTTTTGTGTTATAGAAAGGTATCCACTGTAGCCCTTATAATAGTATTGTTGACTCAAAATTGCTGCGGTAAACTTCCTGGATGGATTGTGGACTCAGAATAACTTTGGCATCATTTTCACATTGGAACACCCGCAAAAACCGTGTTGAAGCAATGGGAGACCACACAGAAAGTTTACCAAAGCAATTTTGAGTCCAGAGTAATTACTTGACTACTCTTAAATGCCAAAGCAAACATGTTTATACATATATATACCGTATTTACCGAATTAATATACCAGATGTCCGTAATAAGCCACCCTGGGACGCCTGGGAGAACTCCACAAGGTCAAATTACTTTAAAATTCAGGGTTAAGTAACATAAAACACATGGGTAATAAGGTAACTCATGAAGAATCCCAGGTTGTACCTGTCCATTTACAGACCTCTATCAAAGTCACTGTACTTCAGGATTTCCTCCTTTCTCCTTTCATCCTTTAGTAGTCTAACGACTATGCTAGTAGTTAGACTACGTAGTCTAGCAGCAGTCTATGTTATCGTTTGTAATTGAGTTTGCTTATCAGTGCCTTGTCTTATCCTGCCTTGCAGGAGTATTCAGTACAAACTTTATCCATTGTTATCTCCTGCCTTAAACACGGAAGGCAGGGGTGTTTATTTCGGCAGGATGAACTGTAAAGAAACGGATATTCTGCACTTTATCGAAAAAATGCTGCCGTGGGTGCATTATTTCGGCAAGGCACATTTATTCAGCAAAATGTACAATTTCTGCATTCTAAGTCAAAATATGTATCTAAACCTAATATATGTATGTATATGTATGTATCTAAAATAAAACCTTTTACACTTCAATTTTTTAATTACTGTAGTTCACAAACCGATATATTCTGAGCATTATAGGCTCAATAGAAAAGCAAAGTTTTAGCAAAAGTACTGTCATTGTAATAGGGGTCTTACCGTACCTAAGCAAATGGGCGGTTATGAAGAAAAAGCATTTTGCTTAAGAAGTCAAATAGAAACCATGTATATTGTATATAGGTATCAAACAAAACGTTATTATGGATAAATACTTAAGACTTTTACCTGAATTAAACGAAGAGAAGCTGCAGCTTCCCGAATGCTACTTAAATTGTAAACTTCCGCAAGAAAATTAATATTTTCTCCAGGAACGAATCCCGATTTTTCGACTTTCAAATGGAATCCTACGGGACCACTTTTACAGCAGAAGCAGCACAATTGTTTTTCGTCAGCTGCTTCCAACGGAGCTGAAGCTTCAGGCAATACATTCAAGTCCACAAGTCCATGAACATTAATTTGACTTTTGAAACTATGATCAGATTTTTTTGGACGTCTAATGGTTGCCTCCAAATAGTATCGAACATTTCCAAACTCAGATTCGAAAGAAGATGGTATTCCACTTGGGAGGTTTAGAGAAAAGCGGTACTCATTACGACCAGGAGGAGCTATTATGTCATCTGGTCCTGCTGTAACAATTTTATACAGAGATAATGTATTTAACTTTTTATTAATAATTTAATAGATACAATACAACCATTTAATTGTAATAGCTGTTTGTTAACTGTTAACAGGCAATGATTTATTCTATACATAGACCACAAAACAAAAGGGAAAAGTATTGCAAAGTTCCGCAAACGTTCGTACTTTGTTCTAGCAACGTAACTCTTCTATCAAAGTAAGTTTCTTCGTCTGAGAAGCTTTTCCCAGGTTTTCCTTCTCCTTGACTGGACCTTTTTCCATGTTCTGTCCAAAATACTTCTGCTTTTCCCGTTGATCGTAGTAATAATTCTAAGAAAATGAGTATTTAAAGTTTATTCACTGCACAATACAGTATTTAATATTTAACAATGAGCTATGCCAATATTTGAACGCTGATTATTTAAAGAATTCATTACCACGAATCCGAGTTTCTTTGTTCGATTCAATAATAACACGACCAACTACGGCTTGACCTGCATAGAATTGCTTAGCAGGATTTTCGTACTCAATCTCAAATAGGATCCCCATTTTGATTTTGTAGCAACATATATGCAGGCATAAAATAATTATTACTTCATTACCTGTCGAATACTATACAACTTCATGCGACAAACTTGCACAGTGAAATAAAGTCTCAGAAAGCTTTCACACCTTCTTCTACGATTGCACCAAGCAGAATGAATGTACTAACGAAAGAGACTCTTTTCCAAGCTGAAAGGTAACGAATTTATACCTGACTGAATTGACCATTCTCCTTTCATAAAGTACAAACAAAAAGCTGTACCTTAACTTACAGTTTAACTACGTAAACATTGAATACCATGCGTGCATATGCATAATAAAATGGTATCCCAGTTAATTGCTAACTGCAAACTATGAAAAATATGTACACTATTGTACTAGTGTTCCATTTGCTGTAATTTTGGTATTGAATTGGAATAGGTACTAGCAATTAACTTGATTTTCAATCAATTCCCATTATTAATTAACCTAGATTTCAGTAAAATTTCTTTAATGCGCTGCTTCTCGTCTGGGTACATCAATTCCTGAGACAAGACAATGAAATGTACCTTTGGTATTACAGCAAAGTAGTATCGTACGTAATGCCAAAGTTTATTTGGACTACTCGGATTTCCCAAAGTTACTGAAAACTAATGTTTATAAGAAGGTATGGATTACGTAGATTTGCGTATTATCATGATGTATTAATGTCGCATATCCATACAATGTTAAATTGTCAAATCCTGTAAAGTTGTGTGAAAGTTGGCAGGATTTTTTCACCTCACTGGCTAATCCGAATACGTAAGGAGGTTTTACCTCTCGTGATCAATACATTTATTTTATTTGCAGTAGCAGCTGCGGTAAGTGGAGTGGCACTTCCTACAACGAATATCATTTATTAAATTGACATTGAAAGCACATTTAGCTTGAAACAGATGCCACAGTTTATCCGAAGGAGAAAGTTCCTTGTACGGAAACATTTCTTCAAATTAGTATATTACGTTGGTAATGTGTGCATTTTCTAATTATCCGCAAAAATATCCTATAAAGTAAGCAGTTGAAAGGTAAATACTCCAACGATACAATATGATTCATTACTCCGCATTCAGAGAAACATAAAGGTGTGATTTATATTTCTATTATTGCAGTTTTCATTTCCATTTAATTTCCTGTTCTGAAAATGCCTGTACTATTATAGCGGATGACGACATAATGACGGTGCGGGTTAGTTGAGAAGGAATAAAAATATCTGATTCCAATATTGTATTTTTATGTCAAGACCAGTGAAAAATATCGTTACAAAACAGTTAAAGTTTCTTCGGGTGCTTTTTAGAGTTCTCCCATACAACCCAAAGCCTAGGTGCATTTATGTACATGGTCATAAATGCTAAACGTAGGTCTTTTAGCACTTTACATTCTTACCCGAGTGAGGTGAATCACGCAGAAGTTCAATTGTAAAGTCGGTTGACTAAGTCAACACGGTAGACACAGCTCAAGTCAGGGGTTGCGTGTCTCATGTAGAATTTATCCAAAGCCTATTTGACTGAAAAGTAAACCAAAATGAAGCAAATGGTTGTGTCGAATGGATTTTCTATTTTAGTTGGAATGTCAAATCTTCGACTAATACACGGACGTGGACTACCTGTTCCACTCAAGCTAATATAACATGCAATCCTGTAATATGGCATTCAATAGCTAAAAGCACGCATACACGCTCCATGAAAACTCTAACTTAGATCAACTCACTAACATTTTGTGTGGGTTTTACTATAAGTGTGACAAAAGGAAATGCAAGACCCACGTTTAAAGCTGTAGCGTTACTTCTACGTATGTCATGTGTTGCGACAATAAATACTGTCTGCACGGTCTTGAACAGTTATGCGAAAACTGACCGCGAGCCTTTTCTATAAGCCGGATTATTTTAAGTCCTCTATTGTTCTTCAGCGAAGGGAACCCTTCATGCACGTGCATTGCAGTAAGCCTTACTTACAGTGTTGCCAGCGTTAACAGTTACAAATGTTTGACTTAAGAAAGTGTATGTAAACAGTAATTTCTACATGTCATGCCAGTCTGTGCATATAAACTTGTAAGCATATTTAATCAGTCTAGTATGTTAAGTATTATAAAAAACAGTTTAGTATACACTTATCTACAATGTGTAGGCCCAAATTATACAAAAATGAGTATTCTGAAATGAATACTACAAGTAATTCTTTACATTGTAGCTTATCAATACAATTATTAAAGTTCAGTAAGTTATTTGTTATTCGTTAGCAAAAAGTAAATTCTAAAATGACAAAATTTTAAAATTCTTGATAGATTTTATTTTAGAATATTGCTAGTGCTCTTACCACCAAGATTAGTTGATTTATATTATTGAACTCTGTCTTGGAAATTGCAATAATAAAGCAGCAAATAAGCAATAAAGGTAATTATTAAGGGGGCTATGCTGTAATAACAAAAAATCATTAACATTAAACCATTATTTACTGTTTTATATCAGTTATAAATACGTAATCAACTGTCATTACGACTGGACACTTCAAACTCTGGAATATTTATCTTCGATTTGGATGGTTAAAATCAATGATACATATCATCTACATTTTTTTCAAGTCATAGAGGGAAAGTTTTTTAAATTATTATCTCTTGTGTTTCGTAAATAATTCTAACTTTTCAAATTGAGTACGAGTATTCCATGATTTGAAATATAAAATATATAGTAATAATTGCAATCGATACTGACTTGAATTTTATATGTGTGACATGGTAATTTACCATTTGGTAATTTCCTATTTTGCTTTGTAACATAAACATAGAGCCATAATGTAATACCAATAGTGCTTCAACGCACTATTCGTATCCATAAGTATAACTTCTACACTTTCACAAGCAAAGAAACCCAATAGTGGCAACACTGTTCCATTTATTTCATGATTTTTGGGATGCCTCTCGACAACCATCGTTCAGGTGTTACTTTTAGGGACTAATTGGTAAAAAGGGCACATAATCCTTTAATCCGCTTACGCATTACTGTGCAGACCCACCAGTGGAAGTGGCATTAAATGAGAAATAACGTTACATAACGTTTTACTTATATTAACTGGTAAAAAATGGTAAAAATATAAATAAAATCATTTTAGTCTGTTAAAACTTCACCGATTTTCAAACTGTTGCACATTTTCAAAGTAGACAGTTGTAAAAAAACAGTCAGACATAAAACACTTGTAGAAAATTTCATTGTAAATAGATTGAATATGATAACGAATAACAAATTTGCAATAAGTAAACGGGGAAAAGTGGCCAAATAACAGAAATTTTAATATTTTAGAGTTCTCTTTTTTACCTCAATAGATAAATGTACTATGTACCAGAGGTGTAAAAGTTGGACTAAAGTTACCAAAGTTGTCATACTTTGGGGGTATTACTGTAGGTCATCTTGAGTTACATACATAAGTCAAATATTAGGCACTTTATGGAATCGCAATTTTCCAGCAAATTTCTAAGGAAGGTTTGCAATTATTACTACAAAGAAAGGTTTACCTGCAAAAATATCTTTTAGAGTTTGTTTCCCTCGAATGGTCTATAGTGATGACAAGAATAGCAGGCATTGCTTCGCTTTATACTATACATTTCATCCAAAACATATAGTAATGCTATTTTATATTTCGCATTCTTTCAAGCAGCCATTTAAATATCCTACAGGGAAGTATCAGTTAATAAGTTCATAAGCAAAGAAAAGAAATGAAATGAGAAGCTGTAATGAATTAGTATATGTTTTTTCTATTAGCTTTCTAGCGTCTTAAACTGTGTCTCAGTATATTATAAAAGGCTGGAAGCACCTCAAATATCTATAAGCAAAGAAAAGTTTACTCTATTGCTACAGCTATATTGCTTTACTTTATTCAAAACTTTGGCAAATTCGCTCATTAACTCAATTCTTGTAAATTAAATTATCGTCATAAGCCATAAAGTACACACAGCTTTTTGGGGTAAATGGATGGTGTTTAATGCTTTCTTGACATGACAAATACCCATTAGTGACGTAATTTGCTGTACTGCTGTTTTATCAATGAAATTTTTGTTATAGCTAAACACTAGACAAATATGTACTTCGTATCTTCATATTTTATGTACAAGTATCGTAAAGGCATAACACAGTTTTCACATACCAAGTTATTATAGTAAAGAAATGTTGCTGTTTATTACACTTACCTAATACATAAGAAAACCATATCATGTTTTTATGTTAGTTTAGAGGTTATGGCTTACATATTTTCAGTACTTATTATAATACATTAGTCAAACCAGTAGACATATTATTTATGAATATGGCTAACCTAATTATTTCCGTAATAAAATTAAAGTTAAACAACCAAAAATACAGTAAAAAGAATAGCTAGCAAAAATTCACAAAAGTAGCCAATAGCCAATAGTTAATCATCATGTCCTTATATAGTACTTATAGTAATATCATTAGCAAGTAGCACAACGATACTATAAAATTATTTGATTATTAAATACATAAAGTAGCTAAACTAATAAAATGTCAATAAATTGTGAAAATCCATTAAGCTTCCGCTGTACCTGTATGTATGTGAGAAATAGCCATACAGTTATTTAATCTTGCGGTTCCATCAATTTTTAATCAGTGATAAACGGCTCGACTAGAGTATTTTCGATTTGTGTCACAAAAGGCACCGTTCCAACAATAATGCTGTGCTTCGCATCCAAGATAACCTTTTCCGAATTTTGAATTTCAATCTGCATAATCATAAATTAACTTATTTGGCAATATTAATTGCATACCTTTACATATGTCATACAAAGTACATTATTTTTAACCTACCTTTAAATAGTAATCTACATTAATAATCTCACAGCCTCCAAGATTCGTTGGAGACAAATTCATAGGAATACAGAATAAATCCCCCCTCCATAGTTCATTACAGCGAGGAATCACTTCTGGACCTTTTAATCTCATTATTTCTCTAGAAATCTCTTTGGATTGCCGGTCAGCCTTAAATGTCACATTCTGTTGAGCGAAATCACACTATTTTACCAAAGTTGCTGGACTATTACCTACACGCTTTAAACTCTAGCCTAGAGAGTAAAGAGTTTTAACTAGAGTTTAAAGCGTGTAGCCAAGACTACAGCAACTTTGCTATTTTACTTACTGCTAATAAAGTTATCTACACTGCAATAATGTATGTGCTTTAAAATGTATTAAAATGTATCTGTGCTTAAAGTTTTTGTCATGATGTCAGGAATAATAGTGACTTATAATATATATAAGGCTATAAAATGCCAAAATTTTGAATCACAGTCCATTTACCTCAGTTAAAATCACTGCAACGTAATAATCCACTTCATTACTTAAATTAAACAAATCAACAGTAAACTTTACGCAATCCCCTGGAATATACATTTGCTGCTGCAAGGTGAAATGGAAGCCCAAAGGTCCTTTAGGGCAGCAAAAATATCCAAAATATTTCTCCTTTGTTATACAATTCGACTCTCCTTCATAGGCACCCTTGAGAAAGTTCGATGTACTCTTATTTAAATCAAGATGACCCTTAATATTCAGATTTAATTGAGTTTCTCTGTCCCTAGAGGTTGAACATTTAATTATTGACTGAAGAAAATATTTCACAGATCCAAATTCTCCTTTAAATGACGAGGGAATGGATTGTGGCAGTGGGATTAGAAAATTAAGTTCCGATTTCCCTGGAGGCAACCAAATCTCCGAGCCGTCAGCTAAAAAAGTATCATACTAGTAAAATCAATGTTAGTATTCCATGGAATTTACTTAGTATTGTTAATCACAAGTGATTTTGAAGGTATCACTTCTCAACTACAACTAGTACACATATCGAAATATTTATATTTTTGCCATGCATCTACTACATAAAATGCCTATTAAAAGATTACTTTCGAATTTACCCTTCTTAAGGAGATATTGAGTATTGTCAAAATAGATCTCTTCACTGGAAAAGCTTTCCGTCTTTATTTTAGTTATTATTTCCCGTTTAGATTCATTGCCAAAATCTGTTTCTGTCCATTCTACATTTGCTTTGCCAACACAGCGCAGGCTCAGTTCTATATAATTTAAATCCATAACAAAATACCCATAGATCATTAATCATTATCATAGTCTCAGAATTAATTATTCTGTAAGCAATTAATGATTTAGGAATCTTAAAGAATTGTGAGAGTTATGATAACTTTGAGTTATGATGATTGTGAGAATTTTATTAAAGAATATGAAACGAATGGTTTTACTAGAAATTATAATCTTTAAATGCTTATCTTAGGTGGTCAGTTAATTAATATGCAACTATTTTCGTCGAGAAAAGAAAAAGAAAGTGAATGTTACATACCAGTAATACTTTTTTCGTGGTCAACCTCAATGAGTATTTTCCCCCTAATATTATCTCCAGCCAATTTAAAAATACTATCACATACGATTTCAAACTTTTGAATCTGGGAGTCAAATCCACCAAACATGGTTATCGGTAAGAGAATCAAACAGAATTACTCAGATGATATGATTCTCTCGCATTCAGAAGAGATTTGTGATTTAATGTTTGGAACTCTTTTCATTTCTTTTCTTGGGGGACTTTCTTTTCACATTATATCTTATTGATGTTTTAAAACCTTCAAAACTATTGGAATAGAAATAGTTTGTAGTTCAATACAAATTATTTTGCAACTTTCCCACTTATTTCTGCTGCATAGATTACCTGTCCTCGAAAGGACGTACAGGTTCGATTCATAAGAAAGAACATAATTTCTATCGATCAAACCGCATATAAATCTGCAATAGATTTAGTTGCTGGTCAGCGAACCGGAACTAGTTTATAGCATGTGGATTTACATGATAAAGCAGCAAAAACAAATTCGAAGTTTATGCTGATGCCTTGTACTTTCTTCATTACGTCATTTCGAGAACTTTAGCCCAGTACGATTTCCTGCTTACATGGCTGACCTTACGTCTCTCGTATTTAGAAAATTGCTATATTGAGTGGTGTATAGTGTTTTCATTATGACTAATAGAACTCTAAGTACTAAAGTATTTCTTTTTCTTCTGTAATTTTTGCTGTTTATTTACTACTTGTTTACAACTCGTGGTTTACTGCGCATTTTTATTTTGCACTTCGTTGTATTTGAAAAGCTTATAGCGTTTGTTCTTATTGATTGCTTCTCTTAGAATTAGACCTTACCAAAGTCTTTAAAGCCAAGGTTGACGTGGGCCACGTAAATAGATAATGCTTCTAGAATATGAAAGTGAAAAATAGAAAATCTTTTAAACTTACCTATAACTTTGTGAACAATAGTAATAATGAAAAAAATCGGATATGCTAAATAGCCAGGAGCGTACAGCTAGAATTAAAAGATATTTTTAGGAAAGCTGAATTTTTGTTATTATGGGTTCACAGCTTTCGGATTGTTATCGTCTTAAAATTTAATTGAGTTCTGAGTTCTGGTGTTCCCAATGTGGATACAGTTTCTGAGGCAAAATGAATTTCTCTAGATACTTTTATTCATAGAAATAAATTGTATTGCCACAAACTAAGACATTTGCAATACTAAATTGTGACATCCTGGATAAGTGCTTTCTAATTACTTTGATTCGTAAAGAGAGTAAAGCGTTTATACGTAAAGATCATAAAATTACTATTAGACAACCTGAGTAAAAGTAACGGTTTGATTTGATTTGATATGCTTTATTTGATTGACAGTATTACCAGCTCAAGGCTGATCTCCGGGTGTTGTTTACTTTGCTTTTGCTAAACAATCTGCTTCTCAAAATTTTAGTATTGCATTTATAAGCATTTATATGCATTAGATTTTCCAGTTCAAAGTGAAAGACATTAATTGCCGTTTCTGCATGCAAACACATGTTGGTCCTGTGGATAGAGAGTGTGAAAGTACCTAAGCAGTAAATATTGGCGTTTGATATTTACTGTGGAAGTCAACGGTTCATCCACTTCCGATCCGATTCGACTCCACTACAAGTTCAACTTAAGAGCTATTTGGACACGTTGCGGATGCACTGCAATTCTCCAGGACCTGAAAAAAATATTCCACGTACAACGAAAATGTTCCTGGTCTAGTGACTATAGTAGGCACTTCCCTTGTGAACTAGCCAAACAGTTTTCAAACAATCGATACTGTTTCTGATACTATGGGAAGTTACGGCTTGAATAGATAATGCTTTGCTAGGCATGTATTCTCTTATCTACAGAGATTTATAGTTACGCTTTCTCGTTTGAACTGGAATTCTATCTATAGAGAGAAGAGAAACCAGGATGCAATTTCTGTGGCTCCTGGAGGGTCTATGCATGTGCTTATACTATTTTTGAATGTGCAACGCATCTCTGGATTCTATTCTCTCAATATCTATGTATGTATGTATGTGCAGTCGAACCGATCCGTGCCGTGGAAAGATCCAGCTGGTTTTCCTTTTGTGTGTACATATTTACTCTAATGGGATATAAAATTTTTCTCTTGTTGGAAAGTCTTGCTGTCCCTGTTGTCTGGCTTATTTTCCAAATTTTAGCTTTTCTGACTTTTCTTGAATACTTTGCATATAAACTTTGTATATCGCTATTGTCGATTCTCACTAAAATGACTGTTAACAATTCTGGAACTAATCCTGCAGTTTCTGTACATGAAATGTCATCATCAGTATTGGAACACACACTGGAAAAACCAATTCAGATTTATAACCCACGTAAGTTGAATCTCTTAATTTCACTTTCTACTATTCTGGCTACCATGCTCTATACGGAAAATCATTTTTGTGTGACTTAAATGCGTAGCTGAAGATGAGATTAATTTCTGGATGTACGCAATGATTGCGGTTGGCTGCGCCTTTGTTGTATTTGTAATTGGAAGCATTTACCTGATGTGGTAAGCATATAAGCATAAAGCAGTCTTTAAAATAGTGATAACATCAATCTCCATAACCAATAAGATAGGTTGCCTGTAAATCCATCTTACTGTAAGGACAATGACGTTTGCAGAGTTAAATATATTTAGTTTCTCTTTTCTTAGCAATAACCCGCCGAATGGGCAACCTCAGCCCTTAAGACGTCATCTTACAACAAGAGATACTAACACAAGAGTAGCTGAAAGAGAACATCTTTAAGTAGACTGCTGGACAACGACATACATAGTTAAGTTACTCAAGCTAAATCCAATTGAAATTATCTTATTAATTATTAAACGCAGTTAGTATCAAATTTTTATATTTTGAATGAAGATTGTGAAACATATATAAGAACTAATTTTGTTCGGTGGTTTGGAATTTTTCATGCACGCCTTACACGCATTGAGGTTTCTGCACAGGATAATAAATTGTTAGTTATATCTATTATAGTTTTTTCAATAATTGTACATATATCGCATAATTCAGTACTACTTCATTTGTGGAAATGTTTTCATAAAACTGTTGTAAAGGTACTTTAAATACGGTCCATTCTTCTTTTGATAACACTAATAATGGGTATTTCAACCTAAAAAGATTTCAAGTGTACTGTTTTAAAGTAGAGATTATAACTACAGTACATTTAAACAAATTATTTATGAAATACCGAATTTCAAACGCACAAATGTAGTTATTGCAAATTATTGCTATATTTCATTGTTAATATAAGTATTAGACGCAACTCACTCTTCAGTTCGCTTTTATTCTCATTTTCTCATTTCTATAACCATGTGGATGCAAAAGTATGTACATATGTGTATGTATTTACTATTTACATTAGAGTGCAATAATAAACAGGAAGTAGTTCATTAGGTATTGTTTATAGTTAGTTATGTAGACGTTTTACGCAATCAAAATAAAATTTTGGTTGCTACACTTTCTCTGTAAATGGTAATGGAAAATAGAAGTTAAATCTAAACTTTGAAATAATTTGTATTTGTGCTGTGACGATTTTCAGTCTGTACAATGTGTGTATTTGTTAACAAAAACATCATTAGCATCAAATCCCATTGTTTTAACTTTTGCTAGGATGAACTTTTTGGTGTATAGATCCAATAACTTCCTTTTTGAATAAAGAATCCAATCTGATTTGCCATCTTCCCAGCATGAGATCATCAAAAGATAATTTCTAAACTCTGTCCATACTGGTAAGATTACTGCTCTCCTATCTGTAAATTCAATATTTAGGTATTCGTTAATTATAAATAAAGAGAAATTATAAACAGAATTCTGTGAAGTATAAATTTGTCCTCTAATGAAATATCATGTAAGTTATTGCCAAATTACTTTGTGTTTTTGCAGTAGGGTATTTAGATTCCAATTCAAAGAACCACGAACTATTATTTTTGCCGGAGTAGTTAGTGGTGAACACATTTCGGTAATATTGAAATCCGGTTACAAATCCATCAGGGATTTCCCATGTGCTCACTGGACAAAAATCCTTAGTTATTTTCTTGGCTTTTTTCCCAGTCAAGAACGTAAACACGGTTTCACTTGCTGATGTACTCATTATTGGCATGTAATTACTACCTTTCATAAAGTTTTCTATCTGAAAAACAGAAAAATAATGCATGAATATTTAGCATTTACTACTTGAGCATAATAATTTATATTAGAATTTGAAATGCAGACGTTCTGCATCATTGTACTCATACCTTTCGAAAATTTATTTGCGGTTTTTGAGGCACATTCTTGCAGATATTTTTGGTTTTTTTCCAGTATAACTTATTCTTTGTCTCCCCTACAAAAATTCCCAGATTAATTAATAAACGTAAACCAACTTTAAAGAAACTACCCAATTACCCAACCTATTACTTTACTATTACTAAAGGGTTAAAACACTATTCTGGATACTATCATTACTTTGAAAATTGCATCCGCTGTAATCATTTGATGTCACATTATTTGCATCTAATCCAAGAACTTTGACATGGTTTATAATGGCTGACTGTTTTTCCGGTGAAATTTTCTCATTTACTGACAAAGCAATCCAGTCGCTCTCATGATTTTCCCATACTCGGATAATGACGATGTAACTTGAATTATCAGTAAGTGAACAAGCTAAGCTTCCTGTATATTATAAATTAATGATACATTAACTTTCGAACACAGCATTATATCGACGATGAGTCGCAAAATTAAGTGTAATTAATACACGATTACATTCATAAATATCCAAATCTCTCCAATCTCATCTTCGTAAAAGTAAAATATTGAAAAAGAGTCATTTACCTTTTCTGTTTCCCATTCTCTCTGAAAAGAAAGTGAAATTGAAAGCTCCTCTAACGAGAGGATCAGCCTTAACATACTGAACAGCTTCAGCTTTTCCATCAAATCCCCTTAAAATTCCAAAAGGTTCTTTCAAGACTTGTCTGGGGCAGAATTGAGGAAAGGGTTTGTTCGCTGGGTTGTGAAAATTAACTGTGGACTGTGGCCCGCCACCCCCGCCTATGAATTCACTTAATTGCTTGGCTGCATTTTTGCTCATGAGAGGCATATACCATCCATCAGGCGCTGCTGCGTTTGCCTGTATCCAAATGGACCCAGATCACATCGTAATACAAATGATATATAAGCAGACTACATACTTAGCATATGTAGGAAACACTTTTATGTAAGAAATAAATGAACGTAAGAGTTGAATGCATAATAATTCAAGTCAAAGTCCAGCAAGGTGTGAAGGTTATGATTATGACGGAGTGTCGAAAATAAGTTAAAATGTTCTTACCCATATCCAATCTGCATTTTCAAAGACAAGCGAAGTAATGTTTTTCAAATTGAAGAAGATATTTTTGTCTCTGTCATTTGAAGAAACGACGGTTAGAGTGAAAGATAAAAATAAATAAAAATTCGTAAAAGTTTTCATGTTGAATATCTCAGAGTGGATTGGATACGCTTCCTTCCATTCTAGCAACAGTAAAACTGCTCAAGTTCGCCAAAGTAAGTTGAATTGAATTGAAGGCTGGTTTGGTTTGGTTTAACTTGGTTTTGCCTATTAGCTTGGCCTCTGGTCTGGATGGACTGCCTTTTGCTTCCCTACGACTCTATTGTAAAGTAATAATGTAGTGTAGTACCTACTGCAAACCTACACGAAGCCACTCGACTCTGCAGGTAGCTTATTTATCTCTTGCTAAGCTACCATTGCATAATGAAGACTGTGTCTTCCAATGTGCATGCACAGAGATGATAAATCCAATCTAATGCGAGGATGATGAAAGCATAAAGCTGTTACAAGCATTTCTGCAGGTATATAAATAAAAAATAGATAACTAACAATAAGACGAGTCCAGGGCAAAGTCAAGCCAAAGTATAAAGAAAGAAACTGGTTTCCTTTCTGTTTTATGCCTCAGCTACTTTCCTTGCACTTCTTAATGATATTGTTGCCTTGCTTTGCTCCCTGGCCTGGCTCTATTCTCATTTCATAGCTTCACTTCGGTTCAGGACGACTTTACTAACTAACCTAAGATCGCTTTGCAGTATTGCAGATACGTATTCCAACATTGCCAACACTTTCATCTTCATCAATGTAAAATACAACAGAAACTAATGAATGTATCCATCTCTTCTGAATCTCCAACTTTTGTTTGTTAGTTGAGCGTGAACGGTTTTACATGTAGTTTGTACATAGTTTGTACACATAATAGAATACCATGTTTATACAAGACCAGTCCGCCCTACCGAACCCTGTCATTGCTCTCGCCTCGGCCTACAATATTATTAGTGTCTTACTGTACTCTTTCATTTGAGTAGCTAAAGCCATATATGCTAACTAACTCAAAGTGTATACCGAAGAAACCCCATTCAAAGGTGGTACTATCAAAAACTAAGATTATAAACTTGTCTTCAGTGGCTTTTGCTAAATATCCACATCAGACTTGACTGGACGGTCATGGCCTTGCTTTGCTTGTGAAGCATCAATTCAAAAAAATATAACATCTTCCTTCGGGCTGCCAATGAAAATTGATTCATTTCTATGTGCCACAATTTTATACTCGTTCTTTGCCCGTAAACTTCATTCTCTTGGCATTACTACGTGTGTTTGTGCAAAATAAGTAACATAATAATATCAGTGTGATGGAGAGTTATTTAATTGTTACTACCTAACCTACCCCGGTATTCTGTATTCATCTATGATCTGTGAGGTATAAGTAGGAATGGTAATAAGCATGTACCATGCTGATAACTATTAGGTACACTGTGGAAGACACTAGCTAGTGCTAGGCTAGATAGTATTTAAGTAGGCATGCCTTTCAAAAAGTTCAAACAATTGTATACAGTAAATAAGTAGGTGTATACATAATGCATTTGAATACATTATGCTTAGCTTCTTGAATCGGTGTACATACATAATATGTAGGAGCAAGTTCATCTTAAAAATGTACCTTGCAGTACTCCTAAATACGCTATTTAACTGTAATCAGTCTCGTCGATAAACTTTGAATTCGCGAGTAGAGTACAGATCAGTGTAAGAAGATCCCAGGTATTGTGTGCAATCGTAGTATAATTACCAATTATGTATGCTGTCCGCGTATTCACAAATTCGCAAATATGGCATTGACATACTTGATAACAATTTTTAAGATTTGATGTCCATTTGTAACTGTAACCATATCTTCCTTTGAGTAGTTCCTACTTACGCCTTCAGTATGGGTAAACTTTCACTGATTGACTGTTGGCTGACATTTCACTGACATTGTTTTCAGACATTCAACCATTAGATAACATGTACACGCTTATAAATATAGTAACAAAATCAAAACTAATTTTCAGTAAATCTGATCTGCCCGTAGCTGGTTCAATAACCAAACACAGTCGTTTAGCGCTTACGTATTTCGTTTAAATGTTTAACTGAGACTTGCCAATTTCAAAAAACATGACTTGAATTTTGCAATGCACATCTTTGCATAATAATCTTCGTTCCCATTAAAAGTTGAAATGCATGACTAGTCCACGATCCAAAACATGTTGGGGTACACGCAAAAGACTATATTATAACCACTTTTTGTATGCACCCGTGAAAGTAAGCAATGCAAATCGTTATTCTATTCAGATTCCATTTTTGCACTTCAGTCAAGTTCACATGTCCACATAGTAGAATATAGTACCCTACAATTTTAACCACCATTTTGATATAGCAATGTATTTGCAAACGTACTAAAAATAATACAGCTATTTATAACTTCAGTTTTATTGACAATACATAACTTGTTCTGCCTTTATTACAGTATTCTAAATCCTGAAGACCACTTCTACTAATTGCAAGTGCAGATGCTCTTAAACCAAACAGTAATGCCCCATTGATATATGGACGCAATTACATTAATAAATTTTATGCACCAAATTTCTGATGGGGGTTTCTGATGAAGGCTGATGATATGATATGACTCCAGAGTAAACCATAAAATAGATAAATTTGGTAATGCAATTTTACTCGCAAGTGTACGGTAATAGTTTTCCCTTTATTACGGCAACGATAATTATTGTTAAATAGTGACATTCAATTTACTGATGATGAATCAGTTTTCAATATTTGATTATTCATTATATATAGCCCACATGAATTCATTTAAAAATTGCCCCAAAATCATGAAAATGTAAGCATATTAGAGTGATGTGTACTTTACAGTTTGAACACATTTACGTCACCCAGGTCTTGGCAATTCTTGATCCAACCAGAAATATTAGGATAGCTACTTATCCCCTTTTGTGAATGAAGCAACATTGTAGCAGCCTCAGAGAAGCAAACTAAATCAGCCAATGATACTTCACCGAGAATATATGGTTGAGCTGACTTCAAACTTTTTTCCAAGCAGTCTAAAGTAAACGTACCCTTGCTTAAACAATCAAGCTTTTCGTCAACTCGCATGAGGGACTCTAGATCTAAAGCATCATAATTGAGTGCGCTATTTTCAGGCAGTAGTCTTGAGAAAAATCGACAAATGTTTGCTTCCCCTCGAATCGGAATTTGGCAAATCGGGGAAATCATGAGATCACACTTGTGATCCACTGAAATAAATACACATCATTTGATTAGTTTGTGTAGTACATCACTTCTTTTCATCACATACAAACCCCACTATTACTGAAAATTAATTTATACTTACGTTTTCTCCATATCAAAGTCACATTAAAATGCGTTTTTTCATCGGATGATTGTGAGTCGAAAACGTGCAAATTCGGAGGCAGAGTTTCATTATAAGATGAATGCAAGTGAGTGCTCATCGAAACGTTGTACCCACAAAGTTTGGCCAACAACTTTTTGAAGAAAAGAACCGAATAAGGAGGCGATTTTGGATCGGCGTTTATTACGGCATCCTAATGTAAATACACATAATTCTATTGAATTACATTGCCAAAATACAAAGGCATTAACAGTCACTTACATATCAGAAATAAAACTATTAAACTATAATTATTTACGTACCGTAAAATTAAGAGGGGGACATGACCCTGAATCTTGAGATAATGACGATGAATGAATTGCCGTAATGACATCCCTGAGTCTCTCCAGTTTTTTAATAATTTCGAGTTGACGCTCCTCTAAAGATTTAACGGCATTGTCCGAATCAGGTAAGGCCGCATCAGACTTTACTACAGGGGAAGTTGAGGTCGGACCTTTCTTTTTCCCCATTTTACCATCAGGAGGAGTTTTGCTATTGCTTTGATCTTGTCTTTTTGGACTTACTGCCGAACTAATATTATAAGAAAGTATGTATTAGTACTATGGTAAACCCAAAATCATATCACGATGTGTACAGAATATACTACCTTACCTAGCCACATATTCTTGTCCGTTAGTTTGAGGGGCAGATGTACAATCTTTTGAGCTCGATATTGCACCGATTTCTGGCGGAAGTTGCTTTATTTTATACATGCATTGCGGTACAGGGATATCGTCAGGTAATTGAAATGCTTTCTTGACTTTGTACATTCCCTTATTTTTATCTTCGCGAGACTGGTGGTTTGTTGGCCCGTTCATATTGCAGAAGCTTACTATGTCATGTGGTAACCAAAACTGAATCGTTGCCAAGATTTTTTTTGCCAGGAGATAGTCTTTGTGACAATTACGTAACCATTCACTTTACCTTTTGGTTTTGTTCTTCACTGCCTTCGTTGTCTTCAGTCTTCTCTGAATCAAACTGAAAGCCAAAGTAACAAAATGTGCTCAACCACAAGTTCTAAGTTCTGTTGTTGTCCAAGTTTCAATTGGAAAAGACGAAAATCCGTGTAATATCCGCATAAAACCAATTTTGAAGCTTCTAAGTAATTGTCTAGCCATGCATGAAAAATAGAACCCTCTGGATTTGATAATTTTATTATAATATCGGCTTACGAGCAAGATAATAATAAAGGATGGAATGGTTATATAAAATAGCTTAATATTGCCAGCATGGCAGCGTGTCTGTTGCTGAAAAACTTCAAAACTCAAACGGATACAATACGGAGAAGAACAAAAACGCCAAAAACTACTACTACTGCACAGATACCTAAAACCCCAAAAAGGGATGACCGTATCTGTCTGTAAAAGTACGGATATTTTTAAGAACATAATTGTTATTGTCATACAAAAACTTTTACATCTTGGCCTTATATTAATATATGTCTATGTGCCTATGTCATGTCACATTACCAAAACATTACATTTACGTTTGGCAAATTAGTATTTTATCTGACGTAAGTGATGCAATATTGTGAAATATTGCAAATGCGAAGTCACAAATTACAAATTACGAAATTACTGCGATAAGTCATAATTATTCACATACATTTTAATAGATTGTGGCAGTGATTTGTGACTTCATATTTGCAATATTTCAAAATATAGTCAGTTACTTACCAATTATTCTTCACAGAGCACAATAAAATAACTAATCAGCACAGCATTTACAGTCAATGAACTGGTTCCAGAATGTTATATCAAAGATGACCGATTGGTTGGCAAACGCACTACATATATATGTAATTATTTCTACATACAAAGGATAAATCTCACTCAATTCTTAATTCGTATACAACATAAAAATGATTTATAAGCCAACCTCTTTACAGGAGAAATTTTTTAGGAGGAAAGGACTAGAACAAGATGTGGATTTATAAATAAGACAACGTAAAGGACATGTACAAATGCGGAGCACAGACTTACAGACAGATGCACAGCAGTTCACATTTCACTTCGCATAGAACACACGATCTTCATAAATAGCTATGCATGCCCGTCCAGTGTTTGTCGTCTGCTAGTTTGTCTTGAAACATCGTCATGTTGATACATAACCATTTTGGCGCCAATCAAATAAAACCTGTGCATTTCAGGTTACCCCAAATTGAATAAGCCACTAAGGTAGAGATCGATTTTAAAATGAAAATGAAAATTAATCAAATGATAATTGTTGGGAATCTTGTAACAATTTCAATCCCTTTTCAAAAAATGGTTATTATTGTCCCATGTGCGTTTTGTACTTAAGTCGCTTAGATATAGAGATCGAGATGATCTTAAGGTGTGAACGCTGGGCGACAAATAAAATCCAGTCTCGTTACAACTATTCTTACTAAAAAGTCATTAATCACTTAACTTGGGTTTCCGGCTCCTTGCCTCTTCTCTGTGGATTATAGCCAGTGTATTTTCAATCAATATATGGTATACCTTACTAAGAAAGAATATTAGTGAAACCATTTGCCCATGCAGTATAGCACGCTGTTATACGTTATCCCTTCTGCATTATCTGCATATCACTTTGTATGCTTAATTACTTAATTACTTTGTAAGAAGTAAATATCATATATATTTGTCACCTAATCATCTGCACACTATGTGTACTTTTAATTGCTGTCATACTTAAATATCTTTTGAAATACGTGTAGAACATGCGTTATGTACCGCTAAATAAATATTTTCTGTGATTATATGACGAAATAAAAATTTAAGACTATATATGTACCTCAATTAATACGTGTGCGTAACTGTTTATCTATTACAGGTTATACTGATCCAAAGTACTTAAATTTTTGACGTATGACAAGGAAACTATAAATTCCTTATGGAGTTGTTTAAGTCAAATAAAGGTTTCGCCAAATTAAACTAGGAAATAAAGTTATACTAAAGTTTCCATTTGATAACCCCCTTCAGCGCAACTGGGTCGAATTCATCATTCATAATATGTGCCTATGCTAAAACTAAAATGTTTCAGAGATAACTTCGTCACAAGTATCTGAATACCGTCATAAAGTGCATGGTTGGTTAGGTTCTGAGTTTATGTTTTATATTTCACTTCAAATCGCGTTTTCTAAATCTTACTATTCTTCGCAGTTGGCCGCTGTTTGCATGTAAAACACAGTACGTCTTGCCAATTTTACATACACAGTATGAGATTAAGGCGATTCTTTTGAGATATATATACTTATTAGCATTGCTTTTACCATTGACAATTTACTATTTTATTGTACACACTGGTGTATATACAATTTAAAATCGCAGAACGGGTCTCAGGGACTCGGAAAATGCTTTTTTCTCTAAACTGTGCTGAATTAACTGAATTTAAACTATTCGGGGTAAATGGTAAAGCAAATGTTTTTTAAAATAATTTTTATGACATCTTAAACATGTTTTGTTGGTTCCTCCATAATGTTTCGTAAAACTTGTACTCGATTTTTGATTCTTCCAATGTTCATTAAGCCACGATGCGAAATGTTCATTTTGAAATTATCGTAGAAATATTTGTGTACGAATAAAACTGTCGGTGCGGCTAGTCGTATCCTGTCCTTGGTCCTTCATTCCAGCTTTTTGTTTACCAAAGTTGTTTGTCTGAAGACTCGACAGTCAGTACAACTTCCCTTTGCTGATACAGCAATCTGTAGCGAGACACGTCTGTAGCAGCTATAATCATTATGTATGTACATATAATTATTCATTCCAACTAAAATAACCTAATGATGCGTAACAAAACGTTTCTAATATCTTTGTAATGACTATTAACGACATCGGTAAAGTCACAACTTTTAGATGTATAGGTGTAGTGACAAAAGTAATTCGTTTATATATTATCATTGCCATTAGTATTAATTTTCCTTTGGTTTTTCAAATGTACACCTTATTTATGGTATATTAAACATGATGAGAAAGGAAATTTACAACCTCAGAGTCAGAACGACGCCAAATTGTACAGCAAATGTTAAATGCTTACTAAAATTATTGCTGCTAAGTATTACAATACAATTAAATGTTTTGCTATTATTAAGTTCTTTTACTTCCTTTGTGTACGAGTACGTGTACAATGAATTCAAGAAGTACAGTTTAAATTTGAATTGTAATACTCTACTACGTTACATCCAAGCCAAGCAATGTTGTAGGAACAGTGCTCATTTTTATTGTAATGGATATTTTTGGATATTTTTTAGTACTCTTGCATTTAATGTGCTGATAAAGCACTGCAATACCTATAAGCAAAACGAGTCTTATTGATGGGGTCTTGCCAAGCTAAATCTTCATTTCATAAAAAGCTATTTATGAGACAGTATTACGTCTTTCCATTAAGGAACGTCGGCAGAATCCACTTAAATGAATTTTTGATACTCAATAGTCCATTTACTTCTACTATTTTGATAAGAGTACTTCGTATGTAATACTTTTCTATATCTGTAGATCAGTTGATTTTACACATGATAGTGCTCATAAAACTACTTGTGGATGCAATAATATACTATGCAGTTTTATCGAAACTAAGACATCTAGATAGACACATCACACAAAGCGCAAGTGCAATTGAGACCTTCATGGCGATACTTACACTTATTAATTCTTTGTTCCACTAATCATAAACAACTCATTCATAATTTCTAAAGCACGTTCATTTTCATTTCTACGACTATTGACTATGCATACCAATCGGAAGAGCATCGCAATTAGTATTGATCATTGGTAGTATTATATTGTTCCCAAATGTACAAAATAATATCTTTGGTAAGCCAAGCATCGCTACCTTGAATTTCAATCAATGCAAACAAACATGAATAGTATATTGTCAAATAATAATTAACAAATCATACATTATGATGGTCGTACTTAGAATTCCTAAGGATATGCATCTTCATGGGTATACATATTTAAATAACTTAAATAACGAATTTAAATGAATAAAACAAACGTAATTCTTTCTATTCCTTATTATAGTTGTAGCTTTGTACAAGGTATTAATTTCCATAATGTATCACTAATACAGTTTTACTACCTAATGACTTAGTTTATTAGTGTTTAAGACAATTTAGCATTGAACACAGGATCCATGTTGTATTATGTGATGGAATTTATATGCTGGGAGATTGTTTTTTTCTTATGTAGCTTATTAATGTGCACGGCATAACCTTCCTTTGAGTTTTTATGAGATTATGTTACATTATGTAGCTATCCTAATGGGATGTTTATGTTTATTTGAGATGGCAAGTCAACGTTGTTGTCTTGTTCTTGTCTCTGTCTACTGTTGCAAAAACTACTAGGAAAGGGGAAGGTAAAACTTATTAAATGTGACTGCGAGTGTAAACTCAATTACCTTACGAATGTTGTGCATATAAGCTACGCAGGCATATTTTATATCTTTTGTTGTTAATAGTATTACATACATAGTTACGTGCAATATTAGTTTCATGATGCTGGTGAGTAGTTAATAGTAGTCAGTAATTAATAAAGCTCCATTATGTATAATTTAATGGAGTATGCCAAGATAAACCCTAATGACATGTAGTATCAACCAAACCATGTATAAGGTAACAATGCCATTGTTATATTTATAAGTAGTTACTAGGTAGTATTTTTACATGTGATTGTCAGCAAGTTCCTGCCATGAAAAGTTGATACTAAGTTCCTATCAGAAGTAGTGTTCAGTACCTCGTTAATATTTTATTGGTTTTACCTTATGGGAACGAGAGTCCTTAGCTTATTGTTATTCCTTCGCAAAGTAAAATTATTGTTAGATGGATAGGTAGGTATATAGAGGTTAATATTTAATCCAAGCACGTATAAGCATTACAATTTGACTTACTAATGCCTTTATATGTATGAATAATGTAAATATACGAATGAGTACAATGGAAAAACTATTATGACATTTCCTAGCGTAGATCCCACAGCCAGTAAGTTACTTAGTTAAAGTAAGCTTAACGTAGCGTTAAACTGATTGCAAACGCAATGATTCTGTTTGAACTGACATGAGATAGCAGCCCAGTGAGCACAAACACATAAAGCAACTTTTAGTTATGTTTAGTTAAATAAAATAAAGGCAACTGTGAAACCTAATGAAATGAGTCTCACGTAGAACTGGTCACAGTCTGTGAGAAGTCTCTCAAGAGTTAACAATGTGATAGTGGGCTTAGGCAGGTGCACTTATGGTTTTCATAGCGTCCATTTAGCAAGTACTACTACATTTAATTCTTTCTAGCATTACTTTACACTACTACACTGCTATTTATTTACCACAACACAATGTGCAATTTATTTGTGAAGTCGATTTGATATCTACCTTGGCTTACTTATTATTTCACTATTAAAAGATTGTTGAAAAATCAAGCCATAAGGAAAAACTGCTGCAGCTCTTAATTCAGTTATGAATTTCTAAAGTTAACGTTCTGTAAAAAACGTGTGCTCCTAGTTTAGTGCTGTGCCTTGAAAATACTTTTATTTTTAAAAGTCAACTTTATTGAAATGGGTTACGTGTGTAGTTTCCTGTGGGTTTTTTAAACTCTAATGTTTTATTCGAAGAAAAAATGCCTTGCAAATCCTAAGTGCTGCATAGGTGACAAAATGTGTGTAATGTGAAGTGAACTGCTGGAAGGAATATTATAAATATATTCAGTATGCCTATGCAAATTGTTTTCGATAAGGCGTGTTATTCTCCGGGAACGGCTGTAACTGGGAACGTGATCGTGATTAAGAGGAAGAACTCTGAAAAAGTGAAAGGTAAGCATTTCTTTGATATCTTAATTTTTTCTCATGGACATTCGTAAAGGTGTTATGTTTAATGAAACTATTATATTTATATTTGCTTGAGTATTCTATTATTGCGGTATACAGTGTTTAGATTTCCATTTGCAATTTGAACTTGAATTAATTGTATTCCTTAGTGCGATTTCGTTGATTAAGCTTTCGATAATAGAATTATACTGTATTCAGCAACTGATTGTAATCTCACGAAGAACAAGAAAAGAGTGCTCACAAGACGAATAATTAATTCTGTAATTGATTACCCTGATAAAATTCTTTTGAATATATTTTCTTGGCAAGGTCTGACTTTGACCTACAAGGGCAGATCCAAAACCATGATAGGATACAGCGATGGAGTCGCCACTTACAAAGAGGACATTTATTTTAACGAAAAAGTTGATTTATTCGGACATGGTAAGCTATTTTATTTTCAATATTATCTGAAAATGTTGCTTTATCATTTTAGTGATTTTAGTACGTGCAATCAGTTAGTCAGGGCAATTTAAAGTTAATAAGCGTGAGAATATTTGCAAGGCCAATTTTATTCATTACGTGCTGAATTAATAAAATGTTTTGCACGCGTCAATTTATTTTGTCCAGATGGAACGAACTTGAAAATTCCTGCTGGAGAAAACTTTTATTCGTTTAAATTTGAACTTCCTGCTGGGTTGCCTTCGAGTTTTGAATGTGATTTCGGAAATGTGCAATACATCGTTGTAGCCAAATTAACTAGGTCTAGTTGGAGAGAAGATAAAACTGTAACAACCAGGTTACCCGTGGAAGGGATTTTCGATTTAAATTTGGATCCGTTAGCACCGGCACCAGCCGAAATACGCCATCATAAATACGTAAAACATTTCTGGTCTAAAACGGGACCTTATGGAATTCAGTTCAAAATACCCAGAAGCGGGTTCGTAAGGGGTCATTCCATCCCATTTTACGTCGAAATTAAAAACTACAGCAAATTGGATTTGAAGAAAATTAAAGTTTCAATTCTACAGGTTCGTGTGCATTTTTTGTAAATTATTCCAATCCATCCTAACGAAACAGTGCATTACATAATAGTACTCTAATATCAACATTTAAGATAATAGACTGGTTTCTGAAACTAGAAATTCTCACAGAAGATTGTGTTCTTTAATTTTTTAATGAATGAAATGCGTACAATAGGAGGTGCAATCTGATGTTTATAATACAATCACAAGAAGTATATTGGAAGAAACAAAGGGGCCGGCTGTCCCTGCTGGACAAATTCAAGTATGGACATCAAGGCTGAAAATACCTTACGGAGTGCCACCAACAAACTTGGGAAACGTTTTGAATTATCCTTCACTAATTCCAGTACAATATTGTCTTCAGGTAATTAGTTTTGTATGTAGTGCCTACTGTAATTTCTATAAGCATGCCATATAGAATTGCATGTAGTAATAAAGCGTAATGTGGGAATTTTCAGGTTCAACTAGGTTTAAAATCCTCAAGCGAAGAACATATCACTGGTAAACTTCCTATTGTTATCGGTACCATCTCCTTATTAAGTCGTCCACGTGTTGTTTCCTCAAATTGCGTTGTTCACCGTCATCTTACAAACAGAAATCATTTAACAAATTTTGACATGCCACAATCCCAATTTAGTCCTAATCTACAATTAAATGGAAGAGCATTACGACCTGTGCGTAGATATGAATACTACTTGGAATTTGAAGAGGAAAATAATTATGAGCGTGTGGATGAAAATAATTGCCGTTATGGACCTTACGAAAGGAGTAACCAAATTGCACCGGATTCTCGTAAAGATTTTTTTCTACTTAAACTGAAAAGAGAAAGTGTTAAATTAAATCTGAATCGTAACCACATATTTATACATCTATTATTATTCGCCAAATGCAATTACAAGTACTATCTGTATGAATATGGAAGTACAGTAAAAATCAACAGCATAAAAATAGCATGCGCTTTGAAGACTGTTGTAGTAAAGGTGTTGTACATTACTGTACTTTACTTAGCATCAATGTGTACTTGCAGACCAAGTAACTTCCATATCAGTGTTATTTTTTGCACTAAACCAATTAGTCTCACTTTCCATCTTTTATTCATTTGATAAGTCTTACTTTCTGCTCTTATTTTTAGCATTCTTACTGCTGCACCAGAAGCTATAGGTACACAGTAGAGATAATTCAATTATTTTTTATGTTTTTGCAGCTCCTCCTTCTTACGATGAAGTGTTCACATATCCAGTGGAGCCCACAGATGATATTCATGAAACGAACAATACAACTTCAAATTCAACACAGAGCCATTACCCTGACCTTAAGCTCAAATTATTTAATGATACAAGTAATGAAGATGAGCAAGACGGACGAAGAACTACTGAGTTTTAATTTAGTCAGTTGCCGAATTTGCATAGCTAATTTAGTACCTACCTACGCAGTATCCAGCACACAACACAATACACTCGACTGGCTCGTCATTGTCATTGTGTATAGATGCAATTAATTTCAATGCAAAGTGTCTACCATCATTTAATTTATTCCGATGGCCTTCAACAAACTTTCATTTAACTGTTCAATCTTCAAGTGCAGAAGCAGATGATCTTCGTTTTACATCTTTATAGTATGCATTCATACCTGGTCTTGTTTGTTTATTATTTTGTTCTGCTCTGTTGAATGTGTACTAGAGATACAGACATTCCTCCACAATCTCACATATCAGTATTTTTCTACTCCTCTCGTGATTATGTCTGCAGAGTCTATTAATTGGTTTGGGGTGTAAGAAAAACACATCTTCTAATTACATATGCCTATAGCATGCTATAAGTGTTTATTCAAGTCAATAAAAACTTGTTCTAAACCAATCCTAACGTTTAGCTTTGTTTTACCTCTCTGTTCCTATTTATTTCAAGAATTCGATTTCACTTTCAAAAGTTAAGAGCATGGCTATATCAGTAATTTATCATACAAAAGCTGCATTTTCTACTTAAAATCCAACATTACATTACATAGGTACATTGTAAAGTATGCTGTACAGTTTTTCAGTGACGCATTTACTAGTGTGTTTACTTATGTTGTAGGTTTGTGCAAATAGAAAACATTGCAAACACAGAGCGGCTAGTTTACTATAAGCCGTATATCAGTAGTAAGTTGCGAATTCTTTTGTTCTGCATTATTATTCCATGCATATCTAATAATTATAGTATACCTAGATATCTAAATTTAGTTTCTTATATTACGCTCACATGCATACCTAGTATGTACTTAAGTTCTTAAGTATTTAATACGGTACCATATTATACTACTTAAAACAACACCAAGGTACCAACTGTTTTAATTAAACATTATGTAGGAATGTGCATAAGATATTACTATCTCAAGTTTCACCACTGCGCTGGAAAATTAAATGAAAAGATACTCATACTCTTATTTATCACAAGCTCAGTCATAAGTCATAAATCTGAATAAATATTGCTGTCAGTACAAATCTTGATACTAAATGATCAAATTAGTAGGGCAAAAGGTTCAACCGCTTCCTTTGTGCTAATAAATCAACATAGTGATATCATGACAAGAAATAAAACACACTAACAGGTGTATTATGAATCTAGGTACATTATGCATAGATATGAGCACATTTGTGCATGGTTAATGCAGGATGTATCTCTAGCTGTTTATCTACAGGAGGAACAATGAATACCTAAAAGGATTACACAATATTCTATAACGTAATGTTATCGCTGACTGCTGACTTAAATGCGGACATTGCTATTAGTCCCATTGATAGTGTAGGAGTACTGTTGTATTAACAGTCAATTTAGCATGTGTCTTGTCTTGTGGCAGGAAGCAGTGCGGAAAGAATTAGGTCATGTTCAAGTTATTCCTAAGTTGATGATAAGTATCCATGCGTGCATTGCACATTTATTTACAAAACGAAGATAAGCTAAAGGAAATGTGCGTCTGATTCGTTTAGGGCTGTGGCTGGTATGGTGTGCTTACAGTAATGGATGACTATCCTACTAATAAATGTA
This sequence comes from Yoshiicerus persimilis, assembly GCA_020352615.2. Classification (NCBI taxonomy): domain Eukaryota; kingdom Metazoa; phylum Arthropoda; class Collembola; order Entomobryomorpha; family Tomoceridae; genus Yoshiicerus; species Yoshiicerus persimilis. The sequence continues at coordinate 33,136,455 of CM036940.2, read as the reverse complement.
CACACTTAGGTATACATATGTAAATACGTAATGAAAAGCAGAATTTCTATACTTACAACAACAAGAATGTGAACATAAAGGTAAAGATTAAGATAAACTAATGACAGGTTTGCCTATAAGTGCATTTGTGCGGAATATACTAAATACTAACACAAATGCATAGAGAGTCATTTTATTTACATTTACAATTGCAAGAATGTATTACGCAATTTCCTTCTCATGCTTGTAACGGTGAAGCCCGTGCGAATTGCTTTACAACGAAACAATCTTAATATAATAATTAATAGAATTTCCTCCTTCGTTAACTTACACTATTAAAGGTACCTACTGAAGTTATGGTTAGCCATACATGAGATGAATTAGTTGAGGATTTTCGTAATACTGCATGTATATTTATGTTACGTGGGTTGCAGTGCAATGACAGCCATAAAACTCTGTTTAATGTAAACTTGCATGCTGTATGGTTCTTGTGATTAGCTATTACATTACATACTACCTACCTACACGAGTACATTACAAAGATTTTAGGTATCTGTATTGATTCGACATGGATACATAGGAAATTGATGAAATCTCATCTAGTCTTTCGTTGTGGCGTATCACCAAAAGATTAAAATACATTGGGTACTTTGGTAGATTGCATGTAAAAGCACCATATAACAATTAATCATAAGAATTCTGTTCTATTAAGTAGTATGTATTACGCCATTGCATGAGATAAACGTAATATTTACATACCTAGGTCAGACTTACATGGAATTACAAAGAAAATGAGCAAAGCACAACTAATGAGTTAATACTACTTGAGAGTTGCAATGATTATATGGTTTAACTATCTCTGAAGAGGAAGTTATACCGTTTTGTCGGAACCTTGACGATTACATGAAGAAGTACCTTTTATACTCGATTTGATTTAGTTGGCTTAAGTTGCAAAGACAGGATGAGAAGGACGAAGGATGGAATTGTGTTCAATCCATGGACTTGACTGGGTGACCACCTCAAACTGGTTTAATATAAATATCTTTGTTGTGCTACACTCTGACAATGAATTGTACTATGTATGTCAAAAAAGAATATAATAACTTGTAGTAGTAGATTATTTATCTATTCATTGTAGTTAATCGTAGAGTACAACGTATACATCTGGAACTGGATGCATAGGAACTTATATTTGCTCTTTCGGACTATTTGTTGAGTGAGCGTCCTTCACATGGTTACTCGGTTGGATATTGAATGGAAAAATTCTGTCCATTTTAGAGACATGGTTTGGGGAGACGAAGAGAAACTAGGTCTGCTCAGGATGGCCTGCCTTTGCTTTCATTCGGGCTGTTTTGCTTTGGCTGGATCCGAATCGGATCAGATCAATATTCCAGTACAAGTAGGTTCCTCCAATGCAAAAGCAAGCCGGGAATTTTCGCCTTTTCTGGGATTGACTCCTGCCATGTACTATAGACAACATATAATATGAATATATTTGCAGTCTGCTGGTTGAGGTGCACAGAATAATACCCGAATGTACTCCACCTTGAATTCCATCATTAGCCAACAATATTTACCTGCCTTTACGCGCTCGCTCTTCTTTTTGCATTTCATTAGAAAAAGGTTTGAATGTCTTGAGAGTTTCAGCTTCAGCTAATTCTACTCATAGACAATGGGATCGAAAATGGACCTTAAGATTGAGCTAGACAATCCACTGCTAAGGTTTGAACCAGGAGGAATCATTAGTGGTAATTACTTTTCTCTCCAACCTTTTCATCCTCATCCAGGCTAAAATCGATTATTTTCAAAATTAAAAATTAAATGATACAATTTTGATATACAGGTAAGGTGGTTGTGTGGAACAAAACATTCAAGCCACAAGAGTTCAAGAAAAGTGAGTACCAATTAGAACCAACCCTTGTTGAAACAACATATACAAAAGTTCAAACATTAACCCCTTACTTTTACTGCAACAATATGTTAGAATCTTTATAATACTGGTGATTGTAATTGTAAATAGGTTTGGGCGTGACTTTTGTCGGAAAGGCTTGGATTTGGGCTACAGCTTCTGTCGAATTATTTTTTACGCACACGGTTCAATTGACTGCACATAGTAAGCAAACGAACTCATAGAATATTTAGTGACACTTGTAACACGCTCTAAGAAATCAATTTTTAATGAAATAATCCCGGGTGGCCGAACAAATAATTATTCGTCTTGGGGTATACTTGGTAATGACACGAAGGAATTTCAATGATTTTGGTGCTTTTGTACAGGTGAAAGACGCTCAAAAATTGGACCTGGTCGTAACGACTATCCGTTTGAATTTCTTCTGCCTCCAAGTCTTCCATCGACTTTTGCAGGTCGTTTCGGAAAAGTGGAATACTACGCGGATGTGACACTGTGCAGAGTTGGAGTTTTGGATCGTCGGGTCACAATGCCTTTTAATGTGACTGCAATCTATGACCTCAACGCAGATCCGGACGCATCCAAAAGTGCAAAACTTCTCATGGAAAAGTACATTTGCTGTTTTTGCTGTAAAAGTGGTCCAATTAGGGTTATTTTCCAAGTTCCGGTCAAAGGCTGTATTCCTGGAGGCTATCTACAATTCTCAGCAGAGATCAGCAACAAAAGTGGCTCCGACTTGACTAGAGCCACCGTCTCTCTTGTTCAGGTGCGCAATCCATTCACATCTACGTTCACATATACCATAAAGACGCTCATATAGACCATCATTGTGCACAAAGCTTTAGCTCATTAACAACATCTGCCATTTATTTAACACGTGGCATGGATTATGTTTTATATGCCAGCAAAGTAGAAGTAGTGTGTATTTGACAAAATTATTGCTTGCCTTTATTATGTATGCACAGTAAGGAATCAGGATTCTTAAAATTATTAAATACTACAGCACATGCGAAAAACTTATTTGCTTGAAGTACTCTCTTAAAGCAAACTCTGATCAGGTTTTACAAAATAAACGAATTTTCATTTTTATTGTATACTACGCTTTCCTTAGTTTGTATAGAGAGCATACAATGATACAATGTAATATTTATTTGACAATGGCAATCTCGTTAATTCTCCTCTGAGTGATAACCTCTTATATAGGTATAAAAAAATTTCATCAAATCTCCGAATCATAATTTTACATTTGGGTATTCTTTAAGGTACAGTCTTAAAGTACAGTCTTAAATCAACCTTTTCAGTTGGTTTTAATGACAGCTTTAAGTAGTTTTTAACAAAACTAACAATACCATACCAATGTAACAAGAACATTTATAGGTATTCCCTAAAAAAGTTAATTCCGGATAGTTGGTTGAATGTGCTGACCTACTGTGTTTTATGGAATAACATAAAAAAGACTACAGAGCTAATAAATAGATAGAGTACATAGAACGAAATTCCTGAATATGTACGCCTAAACTACATACATTTCCCAAACACTGCATATAACAATATGAAATTTACTTTTCAGGAAGCAAATGTGTGCACACAACGTTCTTCAGAAGTAGATTCAAAAGTAGTCTGTCGAATGAAAGGACCAGCTGTTAAAGCCGGAGAGAGTAAAGTTTGGATAGTGGACAATTTTCCTGTACCCGTGCCGTCAATTCCTCCAACAAACACACAGTCCTACGGCTGTCTCCACTACATTCTCATTCAATATGTCCTTAAGGTAGCTTACAGCAAGAAATAATCATTTCATTAACACTACTTTGTTAACTTAAATTTTACTGACGTAACACTTTATTATAAAACTGCAAATGTACAGCGTGCTACAAATAATTAACTTGCAGATAAAAGTAAAAGCGACGGAGATAATTGGATGCATTGAAGATGCCAAAGTAGAAGGAAGTATACCAATCGTTGTAGGAACTGTTCCATTAAACGACGGTTCTTTGTCCCAATCTCCTACAATCACCTACACTAGTGGATTAGAATTGGACGACGAAGATGAAGCTGATGTGTACATGCCGTCACCCACAGCCCCTCCCCCACCTTACCCAAATTCCACAGTGGATTCGCGTGAGAACCTTATTCCTCATATATGTATGCCTAAATAAAATATATCTTTGAATTTTACTGTGTCTCTAAATCTAATTTGCATTTTGAATGTTTTCCACAGCCCCTCCGTCTTACTTGGAAGCGATTTGTTCGAAACCCTCCCCACATTTATGATGTTGCTTTTAATATCGAACCCATGATATATACAACTGTTGTCGTTTCTATATGCACAAATACATACGGACGATTAATTAAAAGTAGGTAATTGTTTTGTAATGTGGCTGATTATTAAAGTGAGTTTTAAAGGTTACTCTCTGTACTTAGTTATCGTCAATTGTAATCCTGCATTTTCCTATAACTTACTAAATATTACGTGTCTAGTGTAAACTTCGCAAAAATACTCTATTTAACGGTAAGTTACACATGATTAATTTAACAATGTTTTATCATTTCTGATATATTAGACACATTGCTAAAGTCGATGTGAATTACTGCCTGTAATATGTGTGTAAAATATGTAAATATGTCAGTGAATAATATTAATTGTATGTATGCCTAGGTACCTACCTATGTAGTTTAATTAGTATTCTATTGTATTCGAAATAATGATTATACTCTTCGCGATTATGAAAACAACGATAATACCTTCCTGTGCTATTAAAATATGCAAGAGTATACTTACGCATTGTGGACACAAAAGTCTATGATCTAATAAGTAAGAAATCCATAAGTTACTAATTGGGTTGGATACCAATAATACAATTAATAAGTGTGCCACAGAAGATTGAGAGAAAAGTAAGAACAACCCACATAATACAAGTAAAACGTGGTTCGATACGATAACAAAACCTCTTAAATGTGTATACAAATTAAAATTACGGTTAAGGTGTTAATAATAATTGGTTCTAAATAGAATTAGTTTAATGTACATAGTTTTAGATACTTACTCTTACAACATTGGCGCGTGGTGATATACAAGGCATCATTAAGTGTAAAAAGTATAACTAATACTAAAACAAATGTAAGAAAAATGTGTGACAAGCTTTAAGTGTACCTATATTAAATAGAGAGCATTATAATTATAACCTATTTAATTATGGTATAATACAATGACTGTCTAGCAGGAATGAGTGAGATCGAGTGCAATTAATGATCGTTAACTACGTATAAGAGAGATTAATAGACAGACAGTAGGCATTTTAATTATGTAAATTGCAATAATCATTAATTGTTACCTAACGTGCTATTGTATAAAGCATTAGTTACTAAAATAAACCAATAATCCTTATCAAGTAAGATAACTGTACTTAAGTAATCGCAAAGTTAAAACCACGTTCTGTTTAAGTACAAATAATCAACTCCCCAATTTGTAAACAATCCACACAAAAATAATATTGCTAATAATAGAAAATAAAATCGCAACAATTCGCTACAGTAAGTAATGATAATGATATGCTAACCCCATATGTGCCGCATTAAAAATACATTCATGAAAAGTCCGTCTGTATCTACAAAATTATTAGTTCATACGAATATTCTGATAAAACTTTATAGGTAAGTATCTTAAAGTATCTAAAAATGACATTTACACTTGCTTATAGGTTTACCTTTCTTTACTCATTGCAAAACACTGTACAAATAAAGGCTTAGTGATTCTTCGGTAAAATGCATGATGCACATATAATACACACATACATGGTAAATGATTACCATAATAATGGTTTGCTATCCAAAATGTTATACATAATATTTTGGATGCATACAAATACAACTGATTTAGGGAAATTTTGAGACCGTGTCTGGTTACCCAAGTTAGTAAAGGAAGCAAATACATGGTAAAGTATTTTAATTTCCAATACGCAAATAATTATTTCATTTAGCTGCTGTAACCAACTGAATTCGTTTAATGGAATGAAATAAAATGGCATTTCTGGCGGTACTTAATGAATGAATTCTACAAAAAATGACTTTAAAAAATTAGCGAAATGAGTAAATACAGGAGCAAAAGTTTATTGTCCGTGCCAGGGATCGAACCTGGGACCTTCCGCGTGTGAGGCGGACGTGATAACCACTACACCACACGGACAACCGTAAATGTTGGTGGAATTTTCTTCTTCCTAAGGATAGGCGACATAACTTTTAGGTATGCAATAAGATATCTTTTACTAGACTATGTAATGTAAGTCTATGGAATACCAATGCTCTTCGCTTAAATTTTAATCGCCCTATTATTATATCATTTATATCATACTTTTCATACTTTGGTTGAGTTACCCGATTAACCCACTTATATTATAATAATATTCATAAAACTAAAATCATTTAATGGATATGGATATAAATATGCTTTATACTACTAAACAAATGCTGGGCAACATTTCTTATGAGAAACCTTATAAGTATAGTTAAAAATACGTTTGGAACTACTGTAGGTGTACCGAAATTAAATAACACATGAAAATGAGCGAGTTAGGGATTTGAGTGAAACTTGTAGCGAGTTCAGTTCACTTGTAACTTATAATATAATAAAGGAGTTTTGGAAGTACAATAAGGCATTCTCGGCTGGCATACGTAAATAATGAATGGGTAGTAATTAAGGCAGGCCAATATTTCACCAAAAAAATAACGCTGTAAATTTCTTAAACGTATACTATTGAAATTATGAAACAGCTGCAAGGAGGAAATGTAGTGAACTTTGTTAGAGACAATGTCAGTGTACATTATATATTGTCCATGCAATCCCTAACATTTTAGTAACATAAATTCGGCCCAATTGGTGTATGGAACGTAAAATAACAAAGGTACAGCAAATGCAGTAAATAAGCGAAAAGCACTTTATTAGCGAAAGTAGTGTCGTGCATTTTCACGTAGAGGTAAGTTGTCTACGTTGTCATTATATGCAAATAAGTTTTGCAAAACCATTTCTAGAGGAACAATGACCCGGTTCTGCCTTTTCTGTAGAGTATCAATCAACCTTGTGTCAAATTGAAACCTCTGGATATTATCAAAACCCTGGATGTGACATATATGCGACTGGTTTGCAAATGTATGCAATTAGAATGTCCACCGCACAAGTAAAGTGCAATTTAGTGCAGAAAATATTGAGTATACTCGTCGATATTGAAATGAAAGTCTGAAACTTGAACTGAAAACATATATTTACAGCATAACGTAATCGATCGATAACAACTCATAGATGATTGGATGTGTCTGCACTTTAAATATTTATGTCAACGCTTGTCGTCTTGGATTGTCCTTGTTTGTCCTACACAAGCATAACTCCTCATGCGATGCTATCACAGGAAAGTAGTGATAGGAAAGAGAAATTACAGTTTTCCCTAACTAACTGTTGTAAGCTAATGGAATTTGTTAGGAGTATTCGATGCTTTAAGACAGTATTTTCGTGTAGCTTTCTTAAACTGGAAACGATAATATGTGGACGCGAGTAATTATTTCATTCCGATGCAGAATTATTGAACACTGAAGGTAGTAAATGGGAAAGTGCGTCTTTCTTTCACATAAGTGGGACCTTTCTAAGTGGCAGCTACAACTAAGTAATATTTTCCGTAGGAGGCAAATAAATCGATTTTCATCATTTTCATTCTCAATACATTACTGTGGGTAGCTAAACTTTCTACTACTTAAGAACTACAAAGATACCTGTGAAGTAATTTAAGGTGATTGCATTTGGTTTTTGATTTCCTCTTTTAAATAATTTTACTATTAATACTCTAAATTTTAGAAGAGAGAATGCCGGAGTTGTCCATAGAATTCGATCATCCCTCTAGGCTGTACAACGGTGGTGACCTTATCGGAGGCTGTGTTGTAATTACCCACGTTGTAGGAAAGCCAGCAGAATTTGCTCAATGTAAAGAAAAGTTTACTTATCTAAATTTTGGAAAATAAAATTATTATAATGTTTCTGTGTATGTATTAGTTGTGGGAGTAAAATTAGTGGGCAAGGCTTGGACAAAATGGAAGGAGAGTCGAAGAGGTCGAACCCATCTCCGACAATATTTAATCACGATTGGAGATGAAGAAATTTACTTTGAAAAAAGCTTGCCATTATTCCCTCGGAATGCAAGTAAGTTTTCCCTGAATTCAGGACAACTATTAAAATGCATTTTCATTTTTTATCCAACACAATTCGCTTTTTGATGAACTCGACATAGGACAAGGAGAATTGGACCCCCTGGATGTTAAGGAGATTTCAACTGGAAGAACGGAATTTCCATTTCTTTTCAATCTACCAGAAAATGTACCATCATCATTTGATAACAAGCATGGTACAATAAGTTATACGATTGATGTGCTTTACAAAAGACTTGGAAAGCCCGACAGAGAACTTCAAGTACCAATTAATGTTTCGGGGCACTATGACCTGAATCTTAACGAAAATTCGCATCAACCGGGGTGTTTTCTAATGGAAAAGAAACTATTTTGGTGGTTGGGATTAATTCAAGTATTTTTTAAAATACCAAGGAGAGCCTTTATTCGTGGGGAAGAATTGAACTTTGAGATTGAAGTGAAAAATAATTCCATGTGCAAACTTACAAAGATATCTGTTCACCTCACACAGGTAGTGCTAGTACTCAATGAAAATGACTCACTAATTTTAATTTCTCTTCCCAAAAAGTCACCTTTATTATAAGATCTGCAACAAAAGAATGACATGCACCTAAAAGCTTCCACTGATATGATTTTGTAATAGATTGCAAAATTCACGGCAAAAGGTTCTTCAAGGAGTGAACCGAAAAAAATTACGAAATTAAGATGCTCTCCAGTTTCCGCAAAGGAAGACAAAATAATTCAAGGGGTTCTAAAGATACCTGATGACCTGATTCCGACATCATGGAACTCAACACAGATCGTTCAAATAGAATATAGTCTTACGGTATTATTACTCTTTTCTTTTAGTTATATATTTTTGATTATCCTGAAATTGAAGGCTTTAATTGATTACTCGTTGTGATCAAGGTAAAAGTCAAAGCGTCGGTTTTCGGTCAAATAGCCCAGGACGCACTTTTGGAAGGAAGAGTGCCCATTGCGATTGGTACGGAAGGTTTTACGGTGAGAGCCTGTCAGCAATCTCTAAACATAGCCCCCGTTCCAGTTCCCTTTAAACTTTCTCCGGGAAGACCAATGCGAAGGGTCGTATTTCAAAAGGATTCAAATAACCGGAAAGGCCGCAGTGATCTCTACTACGAAGAACGTAAGATTTGAGAAATAATTAACCCCTTAGGGGAGACTTTTGCACTTTTGGAAAATTAATATGCTAAAATTGCATGTACACTGTCAGTCTTTTAAAGAATTCTACCTGTTACGTATATCAGCACTTTAAAAAAATTATACAAGATATGTATGTGTATTTAGCTCCGCAATATGACGACGTTATGCCACCAGATGAGGATGAAACATTACCAGGAACATCAAACACTAACAAAAACTTTTTCTCTATTGCATAAATGAGGGTCAAAATTGTATTATTACTTTTGATTATGCATTTAGTATATGGGATTATTGATTATTTATGAAAAAGCTTGTATACAAAGTTAATTATGTTCATTGTACATGGACATGTGCATTGATTAAGCTTCAGTGAAGTGTGTAAAGTGACTTAATTAAGTGACATTTCAGCTTAACCCAAATAAGTGTCCCATCAAATGGCGCAAACCTGTTATTTTGATGTAATGTTTAATTAACTAATTTTTACTAGTGCATAAAAATATTCATACACTCAATACACTGCGAAAACCGTTGCTGCTTATAACAGTGATTTTTTTAAATCTGAGTTCTGTTAAAAAGAATTGCTTAGCTTCTAATTTAGAAACTATGTCCTAATTCCGAGCGAGTATAATATAGTCCGTAAAACTGTTACTGGAAGTACAATGTAATCTACAGTGCAGTAACATCACTATATTATATGGAACATGGTTCAATATAAAATGGTAAAAATCAAAAACAAGCAATTAGTATTTTGACTAATTATAGTATAAATAAATATTCATGCAGTTAGTAATTAATAGTTCTTCAACCAGCTTTGCGTCTTCGCTTCAATTTGCTTTGGTATTTTGCGTTAACCATGAAATAAAATGTGATATTTCTGTGTATACCCCCGGCGAATCTTTTTCAGCGCAGCTTTTCAACAGTAAACAATAAGGAAGAATGAATAGTAATATAATATAATTATTAATAATTTTTGCTCGGTTAAATATACAAAGAACAATGAATTTACCCACGCCCGAAAGATACAATGCCACACAAATATCTGAACCCAGTGTCTTCGCATACCATAGGTCCCTTGCAAATAAACAAGAATTATGTAAAAAAAAATTTCAGTTGCTTAAGTAGAAAGGACAACATTAGCTTAATTCAGATAGTCTAAAAGCAAAATAACAATCAAGTCATAGATAAACTCAGTGATAAAATAACTTATGTACTTGCTACAAAATGCTTTTTTGGCTTTTACATGTTTATTACTTACCCCGGAATCTCCTTGGCATGAATCTTTCTGTAACATTAAAAAGGTATATGCAAAAGATGTTTTTAAAACACAAACAATCATGTAAAAATGTAATGAGTAAATATAAACTGTATTAATTACGCACTCCTAGCGTATAAGCACAAATCATGTAATCTTCAATAGTATTTTGACTGTACGCCTGGCGGCAAGCAGCATCTGTAATAATCGTCACATTTGTATATCGTAATGTATTTGGATACGGGCCTTCACCATCTTTTGTGGACCCCCATCCGCTAATAACTCCCAAACCTGCAATGTAAATTGTAAAAAGCGGTTGTGTATCGGTATCACTTCAACTATCTTTGCTAAATCCATGAATTCCCTTTAGAATTAAAATTCAATAAATGCTTTAACTTAATTCATAATGAGTTGTGCACTAATTATTAAAAAGCGAAAGCTTCTTTATAGAAATTCTCAGAACAATCTGTCTCTCTGTCTGACTGTCTGTCCGTCCGTTGGTTGTATACCTCCTGAACAGATGGAGATAATTATTTAAAACTTTTCTATTGTGTTACTGGGGTCTAGAGGAGATTTGGTTCATTGTACCATTGTTTGAACCCTTCTGCCCTAAATTACACATTATCCTTCTGCATTCATAGGTTATTGATAGTGTTTTATGTGTGTAATTGAGAACTAATCGTGTACACTCAACCTAAGGTGTACACAAGTTGTCTTAAAAACACAGCGTAAATACAGACAGTAATCATGGGTTAGAACTAGTTAGAAGGAGACTTGTACACTATGGATAGGGCCTAAGATACAACTATGTTAAGTAATATGAGACTTATCGCTTCTTCTCTATATGCAATGGTTGTATTTAATGGATTATTTTTACTTACCTGTTGCAGTATGTATACTGGGAGCCATTTCAATCTTGTTGACATTTATATTGAGAGTTAAGGGTTTGGTCAATTTCAGTAATGCAATGTCATTATGATGCTTTCCAGGAATATACCCCGAATGGTTTATGATTTTTTCTACTTTTACACGCTGTTCTGTCGCATCAGGGTCTAGTAGGCGATAGTCTCCTGCTACAACTTCCAGTTCGGAAGCTTTAATTGTGTAATACGTTCCACTGACAGAATAATGGTTACAGTGTGCTGCTGTAATTATATAATATTGGTCGTAAATCGTCCCGCCACAGTAATGTCTATCAGGCCCTGGAGAATACGAATATCGTACAGATATTTGATATGGAAATTGCGACGGATTTGCTGCAGATCCACCAACTATTTTGTCCGTAGCTATCAGTAAGAGAATTAGTTCCGTTATTTTACATATTTAATACAGCTGCATCTTTTACTAAAGTTTTACCATACGTACCATTTGAATTAGATGCCGACGTATCTCTGCAACAAATCACTTTCCTTTTATTGGCACACGAGCAATTTTCATAGCCTTCTTCTGTATATCCTGAGGGACAACTTTTATTTATCAATTGACATTTTGTGTAGACGCACTCACTTCGAACTTCTAAAATCAAAATTAAAGTAATCAGTAATATTACTAAATAATGATATCTTAAATTAACATGACTGAATTGAAATACAGGCATGTTTTTACTATAGGCGGTTCAAGTGACAAGTTTAAGCTTTAATTTCTGCCAGCAACTGCATAATTTTCTTATATTGAATATTTTTATCTCATATCCATTTTCTAGTAACTGTTGTGTTTATATAATATGTAACCCATTTTCGGCAAGCAATGTGACAGCAACCAGACAAGGCTAAATTTGATGTAATGATGCCAATACAAAAAGACACAGGGGACTAAAGAATGATTTGGAATAGAAATTGCCCTAAATCTTCTTATTGTTTGTTCCACGAACGAGAGCAACAAAAAGAAGCTACACATTTTTAATTCAGAGTGCAAACGAAATAAAAACAAAAACAAATACAAGTTTTTCACTAAAGAACATTATGGATGAGTAGTACAAGCAGTAAATGTTCGTTCAAAATGTTAGGATACATATGGATTAAGCTAGATACAAAATAATTTGTGAAAGGTATGATATATTTAGTTTTAGATTTACTTTAGTATGTATTTAGATTTACGATTTAGTGTAGATTTAGTTTTACTATTCTGATGAATTTCACTGTTTTCAGCAGTCTGCACAATGCATCAAATAATATTTAATTTCTGTAATAACTTCATACCCTGGTGAGCTTTACACACTACATACAAGTTTGACATTTCCTGGAAAGTCTTATCCTCATTATTTTTGCCAGTGATAATAATCACTGGATCATAGTCATGCCACACTTACAAGAACCCTCATCAATAGCGATATAGTGTTGGTATCCACTTCAATATTGGTACTAAGCTAACAGGAATATCTGCATAAATAATGACTTAGAACTGTACCTATAATCAGCAATCAAGTAATTAGCGTTATCTGTAGAAATTAATAACCAATCATGAGTTCCTCACAGATATCAAGAACGAGAGTGCCATCAAATTTAGGAAGTCTAGCAGCAGTATGTTTTGCTATTTGAATCATATTACAAAAACAGCACGAATTATTTGTCGCAATATGGTAAACTTCGGGTTTTATATTCAGATCTAAATTTTTGGGTCAATTTCTCGGGTTTATTTATTTATATGATATAATTTAATTAGGTTTACGCTCAACTTCTGGTCTTACTATGCGTGCTGGCAAAATGGCAGACTGTAATGGGGCAAGAAGAGGTCACAGATGAGGAATTGTTTAACAAATACATTAATTCTACATTGCCAGAAACAACGACAACCACTGAAGCTCCAACAACAACGACAACAACGACAATAGAAGCCAACTCTTCCTGTTCATGTGTTATGTACTATTTGTGTAACATTGATAATGGAACAGTCAATACAGTATATATTTATACACTGTTATCTTTATGTTAAAGTCAAAGAATATTACCTATTCCGTATAAAAAAAATTGCTGCTTATATAACGCATTTAACAAGGTTGAAGGTTTATTTTTCATTTCATTCAGGATGGGACCGATAGAATAGATCCCCGTGTGGAACCCAAGAAGAAGTTACCTAAGTCGCCTTGTACAAAGGACTATGAAATTTGCTGCGAGGTTCAATTCTAATACGGATTAAAAGGAATTTACATATGTATGACTAGTTATTGAGTTTTAATTGCTTGAAATAGGACCTAAAACCGAACAATGAAACCAGCAATGTACCGTTTGAAGACAGTAAAAAAATTACACCTGTAACTCCATCTCCCACATTTAAGCATTCTGTTTGCGGTAAAAGAAATCCTGAGGGAATTGGATTGCGAATTAGTGGCCCGGATACACAAACACAATTTGGAGAATTCCCTTGGATGACAGCAATTCTACGAAGAAAGACAGACAAAGACAAGGATGCTTCAAACGTTTTCCTCTGTGGTGGATCTCTTATACATCCTCAAGTTGTACTAACTGCTGCTCATTGTGTTTCTCGGTTTGTATTATTATGCATATTTAATTCAATTCAAAGTACTTTTATATTTGTAAATTCTATTTTAAAGTGCCTTAAACTTGAAGCAGTATAAAAGTTTTATAAGCAGAAGAAACTCCTATAGTGTACCTTGAGTAATTGGTCAATTAGGGAAAACCGCATTACTAATAAAATTATAAACTTTAACCTTTTCAGTAAAGCTCCTTCAGAAATCAAAGTTCGTTTTGGAGAGTGGGACACGCAAAGTCCGAATGAAGCTTATCCACATGTGAATAGGATGGTCAGCAAGGTTAATGCTTAAATGTGTTTGGTTCTAAGTCTTTGATAACTCGTGTTAATAATATTCACTTCAGGAGAAAACATACCTTACCCTAGTTTTATTTATTTTGCAGATAATAATTCACAAGGATTTTTTCGCAGGAAATTTGTACAATGATGTAGCCCTTCTGATTTTGGATAACGCTACAAATTTGGCTCCTAATGTTGATACAGTTTGTTTATCTCCGACAAATTTTGATATGACTGGAAAGCGATGCTTCGTGACTGGATGGGGAAAAAATGGTAAACATTTGGTATGTTTTTAGATACGCGGGTGATTACTGCTGTAGTTGTTATGCAGTTATATGCTACAGTATTTACATCATTCAGTCAACCTCTGCAAATTATTACGCGTGCTTTAAATAAATTTACAAATTGATTAGGTGAACAAGGAAGGTATCAAGTGATTTTGAAGAAAATTGAAGTGCCAGTAATATCAAATTCTAAATGTCAAGAAGACTTGAGGAAAACTCGGCTTGGAACTGAATTCAGATTGCATGATTCGTTTGTGTGCGCTGGTGGAGAGGGAGACAAGGACGCTTGTCAGGTAAAGCCAAAAATATTATTTTTATTGTACTAAAAATATATTATTAAAAGTTGAACTTTTTCCTTAATGTCTATAACGATATGAAATTCGATACAGGGAGATGGAGGATCACCTTTGGTTTGTCAATTGCCTAACTCGCCTTATTACATTCAGCATGGTATCGTAGCATGGGGAATCGGATGCGCTAATGGAAATCCTGGAGTTTACGCAAATGTCCCAAAGTTCTTACCGTGGATTACGGAACAGTTTATTTCTTCTCAACTAGATACATCTTTCTACAAGAATTAAGTTTGTTTTATATAAACAAATGATACCAATAATACAGCATTCTCCTATTACTGCTGTCCTACTACGAGTGTAATGCATTTAATTGTGTCACAATCACGAAAACAGTAAATAGACTTTTCTCAAAACTATAAATAAGGAAAACAATTTTAATCTTACACGTGCCCATCTTCCCGTCCCCCTCACACAGCACAATATTTACGTTGGATTATAACGAAAAGATTCTTATAACTCCTTCATTATCCGATAGAACTTATGTACGATAGACAAATAAAATCATCTAATTGTATTCTTAACAAAATAAAATACCTTGTGTTTACTGTGAATTACTTTACTTTAGTATTACTATTTTTACTTTAGTATTAGTATTACTTTAGTAATAAATATCATGCCTATAGCTCGTGCCCATCCTTAAAACAGAGTCAACTCTATTTCAGTCTCCGTTTCATGGTTCACACCCCAATCATACTTACGTACCGTGCAGGTACAGACGTCATCCATACCAAGTCATAATTGTAATGCTGTCTTACGTGTAGGTCTGCATTAATGTGGCATGATGTACTAGGATGTAGGTGTAATACTGGGTTCGCTTATCTCGCCTTGTTGATATGTGGCAGTTAAATGAATTATTTATTTATATGTGGCGGTTAAGCAGAAAAGAACATGCACATGAATGCACTTGTCTCGCCATCTCATCTGTCATCTCATGATTTCATCACTCAATATTCTAGCCTTCTAGGTATACTTTGTATTGTGTTAACAAAACCACGTATCAAAAGTCAACAAGTTGATTTTATGTTGGGTAATTTTCCAATTAAATGGATATCAATTAGATTATGCTTTATATACTTACATTCCACTATACATTTTTATTGTTATTAGGGATTCCGCATTTTACTGCGACGAAATTTTAGGGAGTGGGAAGTAGACCTTTGTAAATAACAATAATATTGATTTTAATGATTGTGTACATTCTTGTGGGTCAATGGAAGATTACTGTAATTTTCCATCAATGAATATTCCCTGATTTTATAAACTGATTTATATCATATTGGTAATTTAGTTGTTTAAGCCCCTTTTTATTCATGAACATGATCCTGCCAACTATATAATCCCAGGACCCACAGATTAGGGTGTATCATCATAAAACATTGCAACATTATTACGCACGTAACACCTTTTAATATACATAAGCATGCCGTGAAGTGGCTGAAATACCTCAGTCAAAAAATGATAACTTTCGTCTGACATTTACTGCCACATGTAAATATTCCAATCGACTAACTGCCACATAAGCACTAGAACAACGCTGTAGGCTGTACTTGTACTTTTTCAACATAGCAGTACTTCAATAAAGCACATATATCACGTTATGCATGAATCTATCTAAATAGATCATAGATGCAATTAGATATATTACACAGCACAACTAATGTTATCCAACAGGAAAATGGGAAATAAATATAAATCAGTATCCACTATCCACTAATGCTTAAAGGAAAGAAGCTGCATAATCAAGTTGATACGTAATATCAACTTGATCATAGACTAATATATTGCTAATACACACATATACCATCTAGACACTTGAGCAAGGACTCTAAAACGGGTTTCCCATTATATTAATATCAGTGCTCGTGTACACTATTGAAATACATGTAGTAGGTAGTCATTTTTGAAAGCAGTTGACAGCATTGAAAAGATACCCATACTTACAACAATTGTATTACACTTATCCTGCAGCTAAAAAATCTTCGTTGTTTGTTATGCTTAACTGTAATGTGTAAATTGAAATTTGATTCAGTTATAATGTAATGCGGTTGATAAAAAATGCTTGGTGGCTAAAAGTATAAAAAGAGATGTCTACTGTCATTTTGTCAATTGTAGACAAAATAGCGGAGTAGAAATATATAAATCCATATTCCTTTTAGAATTCAGAATGCCTTCCAGAACTGAAGACGAAGAGGTCTACCCTGTTATTACTAACCCAAAAGATCCATTGAATAACAATGGTAGAGCCGTTTACCATGACCTTTTCGTAAAATTCGGGAAGTGGAATATTTGCTTCCTTCCAAAACATTACTCAGACTACTCTGAGTACATAGAAAATTTTCCAATAAGGGACGATGACGTTTGGGTCGTTTCCTATATCAAAGCAGGTTAGGAAAAGCTCATCAAAGCATGCAACACATTTTCATCTATAAAAATTCATCAAAATGTTTAATGATTTGATTTCCTTTTTACCATTAGGAACAACTTGGACACAGGAGATGTGCTGGCTACTGGGCAATGATTTGGATTACGAGGGGGCCAAAGTTATTCTTCCAGTTCGGTTTCCATACTTTGAGTAAGTTCAGATAATTCTTAATGGGAAAGTCATTCGTAATTCATCTTTGGAACAAAAAATATTTATTGTATCTGAATACCTTATTGCATTTTCAGGTTTGATGCAACATTCAGAGCTGAGGATGCCCCCAATGATAGGACAAAACAGCATTCTCCTAGTTCTATGGAAATAGTTCATAGAATGGAATCTCCACGCTACATAAAGAGCCATTTGCCTTGGAATCTCCTACCAAAGGAATTAAACTGCCACGGAAAGCAACCGAAAATCATTTATGTCGCCAGAAATCCAAAAGACGTCTGCGTTTCCTTCTACCACCATAGAGTTCTTACAGAAGGTCATGAAGGCACTGTAGACGAATTCGTCGATGAGTTCGTGTCAGATGTTAGCACAAGTAAGTTTCAATTTCGTCTTATTTACAAATGACATCCCTTAATTTTAGAAATGTATGAATAATTACTTTGCGTATATATTACAAACTGATGCTTATGATCACATGTTAAATATACTTTTTACGCTTACTAATTGTACTACAAATATTTGTTGCAGCACGCTACGCCCCTTATTGGACTCATGTGAAGGAGTTTTGGAATAGGCGACATGAACCCAATATTTTATTTATTACGTTTGAAGACATGAAAAGGGTGAGTATATTTCATAAGTAGCAGATTGTGTGTGTAGTATTATCTGAAAAGGAAAGAATACAGAATAATCAATTAAATTTTGTTTGTAGGATTTAAGATCTGTAGTTCAGCGAACGGCCGAGTTTATGGGAAAAACTCTTTCCGAAGATAAAATGGAAAAAATTCTGGAACACCTTAGTTTCAACGCGATGAAAAAGAATCCTTATGTAAACTACGATGAAATCACAGATCAACTGACAAGTAATCGTGGCGTCGAAAGAAAAACACATTTTATGCGCAAAGGTAAAGTTGGTTCATGGAAGGAGGAATTATCGCCTGAATCCATTCAAAAACTTGATGATTGGATAGCAAAGAACAGAATTCCTGGATTGTGGGATGATATTTAAACTTTTCCATTATCTCTAACTAATGAAAATTTTTAACTTTAATATCTACTTAGAAGTATGCACCATTTTTTACTCGCTAAATATACAATTAGCATCCCCTTAGATTTTAACGCCTGCATATGCTGTCAATTACTCTGTGAATAATTAAAAACGAACGATTGTGATTATCTCGGTTAACAATGGAAATAAATATTTATAACCAACTCGCTAATTTGTTTGTGTTTAAATAATTACATTATCAAATAAGATAGCATGGAAAATAGCATTGATGTATTTAAGCTGTACCTATTGTTGATAATTAGAGACTAAGCCCGTTAAAAATATCCCTCATAATAACCAAATTATACCAGTAAGAATTATATTACACAGTGTACAATGTCTAACCTAACACTATCAAACTGGCTAGAATTGCACTTTAAAAATACTAAATTGGTAATTAGGAAATGTAAGTATGCGCAGTCTTTAACTTGGTATTTAACTCATCACAGCCTAATTTCTCAGAATCATTGGAAATCCAAGCCCAACTTGGCAAACATCTATCGTAAATCTATTAAGTAACATAAAAGGAATCTTATGAAATAGCATGTGTTTTTGAATTCATAAACTGGAAATCGAACGAAATTGGATTAGTACCGAAGTTGAGTTATTTGAAGAAATGGTCAGAATACATCCATTTTGCACTTTAATACCCCTTCAACTGGGAACCAAACTTGTGGCTTTACTTGACATGGTATGTGAAATATTGCTGTAAACATCATGTTTCTCATTTGGCTTTCTATTCTTCGTTTTGTAAATCGTTTTGTTTGACTCAAGATATTAGGAGTTGCAAAGTTAGCTTGGTTCATCTACATGCTAAAAATGTACGGAATAGTTTCGTTTCAAATGATAGAAGAAGGAGAAGATGACCAGCTATTGGAAACAGAGAAAAAATTAGACCATTTAGACCTAATGCCTATATTCAATGCAACATCTAACGCAGGTACTTTACCTTTATTCTTACTTCTGTAATATATTACGCTTGCCATAACTATGTTTCAATAGTATAACTTAACCGTGTTCATTCCATGACTTATATATAGTGTTCATAACTTTTTTATTTTATGATAAAACAAGATTTGCTCAATAATATTTCAATTTTCGGTGGTAATTAATAATATTTCAGTGTTGTCCAGCCATAAAACGATATCCTTACTTACGCTTGCTGCCTATAATATTGAAGGCACTATAATCAACCTAATTATTTTTGTTGTATTGTTCATTGGTGCCATGCGGGTAAGAATTTATTACATTACAGCTTAATCTTGCATAATTTTTCAATACTTCTCAATTGTATGGTATTTTCAATTTAATCTGCCACTGTATTTTGTTTGCAGCGAAATATTGCAAAATGTCTAATATGGTTCTACATTAGGGGAACAGTACTTGTTTTCAAACTCACTATAGTTGTAATTTGCTTGATTGCTGGAAGATCATTTTTATCTCAACTGCCATTCATGGCAGTCATGCTTCTTCATATGTACGGACTGTGGGTTGTTAATGAATTTGTTGAAGAAATCAAAGCAGAACAAAAGGAACAAGCAGTTGAGAAAGAAAAGGTAGACGGGGTCGCTAATGGTTCAAATGCTTAATCGTTAATGAAATAGGAAACCTTACAAAGAAAATTCTAATATAATTATCAGATTTGTAAACCTTACACAAAGAACTGTTTAGCACAATTTTCGCATGCTTAAAATCAAGGTTAGACGAAGAGACAATTCTACTGCAGCTACAATATCAAACTGCTAACTCTGTTTATTATTGTATACTGCTGTAGAATGAAAATACTTTTCTGGAGACACGAACAATAATTCCTCAGATCAATAATAAAGAAACATTTCAATTCCATCACGTAACGATATTTTTTAATTTTATTCATATCTTACAGGATACCTAATAAAATCAATTTACAATAATTATTCATGGATCATGGGTTTCTATTCTATCGCACTCAAAATAAGAAAACGTAAGTTGGTTTAAATGAATATTTCCCAAAGAACCACACCATCCCGGATGTAATCATTTCAAACAGGAATACAGAAAGAGAAATGAGTGAACCACAAAGATGTACGAAAGCAATATTTTTGAATTCCTCAATCTTCAAAAAGTTATCCTTTATGTCAGTAGTGTAACGAAAAGTGTCATTGTGTTTTTTCGTAGAATATTTTCTATTAGTCTTGATCAATCGAATAATGTTGTCATTCCACATATTGTAAATGCCGCTTTCAGTCAACTGTCCTAAAATTTTATTTATTGGAGCTGAAAACACATTATTTTATTGTTAAATGGCATTTCTATACTTTTATACTACGAAATTGAGAAAGATCTCTTTGTAGATTTTTAAGTGTACCTTTTATATGAGGAAATCTTTTTGAGATGGCTACACCAATCCAAGTAGCAAATAGGTGGTCCTTTGAAATTCGATATAATTTTTCACCATTGTCATTGACGAGATGAATGGAAACACCGAAAGCCAAAGTGCCTGATGAAGCAGCACATGCAAATTTTCCCTTTTGTGTTGCCTTAAAGCACTAGAAGTAGAACCACAAAAATCTTAAAATGAATTTACTATAGAATTGTAACCGTTTTAAATGGAAATTAATTTGAAATACTTTTTCAACTTCTCGAACTTCTTCAAGTTTTTGAATGACATCGTGCACAAGGGAAATGTTTTTCATTTTCGTCATAATTTCTTCCTCCGAAAATCCGCGAACACCAACAGTTTTAATTCTATAAGGCGAATTAACAAGTTCTGCAAAATTGTCCGGAGGGTATTCCATGTTTGGTGTCAGCAGCATGGATATTAATGATGACTTCAAAAAGGAAATTGTTCCAACTTTAGATAAAAGCCAAGAAAATAATAACATTTTGATCTTACTGTTACACAATACACTTCTTAGAAATCTGCTGACAAAAATTGGTTGCTCAACTACTGGACGTAAAATTAGATCCCAATATTCATGCCTGTTATCATTTCGATATAAGCACAAAGCAAGAAATAAAACTATTGCTAAAACACTGTATACAATCCACACAGGATAGGCAACAGAGTCTAGGAAAAAGAACACCCGTGTTGATAACTTCCTTGGTGAAGAGCACACAAACATATATTTTTCGTACTGGTAAATTTTTGAAAAGTCAATAACATGACTTCGATTTGGTGTTAGAGTAACCAGAGTTAGAAAGTGTGCAGAGCCGTCAATTAAGGAGTTAAGCATTCCATTCCATAAACCACCTTTTCCTATTCGAGTTCCATGTCTATCAAATGAGGTTTTAAACATCTTTAGTGTAGCATTCAGTTTTTGGGCTATTGCCTCAGCATCAGCGATAGGATAAAATATATAGCGCTTCTTTCTTGTACTGTACCTTGTTATTAAATGTTTTAATGCTACCTCATAATTAGAACTCACAGGAAGTCTTAATGGCTCGCCATTAAAATTTTCAAGACTGTTGTGGAAAAATAGGCCAGTTAGTAAAAGTAAATTCCTATTTGTGCTAGCTTCTTCATGCTCGTCCGTATTATAGATAAGCAAATTATTTAAGTGATGCGCAGGACGCGTGCCAATATTTATAATTAGTTTGTATTTCATGAGATTAGAGAATGGGGGACATTGAGCCGATCCAATAATTGGAAATTTAACAAATATGAAATGGAAACTTAGTCGAAAAGTAGTAATGCGTTGTAACCACGAAGTCTCAAAAGTTTCCTCGGCATGTTTCATTGCAGTGTAAATAAATAAACTGCACTGTTGTACATATTTGGGATATATTACAGTAAACTGTGGGGTAATGTTTCTCAAAACTAGCAAGGGATTTAAGGAAAACAGGTTTTCCCTTGCTTTGAATGGTAAATCGCAGGTTAACTTTTCTTTGTGATCATAATCACCAAGAAATAGCACAGTGCAAGTATTTACATCTTCTGTTAGTGTTTCTGCTGGAATTTTATTCACAATATCACTTAATAATTGAATGTAATCTGACTTGATAATTTGCATATGTGTCGAAAAATATGCAGACACCATTATTGCAATTTGGACATTCATTTTGCACATTTTTTAGAAAAGGATGTTCATTCCTGGTAAAGCTTCTGAATTACAGTGAAATGTTTGCCCTTAATACTACTAGAATTGCGAATATTCCTTTTTGCATTAATTTTAGTGGCATAGGAATAATTGGAGTGTTATTACATGAATAATGATTCGGTAATGCATTAGACTATCATTTGCGATATTTTGCGATGTTTCAAACTACTGTTTCCTAATCCTATGTATCCATATGTAGAGGAGCAAAGTTTTTCAACTTCGTGGCTGTGAAAGGGAATATAAGGTTTTATAACGTTCAGAGGAAGTTTACAGGAAGTTTCTATTCTTGCATGATACCCCACACCCACACTTTTAAAGAACTCGCGGAAATAAAAAAACTAAGTTGTTATGTGCTTTTATAAAAGTAAACATATTTGAGGACACAAATTGGATAAATTACCTCACTATGCAATGTAACATTTAATAGCTACTAGTAAATGTACACTAAAAGAAATGTAAGTACAGCACCTGTAAAAGTAATAGTAACCGTAACACTAAAAGAAACAATGGAAAAGTGTGCATTGGAAACTAACAGCAAAACTGTAAAGGTGGTTGTTTACATCTTAAAAGGGCAGTTAAATAACGATTTGACATAACATCAGAGAAATTGTCGTATTGTTAAGTTAATAAGTTAACTAATCCCAAGGTTAGTATACAGGGTGTACCAAAAGAATGTGAAACAATGTTGGGGGCTGTAACTCCTAAACCTGAGAACCTACAGAAATTTGGTGACCATCATTCGAAAGAGGACAAAATTTCAATCAAAGTTGATACAAAACGTACTTAATTTATTAATCTTTTTAAAACTTTAGAAGGCTGAGAAAATTTTGTAAAATTGCGTGTTTTCGCGTGTAAAACACAGGGATATTTAAAAGACATGCCTTCCACCAGTCTGTTGACATTTTTCAAATCTTTTGACAACCAAGTGGCATTCAGTGGCTATCATTTCTGACAGAATTTCATTAGTAACGTTGACACCTTTACTTTTTAGACCCTTTACCATTACTGCATGGGGATTATGCGTATCCCAAATGATCTGACTGCTCCCATTCACAGTACCGTGCAGATTGAAAGAGCATTTCTCGGATAACACTACAGATTTAGTAACATTTTCGTCAGGTCCCGAAAAGCATTTTAATTTCTTGCAAAACTTTATTATCTTAGCGTAGCCTCCAGGTTTTAGCTCTTGCAATTTAGTTGGTCTGTAAGGGTTCAGTTTTGTTACACTTAGTCCTTTTTAAATAAAGCCATGACTTAAATTGAGTTTTAGATGACCCTAACTAATGAACAACTTACGATTTTTCATGAAATGACTGACCTTTTCTTTTCAAATTAGCTTCTGTTAGTTCGGAGCGCGGGTTACCCGATTAGGGTTTGCTATGAGCCACAGTTCCGTATTGTGCCTACTTTTAAGAGTACTGTTTAAAGTGTTTCGGTAGGAGACGATGTTCTTGGGGTCCTTTTTCCTAAATCTATGACGAACTATTGGAATACAACTATTGGAATAGATTTAGCATATTCTACCGCCAGAAATGTCCCAACGGTAATAAAAAATGCGAAAACAGACTACTAACGCTTTTTTCCATGATTTACATGGAAAATGCCGATACTATTTGACCCTCCATATTTCCTTAAAAATCAAAATGTTTCCGGGAACCATAATATCAATTTTGGTTGAAATTTTGTTCTCTTTCGAATGATGGTCACCACATTTCTATAGGTTCTCAGGTTTGGGAGTTACAGCCCCCGACATCGTTTCACATTCTTTTGGTACACACTGTATTATTATTTGCTATTGTCGCATATATCGCCCTATTATGATACTACTATTGATACTTCCTATAAGTAGAAACCCCAAAAAAACTTTGAGATTGAAAATAAACCCGTTAACAGATGTAAAAAAGAGTCGCGTGGTGAGCGGTGAGTATTTGTTTGCGGGTCACTGTGCCCACCTCTACTGCGAGTTGCTGTGCCCAGCTTTAAAGCGAACACACAATCGCGAACACACACACCGAGGATCTGGACAGTGCTGACCGCTTAAGCAGAGAGTTATGACAGAGCTGGAGTAGAACATGAACTGAGGAAATCTAAAAAAAAACCGTATCACAAACTTCAGAGGGAGCGAAAACAGGTGTTTAGTTCCCTCGCCTGTAAGTCTCGTGTACTCACTTTTTGATAGATGTATTAATTTAATCACATCTATTTCACTCTCGTTTGGACTTAGTGAATCTAACCGTATTTTAATTTTGTAATTGTACGTGATTGAACCGAGGACTGGAAGAATGGACTTGTGCAAGTCATGTAATGGAAAAAGGGAAAGGAGGCACATTCTCACTTGTCACCTCTGTGGTTACTTCACGCATCGTACCTGTTTGTCACAAAAAATTCCGAAGGACAAATATGTTAAAGCCAAAGAAGAATTTAAATGTGAAACCACTTGTGTAACTGTATCCAGCTGTCAACAAAACTCCTGGATTGCATCTGAACTCGACATTGAAGATTCTTTTTTCGTCTCGGAAAATGAGATAAGTCTACCAGCGATCAATGTTGTGAATACCAATATAATAGATAGTAGTACTATAACAGATAATTTGAATTATGGTAGGGTGAATTGTAGTAATGTAAGTAACATTAGTGTCGGTATTTGTAGATCAAGGCTAGAAAAGGGTTTAAAATATATGCACTATAATGTAAACGGGATAAAAAGTAGAATTGATGAGGTTAGGCAATTTTTAATGATGGAAAATAACATCATAGTATGCAGTATTTCTGAAAGTAAACTAAACGTTAATGATTCAACAAATGTATTTTATGTTGACGGGTATTCATGCTTAAGAATCGATAGAGATGTTAATCGAGGCGGTGGAATGTTAACTTATATTAAAAAGCCCTTTGTTTTTACTGAAGTTCAAATTCCTGATGGTTTAATTAAGAACAACTACATTGAGATTAACTCTTTAATTATAAAAAGAAAAGGGTACCCAAATATTCTATTCACTTCGGTATATAATACCCCGCCTAGTGCAATTAATGAAAATCATAAGGATGGATTTCTTGAGTCGGTGCATGACGTTATTAGTTTTCTGAGTAGATTTAAGTACGAACATGTAGTTGTTGGGGACTTCAATATAGATCTATTAGCTAAATCTAGACATAGTAAAGAATTGTTAAATAGTATGAGCGAGTTCAATTTAAGTCAATGTATTGAAGGTCCAACTAGGGTTACACCGACGTCGGAGACCTTACTAGATCATATATATGTTAGTGATAAAGATAAGTATTGTATATCTGGCAATTTCCCATTTGCTGGTTCCGACCACAATTGTACTTATGTAGTTCGCAGACACAAGAAAAAAAATGTTAGTAATCCGCTTCTGATAGAAAGTAGAAACTTTAATAATTGTGATTGGGAAAAAATGGAAAGCGAATTCTCTGAAATAGACTGGTCGTTTTTGTCTGACAAGGGTAACATAAATGATAAAGTATTTAAGTTTGAAATGACGGTTTTGGATTTACTTGATAAGTTTGCCCCTGTAACTCGGAAAATGTGCAGAGCTCGGTTTTCTCCTTGGTATACTCATGAGGTTTCCCAATTGTGTACTTTACGGGATAAGTTAAAAAAGAAAGCTATCAAATCAAAACTTAAAGTAGATTGGAAGGAGTATAATGTTTGTAAATCCAGAGCTAAAAACTTGTTAAGTCTGTGTAAAAGGCGGTATTTCCACAATAGATTTAATGAGGGCAATGATTCGGAAAATTTGTGGAACGTAGTGAACGAAATTACTGGGTTCAGAAAAAAGGATGTGCCTAGTATTACTAAACTAGTTAGTGAAGATGGGGCAGTTCTAGAAAGTAAGGATGAAATTGCTGATGAATTAGCAAGTGTATTTATAATTAATAAAGATCAGACGTTCTCTGAATCTGAAATGGCAACTAAAGTTAATGATTATTGTAACAATTATGAGAATAACAGTGAGAGTGAGAGTTCAACTATTGCAGACAATGTTGAAATCACTGAAACCGAAGTCCAGGAGGCAATAAGTAAGGTTAGGAGTTCTGGAAATGCTATGTTTCATGTACCGGCTAGAGTTGTAAAGCAGTTGACCAATATTATATGTCCACTGACGATTATGCTGAATGTTATTGTTAGCTCCTACTGTATTCCAGTTCAATTCAAAACTGTGACTATGTCGGCCTTGTACAAAGGAAAGGGGTCAAAATTAGGTGCTAAAAGTTATAGAGCAATTAGTTGTGCTACATATCTTTGTAAAGTGTTCGAGTACGTTGTGTTCAGAAGACTGAGTAAAATGGTAGATGATGATCTTGACGATAGACAGTTTGGGTTCCGAAAAAATAGAGGTTCAACGCGATTCAAATGTTTACCCAAAGTGTTTATGACAGTATTGATATACGTAATGGAAGGGTTGTAGCGGTATTTGTTGATTTAAAGAGCGCCTTTTACGCCGTTCAACACGATTTATTGATGAATAAGCTAATTGAGCAGTTTAAACTAGAACCTTACATGATTAAACTATTAAAAAATTATTTTACTGGTAGAATAGTTAGTATTAAGAATGGAAATGATTGTATTTCCAAGGATCGTAATTCTATGTATCGTAGTATAGAAACTAGTACTGGTGCTGGATCCTCACTAGGTCCATTATTATTTAGTATTTTTATAAATGACGTGGGAAGCAGTTTTGATATTGATTATGCGCTATATGCTGATGATTTGGTGTGTTGGTCTGCAGGAACTGATGTTAATTCTGTTATTAATAAGGTTAATTTAAATTTAATTGAGTTCCAAAAATGGTGCGTGATAAATAAGCTTGAAATTAATGTTGACAAAACAAAATATGTCATATTTCATAAGGGTGGTGATAATGTTGTAAAAGAGAATATCTATAATGAGGTACTCCTGAATAATGCAATTGTGGAAAGAGTTTTTCAATTTAAGTACTTAGGTACGATTATAGACAGTACTCTTACGTTTAATGAACATTACGATTATGTAGAGTCAAGAATGAAATGTGCTATATCGAAACTGTATGCTATTAAGAGGTTGGTGCCCGAAAGAATTATAGGTATGTTGTTACACGCTTATGTCATCTCGATTTATGATAATTCTATCTGTGTATGGGCTGTACAGACCTCGCGTAAACTAAAAAGAATTCAAAGTATAATTGATAGATTTGTTCTTAATTTTTTCATTCCAAAGTTGTGTAAATTTAATCCATTTAAATCTGTCAAGAAATGTAAGAAGAGGAAGAAACTTAAAAGTAGCGATAAAATTGTTATTAATAGTTTGTTGGTTAGTTTAAACATTCTTTCGGTAGCGGAAAGAAAAACTATAAATCTTATCAAATTGGTTTGGAAAAGTTTAAATGTTGCATATGCTGGAACAAGAAATTGGTTTAAGCTAAGTAATAAGTATTCTTGTACTTTCCCAAGGGTGATCGCTGCACGGAGTAGAAAACATTCGGTAAAAAATGCTGCTGTTAGTGCTTGGAATAGTTTACCCAGATCCTGGCCCTATTCTGATCTCTCTTTAACTCAACTGGTAGAATTGTCGCGAAGCAGTGGCTGGTGTCGAAGAGAAATGATACGGTGGTTTTCTATTGATTGCAAAATACGAATTCTGTTTGTTTCCAAACACGATGGATATCCTGATTATTGTTTTTTCTATTATACTTTTATAGTATGGTAAATGAATTCTATTATTCTGTGACTCCGGGGGTAGAGCGGCGATCACTTTTGAGGTGAATTGCTGATTTTGATGTAATAATTGAATGTACTGATCTGTCACTTAAATAAAGCCAAACCTTAAACCTTAAACAGACAGACACACAGACAGATCATTCATTATTATAAAGAGCTCGCTGCGCTCCTCTTAATAAAGCGGAACTACTTATAATCATTTAACGTTATTCCATTTTTTCACACACATACACAGTAGTTCCTTTTATATTTTCCGGGTGGTATTTTTAGATGTCAAATGCTTCTAATTTATTATTATTATAATTTTAAGTTTCTTGTATCTATAGGTATCTTTAGAAAAACCAATCGGACGATACTTACCAAGCACAATGTTTGTTCATTACATATACCTACCTATCCAAATGAAAGACGAAATATATTTGTAACGGTGAAAAGAGAAAACCGTTACATAAAATCATATAAATGCTGTAGCTATATAAGGCATTTTTCATAAAGCTACAATAGAAAATAAGAAGGGTTCGATTCGGTAACATTGAAGTGATTGCAGAGTGGAATACCAACACCTACCGAACATTGGACCTTAGTACTTCTGTCCTACTAAAACGATATACTATACTATCATACTCCAAATGAACAAAATGCATTACCTCAACTTAGAATTCGTTTTGCTACATTGCTAATCTTGTAGTGCATTTAACTCAAGTTCAATACAAACTCTTAAAAAATTAACAAAATGCATTATAAGTTGAGGTAGGTGTACTTTGTTAATTTGGAGTTATAATGGTATTGCGGGCCGTTTGCGGCTACGCCTAATTGTTATTCACGAGATAAGGTACGCGCATTTTTATGTTTCTGAGGCAAAGTTATTCTATTTGAGGAGCATTTAATTTTCGTCTGTAATAATATACTATTCGTGACCGTGCATAATTTGTGATGTAGAAATTGCAACGAAAAGTCCCAAACAGTAAACCATCGACATAAAGAGCACAATGAAAAGTAACAATAACAATAAATAAGGCTGAACTAAACAGATATCAGTAATTATTGTTTCCAATAATAACACACTATTGCATATGCGTGGTATTTAGCTATGCCCATAATAGCCATAATAGGTATGGTAAATATCTTCAGTTATTTATTTATTGATATTAATATTGAAATAGAGAGAAAACTGTGTTTCATTTGAAGCCCCTAAAAATGAAACTGACATGTTATGATAGATTTAAACCGTTTTACTTACATATTATCTTTGGGTTAGCATAAGTTTAGAGCGATGCTGTTTATTATTCTCGCGATTTTGTTAGAATGTAAACAGTTCGTTAACCTCGAGTTGGTCTAACATTGTAGATTTGTTGAGAAAAAATCAGATTATGTAAGAGGGAACTGGTGTACGTTGTATTATTAATTTATAATTTCATAGAAATGAGTATAGGCTCTTTAGGTCTTTTAAGTTCGTCGGAAAAATTCGGCATTTCTTGGCTCAGAAGTCCCCTTTTCCGTAACATACTCCCAATAGACAACCCTTAAGTCTCAAATTATAAAATTGTAAAAATAATAGCAGTACACTATTTGGTAAGCTAAATTATAATGGTTAATCCACATTGAGCCCCGTTAAAAGTAACTACGACCTTCGTCGAAGACCAAAGTTATAATTCTCTTCGATATGTCCCAATCCCAAATACATGCCTTGTCACCCCTGCAGTTCATGATCTCAACATTTAAGTATATTAGTTAGTCCTATCTTTAGTTTTTTGAGTCGAGCATATCAGCCATATTGTAGTTATATCAATCTTCTGATTGTTTGTAAAAGCATATGCGTGAAAAACCTGACATACTTTCGTGATAAATAAAAAACTAATAATAATAATTTCCGTCAGAGGCTATTTAGTGATAGATTATTATAACTAAGTATGTATTATAATACCTAATTGATTTGCCTTCGCTACACAATATATTATTTTGCATTGGTTGTAGTAAAGGTAAAACAAAGCATGCATCTGGGAAAGAATATGCAAGCACAAATTTTTCAATCCAAGTAATTTGGTTTTCTAAAAATTCACTGTGAATGAATGCGCTGTGGTAAACGTTATTCGTATATTTTGTTCTCAGTAGATTTCCTCAACGTCATCAGTCATTATACAGGTGTTGCGAATACCGGAAAGAAATATCTGGGTTACGTCTTTATTAGATAACTGAGTTTCAGTTTCATTGTGAACGTATAACTACTTATATATGTTCCTTTGTTTTAAAATAGCAGCATCTCCATTTTGACATGTCTACTTATTATCACTTTCAGTGCTCCAAATAAATAACTGTGATAGTACCAAAGGAGTTTAAAATATTGGTATGAAATTCCTTTCGTTCTTTGTATTCTAATTATAAGTGTCTCTATTTAAACTCTGAGTTTTCGTGGAAATTATCAATTCCTCAAAAGACAGCACAGCTGTAAAGTTTACTTTGGTGAAACTGAACAGGCAAACATGGGTCATCTGAAGCTTCTTATATTTCTATTTGTTACTAGTTTTCTATGTTGGACTACTAAGTAATTCTCTATGACATATTTCAAATAGCCTAACTTGGACTTAATGCAGGCTTAATAATTAGAATCGCATTTGTCTTTAATTCCTTAATTTTACTGCTCTTATTACTTACAGGGGAGAAGAGGAACAAGGTGACGCTGGGGATCGAGTAGTCGGAGGACAACAGGCTATACGAGACCTATTCCCTTATCAAGTTTCACTGAAAACCCGACCCTTTGATTACGAACACAGTTGTGGAGGCACACTAGTTTCCTTGAACTATGTATTAACAGGTAGACAATTAAAAGTACAACTTATTTATGAATATCGATTCAATAAAACTCACTAATGGATTTTTGCGTAATACTTACAGCTGCCCACTGCGTCTACTACGGTGTAAGTTATAACAATTATACAGAGACAATTCTGATTTATTATCGTTTCATATAATATTACAAAACATTTGGCTTAAAGGAGACAGACGCAAATCCAAAAGGGAAGTTAATGAAACCGCAAGATATTAAGGTTGTGGCTGGTGAATACAGTTTACATCAAAAAGATCCCCCTGAACAGAAACGAAGCGTTAGCAAAGTAATTCCACATAAATCGTATGTAAAAACGGCAACAAGTATTAAGGATGATTTAGCCCTTTTAAAACTTGCACAGCCAATGCAATTCAACAAGCAAATTGTTGAATCCCTTGCAATTGCATCCCCAAATTTCGAAAGTCTTGGTAATTAAGTTTACTTATTTTATAACTATACAATAGTAAGGAATAAACCACAAAAATAAGTAAATATTTTATCAATGAAAATGTTCTATTTACAGGATTGGCTGTTGCGAGTGGCTGGGGAGCAACTAAAGGAGGAGATGAGCCTGAATACCCTGATATCTTAAGATACACTATGCTCAGAATTTTACTGCCGGAGGATTGCTGGGATCAATCCGGGAAAACAATTTGTACTAAAGGGGACTACAAAAATAATGTTTGTTACGGAGATTCAGGTAAAATCAAAAACTTTGAATTAACCACAGACATAGATCAATAGGTTGTACATACCACTAACCTATAACGCTTCACACGTATTATAATTGCTTTTTCACCACCATAGGAGGACCATTGGGCTGCTTTGATTTCACACATGGAAGATACTTTCTTTGTGGGGTTGCATCTTATGTATCCGAGAAGAGTTGCACCGGAAGCCATAATGCAGCGTTTACAAGGGTTAGCGCTTATAACGATTGGTTATACAATAATACTAATGGAGAGGTTGTACCACAAGAGTAATACTTTACATTACATTGTTTTACTTCATTGAATTTAACGATTTGATTATAAATGTAGAGCATTATTATGGAAATAAATCTTGTGTGGCTTATGTCTATAAATTTTGTGAATTGGCCTAATTTTTAGAGAAGGAATTAACCCTTTTCCACTCACCAAACTGCATGATATTTAGATATTAAATGCAGTAACCCCTTTTCAAATCATGCTTTCTAAAACCAGAGACGACAGTTTTAACTTCTGTCCTATGTATTATTGAAATATAATTTTCATCTTTATTTTGTGAAACCTTAAGATATAGTTCTGAACAAAGTTCATAGTTCGATTCGAATGACAGCATTGAGAGTGAGGTAGTACTACCTTATTTTGCATCTTTCATTTTATGTCCGTATATGAATGACACGTTAACGAGCACACAGACCTTGAATACTTGATGTAGCTATATAATTATAGTTGAGGTGTTTTCAAAGTAATAAGGATGCAATACCGAAATTAGACTAATATTGTACTCACGAGATCAATTCCCGTAATAACAGTAAAATAATGTGTTGGCAAGCTATCGGTAATCGTCGTACTTAAATGATATACCTAAATAAATGTAAATATGATCATATCTCCTTTCGGGAAGTAGTTAGCTTCATTTCATTTAGGTATATGTCAAACAAGACATAGTATAGTCCTCCGTAATGACAGTCAACAAAAAAGTATTTAGCCATAAATAATTGAGCACTACCCTCCTACAACGGGCATGCTAATCTTGTAATAATTACCTGTACTACATTCCACTACATAGTTATCCTAAGGGAGATAGAATAAGTTTGTGAGTTTTACAGGTTTTGATGGCTAAATTGCTTTTTTTGACAAAAACACAGGTTTTCTTGCAATTTCTATGTGATCCAGTACTACGAATATATTCCAAATTTAGATATTAAGTAATTATCTTTACTAAGGTGTTAGAAAGTTATTTGAACACCTTTCTGAAACGACAATGTATTCTTTAGAAAACAAGTAATTTCGAATTTGTATAACAATCATTTGGTATTAATTTCTACATTTTATATTTGTAAGGTATATGCATTTCAAAAAGTATGTCAATTTATAATTTACCTACTACATATTAAAACTAGTCACTAGCTACCGTAGCTAGTGTATTTGTAGGTATAAGCGTTGCTTTGTGAAAGCGAATCCTGCAAATGTTAGTAGTTTAGCAAAGAAATAATTGTTCCATATTGCTGAAGGAGTTGGTCGATGGTGTGATCATGAGTATGCATTGGGTAAACGTATTAACCCAGTATTCAAACAATACCGTATGGCATAATGGAACTTAAAAATTTAACCTGAAAGCTACAGTTTGACACAATAATGAGTATAATAATACGATTGTACAAATGTTTATAAAAGCTCTAGAAAACGAAATTGGTTTAATTAAAAAAGTTTGGGGCCACAAATCAGCAAAGCATTTTGGCCTATTTCGCCAATTCCTCTAATAAGAAGACGTACATTCTCGTACAATTAATTTAGTACACCTATTGAATACTTACGTAAATTCTTACGTAAAGATGCTAAAATATTTGCTTCTACTATGGATTGTAACACCGTCCTTGCAAGAGCAATTAAGGACAGATGAGGAAATATACCGTAAGTATTTTTGTCATGTAATGTAGCATGAGCATGGTAAATTAATAACTATTTTGTTAAAGTATTAAACTTTGCTGTAAAAGTCTCGAAGTCCATTTTTGTACATTTACTTCTTATTTTACAAGGGGAAATGGATGGGGAAATCTACTTTGTTGGTGATATGATAATGGAAAAGGATTCGCCTACCCGAATGGCTTCAGCAACTCATCCAAATTGGCCAGGAGGAGATGTGCCATACGTGGTTTCAGAGAACGTCAGTAAGTTTAATTTGCTTGATAGTTGATGAAAGAGGACAACGAATCAATTCGCATGTACATCCCTTTAATTTAATACCGAAACCATTATATGTCATTAAATAAATTACCCACAAGTAATTGGTAAACTTTTAGCTGACGAATTGAAGAATGTAATTACCAAAGCAGTAAAATACATCAATAAGTACACATGTCTGAAAATCAGAGAGAAAAAGGCTGGGGATAAATATTGGCTCCGTTTTCTCATGAAAGAAAATGCATCGTAAGTTAAATGTTTCGTATTATAATTTGCATTAAATATTTATGAAATAATTTTTTTCCTCTTTTAGTCCGAATGCAGTTTGTTCGTCCTATGTCGGTTGGCTAAATAGGGAGGACCAGGTGACAGTATAAATAAAGTATTCAGGCTTAGTTACACGAGTACATTCACGATTAAAATTGCAATAATGAGTTTTTCTAACAGGGTGTATTCCTAGGACCAAGGTGTTTTTTTGGCAGCATGGTTCATGAAGTAATGAAATTCTTCCTTTCCCTTATGTGTTACTGTAATACAAATATAATTGAAATACATTTCGAATATTTATCAATAGTTGCTGCACGCAGTAGGATTTTTCCATGAACACACGAGAAACGACAGAGACAAATACATTTCAGTGAATAAGACAAATTATGCTGATGGTAAGAATGTTTTTATTTATAACCGATTGCATTTGGTCTTAGAAAAAAGCTCATCCACATAAAAGAGTGTAAGCACAACTAATGTATCAACAAAGAAATTGCTGTTAATAATAAGTTTATACATCTTAATACAAATGCTTTAGTAATTTGTAATTATACAGGCTTTAAAATATAAAGCTGCTTTATTCAATAGAAACGGTCGCCGCAAACTACGCCCTTGACAAAAGTGGGTGCCAACCTGGGAAGAAATGTGAATTTAGTGATTATGGGGTCAAATACAATTACGAAAGCATTATGCACTATTGTGAATTTTGTGGATCTAGAGATACGGATTATCCTGTGTTTACTCCAATTGTAAGTTTTGATTTAAAAGTTATGGATTGTTTGAGTTACCATAAATTGAAAATCTGTATTTTATATTGGTACAGAAAGGAACAGACGGTATTGGAGATACTGCTAAAATCGGTCAAAGAGAAGGATTCAGTGAAGGAGACTGGCACATGGTTAACAATAAGTATTCTTGTAAGGAAATAATAATAATTTAATTCTACTTGTACTCAAAGCTTCGTCATACTCCTGATATCTGAGATTTTCGTAGTTTTTTCTATACTTTTCTTTGTTTAAGGTGACAAATCAGTTCTTCCTCGCCCTAAACCCATCACGGCAACTCCTGTAGTGCAGAAACCAGACGACGAAGATATTACTTTTACTTTGCCACCCTTTACACTGTTTCCAACGCCAACTCCTCCTGGGGGTAACGCAACTACTCCGGCGCCTCCAACTCTTCCACCTACTCCCACAACACCTGCTCCTCCGACCACTCCTGCAGCTCCAACGACACCATCCACAACTGCGAAACCCCCTTCGAAATCATGCAAGAGGCGTAGTAAATAAGAAATTTGGTTATTTATTACGAAAATGCGAAGGCATTTTCAACACTGAAATGGAGAAAAACCGTTACAGTCAATGCTTTAATATAGTTTCTTAGCTTATCTTAACAATTATACGATTGAAATAGACCTCTAATACGTAAAACCTCTAAGAATTCTTACAGATATAATGTAAATCCATTTAATTGTTTGTGATTATATGAACTGAACAATTAGTAAAGCAATTTTGTCTGCATATGCACCTTAATAATTTTCAGACATTCTGTCTTTCATGCTTTCCGCATCAAGTAGTGATACTGATTGCAATAAAATTATTTCATACTATTTAACAATAATTAACCGTTAATATGATAATATAAAGTCTGGTAACTTTAGTACAACAATCCGGTCTTCGTTTGTGTTAATTGTCCTTGAGTTCAAATGAAATTTTCAACCCCCTAATATCAGGGGAAGTATTTTTCCGAAGTGGCACGCTAATTTTATATACTAATACCACTTCAGGCATTTGTCTCAATACTGTATATTTTGAATTTCGAATCTTTGCAATTCATTTTTCTTTGTACTGAAAGTTATGCTTTCTCCTACTCATTAATAGTAAAATTAGTTACTGCTAAATATTAATTTATTATTGTATATCCGTCGTTTGGGTAAAGTGGAGACAATAACACAAGTGCTTCCAAAGTAAACTTTGGTAATAATCGTGTAACAATTTTCAATCCCATGAGTTTGCTCACATGATAAATAGCTACTTAATTTCAGTGTGGATCTCATTATGCAATCCATATTTATTGTCAAAAAATTTATAGCTCAAAAACAGACAAAACATTATGGATCTACTCAGCAGATTGTGGAGCAGATCAAATGAAATAGGTTAAGCCGTCTTCAACTGTCCTTCAGCAGTCTTTCGCATTTTTCCTTACCTTGTGGAACATAATAATTGTATAAAGTTTGTCTATATACTATCTGAATTCTCCAAGTACTAAGTACTATGTTCACGAAAAGGTTTAACTTTAACTGAACCACAATTTCGTACATGATTGATTATAGCACCAAGGTATTCCTTTGAGATATTGCAATGACATAGATTGAAAAGTGAATATTTAGGTTATGATCAATACTGAAGTAGAGATTTATTATCAGTGTATATTCTTAGCTAATAGACAATATTTCTACAAATTTGTAGCACAGTATTCATAGAAAATGAAATATTTTTTTGTTCATAATATTGGTTTACTTACTTACCTTATCTGGGTTATCCATGGAGCTCATGCATATCCATATCTCAGAAGTAATTCGCATTTTTAATTCTACCTCCAACAACTGCATACTTGTTTGATAAATAATATTTAATGTAAAGGTATAACTCACAGTATTGCTTACAGTTGCAAAATTTTATTAGTGGTACCTATTATTTATTTGTGAAGGAGAGACGATTTACAACTCTATTGGTGGACTCTTCAGCTCATCTAGGGATATGGAACTCAACAGAACTAAGAATACGCTTCTAAAAGTTACTGAGGTTCACCCACGTAAAAATTGCAGTCATCGTAACTCCACTGGAATTGTAGCAATGACTCCAACACCAACTTTCCCAAGTTTGACAGGCATAGTTCCTTCACAGGAAACTTCCACGACTGCATTACCGTCAGAAATATCGAATACACATTTTGGTAGTAGTAAAGAGTACTACGAATCTTCGACACTTCCATTTACTGCAGGAGTACCTGAGAACTATGAATCTCCTACTACGAATGTAACGGAAACCACAGAGGATTACGAATCTTCTGGAATTCCAAGTGTTACAGAAAATCCAAAGCATTGTCACACATCAACTATTTCAAACACACTGGAGTATTCAGAGGAATACAGTACCACAACTGTATCTACTGTAGTAGAAGCCCCAGTCGAAAGTCTACAACAACAGGAGGGTCAATCCATAACAACTGAAAGCACAACAGAAAGTCCGGAGAATAACGGCGCTTCAGTGGTTCCAAATGTTACAGAGTCTTCTGAGGATAATGAAACCCCCACTCCTATTACGACAGAAAATTCAGAGGATAGTCATATTCCAAGTACTCTTACAACAGAATCAGAATCACTCCAA
This sequence comes from Yoshiicerus persimilis, assembly GCA_020352615.2. NCBI lineage: Eukaryota > Metazoa > Arthropoda > Collembola > Entomobryomorpha > Tomoceridae > Yoshiicerus > Yoshiicerus persimilis. The sequence continues at coordinate 33,098,781 of CM036940.2, read as the reverse complement.
ATGCCGAATGTGACAGATACACCTCAAGAGTTTGAATATTCAAACACTCCAAATATAACTGAAAATACGGATGGTAGTGATATTTCAAGTGTGACAGAAGCGTCTGAAGATAATGAAACTGTTCTAACTACTCCTGATACAACAGAATACTCTCAATCTACAAATTCAACTGAAACACCAGAAGACTTTGAACCTCCAACAACATTTACCACAGAAAATACTGATTTTAATTTTGGATCTTCCACTGAGCTCACCACTTCCGAAAATCCTGATGAAATGGAGTCGACAATACTTTCTACCTTAACAGAGGAACCTGAACCAACTGAAAATTCTTCAGGGATGACAATAACGACCGGTGTAGATGGAAATACTTCTGAAGAACTTACCGAAGAAACAGAGATACCTACTGAAGCAATGACAACCATTACCGAACAGACAACTGAAAGTAGCAGTAACAATCCCGATTATTTAACCACATTAACTGAAATTGTTAGTTCTTCCACAGAAGATAATTCAATAACCGAAGAGGAAACTTCAGAAACCAATGCATTTTCTGAATCTACCACAGAAATGAATTTCGTCCCAGAAGAGTCTACACCTACTTATGCACCTACCTTTACAACAGAACCGAATTTCATCGAAGAGGTAGTTACAGAACATCTTGAGGAAGAAACAAAACCTACTCAGGGAATCACAAAACCTACAACTGTGCACGTTACTAATAGTACAATGACAACCCGAAAAACAACAACAAGTTTATCGAATTCAACAAAAACAACTCAGGCGACTACAATGACTGTGCCAATTATAGGAAATTGGCCGGGATAATTTTTACTTTTGTACATGCAGGTTATATAATCTTGAATAATAAACCTTTTAAATCCACATTGATCTGATTGGTAAAAGTATTAATAACATCCAAAAGAAAACTTTATTTGGCTATCTGAAATTATTTTTCTTCCGTGATATATGTACATTTTGTTACAGATACAATACACTTAGTGCAATGGAATATGACTATGCTAAAATACATATAGGAAAAGATAGGTTCTATTGTTGTTACGTTAATTTTATCAACAAAGTGATACTAACATTTGGTGGCATTTTATTAATATCTAAGAAAATCAAGATCTGCAGGATCAATTTCTTTAAGTCCAGGATAAGTTCGTTGAGGTTCGGGCTCATCAGACATAATACGAGGACGAAATGATCTTTTAGGTTCGTCGATGTCTACTTTGAAAACGGGATAATCATTCAAGGTTGATTTTGTAACCATTTGCTGAAGATCAGCCGATGTAGGGATCGGGTCATTAATACCACGAGGCTTTACTCGATCAAGACCAACAAGTATTTTTCTAATTCTTTCTTCTTGTCTCAAAATTGTCATCTTTGTAGCAGCTATGGCATCTTCCTGATCCTGTATTTTGTTATCTATTTCCGTTAGTTTTTGATTCAAAGGTTCTAAAGAGTTTTGGGTTTTTCTGTAAGTATGAAATTAACTTTATATAGTCCGCTTCTTCAATTTTGCTTTCAATCAAAAATAGGTACGCATATATAAAGAAAAGGTTCAATTCTAAGCGATATGTGATGCATATGTAAACCTCTATATATGTGAACTTACTCTTGTTCTGCTATTATCATTTTATCAAGTATACGACTCTCTTCTTGCCATTTCTTCATCTCCCGGTGCATAGCATCTGCATCTTCACGTATAAAATCTAAAAGCTTGCCAAGAGGGTTAGCACTCTTTGCAGTCATTTGAATAAGATTTCGTAGTTTTTCCACTTCAAGGGCATTGGATTCACGGGACTTTAGCTTATCCTTATCCCCAAAAGAACCATCTCTTTCCTAAATCAAGAAATTATACATATAAATAAGTATATCATTTTACACTAATACTCACATATCTTTGAAAAATGGAATACTTGTTGTATAAGTAACTGTGATATTATTAGTGTCTATAGAACGAGCAAAATTAAATTAAAAATGTGTAGCAAAGTAGCAACATTAAAGTATTTATGTTAGAAATATCAGTAATTCGTAGTAGCACGAATGCTTCTCACAATTTCCGTTTTCTTTCCTCCAGACCTTCCTCCTTCTTCAAGCTCTTTTTGAGTTTCAAGAATTTGGTTTACAAGCAGACCCCGTTGATCTGCAGGAAGTAAAGTGTCTGCTTCATTGTCCAGTTTAATCCCTGAAGCTCCCAAGTCCAGCTCCTTTCAATGACAACGGTAAGTTTATGTTACTATTTAGGATAACCCTTTACTGGCAATTTGTTGATAAGAAAAGTAGTAAAGGTAAATAAACAGATTAATCAGTACTGGAGTTTCATCCAAATCGGTAAGGGCTGCTTTTGTAGTAGAAACTTCATGTACTACATAATTTTCGTCATCTGGTTCATCAGAATCCAATAAAACATTCGCAACTCTCCCGGTTGGAGGTCTAAAATGAATTCCAATGTATTTAACACTAGTCATTCGGGTTATGTAAAGATATGTATGCATTTGTTTCATATTTCTATACCTAAAAGATTCTTCCTTTTCTTGAAACCTAGCACTTTTCGGTCGGGGTGGTGCTGGACGGGCACTAGGAGGTCGTGCTGAGGTTGGTGGTCTGCTGCTTCGAAATTGGCTTGTGTGAGGTCTAGCAGGTTCCCTATTTTAAAAATATGCTATTTAGAACGTGAATTGGCGTTTGGGGGATTTTCAGGTATTGAGGCAATTAGCAAATATTTTAATGCAAGAAATGGTGTTCACGGTATAGTAGACAAAGATTCTTCAGGAGGAGGGACCGCTTTATTGTCTTCCACAACTGGGGCTAAAGGCAAGCCACCAAACGAAGAGGGCGACCGACGACGGGCAGTTATTGCCGAATTAGAGCCAGTGGGAGAAGGCGTAAGAGGTGAAGTTGGTTTCAAATCGATGGGAACAGCCAAAGGAGAGACAGGAGAAGAGTGAATAACAATATCATTCTCATCACCATCATCATCAATAACATCATCCATATTATCATCATGCTCAAGCTCATTGGCGATCACAACCGTTGGCGCAATTGCAGAGTCAACTTAATAGTCAAGAATGAATTGAAGCCACATTCCATGTTAATGAAACGTGAAAGAAGCAAAACCAAGAAAGACAAATTAAATTCTAGTCTCAATCACGGACAACACATTCTACTTTCTAAACTAAATAATATTATGATCTGCCAAAGGAAGAACTCAATATCTTAGGTAAAAGCAGTATTAATTTCCTAGTAATTAGTGCAATAGTGTATAAATCTATCTGTATTCATTCAATGGGTACGGTTATCGAATTGAATACATGAAAAACAAAGTAACGGCACAGATGGCTATATACCTATCTACCTATATTATATCTATTAACTTTTACTAAATGTAAATTATTATAGCGTTTACGTAAATCAGATAATTAATAATAATTAGAATAATTACGTAAAGAATAACAGCTCCCAAAATTTGTGCTTAGACTACCTTCTAATATGTGCACTTTCAATGAAGTAAGATCTTATTAATTCACACATGCATGTCAACTTATATGCATATCAACAACTTTCATATCAACTTACAAGATTCGGAAGTTATAAAATCTCATCCAATAGTACTATCTATAAATAATACCTACCTATTTACTAGTATGTAATATATCTGGGCTAATCCCAGCTATGAGTACCTAAATGACTTGACTGCTTTTGGCTTACCCAACATTGCCGAGGCTCCTAATGAGGACGAGTCCACTAATAGGGATTTCTGTAGCAGCCACAATATTTAGGTACAAAATAAACGTTAGCATGAAAACACCAGTTTTAGAATTTGAATATTATTACAATATTTTTCAAATAATGCACATACCTGAGGCACTTCGCTTACTGAATCTGAAATTAAAAACCATATAATGACATTAACCATACTTTATATATGCTTACTAACAGTACGCCTTAATTTTAAAACATGTAGGGAACTTAGAAGGGAATTTATAAGTGTACGGATAATTTCTAGTAGTGTGTTGGATATTAACTTATGAAATAGATACATTAGAAAAATCACGATTTGTAATTTTCCACCCTACCTGCAATAATTATTTTGTTTTCTTCTACTGTTGTTTCCTCTCGTCTTGCAGCAGAAACAGCAGATGTAGAAGAACGAGTTGACATAGCACTTTTACTGTTAGCGGACAATTTTGCATCCCCTGAGGAAATTTTTCCTACAGAACCTCTACGACTTACTGATGAGGAGGGCCCAGCAACTGCAGGAGGCAGAGATGTTTCCTGGTTTTCTTCCAAGTCTTCCTCGACTTCTGCTGCAAAAGGAATTTCATCTACCTCATCAGCCTTTGCCGGTGCTTTCTTTTCTTTGCTTGACGATTTCGAGGCTGCAGTTCTTTGTCAGAATTCAGTATTAATTAATTTTGTGAACATTTTACAGGTAAAGTATTATACGAATAAATTCTACAGGAATAAGGAAGCTAAAATTAGTGATGAAAAATATATGTACTTATTAAGGTTTGCATTAGATTTTCCTTTGGTAGGAGCTGTTTTTGCAGCCGGAGAAGCATCTCTGACAGTACTACCTTTCTTTTTGTCTTTTTCTACTGGTTTAGTAGTTTTCGTAGCACCCGGTTTGGTTCCGGTGGGTTTCTTGGTACTCGCATAGGGACTGGGTTCCTGTAAATAGAACTTTGAAATTAATTTACCTATCTTTTCAGTCAATCTTACAATTAGTTATCTTGGTTGGAAATCATTATTTTTATGCGAATTATTAGCGCTGAAAGTTAACAACTTAAAATTGCAACGTACACTAAAAACTGTAGGTACATCTTTCACTTTAGTTCCTGAAGGTTTTGCAGTAGGTTTCTTTGCCTTAGATGTTTTCGGAGCTGTTTCTTCATTTCCACCTCCTTGCTGAGGTTGCTGGTCCAGTACTTTGCCAAGAGCTTGAAGTAGGTCATTAGTTTTCTCTGGCTCTTGTCCAGCAAGAATTTTGGAAACCTTAACTTCCACATCCTCACCACTAGCTTCCCCTATGGTAAAATTACATAAAATATATTCAAACCATAATAAGTGGTATTACAAGCCAAAATGCTCTGACAGTGATTATTCAACTTACTGACTGACTGTAGAACTTTTGTCATAAAGGCTGCTTTTAATTCTCTGGATGATAAATTTGCCGCATCCAACTCCTTATCTGAAAAAACTCCCTTCATAAAGCCAGTGGTATTCATTGCCTAAAAAATTGCAACCAGTGTAATTCTTTATCATTCATAAAAAATGGAAATTGGATTTTTAACTATTGCTTGTTGTAGAAGATCCTGTAAAGCTACTTACTGTCATAACGAGATCATGTAGAAATCGAAACGGTGGTCTCATTAGATTCTTATCCGTTAATGGGGGCCTCTTAATGTGTTTCCCCAAAATATCTTGTGTCTTCTTAACTTGCTTCAGGAGCTTTGCATCAACCTGTTCCCCCATTTTTGTCTCTTTTGAATTTCAAAGTTCAAACAATCTACACCAGCAGCATCCAAAAAGAAATCTATCGTAATGAACAGAATTCCAGTGCAGTTTCACAAATAGTATGACTATAAGTTATTGCACTCAATTCAGTTATAACTACACCTTTTTTCGGTACGAGAAGAATGAGTTATTAGGTCTTTCATAAACTTAGAATTATTCTCTCTCAAAACGGGCTGAATGAAGAGGTTTAAATATTCAAACCGAGCTAAACGTAAGTAACATAAATCTAAGCTAGACATTTGTCGGATTTGGTCATTTTCATTCAATGCACATTTGCAAGGGGTACGTTGATGTATGGCTTGGCGAGATCAATCAATAATGTTGATATGACGACTTGCTTACCACAACAAACCAACCTTCCCCATGTGCTTATTGTCGTATTCCTTCAGTTGTCTCAAATGTTATACACACTTACGTCAAAGTACTTACACTAACTGCTTTCCTTGCGTTTTACAGAACTGCAGCCGGTCTTTGTTGTCCACACAAAGTATTCCGCTTTATAAGTGCACTGTGCAATGTAAGTTATGCTCCCTATGTAGAATAATTAGGGTGTACCTTAGGTGTACCTATATTTTGGGTAGTATTAATACAAAAGACATACTTCATGTGATCATTCTCAATAGCTTCATGTATTACTTATGGAAAATATTCTACATAGAAATCATTCCAATGTTTATTTTATGCCTGTGAAAATGTCGAATTGTGTAGGTTTAGTTGAAAAAACATGCACATAACTTTCTAGCTTTGGGATACCAAAATCAAGTGACATCAATTGAAGTTAAATTATTTAATATTTCTTGATGTACCTATACAGTTGATGAATGGACAGAATGGCCATTAGATATATTTTGCAGATAAGTTAAACAGTGGAACCTAAGATTAATGCATCACATATGTATTGCTAAAGGTCAGGCACTGTACTAACTTTTTTAGCAGTCGGAAAACACTTATGTAATAAAAATTGAAAGCTATCACATCATCACATACCAGGAAGGACACGTATCAAAAGCTGTGCAGCAATTGCAAGTTACCGTTTATTGGTGTTACGTTTATTGGGTACCTTGCTTGATAGCTACAAAAACATTCAATAGATCTCCATTTGAGGTAAAATAAGACAAATATTTAGAGTACTGTGAATTATCTTGCCTATACATAACCAAGTTATCATTTTATGTAATAGTACTCCCTCAAATGCTCTAATTATAAGAAGTGAATAGCAGTTATAAGCAGGACTATTATTATGTGTACTTAAAGTTGGAGGATTCTCTAATTCAGTCCAGTTCAATTAGAATTGCTGAATTCATTAACCAACATTAGATAATAGTATTTAATAGACAAAAGTAAGAATTATTTGCATGTAAATGTATATTAGCTATGTCAATGTCATGAAATAAAGAATGACCTGCACAATCGGAAATTTACATTATTTATTTCTACTATTGATTACATTGTTGGTTTGTGTGACTGTACTTATGTAATAGGTATATGTGACTTCTAGAATCGTATTAAAACATTTTTAGATGAAATACAATGCCAACTACATTCTAGTTAGCAGTTCAGTGCCACGATCCTAGATCTGTGCCCTGTGCAGATGTGCATTTGGTTTGGTTATAAAGTATGTTCACCTCCAAAATGTCCTAGAATAGTTATTGAACTCTTTGAACATCACTAAAGCTTACTCAAGGCATAGGCATTGTAATATTACCTTGTAATAATTCTATCATAAAATTTCAACTGTTTTTTTGGTCATAAAAGTTCAATTACAATTAATTAATTTCTTGCTAGGCAAGGTAGCAATTAGGAGAGAAGTCCGTAGTACAGCGTAAGTGCTCCTCAACTTCATGCCAATTCACAATTCAGTTTATCAATCGTGATCCAATATCAGATTCAATGATCCTAGTGTAGTTTCTCGTGTTTACATGCCACGCTTACGTAAGTGCATTCTACTCAAACAAGTTGATTCTATTTCTTTAAATCGAAATTTTTATAAGTACCAAAATATTACCAAGCATTCAGATGAGGATACTGCACTGTTTAAAAACGCATGTGCCAAGTATTACAATTATATGCGTAAGTCTAGTCTTACTTACAGCCACATTTTATATACAAACTAGTACTGCTTTACATTTAAGATTTTTAAGCACATGTGTTTATATTAACATTGATCAAATGAAGTTACTATATAAGTGCAATTCCGTCTCCTTGAACTTGCCATTGAGTTGTGTTGCGGAATAGACTGCCTTACCTAAACCGGTTTAACATATTATATGCATGGGCTTTGCCTTTACCTTTTTGTAATACTAAGAAGGATTGTAGACGTCTACACAGAAAACCAAACGCATTTTTATATCTTCATAAGTATGGTCGACTCGTTCTTGGCCATAACAAATATGAGAGATATAAAACATATATGAGGTAGATCGAGATGTATAGATATATTGTGAAGAAGCTAAGTCCGCACTGAGTTTTTAAGAATTGCTTAGAGCACAATTATAATCTCTTACACAAAATGCATGCTAGTTTGGTTACGGACGTGTTATACTCATATTACTACACTGATAATAATAACGATGATGCTATGCAAGCAGGTTTACTGGCTGTGTTGTTATGTAAGTCCAAACCAATCCAAAGTTGTGGCAGGGCATTCCTTCTGAGTTCGTAAAACGGCACTCTGAATTCTCTAACTGACCGAGCAACAGAAACAATCAACCAAAAGAGCTAAGGAAACATTGTAAATTTTATTGCAGACTAAACTACATTACATTAGAATTTAGATGGTTTCGCAAGAGCCTAGACGTGAATTCCAAATATTGCATTGTGGTCATTCTGTTCCTATTCTTCTTCTGTGTTATTGTGAAATCAGTGTAGTTTAAATAAATGCAGAACTGCTGTGAGAGGTACCACTTGTATGATCCATTCAGCGTCTTAAGACTTAAAGGTCAATAAGCTCTTTGGACATGAAAATTATCTAGAAGTTACTCCATTTTATACATTTGTCATTGGAAATATACAGTGCTTGTAGTTTGTCCCTAAGATGGTAACACCAACTTCAGACTTTGAAAAATCTTCAGATTTAATAAGGTACGTAACAGATTCTTTTCAAAAATGGTATGAAAATCTGTAACCTTTATCAGAAAGCCAAGACTAAGAAGAAAGGTATCATTTATTGGCTAAGGAATAAATACTACCCAGTAAAAATGACAGTGGGAACCATTCGTTTATAAAAGACATGCATACGTTCATTTGAACTTCAACTTGAGCACATGCATAGGAAGCATTGACACTGTGTGAACCAGCACAATTAAGTGCATTACTTATCTTTCATCTTTTCTGAGAACGTATACCTACTATATCGCACAAAATACAATTTGCTGACAACTGCTGGAATACAATGCATTATTATTTTAATCAGACATGTTTCATTTTTCATATACCAGTTAATTCAGAAAATATTGGGTCGACGAATTGGAGATATTTTGCGTAATATGTACCCTTGGGCTGTGAATACGAGCAATCCTAATTTACGTTACATGGATAAACGGACAAACTATGGCAGTTGAGAGATGTAATATTGGATTGCATATTTATTCATGCAAGTAATCCACAAACCGTTTTTTTGTTTCCTGTCTGACCATTTTACCTTGAAGTGTAATACGAGACAGGTATATTTTACTTGTGCATGTTATGTATCTAGGTACAACATAGGCATAATGTTTTAAGCATTTCTTCTTGCTCGTATGGGCTATTGGTAATTACTTTTGTTACGTTTTGTGTTTTGGGTATATAGTTCTTAGTAACCGAAACCCGACAGTTTATGATATTGGGAAAGTTTGTAATTCACAAACACGTGTACACTGTCGGTTAACATAATAACAATGTAGAACTACAGACATTAGACATAGGCATACTAAATCAATCATATCATAATGTTTGTGGAGAAGCAGGTACTTCAATAATTTACCAGTACATAAATTTGGTTTTCCAGCAAAGTAAAAATGCATGAAACAGTGTGCCATTTTTACAGCTTGTCTTAAGAATAGTTGCTGACACAATAAATATGATTTTCCTGAATACATTAGTGACCCAATATTATGTAGCAAGTACTTGCAAAACTTTGTATTTGTAATAACAATTTGCTGTCAATTACTTTAATATCTACTTTTTAGTATTTTGATTCTTGAATAATCTTATTTGATGGTAAATACAGTTAACATTGATGTTGTTTTTGTACGTTAGATAACCTTGTTTATGCATTTGAGACTGTCCTTTAAGAATGAATCTTTGTAAGTTCAGATACAAGTAAGCATTAATTAGTACGAAATATTGGGCATACGCTTTGCAAGTAATTATTCACACTATATAGATTGTCAGGATGTAGGTAAGTACGTTGATTATATCAATGGAAACAAGAAGAATATTAAGAAAAGGTCAGAAGGAAAACGGCGAAAAAAATTACAGTTGTAATTGTATTGTGTTTAATGCATTCCCAAAAATTTACAAAAAAACTCACATTGAGATTTCGACATTACAAACAGAAGGTCAATCAGGTTGAAGTTTCTTACTAATTATGTGATACCTATATAAGTACTGATGATGTGATTTGATTAGCATATGTCATCTATATTATTACCGATAAGCAAAACCACAAGTACAGGATGTACAGTACAATATGCGTATAAACAACATATGTAACTTGGAAATCCATGCATGAAATACATAAGTAATATTAAGTGGTTCTTCTTGAGAAACTGGATTCTGTGATCCTCCTACTCTATAGGTTCAATGCAGTACGTTGCCACAATTGTTTCCTCTATAATTTATCTGCTTAGGTATGCATTTCCTGTTTGGACATTGGACACTAACTGTTATTGTGCATTTCTTTGCCTTAACATTAACAATTTCGGAAGAGAAATGGGAAGTGATGGTAAAGATTTGTCTTTAGCTTTAAAAAGTGGACTTACTGTACTGTGGACAACCTTGCCATTGTCATTGTTGTTGTCCCACTTACTATATCTGCACAAGTAGGTATGTGCAGTATTATAATAATTACTTCATATTTTTATTTAGGCATGCATTCTTTCATATATTTATGTCATAAGCATTTACTGTCCTTGCGAATATTGTTTGTTCCAATGATGGTTTTACCCTTTTTATACGGAAGCAGTTGTTTAATGTTTCGAAGTTAAAAGTTACACAATTCCGATGGACATATTTATTACACACTGGAAATGCCATTCCAATAGACATGAAACACACTAACGTAAGCGACTGGCATACACATAATTACAGTATAACAACAGAAAAAAATTTCACATCTGGAGCAGTGTTATAATTAGGTGTTATTTGCATATAATATTGGTATACATTAGCATCAGTGAGGTCATGGAACGAAATAGTGGCAGAATGGATAGTTTAAATTAAAATATGGAAATCACTTAGTTGTGGTCGTAGTGTAACGTAAGGTACCATGCATGGAACATTCACAAATTTATTAACTATATAGTACTTAGGATTTCTTCATTAAATGGCGATGAGACACAGTTACCTCAATAATAGCTACATTTTTCTGCTGTGTTATTTTATTAGTGGATAAAATCGAAAAATAGTAAACAGAAATTCCAACCGTAACAATAAAGGATTTATTGACCGTTGTTTAATTTAGCTCTGAATAGCATAGAGTGGAACAATTGTAAGATATTTCACTAATTTAGCAATAAAGCAACAATTAATTGCCTGAAATTGCAAAAACTTAAGGTGATTGCGCTCAAGAAATAAAATTCTAGAATCTTTTAAAATGAAACTTTTAAAATGCTACTTAAGTTATATTCAAGCATTCTCATGCATTCACATCTGACTGGCTATTTCATTCTCAAAGACAGTCTACTTTGCTATTATTAAATCACAGCGTTAGTTTCTAACTGTTCTTCACTGGTTCACCGTATTTTGCTGCCCAACTTTTTATTGTTGTTTTTTAATTGATGTGTGTACTATTTTCCTAATGTATGTATGTGGTGACCTGTAAGTAAGGATATAGGCATTGGTTACCACTTATAGATGTAGGATGGGCCATTTTCCATTAATTAAAATGATGGTACTGCTATCTATTTAGGTGAACCTTCATCTTTGTGATGAATTATACGCAGTTTTATGTAAATTCAAGGTTGAATTTTAATAATGGTCATAGGAGGGTTAGAAAATGTTGTTTCGTTATTATATCCGTATTTACAGGCAGTGCCAGTTTCACCGAAAATGTTCTCATATGGTTCTTAAAATGATGAGTTGATGAGACTCAATATCTTTACATACGACTGGAGATTCCAGTCTGCTAATAATTATTGATACATTATTCATTCATTTGCATGCAGATAACATTTGCAGTACAATAGTGTATCTCTAAACATTGTGTAGTCTTATCCTACAGATATAAACAACTTTATTTTTACAGCAAAAGAAGGTTACAGGGCAAGTGGTCACTCCTTCCTTACTTATGCTCTATCCTGTATGTACGACATAATGATATATAATAGTAGACAAAGCAGACATGCCATTCCTATCCCTATTACTGCTTAGAAGATTGCATTGTATGGACAATGCTGAAACGTACTATTGGGCAATTTTATACAGAGCTACTTAAATGTTAAGTTGGACAGTTTGACCTTCAACTTAAAAATAATATGAGTACCTACCTCACCAACTTAGTTTACAATGCAGCAAAATAACTTTGCTGTTCTATCATCTATTACGCTGAATTTCAAACCTAGATTCTGATTCACTTCTTTCCAGGTTCTAACACGTAGCCATTGCGGTCACCAAATCAAGTGCAATTTTCATTTCTCAACTCGAAAGACAGTAGTTTCTCTGTTTTCGTAATCAAAGAAGCCAGGAGGCCACTAATAACACTGGCATTGATGTCTACTTGTGCACTGAATACCTAATCATATCATCTTCACTTATCACACAAGTACTTACAGATTTCAGTTAAAGGATGCAAATCAATTGATAATCATGTCAACGGCAAATACAGATCCTGTGATTGAATCTTCCTTCACCAATTTATTCCTGGAGAAGGAAACTATTGAAATTTTGGCATATCTTTTAAGAAATGTTTCGACTAACCTAAGTCTGCTACAACTCTTTCCGGATTACGATACTGAAAATAGTACAATATTACAATGGAACCTGGAAGACCGAGATTCCTCAACCTCCTCATCAGAGCTGTGGATTGCTCTAAGCAATATCTTCCGTTTTCTCCTCGTCTCTATATTCCTATATGTGATAAACAAAGCCATAACAAAGTCGCAAATATCATCGTTAATTTTAGAAACAGTTATTTTGTGGATTATTAGTTTATTCTTGTCACCTGTGATACTCGCAGTACTCGTACCTTGTCTTGTAGCCAGAACTCTAATGTATTTTTACCTAAAAGTTACATACGGTGCTTCTTTGACTCTTGCCACCCCTGTTGACAGTACTTGGGGATTTGAAACTTATGCTAATACTTCAACATGCCCAGGACTGTATATAATTAAGGGAAAGTGTGACTACGAAAAAATAAAAAATCGGTTTGGATCTCTTTTGGAACTTAAAGAAGAATTCTCTGAAGAATTAACTTTTATTAAAATGCGGAGTAAAATACGCCAAATATATCAGTTTATATGTTGGGAGGTTGATACAGATTTCGATGTTTCGAATCATGTTAAACTACTTCCAGGCAATGAAATTTTGAGCGAGTCGGATACTTTGCAAGTGCTTAGTGAATTACAGGATGTGCCATTAAGCCTTTCCGGACATTCTCCTTGGGATGTCCATGTAGTCCCGAAGTACAAAGATGACAACCATTACGCCCTGATTTTTAGAATTCACCATTCTATAATGGATGGGGTCAGTACAGGAAATGCCTTGTGCTATTTGGCTGACCATTCCTTCGAATTCTCAATCGACCCTCTCAAACCATTTAATAAGAAAATCAGTGAAGCTCAAAAAGCCATCGGAGTATTTCTGTGTATCACTCAGCTCCCACGAGTTCTCCTGCGAAATCTCTATGCAGCTTCACAAGAGAACAATGCATTTCATGGAAAAGAACTCACGGGACCGAAAAAGTTTGTTTGGTCGAGGTCAATTAATGTTGAAGCTGTGAAAAAAATAAGGGAAAATAGCAAAACAAGTACTTTTTCTGTGTTAATTTCCTGTCTTGGAGGAGCAATGAGAAAATTGTACCTGAAAAACAAAGTCCCCGTTCCTAAACTAATTCACGCTGCCCCTCCAGTAGCAATGGTCCCTTATCCTGATAGACGCCCAAGAAACAAATTCTCCCTCTTGTCATATCCTTTGGCTGTTAGTTTGCCAACACCAGAGGAAAGATTGAAAGACGCTCTGAGGTCTGTAAAGAGAGTTTCAAATGGAACAGAAGTACTGACTTCATATTATTTGATAAACATGCTTGGACTTCTGCCAGTTTGTGTTCTAAGACCTATTGGGGCATTGCCACACACTACAACCATCCTAAGCAATATTCCTGGACCTAAAGAATTCGTTCACTTGTTCGGAGGAGACACACTTGAGGATATTGGAGCCTTTGTCCCATTGAAGAACAAATTCGGTTAGAACTCAATCAAATGCAATATTTTTATCCTGGTCGATATAAGCCGTACATTTATTCAATAATAAACTGAAAAATACGATAAACTAACTTAACACTTTGAAACTAATACCTTTATTGTTTACCATTATTATTAGGAATCGGTGCAGCCCTTTTTAGTTATGCTGGAAAAATGCGGGTAACATTTATTGCGGACAAAGCAGCCATTGCAGAAGCGACTGACGTTGAGTTTCTAAGGAATCAATTCGAAAATGAAATCGTTGAACTTGCCCGAATATATGGGGATCAGGATGAAAAGTCCGTATTTTTATAAATAGTTCTAATTTTAAGAAATGTTAATTCAAAAGTAACAAGTGGGCTGCATAAATGGGTATGGTTTGGAATTACATAGTATTTGAATGCGACAACGTAACTTTCCTGCTGTGTAATGTGAATCTAACCATACTAAATGATTTTTGCCAAACCTAGTACACATACCTCCTTACATAAAAGCTAATTTATTGGTTTGTATACTCATTTTAGTACTTTATGTGCATGTATGTAGAAGAAAATTATAAATAAAGATATTTATTATGAAAAATATTCACTAACATACTGCTGACTATACGACCTTTTTATTCTTGACAATATATATTACAGTGAAACTATTAGTATTTCATAATTAATATTTGGCTAAGCAGTAATACTAAAAGATGCATGTTTTACTGCAGATTACTTGTGCAGTACCCATAGAAGACGTAATTAAAGACTTAAGATTGTGCAAATCGTTAGTCACCTGTGTATCTATAATAAAATAATAATAATAAGTGCATGTTATAGGCAATGAAGGATTGGAGGAGTTTTAGCTTCCCAATTTAAAAATTCTCCTTACTTTCTCATAACGGAGGAAATGCAACTCACGCATATTTTTCCTATTTGCATTTCTCAATAAAATATTAGTGTTAAATACAAGCCGGTTGAAACTAGGTGGTATAATCAATTTGTCAAGAACTCAAACTCTCGTACAGAATGAGAAAACAAGAATGTTTTCTTTATCAAGCTGCTTTGGCGAAGCTGCTATATTTTTGGGATTTTTGGTAAATTTTTTGCTGTGCACATTCAAATAAAGTTTTGGATGTTCAGGTGTGTCTCCAACTATTAATGTTTAGTGGCATATACACCCTTTTTAGTTACACAGTGTCTTAAGAACTCGTTATCACTGAGTCGGGAAATTCGAACATCACTTTCGCTTTTAGTGTGCTATGGGAATCAGATCGACCAGATGTACAATACAGTGAAATAATTCTAAATGGCTTAACTCAAGACTGTATTTATTAAGGAATCCTAAACAGTCTTGAGTTAGTGAATTTCGCTTAGGATTGACGAAATGCAAGACACAACATCTTCCTTTAGGCACCATTCGCTTTCCATTGCTCGAAAGTGGTTATGAAATTCTGGTATTCAATATATATATTATTACTCTTGTAAGGAAAGCTGGAGTAAAGGGTAATAAAAATTTAAGCACTGCAGCCACCTTGAACTTGCAATATCAAAAATTGAATGCAAAAATTATAGATCTCGTAAAAATGATTGCCAAGAAGAAAAAGACTACCAATCTACATGCATTGCCGCAAGTGCACTACAATATCTAGTGCGCGTCAGTATTGGTCATGTCATAATATGTCCATTAATACTAGAATGAAAAACATTCAGTAATAAATTTAGTAGGTATTCCCAAGTAAATTGCAAAGATCTTTCAAGCAAAATTGCTTTGATTGGGGATTTATTTGCATCATTAAAGGCACCGAAAGCAATTTTACACTGGAATTATGTACATAGGCATAGACAACCTCAAGCACCAAACCAATTTGTTACGCAATACATTCTTTCCGAAAAAATATGTGTAGGTAATTACCTCTGATTAGCTCCAGTACGTCTTTTTTCTGCAAGATATATAAACCAGACTTGACCAGACTTCAAAATCATTTTTATGTTTCAGGATAAGGCGTGTCCAATCGAAATTAAAGCATCAGCTTTTGAAGAAGAATCTTTTTTAGTCGGGTTAATTATGTAAGCTAAGTTGATATCCTGATTAGACGAAAACGATTTTTAGCAAAATTTTTATGCAAAGGCACTAATGAATAGTATGATATTTAGCCCAATGTAAGATAACGAGCCAAAATAGTAGACCACTTAAGGGTAATTAAAGAACTTAAATACTACTTCTTTGTCCTATCTATCATAATCTTGATAAGTAGACCCAACAACACGTCGGTATATGACGGCATGTCTCTGGGTTTTTCGCAGTGTTTCCTTAAAGACTCCCTTTACTCAAAAATAACGAGATTTAGTACATACGTGTTAAGAACACCAATGCATTACATGTCACTCTACCTGCATTGTAATCATTGTCTATTCCAGCTAGGGCATTAATGATTATAATAATATGCCTATTTCTTAAAATGGACGAAAAAATACCGGAAAGTTAAGTCACTCTAATTATCTAAAATTATATTCAGCAAAACGTCTACAGATGAATCTGCTAAGTATGATTACGGTATACGAGGGCGAAAAACGTATTCATTTACTTTTACGTTTTACATCTACATGATATTTATTTACATACAATAGATAACTAATATTTAATCATTATTAAATAGTTGCGTGCAATCCACATTATAGTTAGCGTACTGTTTTGTAAATTGGCAAAAGTATACTACAACGACCTTGACACGTATCGCATGATGCAGATGTAGCAGCCGACTGTAAAGACAATTCAACAAAGAACGGCGAGTCCTTTCCTATATAGTGGACTGCACTGTAACGTTTTAGGTATGCACTTATGAACAACTTTTTAGCTTTTGATATGCAATGATTACTAGTTACACCAGCATTCTTAATATCCTACATACTATTTAATATATCATTAATTCATCATTGTTTTCTTTCACGCTACATGTGTAGTCAGCTCTTTATTGAATATTTTTGACTATTTGAGAATTAAACTAATCGTGAAAATGCGATAATTGTGGTATTTTTATTTGCTTTACAAAAGAACAATAAATTCCCACTAAAGAGTAAGGAGCGATAAGACTCTATTGTTTGTTTACAGGTGAAGTATTAAATAACTTATTATGGCGCAAAAATGTTCTCATATGTAAAGGTTACGTTAATCGAGGATTAATATGGGACAGAAACTTCCCACTTTTAGTTGTAAACGTCAAATAGCATTTATTTGATGAAATGCATGGCACCGGTTTAGAGACGATTTTCCATTGTCGTTGCTCATGTTTGGAATAAGTAAATTTATTAGTCACGTTTGTAAAATGTATACATATACATAGTATATCGTCCATAAAAGTTTTTCATGTAATTATCATTATTATATAATATTTGTATTTTGTATATATGGAGGCACTATGCACTAGTTCCTAGTAATAGCACTTAAATGAAACGTTCGATTTGAATTAACGTTATTAGATCGGGATTAAACTTCATGTATCCGAAGAATAGCCATATTTCCAATGATCTGCAAAGCAAACAATAGTTATTATCATAGTTTTTATAACCAACATAAAACAGTATAATCTTTTAATAGAATATCCTTAAAGCAGATACAAAGAAATGGAAATTCAGGAACGGATTAAAAGCACAGATATAAGACCTCTGTACAGTGTGCAGTGTATACAAAGAAAAATAAGAAATCTAACCGTAATAATATTCCTCATTAGCATATAAAGAATCCATTAATTCTTTGTCTTCCATTTCACTATCAGGAATAGAACCACCAAGGCACTGTGGAAGAATTTCCGGACTTATTTTTTCATGCAGACTGGATAAGTTTGAGCCATGAATATGGAACTAAAAGCATCACAAATGTAAAGATTTTTTTAATTTATAAAAGTTATAAATATATAATACCGAATATAAAAGGTTTTCCTTACCCGATTTCTCATTTTTCTCTTGAGAAATAGTTTGAACACGTTGCCAACTTTTTCAATTATATAAGGTGTGCTGAGAAGATGCAAACCTTTGCATCTTAATGGATAGCTTCCCTATAAAA
The DNA here is from genome assembly GCA_020352615.2 of Yoshiicerus persimilis. Taxonomy (NCBI): domain Eukaryota; kingdom Metazoa; phylum Arthropoda; class Collembola; order Entomobryomorpha; family Tomoceridae; genus Yoshiicerus; species Yoshiicerus persimilis. The sequence continues at coordinate 33,080,614 of CM036940.2, read as the reverse complement.
GTCACACATTACATTGTTCCATTAATTATCTTTTCACAGTTTACATGCGTGCACTTTAATGAATAAGACTATTACTTGAAGAAACATGACGATCCGTCGGATTTCCCTGACAGAGAATTTCGTTACCATTACTGAGGCCTGTGTAAATGTAACTTTGCTATTGTCAATAAGTATTATAACTCCATTCTCTTGAGTTTCTTGCTCTGCCGTCATTTCATGTAAAATAAAGAACGTTGACATGCAAATCTCCTCCATACTCATAGTGGACAAATCCCAATGCCCTAAAACGGAAATCATTCACTTCTATTTATCATAATCATAAATGTAATGTTCTTTATCATGCCACTGCACTAGGATACTGAGCAAATAATAGAAATGGGAAAGTATTATTACTTGATTGAATGTATAGAAGTTTCCGCCCGAAAGCATCTCTTTTCTTAAGAACGGTTTGAAACGGAGTGGTGTAGATTTTCTTGTACCCGGATATTCTGATAGTTGCCATATTGTCATAAAGTTTTTTCATTTCATAATATCTTTTGATCTGTCGAAAACCCAATAAATATAAATCAAAAAAGAACAGGTGAAATTGTTTTAATCCATCAGAAAAATGTCCAGAGTTTGGGAGAAAGGACAGTTTTTTGTGGAAATGAATTCATATATGTAATGCAACACTAACCAGTATAACGGCTTCATTAATATTGAGCTTCCTTGCCATCAAAAATCTGGTAAGATATAAGTCATCCATCGGAACGGTAAGGTTTCTTAACCCTAAAATAGAAATACATATCACAATCACAGTGGAGTAATATTCATACCCAAAGAAAAATTGTTACATAAACTTTAGGTAGCTATGTAAAGGAAGTAGCTAAAGCTATGAAAGTTTTTCTACATTATAAAGTAGGGGATAAGGAATTTTAATTTTAGAGATGCTGTTGTTTTTAAATGTTAATTCTATTTAAATGTTAAAATTGGAAAATAATTATTTACCTTTAAGAACATGTCGAAATTCATCCAGAGATTCCGATAGATTAAGGCTAATAGAAAGTTTGTCCATTTTTATTTCCGACTCCATGTTAAAGGGAAATGTAAAATAATACTGTTGCTTTCTTTATTACGTAAAATTGGAAGTAGTTAAATTAATCACAAGAAAAATAACAAGTTTCCTAAGGTGTTGACTGAGATTTTGGAAGACGCTCTGCACTCTGCATGCTTTTGCTGTCGGATGAGAAAGAGTCAAACAACGACTATGCACTGTTGTTATTCTACTCCCGCAAACCAAAGTCATTTGATAACTTATCCCTGTACCATTCATTAACCATGTTGACTGAAATGAAAACCAGTTTTCTATGTTTTGGTAAGTCTACTATGCATAGGTAGCTAATCTTTGCATGGCTATTGGCAACAGGTAATACTTTATACATGCACAGATCAGTAGTAGGCCAAATGAATCAGCAGATGCTTGTAAGACAAACTGTACGTATAAGGTTTTAGATGACTAGCAATCACAAAAATGCATTGAAAGACGGTAACAAATAATCTTGCACTTAAATAACAACAAAGTTACTTTTTCCTTTTACTCACCCTGAACTATTTTGCCGTAGCATAAATAGGTGGAACGTATGAGCTATTGTGTTTGCTATTATCATTCTCTATTATGTTGGATATGGTTTGCTTTTTAAATGGGATAAGCCCCATTCATATACTTGTACACGTACGAAAGTAAAGATATTCTTCTAGGAAAAAATGTACAAGCAACAATTAGAGTATCTCTTATCTATGCCTTGCCAGACACATTTAACATTAACATAATATACACAAAATAGACATACGTAGTGGTACCTAGGTCGAAGTCTCTTGATTTGTTAGCTATTTAGCTCTTATGAGTACATTATATAACCATACTCAGGTTATGATTCATACCAAAACATTCTAAATACTGCACATGTACACGTGTAAATTATGGATATCTTAATAAGATTGTCCAAAACCTTTTTAATGTAAAAATGCTACACGTATGCATTATATGCTTCTAGAAAATTTAGTGTCTAATGACTGATGTTATAGTTCACATTTTATAGGCATTAATGAGCAAGTTAAGCTATAGAAGTTTGTCTGACTGAAAGAGCAAATTTGTGGAAACTTATGTCTTTGTATAGATCCTTAGGTGTGTGCTATTTCCATTTCATTTTGGTCGGAAAAACAAAAATACGAATGCAGAGATCTAATACATATTATTAAGGTAGTTGATGGATTGCCAGCAGGCATTCTGTTCTTGTTGAATATGTTAGATAGTTTGTTTTACAGGTAATGCATATTACGCTGCTACACTGCACTGCAAGTAACTTTAACCTTATCATTTCCATTAAAGAAATAAAGGTGTATACTCTCTACGTGTCTTACCATTAGTTTCTAGTTATAGCTGTGCTACCTTTCTTGAATAGTTGATTTAATTTTACGAGTATACTACACATACTAACAATAAGAATAAGTCAAGGCTAACATCTTATGAATTAGCAAGAATACCAACATCAGGACAACGTTATTTTGTGCTTACGCTCGCTAGTATTTACCTCTATTATGACTATTTATTAACTATACTCTTGACCTGACATGATGTACGTAGTTGGGCAAATTACACACAATTTAAACTACAAACCTATATGCATTACATGGAATACCAAACCGATTCAATACGGTAGGTCCTTTAGGAAAAATTAGGAATTATCTACCGTCTGCTGCATTCAATGCTTTCTAGGTAATCTTGCTGGGAAATTCCCTAGTAAAATCAAGTTCAATAACTACTTATACCTGTACTTAAGGATAATATATTATTAGTCTGATACCGGTGTGGACTCTGTGGACTAGCAATTTTATATAGCAATGAATTCTTACCATTTGGCTTCATTTAATGATTGAGGTATCTACAGAATATCTCACTTTTTTCTACTTATTTATTAATATTAATGTAAGCCTCTCCAGGATGCTGAAAACTTGTGCATAGATTCGTTCTTATACCCAATTCATATTCAATATCAATTTGCTTCATTATCTTTCTGACAGCTATATCGATCCCATCAGATTATGGAAAATTAACACTCACTTTTTAAATAAATTAGGTCTGCTCACTTTTGCCCAAGCTTTACCCAAAATGTATGCTTTATGCCCTCTACAAATATTCATCAATGTAGCTGCAAGTTAATGCAAGTTAATTCCATCAACAAATGAAAAGCCATTAATTACCATGAAAAGGATTCCCGCTAACTTGGCCATTTATATTTGTCTAACATATTCTAAACTTAACTGAAATAATAGCTAAGAAAGTCAAGAGCCAAGCCTTCAGACTTTCCCACAGATGTAGATTATACTAATCTGTCTCCTATCATAAAGGATCTTTTCAAAGGTCTTTTTTATGCTACTAATGCATCCAGTCCAATGTTTCAATACTTCCTTTCATGAGCAATGAAACTCCGACGAAAACCTTGATAAGAGCGCGAAACATAAACTTAAAAATAAAGATATAAAATCAAGCAATTTTATTCAAAAAACCTAAGCGAATGGTTCCAATTCTACAGGCATTGCACCGAATAAGAATATTGGTCGCGGATCGAATTCAGCAAATGCAATCCTTTGAAATTTCACAAGCATCGGAGATTCAGATGTAAGTCTGCGGGTATCTCAAAGGGGTACTATTTTATATTTATTTCATTATATCATTGGGGACCTTTATGAAAAAAATTCAACACATAATTTTGGTGGTATTAAAGCAAACACGGCAATGTTCCTTGTTACTTGTAAGGGGTATAATAGATAAGGTGCATTTTAGTTTCGGATCGAAAATCAATAATACTGCAAGTACTAAGTACATGGATATGGATGATAAAATTGCAGCTGTTCTGTTATGTTATGTTTCTTATATTATGTTTTCACCTGTATTTTGCCTTGGTTGTTTTGAAGTTAAAATTTTTGTTAATAAAAGTATTGTTTTAATTTCCGTTCAGATGTTTATCCTGGGTGTATTGTGAACAAAATACTACCAGCAACTTTGAATTTTGGAATTTAACGTCTGTCTGATTTACATCGTGGATAAAGGATTACCATGTTTGTTCGTTTGAATATGCAAGTTCAAGAGTTCAACAGTTCAAGTCTTAACGAGTGTAATGGCATTGAGTGAGGAGCTGAATAATTAGTGTGTCTATTATATTTGAATTACCTGCAATCGTTCAGAGAAGGGAGTAAAATATAAAAAATGTTGTTTTACTGTGACATCTGCATTGGACTAACTAAAAGCCAGAAATTTAAAACTATAAATGATTGGATGGAACACTTGATAAGTCATCAACATCAATTAAATGCACAAAAGGAGCTGTTGAGTTGGTCTTCTGAACAAAATGAAAGATCATGGGTTATTTTAAACACCGAAACAGGGATGAAATTGGATAAATCGCTGACTTTAAATCGTCTAATAGCTCACTTTTGTAAATACGGATTTATTTCTGATTTGTTACTCGAAGACGATGCTAAATTTGCCGTAGTACAAATTGACCTTCCTGAAGTATTAAGGTAATGTATACGTACGTATAGTAGTACGCCCTAGTGTATACATGAAATAATAGCAATCATTATGATTGATTATGACCAACTAACCAATCAATTTTATTTCGAGTTTTAAAAATGGCATGTGTATTATCTTAATGTTTATGTAGAAGTAAGCAGCCTTGTTTACAGAGTGGTGAACACCTTATTGAGGGAATAAAAGTATTACTTCATCGAAAATTGGATATTTCAGAGAGCCTCTGTACGTAATGGCAAACATTTAGATGCATGCAGACTATTGCAGTTTTTCTTAATGTTAATATTCTTTATTTGGGGAAGCAGGGTCATCAATTCTTGGAACAGAGGTTATCATAAATAAAGCGTCAACGATTACTCAGACACAAACCGCATTGGCAACAGAAACCAAGAAAACAAAGATGCAAAGTGATCTTCCTCCAAGGCTTTATCGTTTCAAAGAAAAGAGCAGAAGAAGAGACGATAATGTGAATTCATCGCATACTTCATCATCGGCGTCCCCCAGTCCTATTGTTTCAGTTCCATCTTTGACCTTCTACAGCAAAAATATGCCAACAAAGAATTTTGTCTCTGTGGGGGTCAAGGTTGAAAATCAGCAGAAAATTAACCAAAATGAAAATAGAGAACAAACTCGGAAGGTACCAAAAATGTATACAGACAAGGAAAGAGGCAACAGTAATAGTCAAGCCGTTCTACATACAACCCATAGTTTTTCTCATAGCTATCAGCAACCTCTTGCAGCTACTAACGCTTCCAAGTGTACGCAAAGGTCTCCAGAGTTTAGAGATTATTATCATTTGTTTGTCGAATTGCTTAAGCTACCAATGCATCTCAGGCAAAACCATAATTTTTCTAAGGAGTTTAGATATCTTAATGCAAATGATCAACTGGTATGCTTCATGAACAGTGTAACAATGACACAGGAAGATGGTGCAAAGCGTGTTCAACTTTTGCAGGAGCTGACTGAACTTATTAGAAAACGATTTCCGAAAAGTATTCTATATCCATTTGGATCAATGAGCAGTGGATTAGGTGACCACGACTCCGATATCGACATTTATGTGGATGTTTTTGGTAAATTATATATTTTATTTTTCTAAATGTACCTATAATTTTAATATTGTTAAAATTATTAAGCATAATTTAAACAAGATTTGTAACATTAATGTTTAAAATATCCTATTATATTTTGCAGGTGAAACATCAGGAATTCACGTAAATCCATATGAAAACCGTCGTCAGACAAAACAGGAAATAATGATGGAGATAAGAAAGCTTTTGAAAGGTGCAAAATTTCCTACCAATCGTCCTATGTATGGCAAAATAATTCCAGTGTTGAGTGCTCGTGTTCCAATTCTAAAATTTCATCATAATCGTTCAAAGATAAACGTCGATCTCTCGTTCGAGAACTTGCTCTCCTTTCAGAATACGAAAATGATAAGCTTTATAATGACTTTGGATGAATGCGTACGACCGCTCTTATTACTAGTACGTTACTGGGGAAGATTTCACGAATTGACCGGCTCAACTTTAATAAAAAATTACGGCTTTACACTGATGGTTCTCGTTTTCCTGTCGTTGAAAGGAATTATTCCCACTGTGTATCATCTTCAATCCTTAATCAAGGTCCCTTACTGTATTGACGGATGGAATGCTGGGTTTTGTGAAAACAGAACGACTGTTCTTAATTCATTTCCCAAAACTTATAAGTACGAAACTGTTCAACATACAGGACGTCCAACAACTCGGTCAATTCTCTTACTGGCACAGGAATTTTTTCATACCTTTGCCCACATAGATTTTTCAACAGCAATGGTTTGTTCCTTAACTTCTGAAATTATTCCGAAAATTAATTTTTCACCTGGGAATGAAGAGAATCTTCCCCAAACACTAGAACGCTACAAAAACTGGTCAGCAAGACAAAAAGTGGGCCACAGACTGAATATTAACACTCCGCTTGTTTTGCAAGATCCTTTTCTATTATCTTTTAATGTTGGTGGAGTTACTCCGGAAGGCACCTTATTAAAGTTCCAGGTCGCCTGTGCTCAGACTTCAGCGATTCTTAAAGAAAACTTGAAATGTCTTTTGGATGGTTTTGTTCATTTGCCCAAACAGGTTGGAGAGAAAAAATTTATGGCTATGCAACGAATCCATAAAAAACATGAAGAACTTAAACAAGAAGTGAAAGATGCTCTCGGCTATAGGGTATCCACTGATTCTAAAACAGAAACGGTCCCTATTCACTTGCTTCCCTTAGATCAAATAATTTCTAAGAAAACAATTCAGTATGGCCATGGTTGGGAAACCTTTCTCCATTATTCTTTGGGTGACAGTACAAGTAAAACATTTCAGCAGCTGTTTAGAACGGAACTTGAGTGTCTCTCTCTCACTGACCTCGTCCGGCCAGTTGACTTAGAAAACAAAATGAAGGCATTGTGGGTGACTTTCGTTAATGAATTTCTATTGGAGGTTTGGGTGCCGTGCTTTGGAATCGCCCACACATTGGAGAAAGCAGTGATACCTCTGAGACGTTTTATGGAGAGCAAGAACGGAAAACGATCAAGGAGGGATAGGCATCCTTCTTTAAATGTAGATACTGATAATGCGAATGTCGATGTTGACCAGGTAGAGGTTGAAAATCTGCCTTCTGCTAGTGATGAAAACCAGAATGAAGATGAAACAGACCCTTCCGTAAAGAGCAGTCAAGAAAGAAATGCTCTTATAGAAAAATTAAGTTGTGTAGCGGAGCAACAATTTAATGTGAGCTATTATAAATTTAAATGCACAGCAGATGTACCCTTTTGGCCAAAGCGAGAGTTTCACAGAAAAACCGCACTCAAAAAATTATCAGTAGAAAACCGCCAGGATTTTTTATCAGACAGCCTGGATGAACCAGTAGAACTGAAGAAGGCAAAAAGAAAAGATTCGAAAAGAAAACGAGATAAACTAAACAAATGTATGTTGGATCCTCTGGTGATTGAGCAGAAAGTTATGGATTTAATTAATGAAGGGGATGGTACAGCACAAGAAAACACAAACCACTCTGACAAAATTGTATTCCAGTGCAACTGTTTGATAAAACTAGATGCTAGTTACTTAAATGATTGGCCGGAAGTATTTTTGCTTTTAGAGAAAGATTCTTGCGGATTCACACAGAACTATGTGGCAGGGGGAACTGCAATTACCACCACTCTGAAAAAGCTTTTCCCTGCTTATATGCTTCATAAACTTATTCAGTGGTTTGCGGTAGAAGGAGTGTCTGATACAGAAAGCACTAATAAAATGGAAACTCGCATCAATCACTCGGATATTGTATTTACTTTTTCTGACTCAGAAGATGAAGACAAAAATGAAATAGATAGCTGTGATACCGAGGAAAATGACATTAAGACACCATCCGCGCTTTCTTTCCATGACAGCTCTGAAGAAAATTAAGGTGGTTTGTTTAATGTATGTAACGGCTAAAATCTTAGAATATAACACATTGGGGAAAAGGGTGTAAAGATATAAAATTCGTTAATGTTTCAGCGTTAGTGACAGTGAGTCAGTGTGATTATTTATGCGTTAAAGTATAGTACATTTAGTAGAGTTACCTATTAACAGTAAAGACAGTAATTCACAATACCCAATACAGGGGACTACAGAAAATCAAAATGGAAATACTTGTTTTTGGATCTGTTGGTCACAGTTTTTGTGGTACTGTAACTGTAACTACAAGTCACTATTATTAGTAGTCCAAAAAATGTGACTCTGTTGCCATTTACATGCAAGTACCAAGTATACTACTCAATATATTCGAAAACAATAAAACATGCGTTTTAGAACTTTAGATACACTTGAAGATACACTTCCATCCTATAGTTTTAGTTGAAGTGCTATAAATCATAAACAAATTGTGGTCTTAGTCATATTATGCAATTATGTCGTCTGTAAACCTGAAGCCGATACAAACTTTCCAGTCAGCTTATTTTTGGTGTGAAATGGGAAAGCTATAAACGGCCAAGGGTCACTTAGTGTCATCACGTATAATATAAATAAAATGTATATAAAAGACATGAAAGATTTTGTGATATTCTGATATTGTGACGGGTTAGGCTCAAAAGTCAGAAGCTCTAATACAGTAGTTAAAATGAATTTACCATTTACTTGTTCAATAACTAAGTGCATATAATTGTTATCAGAGATGTGTTTTGTCAGTATGTAAATAATATTACTTATTGGACCTTGGTGTCAAATTAATTATCAGTAATAGTAATCATGGAAAAGCATGTTCTATGTCTATCACCTGTCACCTGAATGGGAAATACCCGTACAATACTATGAAAGACAGACGATTTTTTTCTAACTAAGGGCATTTAAAATGAAAAAGTGATTTTGCTTCGTCGCTAGATTTGTTATTGTTATGATAGTGTTATTTATAATTTAACTAACCCTAGTTTAACCTTTATCTCTTAACCTGTATTATAAGTCGGACTATTTCTAAAAGTTTGTTAGTTTGTAATCTATCCTGAAACGTAGAATTGTGTATTATGGTTTTTTAGACTCCTTTTTGGAAATGTCCCTGAGTAACAAAGCTAGGTAGTAGTGTCCAAACATGCAAAGAAAGCATTTTCTGATTGGCTTGGGCTTGATTTGGTAGAATTTCGTCAGTAAGGAACTATCCCGTAGCTTCATTTGAATTTATCAAAAAATGGCACACGAATGGAGGTAAATGAGTGAATAGCCTAGGGATAGCTCCAAAATGACGAAAATCTGTCAAATCAAGCCAATCAGAAAATACTTTCTTTGCAAGTTTATACACTAGTTTTGCCACTCAGGGGCATTTCCAGTGGTGAGTGGTTGAATAATTGAAATATATTAGGGGTTGCTGTTTGATTAGTATAGTACTAAATACAACATAATATTATTCTAGAAAATAGTTTACAGTGTTGTTTTTTGTTCTAGAATTATAGCAATGTAAGTCAGTCAAATAAAATTTTACGGTAATTGTGATAATAGAATTTGATGTATTGAAATATTGGCAGAGTTGTATAGTGATATCTTTAAGTTTCATATGGTGGTGGGTGGGTCTTTGTGGGTTTCCTGTGCCACGATTAAATTAACTACGGACCTAATGAAAATGAAAACCATAGTTTAATTTTATTTACTTGCATTGTTGCATTACAATAACGGACGGACAAAAAGTAAATGCACCTAGCCTAAAATCTGATAGATTTTTCTTAACAAAACTAATAACTTCACCTATAACCTCCTAACTATAAATTATAAATATGCGTTTTCTCAATTGCTGCATTAAATTATCGTTAACCTGAATTGAATAATTGAATTTTGATCTTACAATTTAAGTATAATTGTGTATAGTAAGACATGTGTATATATTATAACTCAACTCGTCCAAAAATTATTCAATAGAATAATGATCGCAGATAATTTTGTAGCATTTTAACTTCCGGCTGAAGACGCTGATCTCTGTTAACAGTATTAAAAGCAACCTGGAATTTAATTTGAATAGTAAGAGTATATTTGAAAGCAATCAAATACCTCAATTTTCAATAACTTTTATACGTATATATCTCAGGTCTACAAGATTTTCCAAAGGAAAAATTAGTTACTTGAGATTTGACCGGTTTAGATAGTCAGTAATTTCCTAATTTGTGGGATTCGTAATTTATATAGAAATAATTACTGTAGGGTTCGTCCCACTTCTAATTTCATTGAAACCCTGTCACTACTTATCATAAGAATGTAAAGAATTTGCAAACCATATTATATGAGTCACAGATATAAATATGCTTTAAGGTTCGCGTATTCCTGACAACAGCCTGGCTATCGGACTATCATATTAGGTGTAAAAACTCATTTGCATAAAAAACGGCAACTCAAAAGCGGTTATACTTACAAAAGTTAAAAAAATACAGGAAGGACGGGAAATATCTGGGCTACAAACGTTCAGAGGCTTTTAGCGATACTCAACCTCTGAATTGAAATATAAAATAGTTTGTGAAAACTTATGGAATTTCAGCAAAAACGCTCAGAAACTATTTTTTATTTCAATTCAGAGGTTGAGTATCCCTAAAAGCCTCTGAACGTTTGTAGCCCAGATATTTCCCGTCCTTCCTGTATTTTTTTAACTTTTGTAGGTATAATCGTTATTGAGTTGCGGTTTTTTTCGCGAATCATGTCATGATAATTTGAATTGTTCAATGTGTTGGGGCATGGGCTTAGAAAATTTGGCTTTTTGTTAATTCATATGTTGTTTGGTTACCATTGGAGAGAGTGCTCTTAACTTATCATGCCATACATAAGGGCTTGCAAGCTTTGCAAAAGCGCTCAAGGACAGTACTTTGTGCCAATTTTTTAATTGTTTTTATGAAATCCATGGTAATTAATTAATTCCAAATTTTTATCAAAATCCGAGTGAAAACGTAAATACACGACTCTTAATGCTTTACTTATGAATCTATATGAATTAATTATGAATAACTTAGGCAATGAATTGGGGTAGGTCAGGGAGGATTTAAGGATGTAAACATTAATTCTAATATAGTATTCTGCACTTTCATAATCCAGTTTATTATTGTCCAAGTTTTTTGGAAAGTTTACATAATTTTGCTTTGATTTATAAATCCCTTTTCAGGAGCTCGTATTATCATGTTGAAGAAACTTCGGTATGCACTCCAGCTCGGCTCGTTTTGGTCATGCAATGATGTAATGAAATGATGGATTTGGATCTTTGGAATTTCACCTAAATTAATAATATACTTACTGTAATACTTTCTCTGACTATTATTTTTCAAAAATGTCTAAATTTTGAGTGCATAAGGTTGCTTACTAATAATCACCATCAATTATTCTCCAAAGTCAAAAAATGTAATCTAAGCAATCGTGATACTTAAAATTGAGTAAAATTGTCGCATTTACTTGCTCAGTTTTATTTCCAAAAGAGTTTCACTTGGATTATGTACATTTATTAAGGAGTCGATAACTACCGAAGTAAAATGGCATATGAAAAACTGAAAATAAGCGAAATTCAGAAGTAGTTTATTATTCCATTCATTCTCATTCCAATTTTCAGCATGAAATTCCATGGGGTTTTTTCATGCGTGAAAAATCTTCGGCACACCATACCCCAAAAATATGAACATACTGTGGCAGTTCATGGAATAAGCGCGCGAGTTTCAAGTTAAACTTTGATGTTTTGTGAACCAATTAGCTAAAATAACAGGTGTTGGCTTTAGTCATTATTAGTGTCAGTCACTTAGTTCTTATCAATCAGTGAACCAATTTTCAAATTCACTAAAACTGAAATAAAATACAAAGGATTGTATTTTGTTTGAGTATTGGTACTTTAGTGTGATACAGTAACGTGGACCTTAAGAAGTACTTTGCCGGAATCAAACAATAATAGCTGTCAATGTGTCACGTCAAGTCAATGACTATTCATAATTCTTAATTTGTCTTTTAAAATATTGAAATAATTTGCCATTTGGATAGCTGTTTCATCAAAAGTAAGTTCCTACTTCCTACCATACTGCTGCTGAAGTTATTCATTACGTTTTTCAAAATGCACCACCTCACTTACCTATGCCTATGTAATAATATAATATTAGTATAAAGTCCTGGTTTTGTAAACGAGTTTTTCGTATTTCTTTGGTATAACCGTAGACTCCGGTAAGTTAAGTTAATGGCATTGAATTTTCAATAAGTTTCAAAAATTATCTTTCGATAATGTACAGGTTATAAATATTATCCAAAATGAGTAACAGTGGCAGAGGATCGCGAACTAGCCTTATGAGCCTAGAAGACGTTGATATAGACCTAGAAGGCAATAATTTTCCAATTGGACTTGGATGTGCTTTGGACATGTTTAGAGAGAAAGAAGAAATTACTGAGCTGATCGATATGGTTCCACAAGTTTACCAGAATCAAGCACAGGTCTTTGATTTTAGCAGTACAATAATTTAATTCAGTTTAGCAATTTCTTTCTTATACAAATATAATATTGAAACTTGAACAGCTACCTAATTAAGTATTGAGTTTTTTACTATTATTTGTTTTGATCTTTTTAGGTCGAGGTGACTTTTGAAACCTATAGAAAAATTTTAGATCGTTATCAAGAACAACCTCATTTGCTAGATCGTCATTTGGAGGAAATGATATACAGCTTGTTAAACCAAGCCAGACAATGTACTCTTCCCCAGCAAGTGCCTTTAAAACATTTGAGTTTGAAATTTTTGCGGCAAATATTTAAAGTAAGAGGAGCGAAGGAAGTTGTCAAGCGAATGCCACACGAAGTTGCTGATTTGGTTCCTGTTCTAATTTTTTTGGAAACAGAAAATTTGGACGATCCAAATACATGGGAAAGTGGCTATGTACTTGTTATGTGGCTTTCAATACTTGTGATCAACCCGTTTCATCTGAAACTTCTGGATGGACAGAAAGCGGAAACTGAATCCTCAATTTCTGAAAGACTGATGAACATTTGCAAAAAGTGTATAACGTTGAATAATAGTATTGGACTGGCAGCACCAACCCTTGTGGCTAAGTTTTTGACTCGACCTGACATGCAAGAACAATATATGGAGTCTTTTATAAATTGGACATGTCAAGTAAGTACACGTCCTTCGCTAGTGAAAATGAAAAATGCCATGATTTACTCTAAGCCATGGAGTACTATCTGCAGTTTATCGTTCAATATCGCCTTAAAAGCATGTTGATTCCTGTGTATAAATTTAAAAGTAAAAATTAGCAGGGCAGAAAATTAGTCGTCTTTATGGGGTCTGAATTTCGATTGCTTTGATGGTTTTTTTATTTACAGAATTTAAGCGAGAAAACTCCATTTGGAACCCGAATAGGAAGCTTTGCCTCTCTATCCGCAATATTCAAGCATGCCAAGAGGATCGAAATTTTAAAATACGGTGAAAAGGTCTTGCAAGCAGTTTTAGCGTCTAACTACGAAAAAGGCGACACATTAGTTCGAAAGTATGGAACAAAGTTATTACAGAGAATTGGAATGTTATTTATGAAAACAAAAGTTGCCCCCTGGCGATATCAGAGGGGTAATCGCAGTTTGGTAAAAAATTTGCAAGGATCAAGTACTGCCAAGGCTTCTTCTAACATCGATCAAGTTACAGAAGGGCTCGGAATGTTTGAAGATAATTACGATGAGCTAGAAACATACTCTTCATTTGTAGAAAGTATTCTGGATAAACTCCTATCTGGCCTTCAAGATAAAGACACGGTAGTTCGTTGGTCCGCAGCTAAAGGAATCGGAAGAGTTACCAACCGGTTACCAAAGGAGTATGCAGATGAAGTTGTCGAAAATATTTTACAAAATTTTTCACCCAGAGAAACTAGTGGAGCATGGCATGGAGGTTGTTTGGCACTGGCTGAATTGAGCAGAAGAGGACTGCTCTTGCCCGAACGGCTCCCAACAGTTATTCCTATGATTAAAAAAGCACTAGTTCACGACGAGGTAATTGTACCGTAGAACCATAGACAGCTGTTTAATCTATAGGATACTATAGTTATAACTTTCTTTACAGATTCGGGGCAATTTTTCAGTTGGAGGTCATGTCCGCGACGCTGCTTGTTACGTTCTTTGGGCATTTGCTAGAGCATTTGAACCAAATGTAGTAGAACCATTTGTGAACGAGATTGCAACTGCTTTGATCATAACGATGTTATTTGACCGCGAGGTAAACTGCAGAAGAGCTGCTTCAGCAGCATTTCAGGAAAATGTTGGACGTCAGGGCAACTTTCCTCATGGAATAGACATTGTCACTATAGCGGATTATTTTGCAATTGGAGTCAAATCAAACGCATTTACGAAAATTAGGTGACCAAACTATCTTTGAATTCATAGTTTTTTAACACGATAATTATTATGTGGGTGATTATGATTACTAATTACTTAAAACTATGTAGTGTGGAAATTGGCAAGTATCCTGAATACACCCGGTCGTTGATTGATCATTTAAAATCATTGAAATTCAATCATTTCGATATCACAATTCGAGAATTAACTGCCGAAGCCTTAGGAAATTTAGCTCTTTTGGATCCCGAATACATGAGTGACATTATTCAGGAAATGATGCGGGCATGCCTTGACTCAGATGCGTATACTGCTCATGGTGCTATGTTGTCTCTTGGATCCATAATTGTTAACTTGCGAAAAATAAACAAGCTCCACATAACGCAAGAGAATTTGAAATATATAAGAGATATAGTGCCGCACATACTGGAAAGGAAATTCAAGGGTAGTCATCGAGGGAATGAACTTTTGAGACAGAGTTTGTCTGTTCTGATTAAGTCAACAGCTATTTCGCAGTGAGAACTTAATAACATTATATCTTGTTTTTAAAGGATTTAATTATTATTGTAACAATTGATTTATATTAAAGATTACCCTTTCATGATGACGATGAGTACCTGCAACTTTGTCACAATCTCCTTGAAGAAAGTATTACGAACATTGATTCCACCACCCGAATGATTGCGTGTGAAGCTTTCCATTATTTTCTTTTGGAATTCTACTGTTTGAATCCGCGTAAACAACCTAAATTGAAGGAATTTCTAGGGACATTCTGTTCTAATTTAAAAAGTCCAGTTATCAGTACTAGACAAGGATATGCTGCATGCGTTGGAAAGCTTCCACTTCAAGTTCTCAAGGAAGATTTTCCTACCGTTCTGCAGTTTTTAGTGTATGCTGCAAGTATTCAGCAAGAAACTGTAATGTGGGCTGATGTAAGACGTGATGCTATTAAAGCGATAACTAATATTTTCTCAAATAAATTTTCTGCTCCAGAAATCAATGGACAGGTAAATTTTGAACGTGTACTATTTATTTATGTTCTGTTCTATGAAACATAATCTGGCAGATCAGTCTAAAGCTTTCATGATGGTTTTATAGGGTGATACATGGAAATATGGCATTCCAATTGATCAAATTGATTACAAGTTAGTATATAAGTGTCTACTGTCTTTAATGAATGATTACACCACCGATAAACGTGGAGACATCGGTTCCTGGGTACGGGAAGCTTCCATGTTGTGTCTTAAGGTACGAATGATTTTGTCAGTTAAAATTGTATAGCAAAAGTATTTTTGAATAAAATGAAACTTAAAAATTACAGATTTTAACTATGCGTCTTCATGAAACGGATATTACTGGAGAACGTAACCTATTAGATTCCGAAATAATGTCAGAAATGTTTTCCCTAATAGCTAAGCAATGTGTAGAAAAAATCGATAATGTGCGTGTTAGTGCTGGAAAAATATTTGCATCCTTGCTACACTGCAGGTAAGAATAAAAAAATCTATGTAGTTAATTGTACAATGTAAATGTAGTCTAACGTAATGTACCTCATTATATTTGGCTGTAATTGTAAAACAAAACATTCATTTTACCTTTTGACTAATAGTTTCATTTCAATAGGATTTTACTTTGTTGCAAAAATAAAACATAAACAAATATGTTTTTACGATTTTCACAGTCCTCCAATTCGAAGCTTACCTAATCTGGAAAAGCTACAGAAAATTTTTCCAAAGGACTACTGTTTGAATGTGAACTGGAGATCTACATCTTCAACATTCAACCGATTCGTCGAAGTCCTGCCGATGCAAGAATTTACATATCCCCTTCTTACCGGTTTTGTTGTAAGTGGTGGGTGTCTCAGTGATACTGTTATGAAGGATGCCAATGGAGCAGTGACTAATTACCTTGTTGCTGCTGGAGCTTTAGGAAATCAAGAACTAGAGCGAATTAGTCGCTTTCTTGTCACGATATTCAAGGTATGCAAGTAAATTAACAACGTAGATTATCTATTACGGCGTTATGGAACAATAGAAACACGTGAATTTGGGGTCAATGTCTAATATATTAGCTTTTTTATATTCTAGGATTATACCAAAGTCGACCGAATCACTCTTCCAATGATGAAGTTTTTGACACAGCTACTACAGTCGGGGTTATTGTTGCCAATACTTTCTGAAGGCTCCGATGAAATTGGCAAAGAACTCATTGCGACTGTTAAGAATGAAGTTATGAAGGCTAGCAAAATAGAGAAAATCGTTTCCGCAATTGAATTGCTTTGTGAAACTCTACAGGGAAATGTTGATATTGCAGTATTGTACGTTCAGCTAACACATTTTACTTTCACTATTTACACTTGTATTTCGGTAAACATAGGAATCTACAATATAAATGCCAACAACTTGTGATTACTTATTTCACTGTGATCATCAAAAAAGATTAAAATATGTAATATTACTTTTTTTAAATAGATCTTTAAAACGCTTGGTGGTTTATTTGTGTCACGCGTTTCCAAGAGTCCGAATGTTAACTGCCCAGAAAGTGTATGAAGCATTATTAACGTATGGAGATACCCTAATGTTACTAACGGACTACTTGGAGGACGCAATGACCTTATTATCGGAAACGAGATGGGATCAAGAACTGGCAGTAATTAAACCTATTCGAAATAAAATATGTGAACTAATGAAAATTCCTCTGCCCAGCACTACCACAGCTAATCAGCCAACAGCATCCACTACGCGTTAACTGATATTGCTATGCATGATATATGCTATGCTGTTCTTTCTGCTATCATTTACTAAGTTTCTAATTTAAAGCAATTCACATACAGCCGATATAGCTTATTACAAGATATGTAAGAAGTAAACTTTCGTACGAAAGTTTACTATTTGTTTACTACTAGTTCCACTTCTGTTCTCTGTTAATTGTTCTATTAATGCATTATATTTGCCTTAATATTTGATTTTAGTGTGTCTTTAATAGTTAATAGTAATTCTATTAATGCAAATTAATATTACGAACTTCTAATTATTCTAAACGTGAAGAATAATAAAGCTTTAATAATGCAAGGGGGATAAAAAAGTTGTATTTCGTCTGCTTGTTTTAGAAAATAGATTTAATAGTAATAAATAACTATACCACACCGATAATTATTGCTATTCAGTGTGCCTATTATTTTGCTACCACTGATGTTAGTAAAAGTAATTAATTTATTAAATAAGTGTAATATCTGGTTTTATTTGTATTTTCTTGTAACAGGAAATATTTAACCCATGTGAAAGATAAGTTGAAGGACTAATTTAGTATGAAGTATGAAGTAATGAATGATAAATATTACATGTATTCGTAACATTCGTAACAGTATTTATTATTAATAAAAAACTAATCACAAACAATTCAGAATCATTATTAATACTCACATTTTTTTCATTATATTATGACATGACTCTAGTAATAATATTGTAGACCATGATGGCGGTTTTAAATAATATTCTGCAGTCACTAAATTGTGACACATTGCATTAACTAGTAAGTCGTATTGGTGAAGAGGAAAGTGCAGTGCTGTGCAACTTCTGGACATTGAAATATGGAATACATTTGTTTGTATCACAATATGAATTATGTGTATTATTAAACAATAGTTACATTATAATTTTTTACATTCATAAAAGCCAGATTTATGAGTAAAAGTAGTGCAGACAACACGGAAGGAAAATAATGTCTGTATGTTGTTTTGAACCACAAGCGCTACATTAAATGTCTGTCTTATAATGAAGACAGTCAGTTGGTTTGTGTTGTGTAACACAAGTATTAACTACTAACAATTTGTAGCTTTAACTTATTAAGCCTTTCATGAAAATGTAAATGGGCATTATTGGAGTCTTAACTTACATGAGGCACATGCCATAAATGATGCCCTGCTTTTAAAAACATAAAGCTCTAACAACAAAACTTTGTGTGCATTTGGTTACAACTTTCGTTACAGTATCCATATTTACTAATGGGACAACTCTGGTCTAGAAAACAACCTTAACCTTAGCAAGTAATTTAATCAAGCATGAAATCCTTCGAAAGAGGATATAGTAATCAAAATAATCACTTAAAAGACAGAAAGAAGTCTAGTTTGAAAATAAGCACAGTAATTCTATTTAACATGACCAACTAATTACTGCTCCCTCAGTCTACATCTTAGCTTAATCAAAAATTGACTTTTACAAAGAGCATTCCAAATCAAAAACTTTAGTTCACGTAAAAGTGCAGTCAACAATGCAGTGCAAAAAATTAACTAACAAGTTTAACTATTTAGGATTATAGAATATATTGGTATATCAGGATTACTGTATATTTATAGTACAAATAGTCCACGTGAAGTCTTGCGATTGAATACATTTGATGCGTGCGTGTGCGGTGCGAATACTTTTTTATAGAGGCGTAGACACGTTTTGAATGATTGTGCAATAGACCCGAGAGTTTTTAAATTTGGCTTTTATCGTTACATTCAATGAGTAGGATTATTTAACTTTTAATTGTATTTTGTATTACCTAATGAACTACTCTAATCTTCTCTAATGGTTTACCTCCTGCAGGTACCTTACAATCCCGACTAAATTGTATTGAACATTTTTATTAGTTCTTTATACTCTTACTGCTTTAACACTGACCTTACTAAGCTACTGGCATTACAAATCTGAGTCCGTCTTTATCATATAATATACTCTGAAACTTTTATTAATAGCACAACTCAATCAGTGCCGGTTTTTTGACGCTTCATATATGATTGTATTTCTGTAATACATTTCATCTGAAAGACGAGACTGTGTATAAAATTTGTAAAGCCATAACAATGTGCTTAAACAATAGCCAGTACCTTTTACACCTAAAGTTATACTTTAGTTTCGAGGCATGTACATGTGTATCACCTTTACGATTATTATGCTATTAATTAGCAGTAATACCATCAGGCCAACATAAATACTTGTACTCTAGCGTTTACATCTTACAACCTATCTGTTCACTAATTGTCACAACCTTATCTAAAAATTTCATATCTTCTCTTACAACTAATTAACTGAACCCACAGAAAATAATTAGTAAATGTCATTTCTATAAGTGAGCATTACCTTGAGATTCGATTCAAATAAGCTTACATTATACTGTATACCATTACACCACGCTTCTATACTGCTCTTATGGTAATGTACAGTGGTTTTGATCTTTAAAGTATTAAAGTATAGTTCATTACGATTTCGTTGTGTACATGCCTCGTTACAGGCAGTTTTGCGTACAATAGTACACACAGATAGGTTCTTGGGTAGATAAAGCGTGGTCAGTGCAGTGTGAGACAGGTTTAAGTATTCATGATTTACTTAAGATTTAAGAATTATATGCACCTTGATAATAGTTGTGCTAAACTGAAAGAGATTTCTGCTTTTGGTACACAGTTTCTGATTGCAGAAACTGTACAGCACCAAAGTCTGAATAAAGAAACAAAGTCGAAGTTAATCTCATTAAAAATCAAATAAATTAGAAAGATTCACTAATCAATTATTAAATATTTATGTAGTTCACCTTATCTTCTGCTTTGGTAAATGAACATTGGTGAATAAACCCACTGAATAAGAAAGAATACTGTGATGATGTAGCTAGTCATAAGCTAAATGGCATACATCTGAGATTGCAGTATGCTGATTACTGCACTGATGTGTTCGTCGAGTTACGCCATACGTGCAGTGCATGACCCCAATTTGCAAAGGTGCATCATTTTACTCAAGTAGGCATTAAATTACAACTTTACAACTACCTACCTACATATCTATTAAACGATGAACTTTACAAAAGTATTTTCCTAATGCTGACGCATTGCTAGCGATAAACTATGCTGTATGCCAATTTACTAAATATTCTAATTCTAATTAAATGTAACGTAAAGAGCCAACGAATACCTGTAATAACAATTATTTCCATGTATTTGCATTTTTAGTTTGATACTATTGAAATATTTCAGTATCTTAAAGCTTTTGGCTATGTATGAAGGTACTTTAGTTCAATTGAAACAGTTCAAAGTTCGCAAAGGTATGCTTTATGTTGGCATACAGTTGTATATTGTATTTAAAATAGTCCATCATGCCTTTTCAAAGCACATTACAGCTGTAAGCAATAGTAATTCTTCTACAAATGTCTTGCAACCTAATTTGTATTTCTATCCTAAAGGTATTGCTGTACTAGCATATACCAATACCTATAACGAAAAGGTGTTTTCTGCATCTTCTATAAACAAATTTAGATGTTTGTATTTAATATCCTTACTAACATTACATGTATTTACGTATTTTCAATTATGTGATTGAGACACTTTGAGACAACACCGTAGCCAACTTTAGATTTAGGATTTAGTTTGCATTGTACACCTTTAGAACATCATTTGTGTTTTGTTAAGTGTATCAAGATATGGAGGTACTTTCTGGTCCCTTTCTTCTAGTAATAAAGTGTATATTAAGGGTAGAAGTACTTTTTTAAAAAATAATGGAATTTCATAGAAGTCAAAGTAAAACGAAAAAAGTAGCATGACCAAAATGCATTGGTGGAGAAGATTTAGTAACTATTCTCTCATTCTCATGGGTTGTACTATGTATGCATTTGCACACAAGTAGATTTGGAGCTGGCAGATATAAGGTACTGTTCAAATAAATGAGTGGTATTCTTAGTTTATCCTACAATAAAACTAACACATTGGAAGTTTCTGCTTTCAATACAAATCATCGGTGAATAATTAACGCTCCTAAAACCTACATTAAACGTCTACATACACATAAGTACTTCATTTCAAAATCTGTTTCACCATTAAAAACAGTACACTAACACAACACGTAATGATCACGAATCACTCATAAATTAAACAAATATGTAAAAGAAATATTTGAGAGCATCACCGGTAATTAAAACAAATACTACAACGGGTGAACAGTCTTGGTTCAATCAAAGAAACCTAACAAAATATAAATAAATATACGAATACTGCTATGTTGGTGGTAAGTAAACATACCTCTAAGTGTTGTCATTCAGATCAAATTGTCTTTTTGAAACGAAACTCAACAAACTAAGGTCATTTCAATTCGCTACAACTCTTCTTTGTCATCCAAAGCGACTGCATTGAGACCCAAGTCCTCTACCATTTGCGGAGGACTTTTAATAGGTCTTCTAGGCCAAACTTCTACACTCTTAAGTGCATTTCCAGCCTTTTCAATTCGATCTAGTGTTTTCCAAGCTTCCCATACGTTCTGTTCGATCCACTCTAAAATAACATCTCCCCGGAAGACAATTTTCAAGGAATTGCCTACTGATTTGGCAGTTATAATGAGATTTCTGCGAAGACGTGGAACGTGAGAGAAAATAACTTCGTCCACCCTTTGGGGTAAAGAATAATTATGTCTGATATTGTAGGGTGTAGCCCATGCCCTTTTTCTAGTAATTTTAGTTTCCAGTTCCCAAAAATCGTTTAGAAGAGAGCGAAGACGAAAAAGTGTTCGAAAGAAAGCAACACCTGGAAAATTACATCTTGCAGCAAATGATAGTTCGTTGTCAACATCTTTAAGTACTGTATAAAGATTTTGTTGATGATTGGGACACCGAAGAAGTTGCAGAAATTGCCGGGACACTTTTTCCTGTTTTTCCAACGGGGATATTGAATCCAGTGCTTGACCACGTTTAGAGCCTCCACTAAATTTTGACATTTCTTCCGCTTTATCTTTTGCCATTAAACTTCTTGGATGAGGAATTC
The DNA here is from genome assembly GCA_020352615.2 of Yoshiicerus persimilis. Lineage (NCBI taxonomy): Eukaryota > Metazoa > Arthropoda > Collembola > Entomobryomorpha > Tomoceridae > Yoshiicerus > Yoshiicerus persimilis. The sequence goes on along the minus strand of CM036940.2, from coordinate 33,058,451 downwards.
GCCTTCTCATAACAGGTCCTTGCATTTCTACTACCGCGGGAGCTGAGCGTTTTGATAAAAGCACTTTATCACTCTCTGAAAAAGTTGGCGGACTGCTTGAAGACGAAGAAGATACAGGAGAAGATGTCGATGAACTGGAAAATGACGGAGTGGTTGAAATTTCAGCTTTAGGCACAAGAATACGATTGCGGATGGAATTACCGCCCCCAGGAGTGGACAGTACAAGGGATGTATACACCATTGAGGGAATGGCTGCTGGAAGAAGTTCACAAAGAACTGCAAAATGATCATAACGCTGCCAACCTGTAAGGACCAAACCACCAACGCCTTTTTGCCATTTGGGCGATTCTCTGGCTATTACGTCAATCCATTTTTGAACATTGTCAGCATGGCGTGAAAGGGGAGGAATCGTTAAAGTTTCACCAAAGGCTCCCTTAAATGCGGCAGCAGCCCAAACTGTTGGAAAAAGTGTTGAATATTTATCCCATGATTCCCATCCGACAAATCTGTCCACATCTTCTGCGTAAACCCATACCTAGAAATAAATATTTAATATAATTATTACAGAGAAAGGTTACAATTCAGAAAAATATAATTGCATTTCTCTTTAGATTATCCTTTTAATATTGCTTTACTACTAATAATAAAAGAAGTTCATACCATCGGTTCAACCCAAGATGCTATTCCAGATTCCTTAAGTTTAGTAAGAGGGATATTTCGAAGCATGTCATCCCATATTATAGGAATTCTTCCTTTTGAATGGACATACTTGGCCACTTTGGTAACATGTTTAAGAAAGAGATCATCGCGAGAATCTGACGCAGAAGTGCAAAGAGGACATACCCTCAAGTTGTAAACCTCATCACAGCCAATGTGGACGAATTTCGAGTTTTTGTGTAGATCTAAGACCTTTACAAAAGAAGATGCTGTTAGTAACGTTAATATAATAACTAATATAACTGTATTGCTAATTATGTCCGCGTAACTTTATTGCGGTTTCAATTATCACATGCATGTAATTGGGACAGGTAAATATAATTAGCACTTCTAAGGCCAGCCTACCTGGTCAATCATTTCCTCTAGCAAAGGTAATGTGCCATTTTTAGAAGGACAAATTGCTTGAGGATCTTCATCTATTTCTCGTAAATGGCGATATTCATGACCTTTGAGTACAAATTCGACATGCCCAAAAGTCTGCACCAAGGGAATCACATCTAGGTCGAGATTCTTTTCAGCAAAGTTTACAATCTCTTCTGCCTCTGCTTGAGAATAACCTCCTTTTGTTAGCGAAATACTCGTCAAATTGTCTTTCCATGGGAATGTATCCTCCCATTCGATCAGTACTCCCGTTATCCCACTTAATTTGGCAAGTTTTAATATCTGCTCATAGGAACATTAAGTATGCATTTTAGGTGATGTAAACATACACAGAAATGGACAGTTAATTACAGACTACAATACTGCGAAACGTAAAAATTAGTGGGACTCACGTCTTTTATGAAAGAAATCTTTGGTGGAGCTCCTTTGAGATCCAAATGAATCAACCTACTTTCAATGACTCTGGAAAAATTAGACTGTTGTTCTAATTCGTCCAAAGTCCACGGTATGAGTTTGCTGCCTCCTCTGTGTGATCCATGTAATTGATGATGTGCCGAATGTCGTATTTTCTCTTCTCCAGGAACATTATGTTCTGCATAATGAGCACCATTAATATCCTGAGATGCAAGAGGACTTGCATCGTCATTATAATCCACAAACACAGCGTCAATATTGCTGCCACCGAACTCATGGTTTTCTCCTCCATGACCATTGTGAACTCTGGAACTGCCTTTAAAATTGTCATGATTTTCACGATGTACACTACCTTCATCGTAAGGGTTTGCAAAACTTTGTTTAGTTGATCCTCCACCACTGAAAACAGGAAGATTGAGTCCATCCGGGTAATAGAAAAATAAAGAACTCATCACTCCTATGCATATTGAGAAGATAACACAAAATGTTATGAAAATCCTCGGTTTTCTTGATTTTGGACAAAACGCAGAACAATGACTGCTTTCCCCCATTATTGCGCTCAAATGTTACTCGCTTCAGATTCTCTTCTGAATTGGTGTATGTTAACTCTCCTGGATTTGTTTGCAACAGCGTGTATTGCAAAGAAGTGAAAAGATTGGTGAGAAACGTGTAGTCTACATTTGGCGAAGGCAAATAGTTAAAACTTAAGAATCCAAAGCATAACGCACTGTCTTAGCATGCGATTAGCTTCGCTCGTTATGTTTTATGTACGATGCTTCGTTTTGCTGTTGCTACTGCAGCAGCCTTTATTTCCGCATTGATACAGTTAAGACTGTGTTACCGTTATATGGTTTTATTATTAGGTAAAGCCTCCTCTCCTCAACTTCAACCTCAACTGCCTTCTGCATTATAGAGTGTGACTGACGAGTAATTACTTTTCAGCCGCAGCTACAAAATCGCAATCAGCAATCCTGTTCCCTTGTTCCGATTTTCAAATATGGGACAACGATCAATGTCAAGGTCAAATTTGCCCAGGGGAGACAGTCAAGATTACTTCTGGAGTCAATTAATCACGACACAAATCGTACACATTGCATTTGAAACAATGAATGAACTGATTTAAAAAACTTACTCGGGAAATCGTTCCGTTGCATTTTTTCCAGTGAGTAGACCTGTTTGTTTAGTAACACAAAAAATATTTTCGCAGCACATTGTGTTCGTAGGTACTCATGTGTATATTTTCTTCTTGTACTCACATGTTGAATTTTTAGCAGAGCTTCTTATCGTTCTATCTGCACTTTCAGTTCAAAGATCTAAATGCACAAAGGTACAGCATTTAATTTTGATATGGCTTATGAACATGCATAGAATACGTACAAGTAGGTATTTGTTTGTTTGCGTTTGTAGAATGTGTTCAGACACTTGCTAAATGGGCAATAACATTAGATATGATAAAAGTAGGATTAGAGACAAAAGTAAAGTACAATGCAACTATTAAGAACAGTCTCTTTTTATGCACTAAACCATTACTTTACAGGTAGATGTTTATACGTCTCCTTTCTTCCTAGGTCTATCTAAATTCTCTTTTTCACAGGAAGCCCCTAAGCATAACACAATGATAATGTTAGAAGAGGGCAAAAACACTATAGGTACCTTGAAGACTTGAGGATACTTATGAACGCAGGTACCTATAGTATAAATAGATGTTGTGCTATAGAGAACGGAGGGAGAAGTAAGAGGAAGCTTGATTTGAACTGCAGTGCAGTGCAAGTAACATAAAAATAAGGTACAATAAAAAGGAAGCAAGAAAGATTACTACACATGTTTACATCGTCATGTACACACTACATCTTCAAAGTTTCTTTCGCCTGTATAAGTACTCTAAGCACATAAAATGCATTATTAAGGTTCTCTATGTATGTGTGACTGTTCTCGAATGAGTCCGAGTAGAAGTACATAATAATATATCAGGTAAATAACTTGATAATAAAATATTAAAAAGTAACACTATCTGTATCCGTTGTGTATTGTGTGGTTATGTACGAGCTCTGTCAGCTTGATAGTGTATTGTAGATACGTAGGGACGTATGTATAAGTGAATGTACATTTTATATGTGCGTTCTACATCCTTATACACTAAACATCAACATCCAAGAAAGGAACGGTAAAGGTGCACTGTGCATTGTACTGTATTATTAAGAGCAATTCCGTCTCCTCCGGTTCTCCGTCGATGTTCTGAATATACGCAACAAATGGAATAGAATGGAAAAGTAGGTACCTTTTATAGTCATAACAGAATTCTGAACACACCGGACAGAAGAGTATCTCGACTGGAATACGATATACCCTAGTAAATAAGATATGAGCACATAAGTACACAGGCAAAGCTGAATGTTTTTGCGTTGGTTCGAGTCAGACAGATATTCGTGTCAGCACAACAATACAAATGGGAAAGAATAAAAGAGAATGTCTAAATGTCTTTTATGATGGCAAGAATTTATGTTTTGTACTACAATATGTCTCTAGACTGTACGCATTTATTCCAATTTGGTTTAAGAAAAAGTGAATGCAGAACTAATAACAAAATACACATTTCCAAATGGTTATTGTTGTCACTCTATTTTCTGATGACTTGAATTGATTGAATGACTTAATTGTATTATAATAAGGACGGGAAATGACAACAGGGCAGAGTTCACTTCACAAATTCTATGTATTCGTATTTTTATACACACTTACATCTTGTTACGTTTACAACAAATAGAAGGGTTCACTTGTTCACTTCACTTTACTTTTCGAGTCCATTAACTGTAAGTAGGTACTAGATTAGATATGTATGTTACGAATGGACGCGTACGTTTGGTCTTGCTTTATACTACAACATTCTATATATAACTTGAGACTTCTGCATCTATCCTAATTGCCTTCAGGTACTTCTACTTATTTTACTACCTTTTTTAGTTACAACATAAGTGATGATAAGAGTTGCATAACATATCACAAACAGACTACTACTGGTAATAAAACTAACACTGATATAGGTGCAATGTGCACTTGTGTAGGTATATTCTTGTGAGTTATTTGGAATGGCTAGATTTAAGATAGATATAAGAAAATGTACCTAAACCCAAAAAGACGAGAATCCCAATCGGTTCAATAGGATTTACATTTATAAGACAAACTAGATTTCTTTCGACCTTCGGATTCTTCGATTTTAGCGGCGCAGCCTCGGCGGTAGTGGAATTATCCGAATAACTTCCTGCTCTACCCCGACAAAAAGTCCATGGTATTTACTATCTATATATAGTTTCTCAAAAACTCCACGAACAAAGTAGCTAGGTATGGTTACTAATTTCAATATGCATGGAGTGGAGTGTGGAGCACGCAAAGTCGTGAGCTTGTTTTTACAAGCAAGTGTGCTGACAGACGCCTCAGAAGTCTCGAATGAAATTTTTATACTACTCAGCGTGTTTTGCCTTTGTGTTTCTTTTCACAGAAATACATGCTATTAGAGCAAATGTCTTCAACTGGCATTTAAGGAATTGCAATTGTCAAACTTTCATATTACTGTCAAAGGGAGGATATGCTAACCACACAACTAATGTGGCTTTTCAAAATTGTGAATCATCATTATTTATATGTCACCATTACCACCACCATATCAAACACCCTTTCCTTTACATGTAACCATTTATGTTTTAGTTGCTTAGCACAGTACAGATACAACTCTTTTTTGGTACTTAGAAAAGGAACACACTTGCAGGATACAGCTCTTAAGAAAGGAGAATTCTTTGAAAGGGCACTGGGAAGATTTACTTGCTTTGTTGAAGTTTACACTGAAAAACTATTGGTGATTGGTAGAGAATATTACCAACACAAACGAATGTCCAGAAAATTGCCAGAAATGAAAGTTCTTTTTCAAAGGATGGTCAGAGAGTACCATTCTCAAAAAAGCCTGAACTGCTTTGTTTTTGAACATAATTGGACAAATCACTCAACTGGTAAAATAATCGTCCTCAGAGTGATCTGTCCTACAGTAAGACTTCTCTACAAGGACAACTGTGGACAACAAACAAAATAAGTACAACAATGTCGATGCAACAACTCTAACACATAGTTTATTTTCATCTATTTTGCTATTACATTTGCACTACCATAATGCAATTCGTGGTTCTATCAAAATAACATAAAACAGGCTTGAGAAGAATGAATACCTTAATTTTCGTTCTACGTACGCTATACCTTGTCTTTGAGTCGTAGTAATCATTTAAAAGCAAAATACAGTTTTCTATAGAATTATCAACATTGCAAGGATTTTACATAATTATTATATCAACTTAAGTATCACAGATGCAGTTAGACAATTAAATATAGACAAAAGGAAACTTATAATAAATAGGCACAATGAAGGCAGTTTCTTATCGCAAACTAACGATGTCGTAATTTCCAAATACCTTACTATATAGTTTATCATTTATCAGTGTACATACATCTACTGAAACTCAACGTAACTTGCCCATTCAAACCAATCGTTTCAGTAGCACTATTGTATCTCTAACTACTTAAGGGGACATTGCTTTATAAAATGAAAAAAGGTAACTTCTACAAACTGGAAATGTAAGTAAAAATTTCGTTGGGTGGTTTGATTTTAAGTAGTCTTTTAACAATAAGAAAAGCAAGATTACAGATAGTAAATACCTAACAATAATTACTTCTGGGCTTCTGGTTTAAGACAATTTATTAAGTAAATAGTGAGATTCAAAGGTTGAGATTCCATAAGTACGAAGATACAGTAGACTTTTGCATAATTATTAAGTCCAATTCTAGCCAAAACCAAAAAAACCTAATTAATAACTTCCAGATTTTCAGTAGTATTATTCATATTAATAACTTCTAGCATTTTTTACTCAACAAAATATAAAAAGCAGAGTACTTCGGTCACAGCTTTGCAGTTTTTGTAGCCTGTATCATCATTATAATACGGATGGATTTGTAAATGGAATATCGTTAATAGTCTTTTGATTAAATATAAGTCTTAAAGCGTTCTTGTCTCATAACATGCATTAATCATAATCATTAAGTAGCCTATGATCTAATCAACTCCAACAGAAAACTTTATAGTATCATCTGTTCTACACTAGGGCTACAGAATCCTTACACGTTTACCGTAGAGTTCACCAGATAAAAGAAATGTAAAGCTTTAAATACATATACATACTGCATACTTATCTAGTCCTACATAATCAGACATCTAGCAATGCAATAATTTTTATCCTTTTGTTATTATGTAGCAGTAATAAAGTTTTATCTATTTATCATTTATGCGTATATCGGCATTTATGTGGCGATGATTTAATACATTCCTTGTTACCAAAATCGGTACCGTGAAAACTGTGTTCACCGAATGACTTACTTATGAAAAAACACTGTTTGTTTCCACACTGTGGTCAACTTCTTGAAGAGCATTTGGCCTCCTTCCAAGGTTGAGATTGCGATTGCGATGGAGTATTTCAGGCTCAACACTTTCCTTCAGGAAACTACTTCCTATTTTAACAGCAACAAATACACAGCAAAGAACAACTGGCCCCATTATTGCTCCTTGAACGCCGAAGCAAAATATACCCCCAGCCACAGCTAAACCTAAGTAAATCACAAAAACACAATATGTTATTATATATAAATATAGAATAGCATAATGACAACTTCAGCTTCAGCCAAACATTATCATCTTTTTGTGCTCAACCTAAAAGGTCAACCTTACCGGTTAAATAAGGGTGTCCACCTCCTTTGATTTCGCTGTATATTTGGGTGTCAACAACACTCATGGGAGCCATTTGTGCCAAAAGCATGAGTAAAGCTTTTGACCATTGACCTTGTATGAGCCACAACTCTAAAACGGCAGGAAACGCAGCCCAATATGGCATCAGAAATGGTACAGCAGCAAACACCGCTCCGAATATAGATGGAACGAACACTATATTCACCTAGAAAAGCAGATAGGACACTTTAAATGATTAATATCGCAACAATACCTCAAATAGTATAGACCAAATATTAAATAAGACAAAATCAAGCATATAAACTTTATACATTTGATATTTTGAATATCATTGAATTGCACTTTTATGTAGCGGTAACTGTAAAATCTATACAAAATGTAAATGTCTAATTTACCCAAAGATTTACATTGAAAAATACAAAGCCTTAGCCTTGAGTTCGTCTACATGCATGTACCATGTTTAACTTGTCCACAGACAAATCATATCAAACTAAAAACTGCTTATCCAACTGACATTCCTAGTGCAAGGGGATAATTAAGTTCAGGTCTAGACAACCTACTGCAACAACACAATCACATTTACTAACCTGAAATAAAGTGTGAATAAGCCAAGTCCACATTCCATAAAACGCTGCCATTTTAAAGGAAGCCACAAAAACTCCGTTAATGGCATCTTCAACAGCGATTGCAAAACTGCTGCTATGTGATCCTGTACCAGGCGCCCATGTATTGAATAATTCTACCGGCTTGTAAACAGATGTCGAAGCACTTAATAAGTAGAACAATGAGGTGAAGAATACGACCAGATTGATAATTAAGTTTAGTATAGCAGTTCCTCCTATTTAATATAGAACAAACAATTGTGTAAAACCAAATCTACACGAAATGTTAGCAGATGTAAAAGTAGAAATATACTCGACCTTGAATACTAAACTATTAGCTTATTATTACAGAAAATCAATCATACCTCCAAATAGAACCGAAATGATTGCAGTTATAGCAGAGATAGCCAAGGAAATGTTTCCAATAAGAATGCTCCACAATGACTCTCCGACAGACCACAAAGTTCCGACGTTAGCTTTTGCATAATTGGCTAAAACAGAAAACTCCAATAAATGAGGCATTTGTTTCCCAGATTCTAAAATGTCATCCATTATTCCATGTTGGGCGGATCCTTCTATCATGTCACCGTAATTGTTAACATCTGACTTTTTGTCAAGGTCCCAAGTTTGATTCCAAGACAAATATATACGGTCCCATAATTCTATAACTTGCTTCTCAATTTGCTCTGCTTTTTCGGGACTTTTTTCCTCAATGGTGTCCCTAATAACATTGGTTATGTATTCTCTGCCGTATAGGTAAGCATTTCCGACCATTGACCCCATGACTCCTTGCCAGCCTTCGGGTAAAACCTCGTTGATCTCAGGGTGCTGCGATACTGTTGAGTTTACTAGGTTAACGCCAACCCGAACCAAATGATCCCCTTCGGCATATACTTGTATGGACGCAAATATAATTCCCAGAACAGTCGCCATTACAACAAAGACGAGAATTAGACTGGACGCTACTGGATCCAAGCATGACTCGCAAATGTTTACCAGCTTTCTATCAGCCATGTACATAATTTTCAAACCAACTCGAATGGGTTCCGGGAACAGAGAGCCACTAGGTCCATTTGAATTGTTGTAGAATTCAACGAATGGGTTCAATATATTTTCTCGAACATAACCAGTGAATGACACTCCGAAATATGCCGCAAGTCTTTTCATCCCGTAATAAGCTATTGGAATTGGAATTAGATGAAAAAGCCAGAGACGATTCCAAACTTGAACAACCAGACAAGCACACAAAACTCCATACAGAAATTTATTGCTATCAATCATTAAAAGACCTTCTACTTCATCTTCTGATGTCTGAGAAAAATCTGGGGAAGGCAACTCCATATTCGAATCATCCAGTTGACTTTCGCTCTCTTCTAAACGATCTGTAGAATTGTAATTTTAATACATTATTATTGATTAAATAATTTATGAAAAATATTTCTTTAGTTATAGGCTACAACTACAATAGAAACGGCTAGCAGTACTAAGAATTACCATTCGAATTTTTGCAAACAGTTTCTGAGGATTGGAATTTCATTTCTTCAGAGTGAGCTCCTACAGACAGGCTTCTTAGCAATTGCATTTTGTGAGGCTCTCGATTTTCGGAAATTGCAACAGGAGAACTGCTTGATGCAACAATTGAAGAATTGAATTTTGTTCCAGTCTTAGCAAATCTATTCGGAGTATTTAATGCCAAAGTTTTTCCACTTCCAATATTAAGGACCATCATGCAAGCATAACGTGAAATCGTGGGCAAGCTGTATCTATTAAAAGTTTAAGTAAACAAAGTACATTTTATACATATGATTTATGAGAAGACACAGTGGAAAAATATGTACTGCAAAATTGGGACAGAAAACGAGTTTTACTTTAAGGACTTCGTGCGACCCCGAATGTATGCCACAGTTCCAACAATAATGAATAGCAAAAGTGCAACCAGAATTGGATAAGGCAGCAACCGACAAAAGTAGGCAAAGCTAAATATCCAATTAATATATGACAGGGCCTTCAGCATCATACAGTTACGCTCTTCATTGGAAATGGTACTTCCACCAGGTGGAACATCTTCACCAGTCGCAGAACTTTTTAATTTGGCATCTATTTCGTCGGCGGATTCCGTCTTAACCTCTTTTTCGGGTTGCTTGCTATGCAAGAAAAATTACACTCAAACTATCTTTCATTTATGCTTTAGAATGAATAAATTGTACATAAAATGCCCAATAAATTATGTACCTTGACAGCATAGACTGAAAAATTGTTATCACGTAGACGACATTCAGAGCTATCACAACATGCCCATTGACCCAACCAAGTATACTAATAAGTACCCCCAAACACGTTGTTGCAATTACTTGAATTCCAAGAGCCAAAGCTACAGGAGGGTTGTGGTATATAATATAAGTAACGAAGAAGATGATGACAGCTGATAAAATAGACTTCCAAAACGTGAATACATATATTCCAATTTTATCGGAAAAGTTGTCCACGATTTTGAACGGACTTGTCAAAATGCGTACAGTAAACGGTGTAGGCGATTTTTTCGAAGCTTTTAACCTGTGAATTATAATAACTAAGATGAATTAAGAACAGTTCCAAGTTCCAAGACACGTCACAAGAATAATGCAGAAAAGTTGCTTAGTAATTCAATTTCATACCATGTTCGAGCAAAATTGCACAGACGGTCCTTGAAGGGATGTAGAACACTGCCACACAGAAGTGCCCACAACAATGATTTAATGAAGGGTTCTAAAATGCAGTAAACTCCCCAGAATGCCAATATTACAGCACTGGCCACAACAAGAGCGAGAACATTATACAGAGCATATTTAAGAGCTTTGTCGTGGCCCATCGGCAGCATGGACAGCAGGTTTTCCACAATTGGAGTCCTCAAACGCAAATCTGTCAAGGAAACAGATGGGCGAGGCAGCGACTCTGATTTTTTTGGTCCTTCCATTTCCTTTTGTTTTCGCTAAACGAAGTTGTAATCCATTATGTCGACATAGTTGAGTGTTGTGTATGCGATTTACACATTATAATTATAATAAATATTATTTGGGTGACATAGCTCATAGCCCCCATGTCAGTCTCATATAATACAGATTATTAGTTTTCGTTATCGCATCTGTCGCATCAGAATATTTTGTCCTTGGTAAGTTCTCTGAAAAGCAGTAAATTAATATTTTAATATGCTTCCACCTTTAAAGAAGTATTATTATTAGTTATTAAATAGTGAAACTACTTTTATACGGATGTTTTGAGCAAAGCGGTGGACTAGAGTTTAGATTTTAAGTGCTTCTGCATAAGTCTTTTATTATACTGCAATACTCCCATCCGACTCAATTTCAATTCTGAAACTATTCAAATATATTTCTCCCCAATAGGAAGAAATATATTTCCCCACCCAAAAAGATGACCCCCTCTAAATCGACTCCAAATTGTTTGAAACGAAAAAGTATCCAATAGCCGATACTTACCGAATGTTTTTTGTTTCAAGTTTTGCGAAGAATTTATATAGATATACGGTATACTTTTAGAATATTTTGTTTTAGGAACTATTTAATCTTTATCAGCACAAGACAATGATGACTGCGGTTGACTTTTAACTACATACTTTAGAAATCGGGAACCTACAAAATATTTAAATTCCCGCAGGCAATAACATTAGGTCACCTCTATTATTGTAAACATAAAGGTAAAGGTGGCTTACTGGTAACATGTAAACATTTGCTAATTGGTACTACTTTATAATAATAAGAAAGAATATGTATTCGTCTGTCTGGCCAATCTGTCTCAAAAGATTGGGTATCCAAGAAGACACAGTTTTAGTTTTACAAATGAAAGTACGTTACATTCTTACATTCAGTCTTTTACATCCTCTCTAACAAAACATACTGTACGAATCCCCTGCTTATAATGCGAAATTTAAATTAAATGCACTTCCATAGAATTAGATGTGTATTACTCAAAGTTGAAGTAATAAGCACAGAGCCTCGCCTTGTATACAGCCTAGTTTATCCAATTTTCTACTGCTTTCACAGATTCTGTTTTTACTTCCACAGTCCACTCCACACTACCATTAATACGTTCAGAGATGGGCAAAATACCGCATTAAATCACATCACAGAACTACATTTTATCTCACAGAACATCACATCACAGGCTTTAATCACACATCACATCAGGCTTTACCCTAAAAATTAATAGGTAAAAATTATACTAAATTTTATTATTAATTATCAATCATACATCACATCGCACAATGCTTTGTCAAAACAAATTACACATCATACATCACATCGCATCATGTTTTGCCAAACCAAATCACACAGCATACAAACATCACATATCCCATAAATTTAATAACCCATCTTGCTTGTCAAACTGAATCCAACACCATTGCATCACATCATGCGTTGTCAAACCGAAACACACATAAGCCAAATTAGAATTTAACATATCAAACATCATATCCTTTAAATTCAAAAGCCACATGTCCTATGTCAGTTAAGCTCTATCAAAAATGCCGTTTTCTTTCCACATCATCATTTCACAACATTTTAATTGCATTTCTACTTACTTTTAGCACATTTTGTAAGCTAATGAAGACTGTTTACACTGCAATGGGCAGTACTGCTTCAATTTAAAAACAATGAGCCTTAAAGTCCTCCACACAATGATACAGCAATCATATATTCCATCATTTCCAAGAAAAAGATAACATATTATGCGTCACATCCAACCATTTCCTCGTCCTCCCTCACTAACTCTCACTCACATTTCTCAAATCATACATCACATCATTTGATAAATAGACAATAAAAAATATCTCATTATACATTATATCAAGTGCTAAGCAAACATTATCACATTATATATCACATAATCGAATTTTGATTTTTTTGCATTAATAACCAAAATATTTTAAAGACCAGTCATAATGGGGTAATGAGTAGGGTAAAGGTTCAAGTTCTTGTTAAAGTAAAATCAGTGAAGTGAAGATTAATTACTTCCAAACCATCACATCAAAAATTACGTTTGTATAATGTGTTACCCATCTCTGGTGTGTGCTAAGGTCTGTCTGCAATCTGCAATGCTGTAGCTAGAGCTACAACGAGTTCACATACTAAATCATCAAATACCATTGTGGAGGGAATTTTTTCAAATCTCTGGCATTTCTAAATTCCTTTCAGTTACCTATAATATATTATGTCCATAAGAACTAACGGATCGAATCTATTATCTTAATACTTATACGTGCTTTTATACCAACACTAAACACTACTGAAGAACAAGTACAGCTAAATGCATTCATCCACAAACAAAACCTAAAGAAAGTGTGTAAAGCGAAAGCGTTTACAAAAAATATTTTGAGGAATTGTAAGTACTTTTGTTTTCAATTCAAGGATTTTGCTCAATGTATATAGGTGTCCTTTTGATTTTTTACACAAAGGACTTTCTTTTATAAGCTTTATTTTTTATTTTTCAATTCCCAGTATAACAAAGAAAACTACTGAAGGATAGAACAATGTTTAAAAAATCACACCAAACGTCACCGACCGATTCTTTGCTCCCTTTGGCCAACGGAGAAAATGATTATAGTGTATTCAGCGGTCCTCCGCCGACAATACGGGGAAAAGGATTAGGACTAGGATCATCAGCAGCGTCACAACGACCTTTAAAAAGTCAAGGTTTATAGACGATATTGTACTTTTTGTATTTGATTTGCGAATTTCGTTTGTCTTTGCAATAATATATAACCGTGTCAGAAATAAGAGTATTTTAGATGAATGACTTGTAATGAAATACTGACTGATGTGATGATAAACTGATAACATAGGTAATGTTTCAAATTGTAGGCAAACTCTGCAATGTTTCCCAGAAAGCGCTAAGTGATGTAAATCGCAAATCGACCAATGAAAAATGCCGATCAAATTCTTCTAAAGGGTTCGTAGAGGAAAGTGGTGCCGAAGTGCTTTCTAAACCTGAGCAAAGGTACATAAACACCTATTAGTTATTAATGACATTTTAACATTGTTAATGAAAAGTAATGTTTAAAGGCTAACATAATGAGATTATGGAATTTCGAAATTAATTCCACTTCTTTCTGTCTGTAACAAGATCGTTTCAGTTTCAAAGGTCAAAGCTTCTAAATTTGATCTTAAAATAGTGACGGAAGCTTAATTGAAGGCGCGAACCATCTTTGTGACGTCAATGTTAAAGTTTCCATAAAACGCTCACTGCTTTGACTTTTAAAACGATGTGACGAAAAGTGTAGCATCAGTAGAATGTAATATGTTATGTGTGTTATACCATTACACCGTAATTCATATAAAATTATAACCCTTTAAACAAAAGGGTTAACATAAAATATGACATGAGCCACCCTGTCAATACTGTGGGCCATGGCACTGCGTACTTCGTTTAGTCACGCATAGGTTTAATTGCTCTTCGTTCTACTTTTCAGCTTTGCAGTGAAAAAACATGGCAAGACAAATTGTGTCATGGGAGAAGCAACAGCAGAAATAGGAAGAGATGTCAAACTGAATTGGGATAGTGGGCTTTCCCCTTGCATGCCCCATAATAATGATCAAAATGAAACTGAGGATGAAAGTGGAGTAGAGCCAATAATACAGGAGTATTACAATATACATGGCGAGTATCCTGAAATCGAATATATTACAACTCATCAACCAAACTATGATGATGGTAAGCAATAAAGGAATTAAAATTAATGTTAATGATAATTCTTGAAGTGAAAGCCGGTGTAACAGATAAATGTATCGATTAATATCGTTGGATGTGTAGAATGGTATTACTATTTTCAATACCCCGAAATGGTCCCTGAAACATTTGATCGTTCGTTTGACTCTTTGGATGACGCTGAGATCGATTTGGCTGACTTGTGTTTGGGTATGAGCATAAAATATTTGTATACTGCCAATACTAATTACTGTAACCGGTATATTATAAAGTTGTTCAAGAATACTATTTATATACAAGAATGTATTTTTACAGATTCATCCAGTCGATCTCCATCGCCAGTGTCTTTGGCTTCTTTTGAAATACAGTTGAACGAAGTGACCTTGGATTCTGCAAATGGAGAAAACCATGACCCAGATTGGGAAGGTGGTAATAACCACAATGACGTCTACATTCCAACTGATCATCCATTCTTTGCAAATTATTCCCACGAATAAAAAATACGTTATGTGATTACTCGATACCTGACTCAGTAAAGGTATTAAAGTAAAGAAAGAAACCACCTGATAATTCTGTGTTCTAGGATGAATAACATTGACTTAATACTAGATACTAATGTTAATGAATCTATTTTCTAAAATCTAAAGTTTGTTCTAAGATTTACGCATATATTTAACGATACACTAAACTAAATAATTCTAAATTTAATTAAAAATGTAATGTATTTAATTATAACGTAATTATGGTTAAAATTTAAATCCTTTTTGAATCTCTTATTAATTTTGAAATGTAAACTCCATTTGGTTAAAAGTTGAAATTCTTTTCAGTGTCCTAGTTTCTGAGTACGTTTCTTTTTTGTGTATTAACGCTGATGTAGCTTACCGAAGTAACACACATAGCAAGATCAGCAAAACAATCTACTACAAACTTTTGTAGTACTATGACCCACACCGCCCACATGTAGTAGATTATTCAACTCAAAATATATTTCCTACTGGAATATTCATATCGATTTCACATTTTCAGAAGCAAAAGTTGAAAATGTGTATGTATATGAAGTTCCATTTTTATTATAGTATATAATATAACAGCGCAGCTCATAGAGACTGCACGCTACAAATGACGTTTTCTTAAGAGTTATTACAAATTATAACAAATCTTTCAGTGTCATCCATGGACCCTTGGGTATTGAGCAAAGAAGGTAACTAATAATAGTATTATATACCCATTTAATGTCCATTATATAAACTGGCCTGGGTCTTTAAGGGGAGAAATGTTATACGATTAGTGTACGATTAGCAGTACTTTATGGATATTCCCTCACACTATGATCTATTTGACAAAAAAGGAACCGATTTTACCAAAAATGCTGCAGAATGATGTATTACTAAAGTGTAGGTCCTTTGTCAACAATGAACTGAATAAAATGGTACTTTTTTAGCGTAATTCACAATTTAGGAATGAATAACAATTATGTAAAATTAAATCTATGTAATTTATTATTTTATTTCTATCTTACTCAGTAAATATAATACAACACTCCGAATTGATAATTTCAAAATATTATAGCATAGTACATGAAGTTCTTAAGCGTGCCTGTAAATTATTGATTATGAATGGGAATTAGCCATACGTTTTTTGTTTCCATGATTTGTATATTCTTAATTTTCATTCTAGTATTTTGCAATAAATGATATAATTTGCATTCGAAACCATTTCTGCTCTCCTTGACTTAAACATCATATCCTTATTACTTTTTGATCTGATTGTGATATGTGATCTTCCACTCTGATTTGTATAGTATTATATTAAATGCCATTTTACATAGTATATATAGATATAAGTTGTAAAGACAATTGATAATGTATACTTAATAGGTACTGTGGAAAAGATAGGTTAAGGTTCTTCTTAAACTACGGTTAAAGAAGATTTAGCCATAGTTGTTCCCTCTGCTGCGAAATGTCCTGATGTATGGTACTGGCCGAGGTCTGTGATGGTAGGAGTAGTAAGGTCTATTGAACCAAATTCTTGGAATGTTGTTTATAGGATAGTGGCTGTAAGGTCGATAGTAAGGAGGTCCAATTATGAAAGTTGCTTCAGTGTCCAAATCGTCTTTACTGTCGCCATTGTCTAATTGCAAGTCAATATCGCCTTCAGTCTCCTGATCGCTATTTGATCTCTCATCAAACGTATCAATATTGCTAGGTATTCCATAACTGGATGTGGCATGCAATATTGGGAATCGGCTAATGTCATCCTCCTTTGTTTTTAATGACGCAGTTTCGTTAACGGTGAGTGTCTCATTTTCATTACCACCATCTGAAGGAAGACTCGGTTGTTTTTCATTATTTGGATAATTGGAAAAGTCACTCTCTCCAGGTAATGCGGAAGTCGAGTTTACAAGAGCGAAAAGACAACCAAACAAAATCTGCAAAGGTGGAAAGTTAGAAATCAGTCAATGTGAAATCTTTGTTCATTTAACTTTGCTTCCGTTTTATAGAAGTGTACTACTGATATGGAATGTACATAAATTGGAAGTATACCCAAACGAATAATTTTCATGGAAGTTATAGGATCCCATATATATAGATTATCTTCTACTACTTTGTATAAGTTTATTGTACCTACATATATCATTAGGTTTAGAGAATTAATAACTAAATACCCCAATTAACAACCCATTTTCACAAACTCTATCAAGTCTACGACAAAATTACGATCAAGGTTAAGATACACTTGTGCGGATTATACTGACAATAACAGAGTTTTCTCACCACAATTGTGTACCCCATTTGATATAGAACCAAGCTTGCTCGTGTGCTACTGTGTGATAGTAATTCGATGTAGTAACCAAGTCAAATTTCGATGCTAGATTTAAAAAAGTGCAGACTGTTTTAATACGTTAAAAAGTGAAAATGCTCATGTGTTTGAGGTTTCCACTGAAAATTAACAATAAGTACAGCAGTTAATTTCACTGGTCCTTTTATATGAGATAATAATGTATGTTAAACCATGAAATGGTACTCTACAATCTGCATGTAATAACATTGACAGTTGTCGTCAGTTGTGAGAAATGTGGGAAATGTAACTGCCAATAAGAATAAACATAAACTATTTTACTTAAGAAAATCCTTGACGCGTTTACATATGACGAGATGACACTTACGTGTCCTATTCTCAAAGAATTGTTATGTTCAATATTGATTTAAATTTTTGTTTGCGAAATGGATGACAGATTTAAATATATCTTCACAAATATTATGCTCCAACCATTTGACTATTAAGAGTATTTATTTTCATGGTTTTGCGGAATTGCGTAATGAGTTAACACCCAGGGGTTATGCATCTATGTAGGAAAAAAGTTGTTTTCATTAATGCGGAATGACGTTTTTCTATTCAATGTCATAGTGGAAATTGTTTTTAGGATTTTCCTATGCTAAAGACTATAAAAGGCTAGGATGCAGCATAATGACAATAATGAGTGTGCGTCCATACTTTCCAAAAAGGAGCATAACAGATAATAGCTATTTGTATATGCATTTACATTCCAAGAAAAATTGTATTCGTTTAACAAAACCATGAAGAGAATTCATTCTGTTTTGTTGTATTTATGTCTACAATTTTCTCCCAACGAGTAGTTATGTAAATGCAATACGAAGCGTCTAATATTCTGCCTTCGACGCAATTCAAAGAGCTATTAGGATATAATACTTTACAGACTTTACAATGGTACAAAGCATGAACGACGAAACGTTTTTGTTGTCAACATATCCAGTACAAGAGAAATGTATTTATTGGTCGGAAATAAAACTGTAATTACAAACCGTTTGTCAATTAACCTTTCTAGTGTTCATACTTCATACATTCCATTTTGCAATGGAAAAATTATATAATATGAAAATGCCATTTTGTCCTTTAGTAGTTCACAAGGTAGGACAGCTATGGTGAATCATGGAAGGGTTCTTTTTTACTAATGTTCCAGATCCTTCGCTATACACATATTATACCAGACCTTAGCAAAATTATAACTTTATCTTGAATTAGCCTTTCCATCTTCAATGACCATTTCAGATTTCATCAGTGTACACGCCATACGCGGCTTTGTTTCCAAACCGTAGTTTCTAAAAGCAGGATTTTCACAAAAAGTCTCTGCAGGAGGAATGCGTCTTGGTGGAAGTTATTAATCCCTTTATATCCGTCAAGTCTTAGGATTCGGATTTTAATATTCCAGTCAACCTAGTAGGTATATTCTATGGATTCTATGTAAGTACTTCTGTGTAATTAATTGGCTCGTAAGTTATAGTTCATGTACAACGTACGGTTGAGTACATCTTGAAAGATACAGTTGTTGTTTTAGTGCTCTACTATTATACTACATGTATTTAAGTATACAGGGAATAAAATTAATATGAATTATGTCCAGGTACAATTTTGTGTTATACTAAGATAAAATCTGAATTTGATTTAATAAATATTTTTGCATTTGAGATTATCTAGAGATGAGATGTATGAGATTAATCAGAACCTGATCCTTATGAGACACATTAATACTTGTATTAGTGCTAAGTAATAAGCAAAGTATGATTTTGCAAGAAAATGCTACATATAGTGAGAGCAGCAAAACATTCATTGAATTGTGGTCTTTGACAATCTACAATCGAACAGTTTATATACATACAGGACTGTACATTCACAAAATATCTTGAATCTAGTAAGTAGCAGAATTACTTTTTATATCTGTGTATATGTGACAAAAATAACGACTATGATCAATAATAATTAGGTAATTTGTAATCAAGGTGCACTGAATATTTACTTGTCTTCAAGCACTATAATAAGTAATTGAGGGCAGTTCCTCATTCATCTGAAGAAGGAAATAATTAGTAAATTAGTAGATTGTCGATCTCACTCACCGCAAATTAAGGTAATTATAATTTAGGACGTATTAAACTTGTGTGACCAATTGACAAACGCAGTTGCTCACTTAGCAATACATCTAAAAATAAAAGATCTGCTCTGAGGTAGTAGTGCTAGACCACTACAATAGGCAATGTCGTAACATTTCACTAATCTCGCTGAATTACAGCTCTCACTATATGCTTACATATATAAGTACTATGATATCCTCTGTAAGTTTCAATACATTTTACTCAGGGTACCGAAGAACAAACTTGTGTAATGAATATCATAAATGTTATAAATCTGTATAGTATTGTGTAATCTGTGTACTTAAAGTAACACTATGTAACACAATACAACAATTAAATACTATTAAATGCTAGATGACATGTAAATTGTAGGTGATAGCAAGAGGAGAAGTTAATTAAACTTTCAACAACTTTTGAGGCTGTGGCTGTGTAGGTTTTGGCGGTGGATTGATTTGAGCTCCAGCTCTGCTGTTTCCCCTTTCGCTGACTGCGTCCATCAATGCCCCTACCAAAGTATCTGTATAATCAAAACCTCATTTTAATCTACTTTTCAATGCTTTCTGCTGTTTCAGGATAGACAAGGACACTAACAAACTACAAATAATGACTTGAAAAAAACTTTTTGCAAAATGTTCTATGATTTTTTATAATCACGGATTATTATTTCGACTAGTAATGGCAGCTTACCCAAAACAGCCTTTTCCAAATCTTTAGGAATGTGACCCTCGGCAGCTTCAGCTTCGATGAATCTAGCAAATCTCTGGATGCTGACTTGGGGTTGCTCATGAAGACCTTGAGAAAAGAGTTCTTTTGCCAATTGGTAAATTACACCCTCCAAAGAATATTCCCGAAGCTTAGCATCTGCCTGTCGAATCTTGTCAACTAATTCTTCGTAATCTAAATCCTCTCCGGAAACAGCAAGCGTTGAAGTTGCAAAGCCCTGTGGCTTTTCACGAATTGGATTTCTCAAATTCGGTAAGTTATTTTCCCTGTTTCTTAAGTCAAAAAGCCCAAAATCTCCAGGACCATATTCCGTGTCCATTTGCTTCTTGACAGCAGTTATATCATGGAAAATTCCGTTGTTATTTCGTCGTATTTTGGCTTTGTAGTCGCTCCATTTCTAGGGTACACAAGTATGTAATCAAAGTTAGATGCGATAACATCTAATATAGAAAGGTTCTCATTTTACGCAGTCGTATGTCCTTTGATTGGCCAATGCAAATGCAACAGGCTGAGTGCCTACAGCTATGCATGGAAGCATTTATTAAAGTAATTATCACTCAGAAATTGGTCTACAAATATCACAATCCCAATGTACTACAAAACTGCAATATATGTCCGCAAATAAAGCATTGCCTGCAACTCAAGCGAGATAGCAAGCATAGTTTATTATTTTGTTTTGCATTGGGATTGGGATTGGGACCTTCTAATACCGTTAGTGTATGTATAATCTTTATGAATAATGCATTTTAACTATCTTTCGCCCAGAAAGCTTTAATAATAACGGAAACGTAGCAGAATACGGTGACCTACAATAAGCCTGGCACAAGCACTATGAAAAAATTAGATAAGAGAAAGTGTTCCAGAAATATGTACTACTGTTTCTAACCAATAATCATTTTGCGATATTAAATTATTGGAATAGATATTTACTGTCTATCAAAACAGACACAAAAGAACAATCCTCACTTGAGCAGAAGATATGAATTTGACAGGAAATGCAAAAGCGGAAAGTTTATTCAAATAACTTACATCAGAAAAATCCAAAGAGTTTGTGTCTTGATTGACTTGCTGCTGAGTCTGCATGGAATATCGATTCTTCAGTTGAGCTAACTCCAGTTTGACGTCTTCCCAGAAGCTAATAGCATCGTCTCGGCTCACCTGGGATTGGGCAGCATACACAATGGATTAGAATGTTGTTTCGTTCTCTGGTGCACATTATTACCATACTAGGCGTATACAGGTTTGAGTAGACATTATTGTGCACACTCAACCAACTAAGCCTCATTGAACCACTTCATCCGTACACATTACACATTGAATAACGGAGTACTCAAGCCCACATCACAATAAAATCAGTCTGAAATGCTTATGTGAAGTGAAAAAGTGGGTTTCTTTGTCTACATTGTCTTCTCTCCACTTGCAACTTAGATGTATCTTTTTAGAAGTAGAAATTCAATAGAATCACATTTCCATTGATGATGGCTAACTACTATAGTGGTGGAATTCCATTTATATACAGACATCATTGTCATTTTTTGACATATTTTCTACCATCTAACTTCCATTTACTATTGAAGAAATAGTAACGGTGTAAATAGGTGTACACGTTTTATGAACAAGAAATTGCCTTGTGAGGCGAAAGACTTTTTTAGTGCTTAGAGATTCTGTGAATTCGAAATTTTTCTGGTTTTGAGTCACCTTCAAAAGCGGTCGTTTAGAATGTTTTCTATTGTCAAGCTAATTGAAAGGCAATGTATTTGGTAGAATACGATTTCACAAAATTTCTTAAAGAACTGATACCTCTGCAACCGCTTTATATTCATGTTAGTTAAATATCAGTGTTTTGGAAATAGATATTGGTTGATAGAAAAGAGAGGAAAGAAAGAGAAGTAGACTGACCCGTTAACAATTCTAAGGTAAAAGGCTTTTTAATTGGAAATATACAATGTAAAAATGAAGGCAAACCCAATGAAGAGTATCCATTAAAGAGTAAAAGCAAATCGAAATGCAGAACTAAATTTACTTACTAATCCTTCCTGGAGAAAGTCATTCAGGGCTTGGGTAACACTTTTCTCTTCGCCTGTCCAAAAGATATATTCTGCAATATCCTGAGGGGTATAGTCAACGTCCAGTCCGTTCATGTTGGGGTTGTCGTACCCGTTAAATCTGGATGGAGAATTCCCTAAAAGCAATGAACCCACACCGGGTAATACTAATCTCCTTTTGTCTTCAGACTTTAAAGGAGAGATAAATCCAAAAGTGCCTTGGGGAAGAGACAGTCTAAATTTTTCCGAGTTAGCATTGTCACTTACTGCTGGGGTCTCTTCGTTTACTAAAGGAACAATAGTGAACACATAATTTAAATTACTTGTTGCTTGTAATTTCTTTAGATAATCATTTTTATGCCAAGATGGAAATGGATTTCAGTCTTGAGAGAGGAAATAACATCATGTTGATAGTAAATTAATCCTTCGCATGCAATTACAAAAGTCGGTACACGGAGACTACTTTCACCACCTTTCACCTCAAACTTGCTATATCCAACCAATGTATAACCTTTCCCCTACCTCGGCATTGAAAAACTTCGTTTTGACAAGATAATGTTCCTACAACTAATCAGAGGTTTCACGTTTTGTGTGCATAAAGTTGTTACACTAGAAAAGAATAACTACAAAGATACACAACATGCGAATGTACGATAATAATCTACCGAATGAATTACCTCGGCAAATAACAAATTATTTTTCCTAAGTTTTCTTATTCATCCTGATATATTATATCCAAATATATGTTCAAATTTGGAATGTGAACTAAAATGTTGGCTCTCATCAAAAGTACTTAAGAGTGATGATTTGTTATCTTTAAGAAATGATATTAATGTGCATATTTTCTTAGCAATTTGTTCACCTTAGTATAATAGAAAATGAATGTTTATTACCAGGCAATTTGGTGTGTCGAGCGGGAATTGATTGCTGTTCTTTCCCACTTGTGGCGGAACTCGAATCTGGTGCTGCGTCAGAGGAACGTTTGTCAGCAGCATTGGTTGTGTCAAAAGGAAACTCCTTATGCAAATCTGATCTTGGTCTAGATTTTGAGTTGGCCTTAAGATTTTCCAATTCCAATTCCTCTTCCTAAGTGTATTCAATATGTTTCTTGTTACATTACAGTCAATGATGAATATAAAGAAGCTTATTCAAAGCACTTCAACACCAAACTAAGCTAGTATGTTTTGTTACCCAAAATCTATCTAAACTATAGGTACAGTTGTATTGTAACTGTTACAAAAATCACTAACATTAACATGTGTGAAAGCATCAATTCAAAGCTCTTTTTGCGAATGTATGGGGATACTCTAGTAAACCAATAAGATAGTCCTTAAGTCTTACGGAGGATTTCATAATTTACTATTCCTGGAGATAGCCATTATTCGAGTTAAATAGCTTATGTCATTAGTATTAGTCCAGAAATAGATTATAAAACTGAAACATTGTTATAGTCAGCACTACTTTTGCAATTAATTTACCCCTCGTGCAGTGACTTTATAATCGCTAATGTTAGTGATGATGAAAAAAGCAGATTGACGGAGCAAAGTTAATAAAAATCATGTAGTTTTCACTCCCAACCAATTGCGCTATTTAACAACGGAATAATTAAAATTAAGGTTTCTGTAATATTTCGAACTTACTGGCAGTTGATCTGGATTTGAAGATTTCTGGCTGATTTGGCTGTTAACTAGACCGTTGATGACATTGTTATCTGTAAGAAAACAAGGAAAATATTCGTAGAAATAAAAAAAGTGCGTTCAAGTGGGCCACGAAGCTGTATATAATATTATACACTGTATATTATACAAAAGAGGTTGGGTTATATTATCGGAATTTCTAAGTATACTAAACTGACAAATATGAGCTTTCTTTCTTTTGATATCTTGCCTTGACTGACGCGTCCTTTCAATACATAGCTCATGGACAATTTTGTTTAAGCGAATTTGTCCGTATAAAACCATTGTAGCCCTACGACTGCAGTCTCAAATTACCATGGATAAAGATATCGAATGTGCAATCAGTCTTTTACTCCTGTGGCTTCTCAACTTTTTAGTCTGGGGAGTAATATGAAATAGGAAACCTTTCCATCAATCTTCCTTTTATCCTTGGCTTGTCTTTCACTCCTGCATTACAGGGCTATGTACTCTTTGTTTCTATTGTCCACCTACTAACAACACAAAATAATCCGTGGAGATCTTCAATCAAAAAATCTATATTTTTATCTGCAGGAGTCAGCATATTTAACCAGCATTCGCCTTTCTCTGGTTATATATTTAGTTTCTCGTCTTGTCCTGCCAACCAACTTGCAACAATACAACCCACAGAAGGCTAAGCCATTACACATTTCTAATGCGTAGTTCCATCCGTCTTTTGACGTCAAAGGAAACAAAAGCTGTTGCATAAGATGACTTTGTGTAACATTATTACTGCAAGTAATACATCATTAGCGGTTTACTTATGTAACTACAAAGTGATGACAAGATGCATTACAGTTTCATGCAGCATTTCTAAAAGTGTTTATTTGTTCTGAATAGTACTTTCGAAAACGCTCCAACATATACGCATCTAGGTAAGGTAAGTATACTATTTCACGAAAATTCTGTTTCTGTCTCTACTTTCACCATAAAACATCATGACCCTTTAATGATAAAAAAGAGAAATGTCAACGTTGAGTGCATCCCATCCCATCTAATAGCTAGTCTACAGGTTTTTCCTCTCTGCCTGCGTAACTTTTATTTTGCGATTTGACCTCTCAGATCTCACAACTAGCAACCAATTTCCTTTTCACCGTATTTTTCCTGTCTTTCCTTTGGCTTTCGTAATGCTCTCCTAATCTGGAGGCATGAAGTTCGCTCAGAGTGAATTCCGTAGCCACAACACCAAAGCGCATAGTTAAGCTACGGAATGAAAGAATCATTACTTTCAACTAGAATTCCTTCGTGAAGCCTTCGGCAAGTTCCCAGTATTATCCTCTAAGCCTTTTCGCACACCACACTACCTATATAGTACAATTTCTTTTCTTAAGTAAACCTACGTTAGTCAAAACAGAAATAAAAGACAACCAAGACCTACCATGATGCTTTTATCTACCTCCTGCCCATACTAGGTAAGGTAGTGTGTAGCCGTAGCTGTCTGCTAATAATATTTATCCATACTACAGTAAGGAACAGAAGTATCTTAACACCTTGCTTTCTCAACCATGAGTATAAGCATCTATTAAATCAATGTTAAGTATTAAATGTTAAAGTAGGTAATAGCATATCTATATCTCTGATTAAGGAAAATGTGAATAAGATAAAAGAAAATGCGATGACATGCACTTCGATTCGTGTCCCATACTGTATATATTGTTCGTGTCAGTAGTTAAGGTTGAAGGTAATCCAAAATCCGATGCTACAGGAGATTGGTAAGAATTCGTCCAAAAATGCAATACAACCGTCTTTATAAAACTTTACTCTAACAGAACTACTTTTCAAGAAGTATAGTTCAGGATCGTAAGCTGATTGAGTTTGGCATGAGATGACCCTGTACAGTAGGTCTGCACGACTCTTCAATTCATCTTTCTTCCTTCCACTTAAATAATCAAACAAAAGTAAATGCCTAGTCGGAAGGAAGGCGGAAAAACACTACGGGGCTACTTTTTATTACTGCAATTGCTATCATTGGATACATTTTATTTATTTATTCTGTGTACAAACAAACTGGCAAAGAGAACGAATTTCGTTAAACATTTTCTCTTACAGTTTTACGGGGTGCACTTAGGAAAAAAGTATTAGGATGATACTGCAGATGTTTAAAAGCTTATATGTATTTATACTCCTTAGAACTGTGTCGGTAGATTTCATCAACTATCCATGTCACATCCAAATCTAAATCCAGTGTGGTTACCACAGTGCATTCATTTTTGAGAACCTTTGTGTAATACAGAGCCAGTTCTTCTCAGTTAGGATTTATTGGATTGCATTGCTACACAGCAGTACAAACAAGATTAGATACACATACCATTGCCTATATATTCACATTGAACTCAATGCGAATTCTGTGTTGTACTTCACAGTAATATTACTAATATATGAGTTTCCAGAATGTTGTCATACGTTGCAGTATTGAACAAGATCATTTTTCTTGCTTTTCTTTGAAAACGTATCTATGCTTAAGCTCTTCTTGAGGGATACGACATATTGGATTGGGGAAGTAGTCGGCAATACACTGACCTGCACTAGCTGACCTCTTTTTGTTCTCTTTATTTTCATTCATATTAGACCCAAGCTTGTCATTTTCTTAGATGTAACTTCCTAACAAAAAAGTCAACTCTGGCTTTTTTTATTACCGTATATCTTTGGTTGCACTTGTTGATAATAAAGAAAGGATGTCATTGCAGAATAAAACCCACAACAGTAAATATAAATTCCTATTCATTATTAGATCTTACTCGCATCTGACAACACAAAGTTGCCCGACACAAATTACTTACACAGTTCTCCATACTTTCACTCACTTTTACATATTCTTTGCTTTCCCTTTAGTAATACGCAATAGAGAATACAAATAAATATTACAATTTGTGTCTATTAAGTGCAAACCAACTACGGTAGTTGGTAAACATTGACACAATTTTATATCTGCTGACTTGTTAATTGGATATTGATTTTAATTTGAAAATGGGGCCACTGTGTCCATAACAGACAAGGTAAATGCCCGAGAAATTGTCAAAATTTGCATTTATCCTCTGTTATGAGATACTGAGATACAAACGCATTATCATGACGCAAGCAAATAAATAATTACAAACCTTGGCAGATGTTTCTACCTATTGTATTTTGTATTGTGCCTTTACTCTTGAGTAGAGAAAGGCAACGAAACTTACTGGCTTGAAATAGATTGTCTCAGATATTTGGCTAACTAGGAAACTTAATAAGATTTGATTTGGATAGTTGTTATTACCTCTAGTATATCTTTGTGCGATAATATTATTTGGCTAGCGATAAGCCATTCTCGACTTTAATCCAGATGGGTTAAGTTATTACTGCACATTTCCACCACTTACTTTGGAATAACGAAGTAAAGGACGGATATGTTTATTTTGCTATACATACATGGTCATAGTTGAGCACTTAAGGATTAGTATTCTTGTGCCACGTATGTTGTTCTTCTGCAGCTACATTAGTTTCCCTGAGGAACTCATAAATATCCCCGAAAAGCTATACCTAAGTAGGAGCAGCCCGTTTTCACTTATTACTCCTCTCTACTTGGCACACACTCGGAGGACTTATGACTCTCAATTACAGTTCTCCTACTGCCGTTCTCATGATATTCTGTGGATGAAAAGAGGAAGCGAGACAACGAACAGCTGTGATCCTTTTATGGTGCTCTCTTCACAGTTTCCTTTCTCTACATTGCCAAAGAATTTCAGCAACCGTATAATACCACAAACTACTCCAGATTGGATCTTCTATCTAAAGTCTTGTGCTGTGAATTATCTTTCTGAAGGAGCATTCTTACATTCGGGAAAATTAGTAGGTATACTAATATGTGTTGCTATCATGCACAAATAAACAAGAGTTAATAAAAAAATGAAACTAATGAAATTTTCTGTTTACTTACTGGGATGGACCCTTGGTGGGGCTCCATTGATTAAAGCAAAGGAACTGAAGCTGATCGCAACGAAGAAGGTTGCAAGTAGAGCCAAAGTTTTCATTGCAAATTGGGGCTCCTTGATATTTCAGCAGAAAGCGAGTCGCTTCAGTCGTTCTTTATCTCGGCAATCTGGAAAGAATTTCAACAAATAGCTTACAAAGAAAAGAATGCTCGAATAGAGTGGCTTAGCGGTGAAAGTAAAAGTAAATGTCATTGAGTTTTACGTGGAAAATAACTTTCTTTAACGAGAGCAAAGTTATTTTCCCTTTTAGTGCACACTTCAATATTTCGCCGGTTTATTGCACCAAAGAATTTGTTTAGGATCAATTGGTTTTGATTTTTTCTACGATGTAGTCCGTAACTATTACTTTTAGTTACAAATAAATACGTTCAATCATGTAAAAACAGTTTTCATCGAAAGCTCAGCACGCCATAGCATACTTGAGATCACAGGAATTCCATACGGTTGGTTTTGTTTGCTTTGGTTGCGTGTGATGTGTTGCAAAAGTAAGCCCAAGATCTATTCTAGCGTGTAAACTAAAACGAGCTAACAATAAATTACATTGTATACATTATTTAGTATGTGGTAAATATGTATATACATAATGGAAAATTCATGCTTTGATCTGATAACCGGACTAAAGGGAAAAGCAGTTAATGAACTAAGAAATTAGCCAGTGAAAAATCAATGGAAAGCAAATGAGCTTTTGTTTTTACAACGGAGCTTAACAACTAACGTAGAAAACACAATGAGTCAATGAGAGTGCCAAAGAGAAACCCAGCGAGGTAAATAAAGTAAAATAAGTAATTTGGAAGCAGCCAGCTGTACGGACAGAAACAGACTTTTCAAACAAACTACTCCTTCCCACAACACACAGCTAGGTATATTTTCGTCATGTTTATCTTTAAAAACTGTCAACTACTCTACTAAACTCTATTCATACGCTATGTTGCAGTAATGGCGTGGTTAGGACACATAAATTAGCCCAGAATGCTTTATTCCTTTTGTAAACTGCTTTTCCCTGAAACTCTTTTCCTCCACGTTGGATATCATAGTTGGTTATAATGTGTGTATTAGCATACATTAGAACCCTGTTCCACTTAATGTAATGTAAGCTAAATTTTTTCCTAAGTTTCCAGTAACTTTCATGGTATTTATACTTATTGCATTTCACTGCGGAAAGTATAGTAGCTGGCTAAATGTGTTTTAATAACATGTCTCTCCTTACTGCACAATGACTGCAAGAAGTGTAGCATACGGTGTATGTAATGCAGTACAAAATTACAATGTAATTGTAATGTGAAATGTTTATAGTTTGCTATGCTGTGCTGGGGCTCCCATTACCATTGTGATTGACATTAAACAGTGCTGAAGGAAAACGATGTCTTACAAAGTCAGCGTCAAAGTCAAAAGTGCACCAACGGACGTGACATCAATAATGACGTGACACTAAAGCAAGGCGACATTATAATGCTATATGACACATGAGCCCACATCCAATCACATCTTTAAATAGCTTGTGCTAACGATAAGGACTATGCAGTATTACACACATAAATGGTAAACTTTGGGACAGAGAAGGCATTGTAATTGTAAATATATAGCATCTGCATGCAGAACATACAATTTCTTTATTAAGCTGTAGTTGTCGTGGTGTAGTCACGGTAGGCTATGCACAAAGGCAAAGTAAAGTGAGGGCCGTGTCTTGTCTGGATAATGTAATTCAATTTATTTCGTTTCGCTCTGCTTGCCATTGTAAATATCCTTATAACCATGATGTACATACATAGAGTAGCCTCTTCTGCAGTTATACAATATAGGTAGCTAACAGTATCCTAAAATATTATCATTCCATGTTTGATTCTGAATAACTTTCATACTCCATGTGCACTCCTAGTGTCACTGAATAGACTTGTTCAGCATTCAGGGCAGTAGCCACAATGGAATTCAGGATGGGAGCAAAGATACGTCAACCTTGCTACATCAAGCGTTTTCAAGGTACTTAGCCATCTCCGGACATACCTTTAGTTATATTGCAGTTGTGTTTAATAATTTCAGAATTGGTTGAAGAGCAGTAAAGCCCATTAGGTTAGCTGCTGCGGGCATACTTGTCTACTAGAACTATGACACTGAAAATTAAATGAAGGAGTTGTAGTTCCGGAGACAATAGAAACGCTAATTTTAATAGCCATGCAATTTAGCGAGCAACACATGCTGTATTTCAATGTACATCTAATAATACAGCAGCAACAACCAGTGACCGTCATGGGAGAATAGACGTCATTCCTTCTGGCGTTTTATACAGTCTTTCATGTCTAAACTCATCTTTCTACATTATTAGATATATGCTCAATTACCTCCAAACATAACTTTCTCTTTAGTCATTCTTATCAAACACGACGTAAGTAACAGGTTACAATTTTCTATGCTTTTTCCACATCTCATCCCACGATTCTCACTATGTCGTCAACTCTCCTACTTCATATTGAATAATTCAAAGACAAGTTCAAAATTGCTAGCAATTAAATAGGTACTGAAATGAACAGCTAATACATAAAAGATGAAACAAAATGAGTTAATAGAATATTTTAAAATTCATTTTGCACTACAGGCACATTGGTATTGGCTCTGGAGGCTAAATAGCAGCTGCCAAATAATTTCATGAGTTTTCCTTACCCAAGTTTTAGCCTTTATTAATGTTTTATAAGTGTCTCCTATAAATAAATAGAAAAACACACAGGAGGGTTGCAAGTAACTTTTAGCATACTGCTGTGTTAGGATACCAATACCACATCAAAATATTCGGCGAAGCATTTAATTCTGCTTATATAAGGAGCAAAGTATGCTTACGAAATCGTCTGAAGGTGTTTTTGTAGCTTCGGTAATCCAATTTCAGCGTGAGCATTATTGAGTCGTATCTAAACCTTTACTTCTATCAATATTTGTAAAGTCTCCATTATAAAATACAAAGACACGTTGCTATTTACTTATCAAGAGGCTATTACTAGAATGAAGTCATAAAACTTCTCGGTTATTTTATTTTCTTCCAATTACAAAACCTCTTTCAGGCATAGCCAAGACGATGTCAATGTTCTAGATAGCGAAAATAATCTGTACGGTTGCATTTCTAGTGGTAGCAGTTGA
Organism: Yoshiicerus persimilis; assembly: GCA_020352615.2. Classification (NCBI taxonomy): domain Eukaryota; kingdom Metazoa; phylum Arthropoda; class Collembola; order Entomobryomorpha; family Tomoceridae; genus Yoshiicerus; species Yoshiicerus persimilis. Next base: position 33,027,381 of record CM036940.2, on the reverse strand, counting down.
GTGACATTTCAAAGAGATTTTAAAGTAGATTTAGAATCGAATTTGAATATCTCGCTGGGATAATGGATGGTAGTAAATCTAAGTAAACAATATCCAGATTTGTCCGAAGAAGTAAAGACATTCTGAAAGATAGACGATTTACCTTTCAGTCAATGCATTCCCTAGGTTCATATCTGTCTAGTGTCCTAAATTGAACCAAGGGCCGTGAGTATCTGATACGGATAGTATGCGTATGTTTGGGTTGATATGCCTTTTCTAGTTTTCCATTTCCCTTTACAATTCTTGAAATGTTACGGCCAAAAAACTTATCAGGTCTTTTGAGGGCCTATCTACTTTTGCTTCAGTGTTATCGTCAACATCCCACGAAATGGATAATCCCACAAAACCAAATGTAGACCCAGAGAATCGGATCATGCTATATTGTCTCCAAAATGCTGAAAGTATAAAATCTTTGACTGTGTATTCTAGTATGCAGTATTGCATTGTGGTGAGAAGTAGTTCCTTGTAATACTGTATTATGTCTCAAAACTAGTATAAAATGATTACAGAACGGAAAACCAAAAAGCAGAACAGCAAACCTATAGAAAGTTTTACGGACTGACACGGCACGTTTATGGCTTACTGTTAGTGTACATTATAGCTTTGGAATCCCTTGCCGTTATTCTTACGTGTGCAGGTCTCTAGATTCATTTCTAGGGTTTCTACCAAATGGATTTTCCATCTATTTACTCTCTCTGACTATTTACATCAGTTTGACTTGAACTCATGACTAAGTAAATTAACTCCACGAAACAGGTAGATTTGGATTAACTCTTATTTAGTACAGTGCATAATGCAAAATCCCCAGTAAGTAATGGGGAAACGATATTAGGGCACAATGGATGTTATGACGTAATGGAATTGAAGACTTCATATTTGGCTTTGTATTTACTACAGTATAGAAAAGCAAACCAAAGGACTAATCTAAAATTCATGACAGACGAAAGCTGTAATGTAAAATGTTACTGAAACTGCTATTTTCTGTAGTTTTTTCAGATTTTCCTTTCGGGTAGAGCCGGAGAAAAACATTATTGTTTTATGTTGACTTTTCAGATATCAGAGTAGATGAGAATGGTAATACTAAAGGAGAAACAGCAGAAACACCAAACTTAAGGCTAGTCTTACATAATGTAATGGATCCATATAGCTGGGCATTATGACTTTGCATAGTAAAGCCCTACTTGGGCACAGTGATATAACACGGATCAGCATGTAGTGCAAGTGCAATTGCACGCAATGCGGATGTACGCCAAAAGTTTTGCACAGATTTCCCATGAAGTCAAATTAACTCAGGAAGGAAAATGTTATCTTTCTGTTACTTTTTCATACTATTTTCATGGAACTAGTACAGTCACATTGTAATTAGTACTAACTTCATTAGTATTCATATTCTGGAGTAGGTATCGGTATAAAGGGTAATAAGTATGTACTCATAAAATATAAATTGCCGAATTGTGGGCACTAAAACTTACATTTGTAAAATGAAAGTAGTTTCCTACCTTCTCTCTCAAATGAAACATTATTGTGTATTACGTCTTGCTTACTAAACTAATATTCCTGGGGCTGAATACCTTAAAGTTTACATTATATGTCTTTCTCATAATTCCATAGTAAAATTGAGTAGCAATAGAACAAGAAAGAACAATTGCGTTAAATTAACTAATTTCTTCAGCAATAACACACCTTCCTACATAAACTTTCATTATTGATGTAGGTCATTGCGAAAGTACAATATTTGATTGATTGATTGATTGATTGATTGATTGAATTTATTAACGTGACCACACTTTAACCGTTACAACAACAAAGTTGACTTCCATACATAGTCACACTATCTAATAAAAAGAATTTTTATTTTGCAAGAACAAGGTAAGTTACTTGTATTGGCTTAACGAAAGCTGTTGCTGAATAAAATTCCAAAAAGTTGTGCTAGTCAAATAGAACATTACTGATACAAAATAAATACATAAGCAAACAATAGAAAGAGCATCAGGGAAGACAATACAAGGTTAGCCAGCCCTATCGAAAAAAGACACAGTAATTGGAAAGCTACAACTGCTATCCGGCTGTTTATCAAGTTAACTTTTCTATTTTCACAGGAGAAGGACTTTTCTCTCTTCAACAAATAGACAAACAACGGCAGAGCAAACAATAATGACATTTTAAAGCGATTGTAGTTATCCTGTAGGCGCTGGTAGCCGAAATGTAATAGGGTGATTCAATGTAATATGTAGTCCGGATGTTGTCTGCATCCTTAAATACTAAATTTACTGCGCAGTTTACGACACTGGACAAAACACAGAATCCCTATAAGTGGAGGAATGTTTAATGAAAGTATGATTAAACATTCAGACATATTTGCTTTGAGTTAACAATGAACTTCGCTTCAACTTTTCTTGCAAGAAAAGTGAATTAGTTTTGTAAAGGTTGTCTCTTGCTGACACAAAGCAAATACATAGGTGCAATCTTAGATACTTGACATAGTTTCCCTTACTCAACCTAAATACAAATAATCCTAACCCAACTCCAGGTGTCTTTTCCACTTTCAAAATAATGATTAATGACTTGACAAAAGAACTTTAAGGAACAAAGCGCTCTTGTGAATAATTGCTCATGCTTTGTTCAATTCTCTTCTCTACGTAATTATTCCGACTATTAGTAAAACACAATACCAAGTATTGTGTTGTAAATTCAGATGACCTAAATTTATGGACACCAATAACATTCTTTTAATTATCACGCGTACAACTATATTACCCACTTAGTAAAGGACACCCTATTAAATAGAGCAATGCGGCAGGTGGTCTGTTTTAGGCACAAGTTCATAGATTAAAGATTGTTAAGAAAGAAAGCATTGATAAGGTCTAATTTTACTAGACTAAAGTATGCAATCCTAAAGAAATTCATGCACAATGGAAATTTAAGGTACAATTCATTGTATACACGGTACAGACAAATAGTACAGCTAAATAAGAATTTATGACGTACAGCAATTCATGAATAGCAACTATTGTGCATTGTACCATGCTTATGTAAAAGCTATGCTTTTATAAAAATGATTTTTGATATTGTATCTGACTGACGAATGGCAAACATCTCTGACAAAAGGCTTTTCGTGACATATTTTCAGGAAAAGTTTCGATAAAAAATAGATAGCGTGTACTCACTGAAATTTTCCTGAATAGACCAGAAGATAAGCAGCTGCCACAAAGTTTTAAGAAACTTGTTGCAATCTGACAGATGTAATTGGAAGAACCTTGAAATCTATATTATATAGTGGTTACACACACTTTATTGTCAATTTTTCGCTTGAAGAAACTTGCTTTCTCACAAGCACACTTTATTGTGTACGTAAGTAGCTCAATGGCAGTATAATATTTTAATAAGTGCCAACAACGTACCTACATATATTTTATGGGCGAAAAGTTTTTTGTGTTGTCTGTTGATCTTACTTCGCTTTCACTGAAATAAAAACAGCCAGCTTTAATAAAAAACAAAGTGTATTTGCGGCTACTTTATTGAGGCGGAAGCCCAAGAAGTTTAGTACTAGTAGTGCTGATATGAAATTCTATATTGAAAAAGTGTTCCGTAAAGATTGGCGGTGAAACGGTATTGGGTTTTCTGTGTTGCGAAGTGAGCGATCGAAAGAGAACTAAGGGAACTTGAGACTAACGAGTAAGTGGAACGTTGGAGAGAAATGAGAGAAGTGGAGTATCAGTGTACCAGTATCCCTGGTAAGAATACCTACGTCGTACGTACGTAAAAGTTGAAGTAAAAGCCGTCTGGTGTGAGATAAGGTAGAAAGAGCTAAAGCTAGGCGAGTTTAACGAAATCGACGGCGCAGAACAGGAGAAAGGAAAACACTGAGAAAGATATTCTTTTCGCTTAGAAATAGAGTGATTTCACTGCCAGAGCTCTACACACTTCTATACTTTGTAGTACATTGTATTGTGTACGTGCAAAGCGTAGAACATTCCAAACGCCGGCACTATGGTCCTTGAATATACTGTATCAACTCTTTCATTTACCAGTATGACAGTTTGACCATCACACTAAAGTACTTTCCAGTACGGTATTGTAATATACATCTCATCTCTGTATTATTATATTACATATTACATTACATACTAAACGAAAACTTGAAAAAGATTTCTATTTTTTAGTTCTCACATCTTACGTTTGTAAAATTCGACAAGTCATCATAAAAGACCCAGATGCAATTTTCTTTTACTTTTCCAAAAAGCAACTGGGTGTACGGTATACCAAAGCACCAGCTATCAGCTAAGTGTATTGATAAGCAAAAGCAGTGTAGTATGAAACTACCGCTATGCAATGTAATTTCATTCCAGCATTTGCCTCTGACGGTGAAAGCTGGAGTGAAAGTGAATTCACAGTAAAAAGTGGAAACTTTTTGTAACACTTCTTACTCCATTTACTAATACCTATAAAGTATTTCTACCCTACATAACATCAAATTTTACTAATATACACTAACACACTACAAACGCGAACACGCCAAAGAGAAATGCCCTGGGTTGGTGTTGGATACATCAAGGAAAACTGGAAAGATAAAATCAGACAGAAATTGTGGTCTTGTCTGGCCTGTTCTGGTGATACATAATTTACACTCTTATACTTAATATTTCTGTTCTATTTCAGACATTGACTGAAGTGGGAACTAGAACCAACTGGACCAAGCTTATATCCACAATAATAATAGCAACAGATGTACATTCAGCCAAAATACAGAGTGAGGATCAGACGTAGACGCAGTTCTGGTGAGCTTAACATTGAAAATGTGAAAATTCATATTATTACGTAGTCTAGATCTTTGTGTGTATCATATCTGTATTAAATAAGTAACCCTATCATCCGTTCGAGTTGGTTTTGTGGAGTTGTATGCCTTACGTTAGTTTACTGCAATGTTCTGCTCACGCTCTGTATGTGTTGTAGAGGAACTTTAAAAAAACACTATTATTACGTTTCTACTTTTACTCTTTTCCCATTCATATGAATATTGAATTGAATATCTATCTGCATAGAAAGCATCTAGTCAAAGAGAAGCTACAAAGCAGCAAACCGTGAGTACAAATGTTATGTGTCTTCTTGCTTCATGCATGAATAGTAGACGAAGATAGAGATAGAAGGAAGTGAGAAGCGAAAACTTTATGACTCCTATCTAGTCTACAATTTTCACACATTTCACAAGTAACATTGTTCTTGACTACGTAAATAGATAAGATAAATTTCCGTTTCGAGAGTAATGGAGACAGACACATTCTTTCTATTACGTCTGTTCTCTATCATGCAATAGTATTGCATAGTAACATGTAATACCTTATGTTGGGTTAAGATAGTTCACATTGCATACGATAAGAAACGAAACCGAATGACTGGGACCAACTGAACTGAGTGAGTGAGTCAGTTGAATTTCATGAATAACTTAATTACATCCGACCATATGCTTTAAAGCCTACACCCCATTCCACTTTCCCTCCTAGCCAAAAAGGTAGACAATACCTACTTAACCTGGACTTAGTGCATTGCTCTCAGCTTTTAGCTATTAGAGTCTTAGCGATTTTACCTAGCGCTATTTCTGGGTCCTCCTAACTTAACTCTCTTGGGTGAATTTCATAAAGTTACGCTTAGGTTACACCAGACAGTTTGCGATCTATTTTTTATACTTGGAATTTAAGTTTACCAACATAAATTTACCTCAATCAAAATTTTATAACATTTGACAACTAATTTAAATTAAAAGTGAAGCCCACGTTTTCACAGTACCACAATAACACAGTTTTCACACGAAAATCATTTACATTTGGTCTTGCAACTAGCAAATTGTCACTCCAATTAATTGTCATCTGTTCGTAAATGACAGATTGCAATGTTGATTTAAAAGTGGTTTTTTGTATTTTGGAAATGTTACCTGGTACTTTTTGATATCACTATTTCGATTTTCAATCCGCAGCAGTGTTTTTTGAAACAATTTACTCCCTTTTATCCGAGAAAATGAGGTGAATTTGTTTTTGATTTGCAATGAGCACGAGGTGAGTAGAAACGTAAGTATCAAACGCAGCGCAAGTATTCTTAGGTAACCTAAGAACGATTCCCTGACGTAAGCGTAAGATTTTCAGGTAAAGGGGAGGAGTTTGACCTAAAAGAGTTACGTTAAGCAGACCGAAAATTAAGTTAAGGTAAAATCGCTAAGACTCTATTATTTTATGCATCAGAATACATTTATGACTTCTGTAAATCATATTATAATGTCTCCTGCAAAGATTACCCCGGTACCATTACATCCAGAAATTCATTTCAACTAGAAATTGGAACAGGTTGTAGCTTTCACATTCGCACGACAAAAGTAGGTAATTAACTTTGGACTGAAGCATGACTCTATTTAACAAAGTAATAACTTTTGCAGCAAATAAGAGTAGTCAACTGTATTTGAATGTCGTTTTCTACAGAATTGATATACCTAGTACGCGTGAAGCTATAACTTTATTCAACCGAAGACATCTGAAGTAAAAAATGACAATTTTTAGATTTGTATATAACAAAATAAATTTATTGTTATACATGTAACAAATTGAAAGAAGGAGCACTCTGAAGGATGTAGTAAAATTGCATTTTGGTCTAAATGCATCCTCAATTTGTGAAAGATTCATGAGATTCCCTGTTAGTTATTCTCATTCTTAAGTGTGTACCATATAAGTATTTATTCGTTCCCGCTTTCTCATTTTAAGGAATACCAACATTAAAACTTTCCCCAAACTTTCTTCAATAATAATATATTATTACTTGTGCTTTGAGTTTGTTTAGCAATAAAGTAAAGCGTGCATTAAATGCTAAATGTGGCCCTCTTATTTGAAAACAGGGTACAACTTACTTTAACCTTTCTTAACTTAATTCAGCAATTTATGGCATTTCTGGGGTTATCGTACAACCATGGTCGAAAACTCAAAACGTGCTTTGCGGTAGGAGAACCGAGGTATTTCACTTCTTCTTACTGTAATGATAAAAGGATACTGCTTTCACCCTCTATATAAGATGTTCTCTTTATTGGTCAATCCTTGCCTTGGGATATACCTAAGTAGGTCTTTTTAATTGACTTACCCTTACTAACCACACCGCATTTTAGTGACTATTTCTGTGCATATTTAGTATCTGTGTATTCCTTTAGGGCTAAAAGTTGCAGCACCATCGTTAAGAAGTTTTGTTATTTGTTTTCTAAAGTTTATACCCTTTAAAGTTGTAAGCATTTAATTGCTAACAGGGTACATTTCATTTTTGAATTGAAACTTATGAAATGTACACTGCAGGGTGTTTGCAATTTCCATTAGACTTTCTCAAAAGTATATTGATATAAGGTAAAATATATCTTCCACACAAGACCATATGAAAATTTCCATTATGCTGCTTGCTTTTAGTTTTCTTGCTACAAATTCATGCATCTTCTGTTTTCGCACAATTCAATTTAGGCACTGGATATTATGATGGTCTTAATATGCGTATAAAAATACAAGTACATAACAAAAATATGTTTACTTAATACTTGTATATAACAGAAATACCAGCTTAAATTATACATCTATAACCCTTCGAATTTTATAAGTAACTCGTTGTCGATGTTTTCATTGGGCAATTTAAGTATGTGATCTTTACATTATTAAATTTTATTATTAATTCTTTTCTTGACTTGAAAGAAGAAGAACCCTGTTAAACTCAGGTTGTCAGGCTCCTTTCTTGTAAATCATGGATATGCTCTGATTGGATACAGTGATCAACAATCAATTTCGGAGTGATTTTTTGTATTCATATTAAGATTTTATGTTTCTGTTACGCTGGTGTGAGTCAAAAGAATACTGGAACATTATACTATGTATTTCTCAGATTCTGAAATAGAAAGCTCCGTCATCCACCCAATTAGGCAGCAGGAATGAGGAAAGATTTCTGAATGAGGCAGGAAGAGAATGCTGCATTGAGTAGTACTTCCTCCAAAATGTCCGTATAGATATCGAATGTTCCAAATGTTAGGTCGAAGAACTTGAAATTCAAAGTACAAATACCAACGCTTTGCCTTGAACTATGAAGATTTTAAATGCGTGAGTGGAAAAACTCAATTTTAGTTCTTAATACTTCTGCTTCGTAAATCATAAATTGTTTGTCTATATTTACTATTTTATTTTCCTGTGTATATTTGCACTATATTCATTCATGATATGACGAATTTAGTAAATAATGAACAATATAAAGCTACATATTCTGTGCATAGAAGACGATTATGCTTTAAATTACTAATGATGTAAAAAAATTGTGTATTCTGTATTCTATGCCATACTACGCTAAGGTTTAAATAATATTGCTACATGGACTGGCACACTTGTATATTGTATTTTGTATTGCAAGATCATTATATGGAGTAGAAGAATTCAAAATATATATTATCTACCAGCAAAAGAAATATTTTATTTCTCTTTGGAGTTGAAAGTTAAATTATCTAGCATTCAACATCGTGTCACAATTTTCAGATTCAAAGTGAGTTTCTTTTAGTATTGCATTAAAGTCTCGAGAGCTTTAGGATCCCGAGGCTTTAGCTTTGACTGTCTTACTTTGACATGAAAGTGCTGCATTGTGATGCAATACAAGATAGGTAGTCTCTCCATTCTCCATTCTTTCGTCAGATATCCACGTGCCGTTGCTTTAAACGTAAAAGAGAGATGCCTTTTATAGAGTAAAACTATATATATTATTAACTGTATGGTGTACTATTGTACTATACGTAAAATAACAGAGTGCATACTGAACAGAGTAGTACAAAAGACAAAGGAGTTCAACTGGTTCACCTACAGAGCATTAAATTATAGAGCAAACGTGGTTACATGGCTCAAATAACAAAACAAGAGAGATGTCAGCTTTACTCACTTATCTTTGATATCTTGAAAATGAATAGTGTTTCTCTATAGAATCTACAAGTACTATCTCTCCTGTATTTCACTATTGTTACAAATATTCTAAATATTAATCTAGCGCATACTTTTACACAAAGAAATGCTCATTTTATTACAGATAGAGTGCCTCTGAGGAATGTACATTATGTACTGTGCACTTTCTTTACGTCAGCCTGTCAAGACAGAATAAAGGTTCATTAGTCCTTCGTTTCATGTCATTATTAGTACATTTCTTGTGATTGTCAACATTTCCTCTCTTTATTTGTCAATTAGCATAGTTTGAACCTATGTCCCCTTTCAATTTATTAAGACTCTTTGATGACACTCAATATATGCCCTTCTATATAACACAGTATATTATGGAGAAGAAGACTGCTAATTCAATTTTGAAGCTTCGATACAAGGGAAAATAAGGTGCAAACTTGCGTAAAAGGTTAATTATTTAGTTTAAGATGTTCTTTCCCTTAATTAAATTATTTTCGCCATCCTATTCGGAATACCTTGTTGTATTGTTTGGTATTATTTTTACCAATTTAATACATAAAGGGATATAAAAGTATATTAGTACCTGACCTACGTAGAAAAAGTAGACATTCAATTTAAATGCTTTATTTTTAATTTATTTGCAGTATTCAAAATTACAAAATTCAAAATGCAATTCTGTTAAATACACAATCGTTTTGAGGTTTTAACTTCTTCGAAAGAGGCACTATCATTTTTAATGCAAATTTTCAATCATTTATTTGTTTTAAAGTCGTTTTTTAAGACAGCAAAATCTTCCACAATCTACATGTCGTATTGTAATTTCTGATACATACCGATTCCAATCTGTGGAGGAACTAATACACTTCCATGGACAATATTATGCTTCGGCAGATTGGACATTGATGCTTTATCGCTTAACATTCACATAGTAAGCCCCGCTGAATGGATGCCATGTAAATTTTGTTTCCTAATAATTAAAACAGCAATTCACGGTGGTAGAAAATCTCCATATAGAATGGTTGCCTATTTCTGATACCCATTGAAGGGAAATCTGATTACGAAAAACTGATAAAGTTATACTAACTATAAACATAAGCTTTGAAGATAACCGATGGAGAAAATAATCAATATGTGGATTTACAGAGACTATGCAGAAATATGCTATTAAGAGACTCACAAAGGTCTATGCAAAAGTACTCTATTTTGTATGCCCGCCCGTCGTCCGCCCATCGTATGTATAAAGTGTGCGAACGCCATCCCACATTTTTTGAAAACCAATCGTACACGACGTGGCGCGTTTCACTGTCCAAACAAAACAGACCTGGCGCTAGAAATCGGACACAAAAATCTACTCCTCATTGTCCTTCTTACTGACTTTTTCTATGGTGGATTTATTTTATGGCATAATTGTATCATATACGTAGGCTTTTAATTATATATCAAAATAACTTCATGGAAGAGGAAATTATAGCTGGAGAAAGTGTTTAGTATCCACCCTAATAACCTCAAATGAGTAGTTTTTGTTGTTACTCAAATAATCAGTAATAAATATATTATATTCGATTTTTACGGTGTAAAGTAACCAAGCGGAAATCAATTTCAATAGTTCACGAATCAAGGAATCTCTATGATTGAAAGTTGACAAATGCATTAGCCATTGAATTGTTATGAATGCAAATAAAGCAATCAACCATGGAATTCTCCTTTGAGGAAAGCGATTAGTGATAAAGACAATTTAAGGCGTATGTATTTATTCGCGAACCTACGGAATGCAATACTTATGAAAGTTATATGTCGCATTTGTAGGTAGCATTTTTGTGTTTTGGGTTGGAGTTATACTATAATAGCTTCATGGGCAGTTATTTGTCATATACCAACAGTAGTAAATACCATGAACACTTAATAATTAATTATTATAGGTTTACGAGTTTATCCTGTTAGCCAATAATATTGTGAAAGTGTTCCGTTGCAATTTTGTATTAATTCACTAAATCTGCCATATGTAGTGCCATATATTATATATAAAGAGAATTTCTTTCTTTCGTAAATTGCATTTCTAGCAAAATTGGGAAGGCACTCCACAGCACCTTCTATTTTGATTTTGTTTGGTATGGGTGTGCCATTGAAGTCGCTCTTTAATATGAATTCAGAATCTTAACACAATTATAAAATGTAATGATGAAAACGGATATGATTTAGTATGAAATGAAATTTATTTATTTTACATAGAACTAACGAAGGATACAGGAAAGAGTTATGTACATGATACACGCAGCGTAATGGAAAGAATCCTGTTCTTTAGGGAATTTACCCCTTTGGAGACTACTACAACTACATATTCCGAATGGGTTTTCCTAGAAAGGATTAACTTTAATTAATGTAGCTGTATATTAAGGGTATGCATTGTTACTGTAGCCGAGAAAAACTCTGGTTACATGAACAAAAAATATGAATATATGTGCTACAGCTATTTCAACTGTTCTAAAGTTACGTCAATCCTAAACCACAAAAAAACAAAAGATTTGAAACGCATTTGTGTTGGAAAGGTTAATATCAGCTTAGTGGGAAACATGTGCAAGGGCACCGTGGTCTTAGGCTAAGACTCTTAGCAAGTTATTTATGACCATAATATTATGGAATATCAGTAAGATTAAAAGTGGGATTCCTGCATTGCAACGTTTTTACATGGTTAGAAGGTTTTATTTTTGGATAATTTTAGTTTTAGGTACCTTATTTATTATTTATTATAACTTTTATAGGTCAATCTGAAGACTGCCTCTTGGCCTTTTGCTTAAAACACTTTCAAGTTACTTGCAGTTTATGGAGAAATGAGTGGGCGTGAGTAATGCTGTGGGGAATATTGATTCTCATCAAACTACTTTAGAAGCCAACGCATTTTAGTTGGATTTGGTGCTTTGCTGTTTACGCAAGTTAATAGTAATTCTTGTGAGAGAAACAAAAGCAAAAGACATCATGGGGATAAAACTTCATAAATATGTTCCGTCATTAATTTGCGAATTCAGAATGTTTTGTTACACTATTGCCATCATACTTTTAGCACAAAGTACCACTCAAAATTTTCAAAATGGCAGTGATGCAGAAATGTCGAGAGACGGTGACTTACTAAATCATTTAACAAGCCCTGCAAGTTTATCCAGTTACAAAGGTAAAATACTTTTAAAACGCTTTGAATATAGTTCCAAAAGATTTTTAATGAATTAAAATTCTCTTTAAACCTAATAGTTGTCTACATTTTGTTATTCTGCTTACCAAACTTTATGTACCACGTATATTTTTAGAAAAGGACTCTTACAGCTATGAAATAACGACCTTGAGAACGCTTATCAACAATCCCGATCTTACAAATGCTTTTGGAAGAATCAGCTACAACATTTTAATGCAAAAAGGCATGATAGGGATCAGGTATTTGGGATTTGTACTTTTAATATTGGCAAATATAACGTTTCAGAAGTCAGTAAGCCCTAAGAGATTAGCAGTGTGCCTTGTGATATGAAAAATTATGGAGGTTACGTAATAATTATTTTTAATGTATTTTTAGGTTTGAATTCCAAGAAATGCACTTTACACCTCAAAGTTATGACGGGACTTGCTTTCCTAGTTTTTTCATGATACTTAAAGATGATATTTCTACATCTCCTCGATGTGGAAATTTCACCGGAAATCAACGTATTTAATGTTTTATGTTTTCAGTAAAAAACAATTTGCATCTATTAATACATAATGCACCAACTAATTTACATAAACTGCATCTTTCTCTTTTAGAGGATATTTTTGCAAAAGAAGGAAGTAAAATCGAACTTTTAATCGTGAATCAGCTTCCATATAGGATCAAAGAAACTCTTTCATGGCGTATTTTGATTTCACAAATTCCTGAGATTAATATTGATGACCAACCTTTAATGAAAGAAGAAAGGGAGTACTGTGGCATGAAAAACGGTGATGCTCCTAGTGAAGATAGCAAAATTGTCCTTCCAGAAGATGGCTTACAATGGGAAAATATAACGTGGGTAGAAGAAAGCTTTTACTTTCCCGATTGTCGACATGGAATTGGATGCCGTAAGATAATAATGCAGTTATAACTATTTCCTTACATGTTCCTTAACGAACTCCCTGATCTCGTAATAACTCACTGGAGTCCTATTAGAATTAACAAATAGCTGATTTGAATGCCAAAAAGTAGTCCCAAAAAAGCTGTTATATTTACAAAAATTGTAAATGTTTGCAGTATTATTCTTAGGTTACATAAGAGTAAGAGAGGCATAATGATGTATATTATTATTGTTGCAAAAATGCCTGGTGATGTTAAGATGATTATTACCATTATTATTCATAAGTGAAGTATATAATTAAATTACTGTTTTGGGAATTCCGTATTTGCCGAATGAGTACCACGGCTGGGAGAAATACAGCAGTGGGGCTTTGTTTTGATATGTGAGAGAAAGTGATGTCCATTGAAATAATAATACCTCATCCACACTACGGTATATCCAAAAGAATCAACGGTTTACATCCCGACTCTCATTTCTAATGCATTTCGAATCTATCAGAAAAATGAGAATATTGAGCCCGATTATGCTGATACGTGATACCCTCAGACGACGGATTCATGGGCGTGGGCATGGAAGTGTATTGAATGATGTACTAAATTCAAATCCCACATTAAAATAAATCAGTACATTAAAGCCGCTTTACCCAACCGCTATACCGAAATACCCCAAGACATGAACCTTGACATTTCTCTATCAAAAATTAATGTTTGGAACAATAATTATTATTTCGTACTTATTGTATTATTTCGATAACTGTGGCTTACGGAATATTACATATTAGATGATAAAATGAATAATGAATAATCTATAATTTATTATTTATAATAGGAAAGGCTGCGGGATCAAATGGCAAAGCAAAAAATACCAAAATTTCAGAAAAAATCGTCAATGGAAGAGAGGCTAAGACTTGGCCATGGATGGTAGGCAAATCAATTAGCTGATTTTTATCGCTAAACTAACTGATTATTTGAAGAAGAAATATTTATTATTTTGTATTTTAAAGGCTGCTCTGGGCATTTTGAAGGATGGGTACTTCCGAGTCTTTTGTGGAGCTGCAATAATTGGAAGGCAATTGATTGCGACCGCAGGCCACTGTGTGGAATTGTAAGTGTTAATATTAATACCAGTCATTCGCAAAGATAAAGTGAAAATAGACTGTTTTTGATGCGCTGTCCATACATTTTGTGGATCATTGCTATTATTATTATATTATTATATTGCAGTTCCTACAAAGATTTGGCTCTTGAAGATATCGTGGTTGCGATTAGAGCTCACGATTTGAGTAAGCAATATGAGTACAGAAGAGAATATATTTCCATATCCAAAGTTATGACTCATTCAGAATATCATGGAATAAGGTATGATATGGCTATTATTGAGCTCAGCCGCCCACTCAGTTATGATGAAAAATGTAGCTCTATCTGTCTTCCGTGGAATACAGGTACTTATTTTCTTATCAGGAAATCGTACAATCTTAAAAATCTTACAATTTATTTGGCATTGACTGCATTTTGTAAACATATATTTAAATTCGCTTATTAATGAATCATGCTTATCCTATATGCTCATGCTCCTTGTTAACGAAATCTCTTCTATTTGTAGTTTAATTAGTTTTACATTGCAAAGAAGAATATTGCATTGCAAAAATAATATTCTAATTATATCTGATATTAACAATATCTAAACTAATATGAGTCATTTGCTTTTAATCTTGCAGATAATCTATTAGAAGGTGCTTCTGTAGTGATAACAGGTTGGGGGTTATTACATACACATAGCACTCCCTCCCCAAAACTGCAAGAAGCATCTGTGCGCTGTATTCCTAATGCCAATTGCACTGCTAACTGGATAGCCACGTATGGTGAAGACGCTCTGAATTTAATTGAACCATCAATGATGTGCTGTGGAGGAAAATCAGCTACTTGCAATGTGAGTAATTTATACTACCTATATGCTAAGCATCATATTCATATTTGCAGCTTTTAAATATCGCGACTACAAGAATGATATTGATATTCATAAAAATGTTACCATTATATTTTATGCATAGGGTGACAGTGGTTCTCCTGTTCATAGCCAAGGACCTGATGGTCGTTGGGTCTTGGCCGGACTAGTAAGCTTTGGTCCTGACACTGAATGCTATGATCCACAATATGTATTGTCGGTCAACTCAAGAGCAACTTTCTTTATGAAATGGATTGCATTAAGCCTTGCTAAACCTGCTGCTGAAGATATTGTGACTTTTGCTTACAATTAGTTGTTATTGTCAATATTTACATTTATTACTAATCATCTTTTTGAAAAGAGGCTACATTTTGTAAGAAATATGCAAAGTTGATTAGTTCCTATCTCAATTTCTCGATACGTATCTACGTATGTAATGTAACTTTGATTTCGGTTCTTTATAAAATTTTTTGTTAGTGATTTATATATAATTTGTTAATTCATGCAGACAGTAATAAATACTTTTTGTACATTTACTATTAGTTTCCAGTGTGTAGATCTACTGCAATATGTCCAGGGTAGTCCTATATGTGAACGCATACGAAAATTTCTCTCAAATTTATACACTGAATAACTGAAAATGGAAACAAATTAGTGTAAACAGAAAAGAATAGCAAAAAGGCAAAAACTAAGTCAGGAACACTTGAAATATCCATCGAAATATTGAAATATCTTCAATAACATTTTTAAAACCTAAGAAGTGAAAACGAGTTCCGTAAGTAAGTGTGTTACCTCTCGGCTCTCGAAAGTATTGACCGATTTGGATGAAAAATGGAATTTGGACGTATCTCGACATGGTTAGGAACTCTATTGATAATGGATTTGGTTGTCCTATGTCTTCCTGAGATTTTACATTGCGTAAGATAGACAAATGGGGGCTTGGGTATTAAACTACCATACACCGTTACTAGTCCTTTGGTAAACTGATAGTAAAAAATATTGTACTCTGCTTCCATTTTATTTTGAATAGGTAGAAAAATGGAAATTTACTTTTGATTTTGCAATTCTTTGATATATATATTTATCAATTTAAGATTATCAAATTATAATTCAGAGTTATAATTAACAGTAGTTAATTTTATACTCTGGCTCTCTTCCGTTAGGTCTTACTATTATTTTTCCATTTATAGTTTGGTGAAAAATGCAGTAGTATTTATATGATTTTACGTAACGGTTTTCTCTTTCCACCGTTATTATACATATATAATGCAATGTATATGCAATGCATTGTAAAATTGTAATACCTATATATATGTATAGGTAGTGTAAATGAACATGCAATTATACTTGTTTACTATCATGATCATGAGACTTCATTATAGGGGTATACTACAAAACTTGTGCATGTAATTATAATAAATGAATTGGATACAATAAGTTTCAATAAGACTTATCGCTAATCCTTTATGGATTTCCGTTCTACTACAGATCCTTCCTTACGTACGACACTTACGAGTCCCTAATCTCATTGGGAGTTTGAGATGCCAGAATAAATAATTTAAACCCGACTTGAAACTTTAAGTAACGGTCCCATTTTTCACAGAGCAATGGCAAAGTAATTTGATAAAGAAGCAGCTAGGTATGTAGGACGAACTTATAAAAGAAAACCCTAAACGGATCTAGGAGGCATATGCCGTAAAAGTGCCGACTTCCATATGCTCAATAAAACCGAAAACTTCGTTTGTTGCATTTGCAGCTTTGCGGGTGATTTTGGAGATTAATGGCAGTCTAATAAATTTCATTTCGTCGGTGAGGGTGAGACTACGGATAATTTCTAAATTTAACTAATATAGCAGATTTTCCAAACAGTCTAACATGGCAATCGAATTTATTGCCTTCGCTAAACTTTGACGTGTTGCCATTAACCATTTAAGTTGATATATTCTGCATACACTAAGATTGTGAATATTTCAATTTAGTAGGAAGATTTTCTCAGACTTTCTTGCCGTGCTTGTCCTGGTCGTTATATGTAGTATTTACACTCGACACCATCCCACTCGGTAGTATCCCAACTTACTATTACTACATATTACAAGACAACTTACTATCAATTACTTAGTAAATGTAAGGTTTCGTGTCTTGGTTGCCTCTGACGAGTTATATTATAGATGGCTAGATGGTTTGTAGGTAATAAAAAGTAATATGACAGGATAAATGGCAATCGTAATGTAAACGTGAGTATGAAAATAAAAGTTTTGTCCTTTTAGTGCTTAAGAAATTGGCATTTCATTTTTGAATAGGTTTTTGAATACAGATGGAGTCAAGTATAATCTTAAGAACGGGAAAAAATCGTATACGAAGGAGGGCATTAAGATGAGAGGCCTAAACATGATGAGATGCATTCACAGGTATCATGCTTTATTATTATGGTATCATGACGTACAAACCTATAGTTCAGTGCATTTTATTGTACTACCCAATATTAAAGTAGATGGGTGAACAGCACTCATAATACAAAGAATTGTCGAATATCCGTCCACAGATAGTGCACAAGATGTGATGGACGTGACAGTAATGAAATAAACGCATCTGACATCTCACAGTCCAATACCTACTATTACGTAATCCACAGATATGCGACTGCTATCCTTACTTTTGTAATTTGTGCTAGTCCTGTTGTTGTAAAGGTATTAGCACCCTTTTATCTAACATGTGAATTTAAATGTAAGGGAAATTGGTGTATCAGTACCTAGTTCTCTCAGAGTTGCAGAGAAGTCCCGATTTGGAGTACTATTTCGGCAGATGGGACTATGGGACCATATATACACTTTAATACAGGTTTAATTTACAAAAGTCTTGTAAGTATATAGGTAGTAAGTAATATTAAAAGTGCGGTATATACCCGTTCTCGTTCTTGCAACAAAAACTGTTAGCTCGCAGTAATTATTACTACTAACTGTACTAACCTAATTTTTGAAATATGAAGTAGTTTGTTGCAGGCTATAACTATAAGGACAGTTACGTTGTGAAGGCTTCAATTTTACTCATATAGACGCTATTGCGGAAAATTCTTAATTTCATATTGTTTCAACGTTACAGGTTCTGTAATTGAAAAACTGTAAGCTGAAATACTTTGACTGACTGCACGATAAAGTTTGGATCGCACACGTCCAATTACGTTATTTGATTTAGTAAATTATTTTTGACAGCTTGAGATTAGTAGTGCGATCTGTCCGTTTTACATAGCGTTTGCTAGTCTAATTTAGATCTAATCCGATACTTCTGTAGCTGTACATGCAAAGTACTTTTTACATGTATACCATGTAATTTCTTTCATGTGAGTTCTCACGAAATACATGCAAAACAAGCATGTGTATTGTGTATTACGAGATCAATTTTCAATTAGGCTTAGACCAAGGCACAAGAGAAATGCCAAATGTAGTTTTACTAATATATCAAATGTAATACATTTACTGAAAATGTTCTATCAGACGACAGTGTTTAGTAATATCCTACGTACATTGCTACAGTTAAGCAGTTAATCTGAATCCTTATTATTTGCATATTTTTCAAATGATGTTTTTCCTCTAATGCTATTTATTTCATGCTAACAATAGTTGAGACAGAATACTACATGAAAGCATAGAAAACGTCAAGCGAAATAACTTTTCTCGCAGACAAAAGATGACACGGGCATCTCAGATTTCATTGGGGAAACAAACCTACTGTCCTACAGAATTACTTTCACATCAAGTATTACAGTTTATAGAAGCGTGTTGTATTTGTATTGAATATGAAATAGATTAGAATAGAATCCAAAAGTATCAATCTTATTCAGTTGAATTCTATCTTTTTGTTGTATAGGTAATAGGTAATGGATATTTTCCTGTCCAGCAATATTTACTATTGACATTGACGTAATACTTATTGCAGAACGTCTCACTAGAAGTGATATTTTTCATACAATGTTCTTACACTGTCTAAGTGAGCTAAAAGCAAACATGTCACGTGCCTCCTATTTTGTTCTTTACATTACATTACATGCTACAGTTTAGGCTGTGCAATCCAACTCCATATGCTGTAATATTAAATATATAGGATAGAATTCCTGCTACATTGAACTCTTGTTTCGTGTCTGAGAGAATGTTATTAGATTCTGTCCTTTTGTAAACATCATCCATATACAGTGATCGTTTTCAGAACCTTTTCATGAAACACTTTGATGCTTGTTTCGTTAGCCTTGTCATTTTTGTACGTTGACGAGAATATTACCTAAACGAAAACAACATGACATGACAAGAGAAGTCCTGATTCTGCTCTTCCTGCCATTTGGCAATCTCCCAAAACACGTAATCTAAGGATTTACCCATCAATGGCTCACCCAATATCTAACATCAGCCATTTGTGCGACAAACCGCCTTAGAAGCGGTTATTTACCATTGTTGTAGCGAAATACTTAATTATATTAGAATGCTATTGCCGTAGGTGGGTTGGCAATTAAATTATTTAATGCTCACCTTTTTCTCTGCGTCTGAAACAAATGAGCCTTGTAATGCTAATAAATCCGGAAATAATCGTACGCTTGGATTTACAAATTTCATCTTTAGGTAGGTCTCTTGAGAGATATGATAATATGGCCAAATGTCAACGATTTATTACCCTGCCAAATGCAAAACTTTTTCTATAAAGCGCTGGTGAAAGTGCTACATATCGAAGTAGTAAAATATTCTAACTACATTTAGTGAATAGCTTGTAAAGTTATATTTTCTTTTGACAAGAAATGATATTACAACCACAGTATAAGTAAGCAACTATTTTTCATTTGATGTTTGAATGTACACATTGAATGTCAACATAAACATAACCCTCAATCAGAAAGCATACATTAAGAAACCAGTTCAGTGTAGACAAATAAAGCGTATATTACATGTATTGTGGAATTTTGAAAAGAAATTGGAATACCACTCCAACCAACTTCTGGAGTAAACATGTAGCATTTTTGCAGAAATGGAAAGTATACTCCATTTTTGACTAATTCTGAAAATGCACTCCAAAAGAAATGCAACTCAAAAGATTCACATATTTTATAAGCTTTTTTTAAAGTAAACATTACCACAAGCATAAGCAGAATGCATAAGTAACACTGTATTAAAACAGTTACTTTTCAAACCACCAAAAGTTTGAAACTGAAGAGCTTTTCTTTATATTCTTCTTGCCTGACACTCCCGGATATTGATGGAGAACTAGGAGAAGACTCTGAAGGCTTCACTATATACTTCCTGTGTGTTGGAGACACTGTTATCAGCCGAATAGTCCACTTCTCCAATAAATCCCAATTAAATGTCTGATATTAATATCAATTTGTATGTATGTAATAGGTGATCTCTGCGTTACCATTGACATGTTTATGAACCGGTTAGTCCAATCCTGGTCCTCTGGATGACCTGAAAAGCCCGTATTCAATTGTCCGAAATCACACACATGAAATACAATGTTTTATCTGTCCAATGTACACGTAAGAAGTGATTTATTCCATTTTTCTTTTTCCCTTTTAGCACTCCATCCTCGTTCTCATACGTAATATAAAGTGCATGTTCATTAGCAGTCTAAACTGTCTCTATACACAATTAGCATAAATATAGTCGTTTCAGCTCTAGTCACTGACTGTGACTTTATCCCTACGCTACACCAAGGCTATTCTGCATGAATTTTATTTTATAGAGATTAGTTGAGAAGGTATATTATATTCACTCGAATTGAAATTGCGTATCACGTACTGCAAATATTTTCATTACATTTAGCATCTTAAAAAGCGGCTTGTGTCCACGGATCATAAACTTTTATATCGGATAAAGTTGTCTGACAATAGATCTTAATTATTGAAGATGGGAAAGTTCCTGAAAACTTCACGAACGACAAACTTAGCTGGGTACTAGAGAGAAGGTAATTAAGCGCTCCAAAAGGAATTTTCGCATGCAGTTTTACAAGTCTCACCTAATTAGAAAATCGATTTGAAGACTTTCCAGATTTAGTTGTAAAGTTGTCTTTACTTATTACCGCATTAACACTCATAAATACTGGTTCCCCACACGCAAGCTACGTAGGCCTGTACAGTTTTCTCATCCTACCAAATCTTTTTCTTTGTGGTTGTTTTAGTACTACCAAACGAATGAATAGAAAGCACGTATACCGCGCCGTAGTAAAGTAAGGTGCTCAAGTATTTCTTTTTGCTTAGTAATATCGCAGACCTTCCTTGAGGGAAAATATTCTTTAAAATGAAGTTGTACTGTAATTAAGAAGCACAATGCAAACAACGTATAGCCGCACTTCTATTATATAAGCTTGATGGAGATGTCCCCATCATTACGGTATTTTTGCACAGGAGTGATATAAATAATGAATAGGGTAATGGCATCCTAAAATTTAATAGTACTTTTTGTAAGAAATGAAGTTTTATGTTCATTTTGAAATGTTCTGTACAGGCAACCTTCAAACGTTTTATAATGGTTTATTTTGATATTTACTCTTGGAATGATTGCTCGAGCTCCATCAATTTGGCCATGTATTGATAACATTACTTGAAATAACCCTTTCCTTTAGAAATCGAAATTATCATGCAAACAATCAGGTTTTCTCTCGGGTAAACAGTCATGAATCATGAATGCGAGAAACAGAATGAAATAATATTGTCGTATTACATGCCAGTGAAGGAAAATCTTGTAGACATTTCCGAACTACTATGTATTGGATAATACAAGATATAGGGTTTTCTAGTGTGTTGAGTATTCAATTCAATACGATCATACTTTATTTCTTGGCTAAAGCTACTAATTACCATTAGTGGTTACAGGTCAAGTAAAGTCTATATATTCCTCAATTCTGTTTATTTTCAATTTAAAGCACTTATAAATGTTTACATTCATTGAAACTTTTGCAAATTCTGGTTTACAGTTTTGTCTGAAGATTTTTTTGTGGGAATATAAAATTTATTGATTGTACATAGTACATATCCGATCAAAATGACATGTGATAAAGCGTTATGGGAATACATAAATATTTATTTGTAAACTGTGTATGTACCCTTTCCATTATACTAACTTATGTAACGGGTACAAAAAGTTGTATGTAGACGAAGAACTACATCACTACATTAGTTACAGATAATAAAAAGGATATCAGAAGACGCAGTCACCCAATTGTGCTTGACTGACCTGCAAAGAAGATGAACATTCTTTTCCAGTCTTTCTTGCCAACATTTTATTGATTTTTGGATGAATAGACAAGGCTCTATTACAAATGTTAGGTTTGGCTGTGAATCCAATGCTGAAAGATCTTGCTGATTCTTCATTAGTATTCATACGCTGTCCGCCTACAAAGTTTTAAGTATATTTATGTCAGTCAACATGATTTGAATAGCGAGGAGATAGGAGGACATATCAATACCCATAGCGAACAAACAATATCAGAGCTTAGTCTCTAATGCCTGTCAAGTGTAATTCATTCTGATGCATAATGAAATTCATACATCAATCAATTATAATCCAAATCTCCAGCAACGATGCAGAAATTGACTTTTTGCACTCTCGGAATTTCTTTGTGTGCAGTAAAGCGTGTTTTCAAATCCCTGCCTAATAATACATTCCTTTCCCTAGTGAAATGACTCGTCATTATAATAAATCCAACGCGAATTTTTGTACCCGTGGAATGGCGCAGATGAAATGGTAGCTAACAATAAGTGGAAACGTATGCTTTGACCTATATTTTAATACACACCAAGAAAAGATATCTTAGCAAAAGTGTCTGCAGTAACACTGTAAAGCAGTTGTCAGTGAGGATGTGGAATGGATGTTGAACTGAAGACATAAAAATTTAAACTTGCGTTGAAGATGCTTTCTCTTTGTTACTCAATATGACATTACCATGCTCTGATAGATATTCATTGCTAGACAAAGTAGACACTGGGACTTGGGACTGCAGTTGAAAGGGTGAATAATTTATGTATATATATTTTTTACAGTACTCACTGCTCGCAACCCACAACCCGAAGAAGTGCATGTAAGACTTGAGATGCGGATACATACAGCCAGCGTACTTTGATACTCTCTGCCTGGAGAGAAACTTAAGGAAATCAAGAAGCTAGCACAATCTGCCAACTATAATGTAATGTAAGCCCTTTGCTTAAGACAGGATGATGCCTGCCATGCCACTTAAGTGAAACTAAAATATACGCAGTGCACTCACCAATGCTTACCTATAAAAGTCGGGGGCACAGCACACTGCACGAGTCATGTACAAACCAGTCACTCAAGATAGTCAGGAAACATTCATATGAGAAAAAGAAGGAAAGCTTTTAAAATGCTCTCAAAGGAAATTACAGTGAAAGTGGAATCTACGCAACACAATACAGTAGACCAGAGAATTTAGTTCGAAAGTCTTGTTGGCTCTTGTTGCTCGGAATTGCCTCAAATGCATCTGATAGCCTACGAATGAACCTATTTGCATCATACTTTAACTAAAGTCACTCTTGACTTGAGTCGAGTGGCCAATTTTCATCCCACCAACAAGGGCTAAATGTAAGTCACTTTGGATGCCAAGAAGGCTCAGGCTTCACAAAATATTATAACAATGTAATAAGTATGCGCATTGCTGTATTAGTAATACTAATACCAACAGTAATAACCATCATCCTCCTCACTCTTCCTCAGAATCAGATACTTGATGCAAATGCTGCATTGTTCACTTCTATCGCACAAGTGTACGTGCTTCTAATGCGGACTCACAGGCACACTCATTTCAGCACACTTATGAAGAATTTATTCTCAAGAATTCCATATAAGTATAAGTTACTGTATAAATATGCCATATTATTACCTTTAGTACTATATCTGCACCTGCACTACAAAAGGCATGAACATTTTACCATTTACTGTACCTTGCACGTATCACGATGCACCTATTTATTCAGTGTAATACGGATCGTGAACATTGTCCTCTTTATTGCAAGATATTCAGTGTTAAGTATACATTTGTTTCAATTCATTATTTTATAAGGTGATATATCATCATAATTATCCACGTATCTAAATATATTCACCTTCTTTAATAAGACAGATATTATGTGGTTACACCATAAATCTTCTTCAAAAGTACTATCTTATCAAAGAAGTATCAAAAGTATGCATACAATTCCAACTACAAACTAAGATTCCTTTCTTTACATACTAATGCATAAGTAAGTTCGCCCAAGGAGAGTCAATCGTTTAAAAAGGAGGGTCTAATAGAATGTTTTTCTTCGAAAAATAGGAATATTCTAGCAGTACGAAGGCAAGGTTTTATTCATTTGTACTATTATGACTTAGGTGTACTATAGACTATGTCAGGATATCCTAAGAACAAGAAGTTCGAAGTAAAACAGCTTGCTTTAAAAAGAGTACTTGAATTAACCTTGAAATTAATTTAATGCCAGTTCAGGCAGGGTAATAGCTTAGTAAACGCTGTGGTAAAGTAGCCGAAAGGTAATTTTTAATGATAAACGGTTTGGGTTGAAACGGTGGTCTTGAAAACTATCGGGAAAACTGTCAGATTGACACTAGCCAACTGACTAAAACGATGAGAGTTGTCGTATTTTAAAGTTAGCGCAACGGTGGTCTCCTACTTATGCTACACCTCTCGTGTTTCTTCACAATGCCGGACTCTAGGGTCGATGATGATGATAATGATGATGAGACGAGTCATAGCTACTCCCTTCATTTGATTTGGGCTTAATTTTTTATTCAGAGGCCAAAGTTTAGACAACGCTCATCTGCGAACTAAAAGATTCAATGATGATTTCAATGATGATTTATTAAAAAATATTTCATCGAATTATCTCATGGGTTCTTGAATTATGAACACCACAGACAGACATACGGACAGACAGAAGTCTTCCTCAGTGGGAGTCCCAATATGTTGTAGCTTTGAAGCCAAACTTTCTCCTTTTCATTAACACCTTCACTTCTTTATTACAATGTACCACATTGTAAAAGAATGTCAAGTTGAGACGAACAGTATGAATTTTAATAATAGTTTTCGAAAACTTGTCTGTTAGGGCATGTGATATGTTTGCGATTCATTTGTATGGTTTTTCATTGGTTTGTCCTGTTTCGGAACAGCTGGCCATAAAACAATAAAATATCCAGCCTTACAATTTTTTGCATTAACTTGCCATAGAATGAGATGTGAAAAACAAAAATCATATTGAAAGCCAGAGAGCAGAGTAAAAGAAAAAGCCAGACTCGCTTACTATATTCACAGAGTGACGATCACAAGAGAAGAAAGTACATTAGGAATCTAGCTGGTTCTTCTTTCTCTTAATCTTAATGGAAAAAGGGTGTTCTTGTTTTTTGCTGGCAAGCCACATAATGCATTTCTTCGTCGACTCCTTGGCTCCATCTTTGCATACTTTGTTTTTTGTTTTACGCCACTCTTGCCCATAGATCATTATTCTAATGTATGTTTTCTAGCAAACATTTTACAGATTTAGCATTTAGGAGAAGGACTGCTGACGAACATGCTGCAGAAAAAAGTTTTTATTTTTAATAAAGGGCTTCTCATTTCGCATGATGACTTTGATGACGCATTTTCTCTCTCCTCATTCCTCATATCCTATATAATGTAAAGCTCTAAAGTTCTTCCGACCAACGGGTTTGTTGATATCTTTCATTCATTAGATGAAAGTTAGTTTAATCAAGTATACCATTAGCAAAAGTACGTTCTTCATTTTGTCAAGTACCAGTATCCCTAATACTCTCTTTATGTTTTCGGTTTACACTGCATGTGTAATGAAATGAACGCTCATTTAAAGTATGGAGTTAGAACATATATGAGAAGAACTTATCGTTAATATAAACATGGTATTTATAGTAGACATGACTTAACAAGAGATAAGTCGTTCATTTCATTTTAACGATGCATTGTGCAGCCTTAAGGAATACATAATGCATTGCCTGTGTTGTGTATGTATTTCCCTTCTCTGATTACTTGCTTGCTGAATAATCTCGTAGATTGTAGAGCTATTTACTATGTGATATCATTCGTTAAATATGACAGGTTCACTTAAACAATGCCTCACTGTTTGACACTACATTACAACATATACCTGTCACTAAGTAATGCAACTACTTTTTAATAATCAGTCCATTGTGTTGCATTACTTTTTTATACTCATGGCTTCCATGCCATGGCTTATTTGTTTTCAGTTTGTTTTCAGGATAAAAGTCAAAAACATTTTTCTCATTCTTGTTTTTGTTTACTTTCGAAATTAAAAAGGTTGTCGATTATTAAATGTATTTAGTATTTGATAGGTTATAAATTTTTTGAGAAATATCATTCGATTTGCAAACAGCAGCTTATGTAGTACATAAAACATCATATAGTATTTTTCATACTCATTGTGCATTAAAGTATAAAATATGGTCCTGTTTAAAAGCTTTGCAAACCCACTTAGCCTAACCACAAACATGCTTCCTGTATATAAGTACTATAATAAATTAACACTAATGTTACATCAGACCTAGAAGTTTTGAATTAAACTGCATAGTACACATTCAAGCCCTTAGTATAACTACTTGCAGCTAGCAGCTTTTTGTCAGTTTCATTAACTTTCCAGCAGCAGTTCTTTACCTTTACAGTAATACTTTACATTTTGTTTCATGTTGTTTGCAAGCACTCGATTGGTACTAGGAACATACCAAGTATGTGACTAGAATCCTAATGGTGAACTGACAATAGGTATACAATTAGGAGAGTCGGCAAGTCAACACTGTCTACCAAATTTATCATTATCATCCTTGATGTCACTTGTACGGCATCAAGCACATTACAGCGAGGACCAGAGAATTTCTTATTTGTGCCTGCATTCATGCCAAGAGTAATGAAGACAAAGTTTCTTACAATATCTACCAATACTAACTAGTAACTAACTAGAAGTGTCTATAGTTCTATTATTACAACTTGGTCTTTCTGTAGATTGGAGGATGTTAAAAGCAATAGTTGTTGTAGATTTCTCTATAATTTCGAAGGTACATTAACGAAGCATGTAAAGCATAAAATTGGAATTAAGCTACCTCGGGAAATGTACGTTTTTAGCAAAACTGCTTGGTTATGCAATGTAAGCGTTTATTAAGTTCCAATAGGATTAGTACATATTTATGTACAATCATTGATTTATTTACATCTCAACATTACATTCAACATTGAAAAATTTTACAGCGAGAGTTTAATATCTGTTCAACGTGAAGCATGTGAGACGCAAATCCCATAGGCAATTTTGCCTTCTCAGCTCTGGCAGTAATAAATCAAAGAGGAAACTTAAGCCTACACAGTAATCCTCATCTCTTAGATTGCATTGCAGCACTTGGAAGTTGAAAATCGTGGGAGTTTGAGTAGAACACGTTGTGGTTTCGTTTTGCATTGCTGTATTGAATTGCTGTATGTGTTATGAGGGTTATTGTCAAATTCAGCGAACCAACTGGAATACGTAGTCTAGTAGACATGCTTGAAGGCAGAGTGGTCAAAGCGAGAACACAGGTCACTGAAGCGAAACTTAACGTGATTTGAAAGAAACCCGAATATTATTTCATTGTGTGGGTTGGCTTGGCTCGGCTACTGCCATTCATTGTGTGGATTGCAGTCATATGCGCTATATATGTGTATCAAGTTTATGTAATAGTATATTAGGTATTCCCCTTTGAATGGGGAATTGAAGGTGAGGACTTTTGGCCGAAATGGAGGAGATATGAAAAGTCATTTATATTTGGAGCACTTTTCTTTGTGCACAATCACTATCTTTAGAAGCAGCTATCACTGGCAGTACTATCAAGGCAAGAAGGAAAGAAAATTGCTCAAACTAGAAATTGGCGAAGCACGGACGGATCTGTCACAAGAATTCTGAGATTCAGATAAAAATGATTATAGTTCGCGAAGAAAGTCGCAGTGGAGATGGCTCCGAGGAAGAATAAGATAACGTAAAATATTTGCTGTAATATGTACATATATACGTAATACA
Source organism: Yoshiicerus persimilis (assembly GCA_020352615.2). Taxonomy (NCBI): domain Eukaryota; kingdom Metazoa; phylum Arthropoda; class Collembola; order Entomobryomorpha; family Tomoceridae; genus Yoshiicerus; species Yoshiicerus persimilis. Next base: position 32,999,347 of record CM036940.2, on the reverse strand, counting down.
TCTGGATTGCAGGGTTATAATATATGGGGCTTTGCCCCTACGTTCTGTTACACTTTCTCTCTGGTACAAAGAATTGAGGAGTGTCTACACAGACTAGACTGCATTATAATATAAGCAATAATATGACTATACGATAAGAATAGGTTTATGTAGACTGTGGGACATAATGCCAATGCCTAGTTCACGAATCAACCTAAACACCAAGTCACAAGAGCAGCCCAAACCAAACCACATAAGAATTTACGTCTTCCGGCTTTCACTTTCTTTCCTACTGCCTACATTACATACTTAAGTCTTTCTATAAATATATGACATTTCCTCATATCGGGAAGCTAAGCTTACACACGCACGTCTGACGATTACTTATTTGAAGAGCAAAAAAAGACGAGACGTATCTGAGTAGGCGATTCTTATGTATGGTGATATGTCAAACAAACATAACCGTACTTTTATATGTAATGCACTTTCATTTCATTTCACCAACTACATAATCTGGAATGTACAGTGGTGTAACTCGTACGATGTAATATAGTGTAGGAAGTAGGTAATGCTGTGAGAGATAAAAGCATGAATACCCTCGTCCTGAATTAACGAGTTAAATCCTACTGCCGTTGGCCTTGTCATACTTCTCAAAGTTGAGATTTTGTGGGACTGATAGTATTATATACTTAACAATGATCCAGACCAAATCAAATCATACGAATCCATAGACAGAAGAACCAACATGTGTAAGTACGTACTAAAATGCAATACCGTAGAACAGATAAGTTTGTAGTGAAAGACAATTTTTCCTTGAGCTTAGGACGCATTAGGATGAAGAAAACATACCTACATACTTGTGATACATTTCCTTTTGGCGTAATATTCGTAGTGCAGTATAGAAAATATATTTTATTGCATTCCTTTTCGGGGAGCAATAGCTTCAACTACAAAGTACACTGGTATTCCATTCTGTTTAGGATTGAGTTCCTACTGAAGCGAAGTAGTGAAATGTAGTCCATTGGATGTAAACTGGGTAATGTAAAGCGTAGCTTACAGCCAAACCAAGCCTCCTGCTGAACAAAAGTACCAATATGTATGTACACTGAAGGACACACATGGGAAACTCCAGGAAAGTGAAGGGAACTATCTTAAACTTTGTGGTTCTCTATTTCGGAATAGACTGTTTCGTCAACCTATTTCTTGTGGGTTGGTTTACTCTGTTCTGTCTTTGTCGTTTCGTCTGTCTCTACAGTGTTGGCCGCAAGTCACGCATCATGGGGAAATAACATTACCTGTGGCCACAAATAACGCATCATAGGGAATTAACATTACATGTGGCCACAAGTCACGCATCATAATGAAATAACATTAGGTTTGCAAGTTGAAGATTTTAGCTAGAAAGATGAAGTGGTACCTGGCTTAAAGATGTTCAATGTGATGACCATTTACTGTCCCCGTAAAGAATTTAACAATGATAAGGTCGTCCAGAATTGCGGCCCACACCATAAATCCAGGAGATTCATCGGAGTAATACCGACAATTGTGACGATGCACGACTCCATTTAAATGAAATTTGGCTTCATCACTGAAAAGAATTGTTTTCTTCTTCTAAAATTGACTGCGCCCACCGACAAAATGCAATTCTCCTTGCCGGATCTTGGAGCTCGTGTAAGAGCCTGGAGAATTTTCATTTTATATGGTTTAAAATGATGTGATTTCAGGATGCCACGAACACTGGTTCTTGAAATGTTCAGATCTCTGGCCACCTCTCTCGGCGTTCTTCTTGGACATGCAACAAATTTTGCAAGAACGGTGATTGAAGTCTCTGGGTTTGTAGCAGTCTTAGGAGCCCCAGGTCGAGGGGCATCAGCTGTCGAACCTGTCTTCTTAAATTTGTTAATCAGTCTAACAACTGTTGATTGGTGGATGGCCTTATCAGGATGTCTCCGAGCGAATTCCACTGCCACGGCTCTGGTGGATAAGCCTGGACGTCCAGCCAACATTATCACTACCACTCTTTCATCTTTCGAAAGCCTCATTGCGCAAATGATACACTTACTCGATAAAAAGAACTTACAAAATAAATGTTAGTCTGCTCAAATAAAGGTGCATTGGAGCTGATTATTGAATGAAATCGAAGGTTCTCCTACACACCAATGTTATTTCATTATGATGCGTGACTTGTGGCCACATGTAATGTTAATTCCCTATGATGCGTTATTTGTGGCCACAGGTAATGTTATTTCCCCATGATGCGTGACTTGCGGCCAACACTGTATATGTATTTCCGTTGCCACTGAAATGGCTTCGTTTGGTTTGGTCGGCAATGGGCTGGATGGGATTGGATTCTACGATTTCAGATTCCTGTGGAGAGCAGTTTAAGTTTCTTTCCTGGTAGAGACATCGTAGTGTATAATACATCTTCATCTCTTTGATGTGTTGAATGGGCTAGGAACCCTTTATTCTTAGTTGCCTTGTCTAAAGTACTATTATAGTAAATATTGGAATACATATACTCTAACCGGAGATTAGAGGACAGCGGAGATGAGAGGACAAATAAATTATCGGACAACCTAGATGCCCGGATAAATATATCTCTGGGTTGGTTTCGTGGGTAGTGTGTTAAATGTCAGTGTAGTGCAACGCAATTGCTTGCATAATGAATGTTGCTTCCGTTTAGTCAGATTACCTTTACAAAACTAAAATCAACCATTCGGACATCCATGAAATTTCAAATTACAGGGAATTTTGTTGCCTTAATGGATTTCATTAAAAATTTTGCTTTGTGCGATACTTAAAATTCTGCTATCATTCACGATATGGTATAAAAACGCTCCACTGCAAACATTTATGACAACGGAATATTTCATCAGTCTTCCTTCCCCGGAAATCTTCGGTCCTCGTGTCCTTTAATTTTAATCTAATTTGTTCATCAATTTTCACTGGGTTTTTACAGTCTGCAACATTCAGTTTCGACTGTACGACAGTAACATCTATAGGGACCAGCAAATGTGCTGATCTGTCTCACTGTTGAAACTGCAGGGTCAAAGTAATATTAGAATGCACAGCGTAACGCGCATTTTAAAACCTAACCAAAATAATCGCATTCCACGATCTGTCTCACAGTTGCACCGTCGCAACTCCATGGAACTGTAAATAAATTCTATTTTGACTTATATGTCTACTTGATATGTAGGAGATATAACATTTCACTGAATTGTTTTTAATGTACTTATTTATTAGCAAACGCAACATATACTATTGAAATATTCAACTAAAATATGAATTGCTCTGTAGAAAAGTTGCTTCATTCCAAAGGTGCACCCTGAACTACGAGGTTGTGTACAGTTCAAATAGATAGAAATTAGGTCTATATCTGTGTAGATATACGGTACCATCTGAAATATGAATTGAGGTTACCATACGTCACCCCAAACAAGATTTTCCTAACTTCACTTAAACCAGCCGTTTGACATCCTGAAATATATATCATAACGATTAGGAACGTATATAAGGCAATTAATCTTAAATGTGATACGTTGTATTCAAATTAATTTGGGAACGTTGCTGAATAAAGTCCTCAATACCATTCTATTTGCTGACAGTCAAAAGATTTTGCCATTTGCAATTACCCACTTTGATAGACCATTGTATACTAGCAAGGTAGTATCACATTCGTCAACATTTCTTAAGCATGTTCATTATAAAATCATACATTATGCATGCGAATGCCAGGTTTCCAAAATATAAGTAAAAAATATGGCTTCTTTGATAAAGATCAATAGAAGAATGACTAGGGATTTGAGAGTTTGATTATTGGTATGTGAAACTACACGAAATACTCTAGCGTTATACCACACAAAACAGCAGCACCAGTAGTGTAATGAACAGGGTTTATATTTTATTTTAGTACGTTTATATTTATTTACATTTGTGTATATTATGTTTTGCAGGGATAATCCGTTGGGTTTGTACCGGGCACAAGAATACAGAACATTTATTCCTCTATAACCGTTTAAATAAGTGGGCAAAGATACACTATGTGTTTAGATATAGAATTGTGCATACAGTTTCAAAACTCCATCATCTGGAATCAGTAAGAACATTTCAGAAGTTTAAATTTAATTTTGGAACAATCCATTACCCCAACCAATATAGAAATTATCACATCTTGGAGTTTTTTTTATAGTTGAATATTAGATATCATAGTTAGGGGCATTATACATGGTAGCAGGTTGTACAGCTTTGTAAATCTTAACAGTGAAGCTATAATTAGTACACATTTCAATAGGGTTCCAAATAATACTAATGTTCATTATTGAAGTAGTATTAAATACAGATATTGTAGTAACCAAAACAAACCAAAGAAATCAACCGTAGGTTAAAGTCTTGCAAATCTTGCAAATTGAATAACATGAATAGACAAAATATAAATTGTACACTGTTGTTTAAAAGAATTACAGGAAAAGAATGCTAGCCATTTGGTTAGTTGAATTATGCACATTTACAGTAGGAATGGCAGTTAAAAATACTCTTATCTCATTTTTATTTGATGTGGTGCATTAGGAGGAGTGTTGACATTTATTCGATTGGCTGGGACGCGGTGAGATGTAAGGCCATGTTCATGTTCCATTACGGCATCCACCAAAGCCCTTACTAAGGTATCTGTGAAAGGAAAATTTGCATTCGATAAAACATCAGCAAGCAGTTTACATATTTCCGGCATGAAGTGGACTAATGGACTGCAATTTAAATAATTATCACTCTCGAATTTCATTCTCATTTGCAAGTCAAAGCAGTCAACACATCTTTCTTCCTTACACTACAACTAAACTACACATCAGTTATACTCTAATATGTCATCTAGGAACCCTGCTGCTCTCCCTTTGGGAATTTACATACAGATCACAGAATTATTTGCACTAATTCCATGCACACCTCTGTACGTCTCTAATTCCTAACTGCTGATCAGTAAGCAATGTATTTTAGCACTGAATGGAAGCTTAGTGGAATTCTAAGCCTACGTTTCATTGTGTAGTGCAGATAATAATAGTAAATGGACAGACAGGGATACACTCCATATGCAGTACAGGATCTACATTGCTTGGCAGGGCCATAGAAGCGATATGAATAATGAATGAAGCCAAATACCAGAATAGCCGAGTAGATCCTGCATACTTTAGTACGTCAGCATTTCAAAGGAAAAAGTCTAGGTCGAGGCTGTATTCCCCATGTTTGCATGGAAATTGTACCAATTACCTTTGCTGTATGGATTCATCCTTTAGTATTTGCCCAATTTAACTTTGATATATTCTACCAATTTATTGCTGCTCTAAAAGAATACCGAAAGGTTTTCGTAAGCAAAATACGAGCAAACACGGTCAATGTATAATCCCTTGCAATACCATGCCACTTCAATTTGAAAACCTTTTTGTTAGCTTTGAAACTAAAGAATGTAGGGAAACTAAAACTACAAATGAAAACCTTTCTTCGGATAAAATTCCTACGTAGATACTATATCTGTTCAATCATTGGTATCTAGTACCATCTTATAAACGAAAGATTGTCAATTTCTTATAGCTTTATCATGTGAGGCAACTGCAATAGAATTTAATCCTGTATCAAACACTAAGTATGATACAGATTCTACTTCAAGAGCATTCTTCTGCTTTTCGTCGAATACCCCGTTGAATAAGCTATACAAGAAAATGCAATACAGAAAGGGAAATTGAAAAAAGACACAATGCTCGCCATCAATCTTGCAGAAACTTGATAACATCATCTCCAGATATATATTATACGTAGTTAGAACTACGGGGCTGTGTGTAGGGCTTCCCACATGCCATTGTATAACTATAACTGTAGCTCTAGATATAAACTTCGAAAAGGAGAACACACCAGGGAAGGGAATTGAAGTTATCAGAGAATTTTCAATATAATGGCAAAATCATTTTTGGTATTCTTCAACTCATTTTGTTTCTCATCTCGTCTGTGTTCACAAACTGCAAACAGTTTTTTCTTTGATCTTTCACAGTGGCAAAAGTGACTTAGGAGCAGTAAGTGCATACCTACTTACCTACTACAGACCCCTATGAAATTCTACACTTGTGTTTGGAATTTGGAATATACGTTCCTTTGAATTTGAGAAGGTACAATATGATCTGTTTGAAGAATGATACTTGAGACAGTTCTAGATTCCTGAAGTATACTGATAAGGCCCGTTTACCATTAATAGGGCAGTTTCAATGTGCACACTGAAAAGCTCTTATTATTCTACCGGTACGTATACAGTGTGAACAAATGTGTAGGCATCACTTGGTGCCTCATTCCTATCATAAAACTCAGCTTATGAGAATTGCGAAGGATTAAGGAAATAAAAATTTCCGCTTAATAATGGGGCGACGTAATATAGAAGTGAACCTGAGAATTATATTCACACTGTATGAAAATCACAGAACCCTGCTCTACACTCTACAGGTACTTAACCGTATTACTTAAAATCTTACGCGTAAGCTTATACTCATATGTAATATTAATACCTAAGTACTTACGAAAGATACTTTTGAGTCATTATTAATAACAATAGGGACCCTACCTAGAATAGTTTTTTCCAAATCCTTGGGAATGTAGCCCATGGCAGCTCCATTCTCAATAACCTGGGCAAACTTTTGAATTGAATGCTGTTCATGTGTTTGCTCCGTCTCGTGGAGTCCTTGAGAGAAAAGCTCTTTAGCCAAATAGTAAATAACCTCTTCGAGAGAATATTCCCGGAGTTTACTCTCGGCAACTTGCAATTTCTCCACCAGTTCGTCGTAGTCTAAGTCTTCGATTGAATAACTTTTACGCGGTCCTCTTCGTGGCTCGTGAGGTTTTTCTCCCACTAATTGCGACTGTGACTGAGTGCCGGGATAGCCAAAGCCATCTCCAACTCCATTCGGACTTTGAATCCCACTCACCGCCTCGTATTCCGTTTCTGAGTTACCATCGACATCATTATTGTTCCCCATTATCATCATCGGGTTCAAGTTGTAATTGGATCTCTCGTGCTCCATCACGTTGCTGTTTCGCAGCATTCGCTTCTTTGGCGTCTGTTCCATCAAAGCCTCTTCATCTCTTCCTTTTTTCTCCGCTGCCGCTGATGACACAACGATTTCTCCAAGACTCGACGTAGACCCGCTTTCGTTTTCTGAGTAACTCTGTAAAAAAGTTTTCAACTGTTTTCAGTCAGGTAGAGAATTGAATTGATGATACTTACTCCACTCCATCACCCCACTTTCTCTTTTCCCACAACAACACTACTTGAAATCTTCACTTCGTAAAGGCTAATTAAGAGATTCTAAGCCTAGGTTTTCTCTGATACATAAATCACTACAAAAGAACTGTCAGTATGTGAAGTTGGTCAATATTGTGGGGATAAGTTTTACTCAAACTCTTGAGTCTGGGTTGGACAACGGTTTCGAACCAACGAAAATCACACCAATAATGCTTTAAACTGAAGGCAATTTTGGTTAAGAATTCTCTAATCAGTTTTTAGGTCTTTGGTAGTAGACACAAAATACGTTTTAATTGTACCTAAGCATAGTAATAATAAAGTATAAAAGTATTTGATGCTGGAAAATAGAGTTCCTTAGCTAATACATACTGGTAGTACTACAACCGATGCGAGACAGCAGACGGTTAAACAAATATTTGCCAGAGAGAACTAGTTGTGTGGAAAATAAAATGGTGTGAATGAACTGGAATATTCTACATGGCCAAAAATCACAATGCTGCCAAATGTAAATATTGAAAAGAAGCAGGCGTTTATTGTATTTTGGGATATACCTTACACCACATAGAACTACCTACATCACTTAAGGTCAACTTAATTATGTCGAAGGAAAGTACATTTTTGTGCTAGCTTAAATGCCAAAATGTTAGCTTACCCCTTCCCAAAAGTGAAAACGCCAAATTCAATATAAAGTGGAAGCGGATTAAAATATTTTTTACTATACAGTTCACAATGGACCAGAGTATATTTTGATATCCGAGACCCCATTTTTCTATCTTATTCAATATGAATTGAGCGTGCGGTATCTCAGAAAGGGGTGGGCCGACCACACCACTTTTAATAGGGTTCCTAACTATGCCGAGGTAAGTCCAAATCCGAGGTTTTATTCAAATCGGGCAATGCCTTAAGAAGTTATGGCGTTAACATACATACATAGGGACAGACAACACGGTTCCATAAGTGAACCTCTTGTTCGCTAAAAATAGGTTTTACATTTTCCAATTCTCCATAATAAATTTCGAAAAGGATGTTGTTATATTGATTAAAATCTTAATCTTTACACATATACTTACTCCAAAAACGAAATAAAATGCACTACATTTTGTGTAAAATTTTATAGGGATCATTTAGCGCTGTGTTGTATGATAAATAGAACGTGAGTATCTGTAAAAATACATGGCAATGCTATCAATGCACTGGTGTAGCAATGTAATATTCTCTGCATTGTGACTTGTTGACCTGGTTTAGTCACGTCTTTACTAAGTGTAGGTTTACATACATACGTCAGGACACATTACATAGGATGCTTCAGTTGGAAGTTTTCAGTTGTGTCCCAGTACGAAGAAATGATAAATTATTCCTTTGAGTGAGCACTAAACACACTGTGATTGTGTGTGCAAATAAAATACTACTGCCTCAGCCATGCACAATGTATGCCGACTTACTTACACTATGCTACTTTGAACCACCCAACCACTGAGAAAGTTTACAAGGATTTTGGAGTTGTTGGTTTGAAAGGACAACTCTGTCTGACTGACTGAGCTGCATCGATTCTTTTGCTCAATCTTACCGAAGGTGTAGTCTTGTTGGAAATAGAAGAGGATTCGTCTGTATTGACCTGATGTGCTAAAGAAGGATTTCGATTCTTCATTGCATTCAGTTCTTCCTTGACGGCTTCCAGAAACTGAATTGCGTAATCCCGGCTCAGCTAGAATCAAATAGAATTGAAACGGATGTAAACACTTTCTTGTACATGTCTATTGCAATTGCATCACCTCATACCTAAAGTTTCTTAAGTAAGTAAGGTGTCTATATAGCCACGCCACGAAACTGATTGTGACACCCACCATATGCATGTTGGCTTCCCTTCCTGCACGTTGTTCGAAGATCGCTTATTTATAATATTACTGTTTGTGCTTATATTTACATTCGGTGACTATCCAACAAACAGGATACTCTATATTGCATACAAACAGAAACGGTTTATCAACGTAGCACATACGTGATAACAGGTACTAGGCAAGGCACAACCTTTGGTCCTCTTTCTATCTCAACGTCAATGTAATACGAGAGTCGAACACAATACTCAACTTATAAAACAGAAACTTCGCACAAAGAGAACTTCAATTTGTTAAACTTTCCCATATAGGTTAAAGAGCAAGCAGCCTCCAACCAAAGTAAACGCTGTGAAATTGGACACTTAACTCACAGCATTCCCGTTCTTGTCAACAACGTGATCGTATCTACATATTGTCTTTGATTTTTATTCCAGCTTTCCAGTCTCGTCTTTATGTCACGACTTCCTTCCTCGGTTTGCTGGTATTAATATTCCCTGTGTGATGCGAACTGTCAATTTTATGCAACCTTGCCTTGCAGCTATATATAGTAATATAAACAAGCGCATGATATTACCTAAGCTATACACATTTTAATATTTCCTGTTGTATACGTTGACATACAGATATAAAAGTGAATTACCATTTTCTAAATAAGACAGATGCAACCTATCTCTTCTACTGCCGCAAACTTGTAGTTTATGCAGGGATGGAAAATAGCGTATGAGGCTACCGCAGGAGTACCTTTCTTCAAATGCTTAACACACAAAAGTTTCTTTCGGATGAAATATACCAGATTTGTGGGACACGTTCATGTAAAATGTATTATGGTATTCTGTCACGAACAATTCCACTCTACATATGAAAGGAGATTCACAAAAGTTACAAAAGGTGAATTCTTTCGCGACATCCAGAATTTCTACTGGGTATTTACAGCCATTGTTGCGTATTTGACTCTTTCTGGTAAGTAACTAAGTTTTCCAGAAATAGTTTTTAACAAGCATTATTTATTCATGTAAATCGCAGAAACACAGTTCAAACACATTTCAAAGCAGAGCTGTAAACTGTTTCAAACTGTATAAATGTAGAATACCGCCACCAAATATCAAAGTACGCTTAAGCACTAGCACTGTCTATTGTCTATTTAATGTCCAAATATAAGGTAGCTCTAGATATCTAAGAGGTATATACAGTGAGAGCCGCTACAAAGTTTACATGGGACTACTAGTGTATAAGAAAGTACATGTGTAAGTATGCTGCTTTATTCATATCCGCTCCACCTGTACACCTCATGAAATTTTCTCGTTCTAAATGCTTATTTGTTATTAATTAATTATGCATCAAATTGTGAATTTCCTTGTTTTCGTAACCATAATGCAGCTGACAATTGCCGAGCGAACTGAAATAATCAGGTTAAGTGGACAGTTGTCGTACAGGAAAACTGCACAAGAGTTCAATCGAAATCATCCTGGAAGACAGAAGACATCTGGTTTCAACAGGACGGCGCTCCGCCACATTTTGCTTATCAAGTTAGAGATTGGCTTGATGACACATTTCCACATTGGATCGGGAGAAGAGGAAGTGTTGAGTGGCCTGCAAGGTCACCTGACCTTGCTCCTCTTGACTTTTTTGTTTGGGGCCACCTGAAATCACAAGTCTTCCGAACAAGACCGGAAAATCTTGACCAACTGAAAGAGAGGATTGTGGAATGCTGCAATAATATTACACCAGAAATGTTGGCTAACACTCGGCGAACTTGGGATGAAAGATTGGACCTCTGTATTGCCACTGAAGGTGGTCATATTGAACAATTGTCAACTGCATTATGGTTACGAAAACAAGGAAATTCACAATTTGATGCATAATTAATTAATAACAAATAAGCATTTAGAACGAGAAAATTTCATGAGGTGTACAGGTGGAGCGGATATGAATAAAGCAGCATACTTACACATGTACTTTCTTATACACTAGTAGTCCCATGTAAACTTTGTAGCGGCTCTCACTGTACTATACTGCAACGTACTACTCATACACTCCTTTGAAGAAAATGTTGCAGTTCAGTGAAATAAACGGAAGCGAATTTTAAGTACCTTAAGGCATCGTTATCACGGTGAAAACATATTTTCGATTAAGTGCCCATTATACTGATGCTGATCCATACAAATTCCTACGTATAAGTATAGATCATCGATGTTCGAACTAAGATAATTACTTTGATAAAGGAGGATTAATAATGTTGATGAGGTTAACATCAGCCTAAGGAAAATTATTAAACTGGTTCCCGTGTAAATATACGGTGAATAAGTTAGAAACAAGTATAACAACAGAAAATCGTACCAAGTCTTGAAGGATGAACTGGTAAATGGCCAACGCAACTCCCTTCTCATCTCCAGTTCTGAAAATATACTCTGCCACATCTCTAGGTGTGTATTCAGATATGTCCATGTTGTTAGTATTATTAGTATTGGCATTAGAAACGAGTTCTGTAGCAGAGTCTTCTGCGGCAGTATTTTCCCTATTGGCCATTAGTCCTCCCTCGCTAATTTTCTTCCTTTTGCTATCTTCCGATTTCCCTTGCGAGGACTCAGATGACACTCTCTCGGAATTGGAATTGTCGCTTGCGGCAGGTAGCTCCTCGTTTACTAGCAAAACACACAAAGGTACATTTCAAGTGGAAATTTGTGGTGAGCAAGAATGTAAATACCTAAAATTCCGTCAAATGAAACCGAGTAACACAACACGAGTTTAATTGATCTGCAGGGAGTCCTTAGAATCGTAGCTTGTCCCTTTTATACGGCCTGATATGATAAAATGTAATTATATAACTCTTTTGGGATAACATTTTGAATACCTGTCGTGCTTTGACCCAGGTGTACATAAGTTTAAGCCAAGGTTTAAGCTACTAATAACATCCAGCAGACATTACAATAGTGGTAATAAAATACAAATATTAATGTGGTAAATCCATATGAAGGAACGACTACGTAAACATATTGAAAAATCTTCAAAGCTCAAATTATGACAATATTCTTACTAAGGAAAAAGAAATTACTAAGGACTTAACAGATTATATATTTATTTACTAATTTTAGATATACTTTATCCTGAGATCATTTATATACAAATAGAAAAAATGAAGCGCAATTTGAAACAGCATTCAATTAGAACAGGAGCCTCTAGGGCATATCTTGATTTATAAATACTAAAGGTAACTTTTGCCAATATATTAATTACCAGAAATGGTAGTTACTGCAGGTCCAGAAAACTAAACTTGTCAAACATTCCAATAGGAAGATACATTGCTGTAATGTTTGTTTGGGACTTATTTGGTACGAACTAATCCCAGCGAATTTAGTAGTCTTCATTGTGTTTAGTTTGTATTTTACTTGAAGTTTTCTCATAGTTTCTTGCCGTTTTCTTTCATTCACATGCCACCAAAGAAACGAGACCGAGCAATCTTAGTTACTAATCCTAGATTAAGCCTTTGGCTTATTTCTATCCACTTCATTTACTTTCACTTCAGTGTGCCCCTTTCTCATTTGTACTACAGAGAAAGCCACTAAGCCAGGCTGCTTGATTGTACTTTCTTTACCAATTACTACTAGTGTGTATCTTACGCCTAGCTTATATCCACATACTGCATCTCCCTCACAGTGTAATTTAGCTACCAAAATATGTACTGATAAAATCGAGTTTATCAATAGAATGCACACTCCATAATATAAGTGAACAGAGATAGGAATTTCAGTGAATCGAGCGTAGCATAGCCACCATTTCTATCGAAATGAGAAGCCCCATAAGGTTTACAGTCACATTCCATTGCTTTCCAGCATGAGTAGTAAAAAGAATTGCTTGTAGGCTGGTTTGGTTCTCCTAGTTGAATTTGTCTCGGATTCCCGATGGGACATACTCCGCTATGTTCTAGTCCAACTATGTCAGTTGAAGCATTTCCCTGCCTTAGTCTAGTTGTCTGAGTCTGCCTGTCTTGTTCCGTTTATTCCATTCTGATCTATCCTGGCAACAAATTCAAGGCAGAATAAATACATTAGGCTGATTGCAAAGCAAGCCTCCTCTTCCTCCCGTGTTTTGTTTTGTTTGTACTCCATTCTATCCAATTCATCCATTTGACTCGACTCACTGGAAAATTTTACAAAGCTACCATGCAAATCCCCTCGTGCCATCCGTATTGCACACGTACAAATAGCAATACTGCAATTTTCTTCTGCCCTTTTGGTACTACGTAGAGAAGACCTATTTCTATCTGGAAACTTAAGGTGATACACAGACGATTGGCTGGAATAAACAGAATTTACGATGCAGGCCTTACGTCAATTCTATTCAAATTTCTATTACAGATAAAGCATTTCCATATTTTCATTTCAGATCGCTGTTGTGAACCTTACCTTTCCCCAAATAAATGGATAAACCAGGAGCAGAACAATATTTATTTCACTGATGTTTTTATGGTATCTGCGTTCATGCAATACTATTCTATTATTTTCGTTACTTTCAAAAGCTACCGTCATCGCCGCGCTCTGGTAGTTTCCCAAATGTATATATGCCATGTCTTTGTATGTAAATTACAAGCGCAATGCATTTAACCTCGCGTTCTTTATGGGTAACCTCGCCTTAGGAATAATTTTCACTTAGTGGTTTTGCTTATTTTGCATCTAGAGAATACTTGTCATCATATTTTTTCAAAATGTCTACATATTCATTCTTCCCTATTGCATTACATATAGTAGAAAGCAATAAATGTGATTTGTTGTTCTGCACTATTATCATTTCTCAGTTATACTTATATTTAGTTATTCAATCCTCATTCAATACTAGTTGTACTTGTATTGTGTTTAGTAGAGGTATATGTAGGTAAGCAGTAACCAATATGTGTGAATGATATATTTCTGTACATCAAGAGAATATTTCACAATAGAATTATGTAATACTACCAAAAATACGTATACCTAGACAGAATAGAAGTGCGGAAGAATCATTGTGACAGTTTTCATGCAAAGACTTTTTTTAAATATGGGTAGAAAACATAGATTACATCTGTGTATATGATTATTGATTGTAATATTATCTGTTTGATGATGTATACTATATCTATTCTTACATTATATATTAGTAATATTAGTATTTTAGCAGTATGCATGGTATGAATGAATGCTGGTGGAAAGTTAAAGAATACCAACGATATAAATACTGAAAATATCTACTATTAACCCGCGTCATACTAATTAAGTAGTTTCTACGTGTGTCATTCAAACCTGAAAATAGTGTAAACCTATGAAGTGCAACAATATTTATATAACGAAGTACCAAGATGATGTGTAGCAGAAAACCGGTTTACAAGACCTAACAGTCGTGGATGTTAAACTGTACAAATAGAAGAGCGACGACAATAATGAATCTAACTGCGGTTCTCTTGATGTTCCGACAAATAATTCTGGGTAATTATTGCCATACTGATACTTGAGTAATATTAACTTTAGGCGGAAAGGTTAATGCAGCAAGTTATCTGTAAGAGTTGGTTTATTTGCTTGGCAAAATGGTTTTCTACCTTGAGCACATTGCTTTCACTTTGGGCCGTGGTTCCCTTTACACTCGTATACAAATAAATTGCAATGCAATCAACACACTCAAGTGAGTTACATTTACATTGAAATTGAACCGTGGCCAGGAAAAGACAAGCGAAGCGAAGTGAGCCTCAAAATAAAACATCTGCCAGGCTAGTCTCTGCTCTTTTCAACTCTGTTTACTCTTGAATTAACAATTTGTGATCACTGTATAAGATAGATGCACACCAGACCACGGTGAAAGCATCACCACACCTAGTTCGTTATACATAATGTGGACAATACAGATAAACGAGTATATCTATATTGTTAAAAACACATTATGCAATATGCAACATAAAGTAGAAGGGTACGCTATGCAAAGAAGTTATGTAGATTTACATTTTAGTAGTTCGTACTAGTCTCAAACTCCCAAGCCATAATTTAATTTCCATCTCATCTTGTGTTCAGTAGCAACATAGTTCAGCTCGCCATGCATTGTGCTCCCAGCTTATACAACTTACCCAGGTTTGTTATAATAATGTGTCTTTGTTATATAAGTTGATTGCAGATGGGATAAAGAAATTGTGCATGCGGCACAGAACAACATTAGCTTACTAATATATACAAAACAGAGTTCCAAAGATGCTGCTGTTGTCTTGTGTTGGGTTCGGTGTGTGACTCGGTAATACTCCCTCTGATTTAATTTATCGATGCTTCATAGCACAGCACGGTACGTGCATATTGACGTCTCAACAAAGTCAACTTTATTTAGCTCAGCTATTCTAAATCTGAGATTTAGGCGTAAGGACTGCTTTAAACCTTTTAAGCCCTCAACTCACTTCTTTTTATGCTCGCAACTCTTACTTGCTACAGAGACAATAGAAACGTGACAATCACTCAGTATTAAAAAGACGCTGCTAAATTTCAGTATAAGTGAAATACAAATGAATCTTCAGAGTAGAACCGGTTAACGTTAACGATAATGGAATAGTTAAGTACCTGGTAATTTGGTCGGTCTTGGGGGCACAGTTTTCAAGGACGTATCTGCTTCAGTAGAAACAATGCGCTTTGCATTTTTCACAATGTCGTTGTTACTGCTTTCACTACTCCTCCTTTTTATATTTGCATAATTTGTTTTCAGGTTTTGTAGCTCCAATTCTTCTATCTAAAAGTAAATCAGTTTTTACACACCATTAATAAAGGAGAATCTGCTTAGATATATTTTTCATTCATGTCACGGACTCTACCCTAACCCTAATCTATATAGTTACGCATAGTCGGACAATGAGAATATTGGCGAACTAGCATATTAAACATGAAATTGTCATTTGCTCTTTTAAAATTCGCGTAATAGAAACTACTGTCATTGATTGCATTTTATGCACGAATTTCATTCTGCATAGCGTACTCTGTACACTTTCCTTTGTCTCCTTTTTCTTTTAAGTAAATACTACCCACACATGCTATTGCTTTTCATTTTTAATGTTTCATATTTACCGTACATTATTAATAATTTAAGCAAGGATGAAGGCGTTACCTTTGGTGGCCATCGAACTTTGTCAGTAACTGAAGAAGGAAAGTCCTTAGTCGGAATGTTTTCTTTGTCTAAAATAGAAATGCCAGAAAATTAGAATTAGGAATTAGATTTACAAAACCACACTTACATGTGAGTCATTCCTAAATGAATTTTATCAAGGTTTTGCATGTAAGATGCATTGTTGATCTCAAGT
This sequence comes from Yoshiicerus persimilis, assembly GCA_020352615.2. NCBI lineage: Eukaryota > Metazoa > Arthropoda > Collembola > Entomobryomorpha > Tomoceridae > Yoshiicerus > Yoshiicerus persimilis. The sequence continues at coordinate 32,982,966 of CM036940.2, read as the reverse complement.
CTGCTGAACAATACATAGCTGTACAGTACTCTACTGTTCACCGTTGCTATAATATGTAGAAAGAAACAGCAGTGATTGGGATGAAAATGCTTAGGAAATAACATTATACCTAATGCCTATGTGTTTGTGGTATCTCAGTAACTAAATTGTAAACCCCAGTAAACCAGTAAATCTGGCCAGTGGTCGGCTACTTGAATAATCAATCTCTAGGTCCGCTGCCATGTGAGGGAGTTCGATGCCTGGCTTGGGTGACAAGGCCAGACGTTATTTTTGCCAGGTACAAGAGGAAAGATAGATAAGCTGTCTGTAGGGGATTGGTACTAGGAGGCTCAAGGAGTCCATGTCTAGGACACACCGGCGCAGATGACCTCTCGGCATTAACTAAAAGCAATGCGAAATGTTAAGAGGAGTTTGCAATGTTCCCATTAGTGGAATGCGCACAGAACAGATTGCCAATAGATACTGACATTATTATAGGTGCTTACATGCTAACGATGTAATATGTTCTTCAAATAGGGCAGAAATGTCTTCATTTACCGTTTGGTGTTTAGAGCACATTGAAATTACGCAATGTGGCCGAACACTTAGAGGAGTATAAATATTAGTTCTTCGTAACTAACTATAACAGATGGAATATTTTGGCAATGTACGTTGTCAGCTGAGGAATTAATTTAACATATCTTAATCAAGACTGAAGAGTGTTTAAAGTGCTAAGTGCTACCCAGAAACGTTTGCCGATAATTGGACAGAGTGTGTTAAGAAATGTTTCAATATGTTAGACGTGCAGTCAACTTGGCTAAAATGGCTAAAATTTTGTTAAAATAATAGAAAACAGAGAACCCATTTGATGTATTAAGTGCACACAGTGGGTAACTTATGACACGACACATCTGCATGTGCAGTTATTATTACTAAGCTGTGCCTGCTTTCCTCTTTCCGGCATCTGATCTTTTGAATACTCACCCATGTATGCAATGTCTGCAGAACAACTTCTAAAATCCATTCGAATATAGTACCTACCTACATTTGAATTCTTCTCTTAAACTGTCACGTAGGTTCAACCATCCATCTTACAGACATACAAAAGTGGAAATTAATTCAGCAGAGTTCTTATTACGCCTTCCTGACTGTCGGCAAGCGAAAGTCCCTGGTTGGTCCAATAGTTGTGCTTCAGAAGCAACTCATCTAAAATGCTTTTCTGTTGACTATGGGTATTCCTGTGTACTTCTATTTATTGTACCCTATCTGCAGCCATTTACATCGTACACCTACATATATTTTCTGCATTATGCATTAAGGTAGTAAAACCCGTTGAAATCTGGTAACTTGCAACCACTCAAACAGGATGACAGCCCACACTTATCTCTCGTCACGTTTACTTTCTGTCGCTTGCAGATCTTGTTCTACATGTCAAGGAGTGAGTTGGTAGACCACATAGCACGTATTAGTAACGCAGAAAACCCTAACCAAATTGTTATTTTGTACATTTTGCAATACACATTTGCGTAATTAGTTTGTGCATAGCTTGTGACATACGACAGGTAGTAAATACTGAAGAACCATTTATTACTTGAATTCACGGAAGTTTGTATTGCGATGAAACTTTCACATGGGTGGAAATGAAGAGCCAAAGAATGGGTTTGGAAGTGTGATCCTGTTTCAAAGTAAACCCTAAGGAAAGTTTAAAACTTTCACCTTGTATTCTTGTATGAGGAATACAAATTATTGATATTCTAGAAAAGCACCTGAATCATTGCGAAAATTATGTAATGGTTAGATGGTTACTGATAAGGCTCAGTTTGTCTGTTGGTGTTATGGCGCTGCATTCTGGGGGTGATGTCAGACTTTTACATTCAGTGTTAAACCTGGCGAATTCGAGTTCTCAAGTACTCCAAAGGACGTATTCTTGCTTTGTCGGCTATTTTGAAGTAGTACCCACAAAGGAAAACCCTTAGAAGTTGGAATAATGTATTTTCGGTGGAGCCACCGCAGAAAAATCTCTTAGCATGCTTTGCATCACAGAAGAGCTAATAGCTGCGCTTCGCTTTCGTTATAACGAACTCGCAAAGGCATATTCACTGCGAGAGCTTGCTGAGAGCATAACAAATTCTAATTGGGGGGTTAGCGCATAACAACCCACGATTGGCTAAAAAGTCTCCACCCACAGAGGTAGACATTAAGAGTTATGTATATGCAATAGTGTACTGCTCCATTTCTTTTAAGTGCTTTGCATTTAAAATCAGAACATACTAATATTTATGGCTATTGCTAAGCAGGTCGCAGGTATGTACTGCTTGTATACCAGTGCCAGTATACTAAATTTTGTGTTCTAGCATTGTGGATAATAGCAAATCTTTCTTTGTTCATAAATATACATGTAATATTGTAATACTAAAGCAAACTTAATAGCATGAAATCATTTTCAATAGCAGAACTTTATAAAAGTTATATAAACATAGGATTTTGGAAAACAAGAGTGAAGCTTATGGCGCACATTCAGAAGACAAAAAGCAGTTTAAATTGCTGATGGATATTTTGGTTTGAAATACAAGATAAGTTGAAGATAATATTACTTTGCTAAAATTACACTTTGAAGTTTTCTACATACATCGCCCGATGTCCTCTTCCGCATACTGACAATATCACACCGCATTCATCTTTGAGACAACAGAAATAATATTTCTAAACAATCAAAGAAATCTAATAAGTAGCAGAATTCCAAACAGAGATTTTATTATCCAAAGGATTATCATTTTTATTGATTGTTTATTAACACTTAAAGTTACAATTACAATTAAGGACAATTACAACGAATCATTTAAGTAATAAGGTTCACGCATTGGCATACAAAAAATTGAAAAATTAATATTCCTGAAATGCTGTGAATGATAAATGAACATGCAATCTTAACGTTTTAACAGTATAAACAACCAAGGCGATCACACTCATCACACTTCAAAACTTCAAGTATTAAATAGGTATAAGTATGGGTACTTCATCATTCTTGTAGATGAATGGTACTATTGTGCGAAAACAGAATATAGGATAACTTTGGCTGCTACCATATAAGCAGTATCACAAAATATTATTCAAAACCTTCAGAACTCTATTATCACTAAAAATAAGCAAGATATGCTAATCTTGCTTTTGGTGATTGAATAGTTGCCATAAAAAACCTTAAGAACTTAAGTAGTCGGTCTGAGTATCTATCAATCATTCATAAAAGTTTTTGATGTTCGGAGGAGCCAGTTTTTGTTACTTAAGTATCTTCAGGGGATAGGAATAGTTACTTGTTTATTGATTCGTGTAGCTGTTGGTGCCAACAATCAAGTTTGTACAGCAAACTGCTGATTTTACCACGAGAAGAAGTAGCAGAATCGCGGCTTTCAGTAATTAAGTTTCAAAATGTCGACATTTATCAAAGACTCCTATTTAAGCCCAACTGCACTTCAAAAATAATCGGTTTACCTCAATAAAAATAATCGCTTTGCCTCATGTAAGTGCATTTACTGAAGTTTGATTTTAACAAGATGAAACGTAGAAAAGCACCCCGTCATTATCATGATCAAAGAACAATGGGATTATTATAGTAACGCTCTGCTGGGCCTGCTCATGCTCTCGAGTCTCGAGTATAATACATAGGTTTAATAGGTGATGTCAGAGTCTTATTGTGCAGGCTGTGACGTTGTATTCAAGAATGAAAGGTGTATAATTCCTCAATAGCCATAGCGATAAGGTAACATATTAGGTGTTTCCCATTATAGGAAGCGGTAAGCTAACTTTGTGGGTGTTTTCCATTATAGGAAGCGGTAGGCTAACTTTTTGGATGTTTCTCATTATTGGAAGCTGTAAGCTAACTTTTTGGGTGTTTCCCATTATAGGAAGCGGTAAGCTAAGTTTTTAGGTGTTTACCATTACAGGAAGTAGTAAGCTAACTTTTTGGATGAAGCGTCAAGCTAACTTTTCCAGTGTTTCTATTGGTAGGAAGCACCAGGCTAACTTTTGCAGTCCTTTATACGATGGCAGAGTTATGGAATTTTTCCATTTGTAGGGCAAAGCTGCCCGATCATAGCAAGCATTGCACATATATTTGTAGTGGTATTACTATATAGTCTTGAATACCCCTAATAAATCTAACAGAAATTTTGTGGCCTGAGTATTTAAATTTGATTTTTTTGCTGCTCTCTTAATATGATCAACACTTATCGCTCTTTAACTGCAGCAACTCTCCTGTATTTGAAATCTCGGTCAATACATTATCTTGTTTCTCTGTACAATCAACTTTTATACAACAATCTCTTTGTGTATAAAACTAGTGACTGGGGTTGAAATGTAGAGCTTCATTGTTTTGCCTGTCTTGCTGTGCTTTGCAATGGTTTATTTTTATTGAGGTAAACCGATTATTTTTGAGGTGTTTTTCATTACCCCCTTTATGAAATTCTAATGAAAACATTTGTTTTGCTATTTCTGTTGAAATTGTTTTTATTACTTTATAATTATTATATTATAATTACTTACATGTTTATGTTATAAGAGCAACATTCTTAAATATGCATGCACATAAAGCCGCATACAAGGATGCGATTGCCCACTTAGTCAAAAACTGTGGTCATTATTGCTGGACTTTTGTCTTCGTATTCCATTTCAATGTTTTAATTGAAGTAATTCGCTAAAGACTGCAAAGTCTACAATAATATGATACCCATATTGCAATAGGCTTAATTTTAAAACTACTGGGAATTAAAGGAATTTGTCTTCTATTTAAAAAGTATAGCCCGCTAAAAAATCCGTCTTCGGTTTAAAAAAAGTTTCCTCTAATTAAAAAGTCAATGTCATCATGAAATAAAACAAGCAGTCTTCGAGTTAAAAAAATTAGTCTTCAAATGGTTTCCGGGAAACAGAGGAATAGCATCTTTAATAATAATAATGGAACATGTCACATATGTCAGTTCAGAACAACAGAAATTAAAATATTGTAGTTATTTTAGTAAATTTTTTAAGTAATATTTACAGTTATTGTAGTAATAGTTAGTAAGTTATGCTATTGTACAACTAATGCCTTCTTTGCTCCTTGAGGTCTACCTCTCTTGCGTTTTTCACCAACCTTCACTTCGTAAACAAATGGAGGAAACTCATATAATCCATGCATTGCAGCTAGACCGATAATATGTTTACACAAGTATTCTTTTTGGAAAATTGGACAATTACATTTGGATTGTAACCAAATTTCCTTCTCCATATGTAAAACAACGTACCAAAGGTGAAATTCAGATTCTACAAACTCATCAAATGTTTTCCATTTGTTTGACTTAGTTGCATGCATATAGTGTATGTGTTACCGGCCCCGAGAAAGCTTAGGCTATGTGACACGTAGACTAGTCTACGGGTAAGCTTTCACGGAGACCGGTCTATGGGTGCGGCGCTTGCCGGTCCCTGAGTGTTTCGAATATGCTCATTGATTTACATGTTCTCGGTGTATCTAATGCATAAGGAACAATATTTTATTAGTCATGTTGAATGTGTACAACTGTATCCACGGTGAATGCAGTTTGGAGTCTTGATTGATATGCACATTGGCTCTTATTATCAAATTAAAAATGAAATAGCTTTATCCACGGTCAAGGTAGTTTGTAGTCATAGGTAATACGTACATTGAATGTTTACAATTATATATTTGAAGCAATTAAGAACTTTGTGATAACCAAGGAGAATAAACTCTTGCGTTTTACCAAGAATAATTCAAGCGCAAGAGAACACCCAGGCAACGGTTTATTCTCCTTGGTGATAACTAAAGGTTTTCTTGTATAGGTATTGACCCTGAATAATCTTAAGCCTTAGTTGCTGACGTCAGCAAGCAAAGGCACCAATATGAAACACAGAAATTAAAGAAAACATGATCAATTGGGTTTTAGTCCGAACAGAATGGAGATCCCTTCTTATTTTACTGAATACGCTGTACGAAATAGTGATCAATTTCCCACCGATTGTACTTACGAAGAGATTAAAGCGATACTTAAAGTGCAAAAAGGGCATAAAGTAGATTATGTGAGTAGCAGCAGAAAAGTGCATGTGCAAAGATGTTGCAAACTAGAAGTTAGAAATGGAGAAGAAGTTGGACTGGACTGACGTGCCATAATAATGACCAACCAGTACCAGAAATGTAATATTGTTCTTTACAATTGTTTCACTTCTTTATTTACACCAATTAAACCAAATGTATCACCAAGTTCTTAATTGCTCCAAAAATATAGCTGTAAACATTCAATACTATTATAGCCAATGTAAGTTTTTAATTTTATATCAATCACATGTACACATTCAACATGACTAATAATATAAATATTGTTCCTTATGCATTAGATACACCGAGAACATGTAATTCAATGAACATATGCGAAATACTCAGGGACCGGAAAGCGCCGCACCCATAGACCGGTCTCCGTGAAAGCTTACCCGTAGACTAGTCTACGTGTCACATAGCCTAAGCTTTCTCGGGGCCGGTAACATATGCATGTAACGGCTAATTTTCTCATGGACGTGATCACAGTCCCTAATCCATAAATGAATTGCATTAACGAAGTTTAATTTCGCAGTTTTCGGACACTTTTTACCACCTCTTTTGCAGTAGAAACAGGCACGTATCCAGGGGGGTGGCTTCGGGGCTGAAGCCCCACCCAAATTCTTGAAAAAGAGGAAATTTTTCATCAAAATACCAAAAATTTTTCGCGCTTCGCGCGAAATATCACTTTTTGGAACATAGTTTTTGTTAAGCCCCACCATGATGATTTTTCTGGATACGTGCCTGAGTAGAAATACGTAACTTTTCCTGACAGCTTATTGAACTTTGTATAATTTTGTTGCCAATGTTTTGTCCAGTTTTTATTATTTGCTTCACTTACACTTGCCATAGCTGTGATTCAGTCGGTGGTTGTCAATAGTATGAGCAATGTAAGTGCAGTTAGAATGTCTTTCGTCTTTATCTTTATCTTAAAACATTTGGTTAACTTGATAATGCCATGGAATTACCATAATATTGTTATCCTATACATGAACCATACTTGTGCAACTGCGTATATAAATTAATATTAAAGCATTTTGTTTCGAAGAAAAATTCCTTTATGGATTTTCTTCCAACACATTCTTCTATAAAAATTAGTCCTTTACTATACTTTTCATCTTTAAAGTTACATTTTACTATAGGAACCAGTCCTCGATTAGGGGTCATTAAAATAACCGCAGAACCGACACCCGTCAAAAACTGATCAGATTACTATCTTTTCATATACTTACCATGGCCTTTGTCTTCATTTCCGGGTTATTTTTACCAGTTCCAGTTCAATGAAGATTGCAATAATTATGAGTGCTCCTCCAATTCCAAGTATGCATAGTGTGTTGTGAACAAAATGCACTACGAAATTCGTGCTACGGAAAGAATGTTCTTCATCTAAAATGCAAAATCTAAAGTACAGTAGTATTTTACTTTATTCAACAAAATTTTCATTTGCGGGACTTTTTGAAAGTCTTTGTTTTACAGTAGTAGCTTTAGCTTTCACATTTCATTGCTTTGCAGATTCTCCCTCGTCTAATCATTCTAATTTCCAGTATATTTTATTTTTGCAATGCAAATAAAATTTTACTGGGTTTAAGTACTTTGAATTTGAATATTTTACTGTGCTCCCGACGAAAGAGTTGGCATTTCTTCATCCACCCAGAAGCCCATTGGTTTTATATGGGCTTCCGGGTGGTCCTACTATGAACAAATGCCAACTCTTTCGTTGGACGCACAGTACATGAAGAACATTCTTTCCGTAGCACGAATTTTGTAATGCATTTTGTTCACAACACACTATGCATACTTGGAATTGGAGCACTCATAATTATTGCAATCTTCATTGAACTGGAACTGGTAAAAATAACCCGGAAATGAAGACGAAGGCCATGGTAAGTATATGAAAAGATAGTAATCTGATCAGTTTTAGAAGGGTGTCGGTTCTGCGGTTATTTTAATGATCCCTATTCGGGGGATGGTTTCTATGGTGTTATGTAACTTTAAAGATGGAGAGTATAGTATTTAGAAGACATGAATTTCGAGAAGACACAATTCCTTTATTTCCCAGCCACATTAAATACCAGCCATTGCAATATTGATTGCGTAATTATAAAATAGTGTCTACCAGTAGCGACACTATATCTGAAGCTTCATCAACCATAGCTAATCCTATTGTTATTTGATCTTGATAAGGAGTGATGCCTACACAGGTTGTTTTTTAGGAATACTCCAGATATAAGTCACTGTAGCATCTAGATAAATAAATCCGGTCAAAAAGATTATTTCAAAATGCCTATTCAAGGAATATAATATTGTTCGTTTCCTATACCAAAGTATATAGTAACGTACCTTAAAAACCTTGATATATACTTACTTGTAGCGATAACATGAATCAGAGTTTAATACTGACTGAGTTTGCAAAGAACTAACGAAGAATATGACTAACGAACATGAAAACATTTGCGAAATGAGTGCTCTGAAAACTTTCAAGTTAGATAATGAAATAATGCAAAAGTGTACTTGTTTGACAGAAAGAGGCTTCGGCTTTTATTACATCAAGCCATTTCTGTCAACTCACTTTTAGGGACCTATTGATCATAATAATATAGCAAGTTATTACATGTTACATATGATATTGTGTCTGCCGAAAACATAGAAGTCTGCCGTGATTTCACACTTCAGTTTCAATTAATAATATCTGCATGCTTTTATTCTGCGAACCTATAAGATTTCGAATTGTAGTGCTATGCATGAGCTTCTACCAAACGAATATTATTAATCGTTGCAAACGACATGTGCCTCTGATTTTGAGTTCGTTCTGAGTCATTGTTCAGGATAAGTATAAAAGAAAATCTGAGTTCAACGAATTCTAGCTAGCTAACTAGATTCTTGTTTTATATGTAATTGTAGAAAGAGATTACTGTACGGCCTCCGCTGACTTTGACTCGTTGGCAAAAAGTAAGCAGCTAATTGGCATCCGAAGTAAGAGCCTTTATCTCGCAAACTAAATTGAGTTGACTTCCATTGCTTGTGATTTAGAAAGCCGAAAGTAGCAATTCAAAGTGAAGGAATCTTACTACTTATTTCCAGTGTCTTCCAGCTAAATGCATTCTATAATTCTCTCGTTCGACATGACAGGAACTTTACGTATCCTATCACATTGTAATCTTTGCAATTTACGTAGTAGCTCTGTTACTCTGCTGCTTTCATAATTATCACGCTAACTGCTAGCTACTACAGGTCTGCTTATGTCTAGACTGTTTGTAAAAGTGAGTAGTAATGTATTTCTTACTTCTAGCATATACTAATTCGAGAGGTTTTAAATCATAAACAGTCATTATCATGTTATATCATTGTTCATTCCTTCATTCCCCTGCTCGTGTTATATTTCTTTTTATGAAGCTTTCAATTCTAAATCACTGAGTTTTTGATAGTAGATACACGATTTTTCAGGATTTAGTTGCTAACCAGAGACTCCTGGCAAGAACTTTTGTTTAAATTGTACAGAAACGTTTTAATGAGATTTTATGGAAGTATTTCACTTAGAATCGAAAAAATAAATCATTGGAAATTGAAAATAAGTGTTTTAGAAAGTCGTTTACCGGAACCTATGTTTGGTTGATTGGTAATGGCATACCCCATAAAAACAGTATTCCAGATGAAAGACTTTTGTAGGCAAACATTCTACTGAGCGTGAAGGTACCGTGACTGTGTGTATTTAATGTCACAAACGGATATTGCTACCTGATGTTGTATTACTACGTATACAGAAGAGAGACGGAACTGAGAACTTATTAATGACACGTCACCAAAGTTTTGACATATCTCTCCTACAGTCCTACAGTTTACTTTTGAATTGAGCTTTCTTCTTCAGCACAGATTGTTTAAATAATGCAATCTCTTACACTTATGCTTCTTACTTTTACTGCAAAGAGTAGTCTATGTGTCGACTTAAATATGTATTATATTTGTCCTTTGTTTGACAAGAATTGATTAATGAAAATTCCAACCTAAAATAGCACTCGCTTTTCAGTTTTTAGTCATCTAAATAAAAAGGTATTTTCTATTTAATCTATTATACCTTCTCAATTCTGAATTCTAGTTGTAAAGGAAAATTGCCTCATTGGCTGTGAAAACGTAATCATTTATTTCCTATACCCAAGTAACTTTAACTCCAGAGGCATTTTGTGTCTAAATTATTAAACGTCCGTTTTTGATTAGATTACATTATACTACACTTTCCAAATTCAGTTTTAAAATGCCATAGAACTAAGACTTTCAAAAAGAAGGGGAATTCGAATGTATAGGGTATTTACTGTAATTCCAAACAGATCTAACTTTGGCAGACGACATAAGAAAGTCTATATACATGAAAATGAATTAGGATTTCCAGGTATACACAAGTTTTCCATTGCGTATTGTTGAGACTTGAGAAAATGACTTTCTATAGACTTTCACCACAACTTTCACCACAACTTTCACGAAGGAGAAACAAGTATCAGTGAAAACATAAAGGAAGTTTCGAACATTTCCCAAGAGACAAAAATTACATCAGTATATAGATTGAAAGGGCAGAAGTAAACTGATATTATAAGACCTATTTAATTTTGAATAAAATCCAATATACCTGTACAGATACCTATTAGGGGTATCAGCAATTACTCTGTGGAACACTAATCTCATCGGCTTATTTTGTTTTATTCCTGAAGATATCACAGGCAACATTCTGAAGGACTTACGCTTTATTTACTTCTAAGCTTTTCGTTAGAATCTGAACTGGTAATGATTCCTCTTTCATATAATACCTAACTTTGTTCAGAGAGAAGAGAATGTGAACTGGTAAGCTAATGGGTTTTCCGTGAGTATGTGGAAGCAAATTGCTTAAACGTGAAATTTCAATTGGAATTGAATTAGATAAGTGCCTCCGTGGTCAAATCCTATTTAATGTCCTTCCTTTCGCAGAGTTCCTTGACATGATAATGATGACAGCCATTCATTGCCGAAGGCCAAATACTTCAGATTTAAATGGTGCAATTTTTTCTAAATCACGCCTTCTCTTTTACTTTCTTATTTTCGTATTAAGGACTTCAGACTTCTTGGTAATGAAATGATATTGCTACGCTGAATGTTATTTCCAAACAGTAACCAATATTATGTTCTCGTTCTCAATTTCGCTAAAATACCCCAGTCGAAAAATCCGGTTGAAAACTATACAAACGTATGTATTGTGTACTTATTTCAGTTTATATTTCCTTCTCAAGAAGCGGCAGTTTCTTAAAAGAGACATTTAAGAAAAGAATGCTGCTAACTATCATAAATCTTAATAGGAAGTGTAGTAATACTGCAGCAGTTAGTATTTTGAGGTTGCACATTATATTGCTTATGGTAAACTTTGGCAAGAATCACCCACCCCACACGTTTGTGCTGGCTTTACAAAAATTACCAAAGAAATGACATTTTCGTGTAGTAATTTCTTGTAACAATAGCCGTACAAACACCGTCTTATATTTATGTTCTAGCAGTAGAGTACAAGCTAACAACTTAAGGACTCAACTCGGTGCTTCAGTTTTCTATTTCTTTTACCTACCTCATTGTCATTGTATATAATATTGCAGAAACGAATAACGACATAGCTAAGGACACGTCCAGATAATTGAAGTGTTTGCCTCTGGTATTTTCTAATATAAAGGCTAACATAACACCTTTGTGAACACTATTCGACAAAGGACGTGCTCTTTCTTTATTTCCTTAGAGTTAAATGTATTGAGGTAGTTATAGTAAGCCTCCCTGTTGTGTAAGTAGAGTTTGCACATTACCAACTTATTACCATTGTTATTGCTTTTATTATACACATACCTATTTAGTATCAAAGCAGTACAGTGTAGGTATATTGTAATAATAAATGCAATATCATTTGTATTTTATAGCTTTTACAATAGAGAATCGCAATATCATGTTGTAGAGCAGAGAAACAATATTATACTCACTACGAAACAGTGTCATGCACGATCAAGAATAATGTTAAGATTTATCAGGCAGTATAATTCGTCTTGGCACCTTATTGCCCATAAAATGGCAACGTAATGTGGAATATTTGAATTTGGATATCTCTTACTTGAGATCAAGGAGATTGCTTTTGGTGCTGGTCTATTTAGTTTGTAATCGAAATAGAAAACCTAACACTAGCACTATATTATTACATCTAACGAAGATTTACTAACGAGGAGCACGGGATACAAAATGTATCCAACCGAGGTAAATCCAATAACATTACAACCAACAATAAGTACATACATAAACATATATAGGTATAGTATCAATGCAGTTTCTCGTTAGATCTCATCCTTTTGATATTATATGTACAAGAAAACTTGTTGGCTGCAATGCCCAGTAAATCGCAAGGAACTAGCTTACAGCCAACCATCCTGGCGCCACGGAAAAGGCGAATATACTCTATATACGAACGAACTAAGTTTCTGAGATGAACAAGCGGAAATTATATGCTGGCAATAAAGTGTATGCTACAGTTATTGCAAACACCGCAATTAAATCCTTTATACTGTGTCTACATTACAACATCCTCTGGATTTATGATTGTGATGTGATTGTATTTGTGTTGAGCGTTGAGGATTTAGGAAATAAATCCTGCAGTAATTGTTTACGTATCTGGGTATCTGGTACTACGATACAAATAAAAGTTGCTAACCTCGACTCGAGAACTATCCAGGTTACATAACATAATTTTGCCCTATTGCACAACTTGCTGCACAAGTTTCATATAGTATAGAGTACCTTTTAAATGATTGACTAAGAGATGAGAAACTCGCTGTGAGTTAATACGCAGTGTTATTAAAAGTTCCTCGCACGAAAGCTCTGCTTACGTAATCATTGTCAGTTTAAGGCTGAAAAATTATTTAGTTACCTACATAAATTAGAGATAGAGCAAAGTTGGATTCTAAAATAAGGAAAAAGACGGAAAGAGAAAGAGGGCAAAAGAGAGATGTAAATAGTTTCGGGGTAGTGGAATAAGTAGATTGCAACTGGAAGATGTAGATTAAGTAATTAACCTCGTTTTTTACCCATCTTGGCTAACTATATTATTTACCTCCAGAGAGCAATATGAATGGACTGGACTGGAATTGGAATCCTTTTGCAAAAGAAATGGTATCTGCGTTATGAACATGCCCAGGAATTTATTACCGGTCATATTGCACACAAATAGCTGTACGAATCAGTGGACAATTTACATGTAGTGTAAGCACAACTGGAATTGCAGGATAATATTCCAGAATAAGTGTAGCAGCGCTACTCGGCAAACTATTTTTATTACTTACTTGGGAGTCTCATTTTTGGAGCGGAAGTACCCAGAGACACTAGTGAAAGTCCGATTGCTCCCATTGCAATCAAAAGGACGTAGATGTTTACAGAGATAAAATTGAAACGTCTCATATTCGACGTTCCCTCCTGAATTCTTCAGTCCAATTTCCTGAAATCAAAATCAAACATATTTATTGTTATTTGCTTTGGGTCCTTTGGTTGCCAGCTACATTCAAATTCAAACAGTTCGTTTACTACTGCTTTCCACTTTCATTGTAGTGTTGTAATCAGTTTCGGTATGCAAAGTGTAATAAAAGCACTGTAGTTCTTGTTTTACTTGCAGTTTGCTATATGATTACCAGATATCAAATAAGAATATGGGTTTCAGTCAGCAAATATTTGCAGAGAACTCGAATTCAGAAAGGCAGTAGAGAAAGTAATTGCACTTGAATATATCATGTAAGCATGACCTTATATACAATCCACAACACAGAATTCACAGCAAAACGCAATATGTAAGCATATTTGACTTAACTAAGTGCCTTGTACCCAGAAATTCCAATTACATCCCATAATAAGCTCACCCAGAATTTCTTTATGTGAAGTATCTGCCATCCGAGCAAATTAACGTCTATATATAAGTAAACCAACTAAAGTTTCTCTGCCTTTTCCTACACCAAAATAGATTCTACTGTCTACTCTCAATGCGTTCTCAGTCGTACCAAAAAATGTACCCGAATACAACTCAATTTAGAAAAAAATGAATGTAGCTTTTTAATAAAGAACTACAATATTGCCAATCAAGTAAGTATTCCGGGTATTCTAACTCAGAAATTAATTGTAAAATACCAACTTATGATGTGGTACACAGAAAAGTTAATCAAGGTAACGTAGCACAGACGCACATCGAATCAGTGATTCTCCAAATGAAATGAGAAATCACTCTAATTATAATTACGCTGTCGACGGTCAAAGTCATATCATGCAACCACTACATTTATTAATTACTTAGGTACTTGGTAATCCATTCTGTCATATACTGACTGTACTACCCACTCAAAGTAAACGAAAGCTTTCCACATGATATCTTTGCTTTTATTACACTCTGCATGTTTTCTGTATGCAGGCACCTTTTTGGCTTTTACCTTTCACCGAAAATTGCTTCGAGGCTAAAAAACATACTTGGCACAGTCTAGTCCTTTTCTACAATGAATACATATTTAACCTGAGGTTGAGCTCACTGGAAACAAGATGAGGTTGACTCAACACAGCTCAACCTTTCTAGGAGATATTTGACTGTTTTGCTGTAAGATACTTGTTAGTACTTGGCCGCATTACAACAAGCTAAGCATTACTTAGCAGAGAATTCGTACAATATTTATTAGTTTCCTTGCTTTCTCTACAAGATACCATGCTTTCTCATGTACCTTCTTAGATAGTCATCAAGCCACCAGCTTTTTCTTAGTACTCCTCGTTCTTACATTATATCTGTATGTATTATGTACTCTGCTCTGTCTAGACTGAGATTTTGCAACAGTAATCAGCAGACCTGAACTGAGTGACTTTTACTCTTAATGAAAAAGCTGCAATCTGTCTGTTGTACTGCTGCCAAGACTAAAGCTGACCTCCTGTGCAAAATACTTGTATACCTAAGTAATCTTCCATATTACACTTTGAGGAAACTAATAGTGTCAATGCTATAGCCACGCCACAGCCAGTATAATTATTTTAATTATGTATTATGCATCACGGAGGTATTTAAGATGTGCTAAGCTCTAAAACCGTTCAGGCTGGTTTATCAATATCTGGCAACGTTACGTTAGCAAACAGGCACACAGGCAGACTTGCATAATTAAATACAGAAAAGCGTTAAAACTCTATCTCAGTTTGGCAGTAATAATAAAGCATATCTACGAAGGATGTCCTTGAGGCTCGACAAATGATTCACGTAGCCGACTTTTTTATGAAGTCATGTAATTAACGTTTAATAAGACTTCCAATGTCGCAATGCTGACTGAATAAAGCTAAGCTAAGCCATCCCAAAAAACTTCTTATTACGATACACTCTACGAACACAACAACTTAACTGTGCATAATCTACAAGGGTTCAATATTTTTCTATGCATCCAATATGGTAATATTAATATCATTCAGAAAGTCAGCCGTGCTATTAGTGAACAATCAATAATGCTAAAGTTAGCATTCTGGAATTTCTTAATTATTTACTAATGTTACAATAAGATAGATGTCTACTTTGCAATTATTTCCTCCAAGCATTATTACCCGTGAACATTTAATTATCTGAGTTAGGCAACCGTAAGTATTCCCCTTAAGTATTTTCTTAGATTTGAGTTAAAAAGAAATACTGTGTAACCTTACGGTCCAAGGAACACTGTTGAGTACTTTTTCTGGTGCAAAAGTAAATAGTAGTTCCTCATCGTTAGTTCTATTCAGACCAGACTTTTTATATGAAGAGAGAGGAAGAGATTTCAAAGAATAGGTTGAATTGAGTCTTGTAGCCTGCTTTCGTTAAAGAAAAGAAATAATTTATCAGAATAGCCTCCTCTTCTTCAATACATTTGCGACAGTGACATTAAAACGGACACTCATGTTTATCTGTAGAATGGAGAGCTGAGACTGACCCTAAACTTTTCCGCTAGCATCAACACTTTCAAAAGTTTTTCCTTTTATCTTGTCATGACGGGAGTCACTTTTCGCCCTTAAAGCTTCTTTATAAGCTACCTAACTGTAAGTAAGTATAGAGGAAACGGATGTGAAGCAAGTTCGGTGGCCTGTTAAGATTAATATTATGGAGAGCTGAGTGAACCTGTACAATAGGCAGTATGCCTTTCTCCGTGGACTTCACTATCTTTACACTTTACAGATACCGCGTATATAATCTAGAGAGTCGGAGGGAAAAAATCCTTATCCGCTTAGGTAATTTGTAAGAATGCGAAAAACTATGTTCGCGATGTCCGTGTATCTCTAATAGAAAACCACCCAGGATGAGATGCGATTAAAGATAACACAAAATACACGGAAAACTACTCTCTTCTTTCTGTATGTAGCAAGCTTAAGGCAGTACATGGGGCGATCCGACTTTTGCTCACCGAACGAAGTCGAACAGTGTGTACTTTACCACAAAACTTTCTATGCCCAACACAATATTTGTATTAAATCTACTGTACTCCTTTACTGGAGAACTGTGTTATTCCTTACAGAAACTCCTTCTGTTTTTTCTTACGTATTACGTATGGGCAGAGTCTAAGGTATAAGTGTTATTGGAAAGAAGTGATATTGGAATTGAAAACAAGGACAGATAGACCATGGCAGCAAAAATTACGTCGGAGACGGGAGAAAGTCAAATACAGAATTCCCATGGTAAACATATGCAATGCAGGAATGGGGAGTTTTTTCCTGTCGGTTATTTCCTTCGAATAGACTTTCGTCTTCTCTACAGGGTACGACTAGGACGAGGAACTGAACTACTAACTGAAACGAGAAAAGAAACAAGGTTTTTGGTATTTGCTCAACACTTGGGAAAGTCAGAAAGACCAAAATCAACTCACTCAGTCTACACGTGTGCATCCAACAGTAAAACTAGGAAAACGTGACTTTCTGTATTAGAGCCTTGAGTCTCACTTCTTTCAAAAGCAGCTAATGCACTTATCTGTCTCGTAGGAATATCTATTACCGTTATATGCAACTCCAATGCACTCTCTTGATAGTTCAACTGATATTCAATCAAAAGCAATGGTTAATTAATTATGCTATATGCGTACGTAGACAGAAAGTTTTAACCTACAGTCCCTGGTTTAATTGTCTCCTTTTGGGCTCAAGGCCAGCAGGGTAACAGAAAGGTTATAAGTTTTGCTAGACAACGAAGGAATTTATAAGTATTTCTTAAATTAAGACTCATTTGTAATCAAGAGCACCCGAACCTTGTAAGCGAGAAATGGGGTGTAAAATGATAATCATTGCTTAAGCCTTACCCAAACAAAGATTTCTAAATAACACTTCCTTTTTAATACCTGTTATATATTATAAGATAAAAGTTAATAGTTTTCTTTGTGTCTCGCACTGTTGTACTACTTAGATTATGCTTTCTTCCAAAGCCATTGATAAACTCTAATTCTTGAGTGGCTAGTGTAGCGCACTAAGTAGTAGTATTTAACTACATATAAAATTAAGGTTTAGTAGATATTTATGTTGAAGCATCAAGAGGTCGTGGAATTCAACTGAATTAGTTTACTACAAAAATGATGACCGCCCTATGCTCCAGCAGATTAATAAACGTACAATAGGCCAAGCTTGCATTTTCCAGAAATCAGAACTTCAATTAAATGCCGAAATATCATATTAGTCCATTTGTAGCAAAAATGCGTATAGTTTGTGTTACTAGTTAAGTTACCATTTAGTCGAATATATCATCCATTTTCATTACTACAATCTTTGGATGTAGTTCACACAATAAATCATGTGACACTAACAATTTCCATGCCGTTTTCTACCACTACCACTAGCACTACATTCTATTCCCAGTTTGTTCACAGCAAACCACTACAAATTGTAAAATTGTACATCCCCTGTAATAGAGAATCTTCTGATACAATAAAATGTAGCTCAGTAGCTCTTCTGAATTTCGAAGTGGATGAAGCCTGTCAACTCCAGAAAACATAAAATAAAACGACAATAGCAGTGCTCCTTGTCGATCAAATTGCCTTAGTATAGAGTCAGGTAGAACCTTTGCTGTTGAGAGCATCTGGATCTGTAGATTCAAAAATGACGTGGCTTAATGTAAAAATGTTTTGCCCAGACTAAAAATATAGAATGTAACCATGAAAAAATGTAACCATAAAACCCGGAAGAACGGTTTGCTTTGCTCGTAAATATTTTCTCCAATCGCCAAAGTATCTATAAGACTTGCAATTGCAGACAAAACCTGACGAGTAATGCCTAAAAGTCAGTTTATGGTTTATCACTTACAGTTTATAGTATCCATGTCGTAGTATGTTACACGAATTCCTGTTTTGTCCTTACCCTGTCGTAATATTATATTGAAGGAAGGCGTGTTTTAGTAAACTGCGCTTTTAGTAGTTGTAGTTTAAGTATAGCAGTTATTTGTCTAACTAGAGAGACATTAAGGTCAAAATATTACATTTGAAGTGGAAGAAACTTTAGATATGTACAATTTAGTGGAACAGTTTGAGAAAGAAAGTCGTATAGAGAAATGGAGTTTATTGGGAAAGGGAAAAACATCTGGCTGATGGTATATTATATCGTGATCACAAAAATGGCTACATCAGTTGCCATCTCTTTCAAACAACGACGACTGGTTAAACACCCCTTTGGATTCGAAAGTAGCTGCAGTAATTCAAAGTTGGATTTTCCATTTAATGTTTTCTTCCAAAATTTTAAACCAGTAAGATCATATAGGACATTTTCAATTGTCACGCTTTTATGTGAAAACACTTTGGTTTCTGGTTACAAGAACCAATTCTTAAAAAAGCTGCTACAGAAGCGGTATTTAAGCTACGTAAGAGACAATGTATCAGGTTTCAGACAAATGTGCTATTAGTTTGCATTTTTATTGTGAAATATATCATTTCGAACAGGGAAAAATATTACGAGAAAAACTGTCATAACCAGGGCAAAGAGGTATTGTATTGGTTACCAGAAAAGTACAAATACATACGAAATATATGTACAAATAGTTGGAAAGCGAAGCTTTAGGCTGTAACTTTTCTGTTTTATTAGCCAACAGGAGCAAGTTGCGTATCGGTTTTCTATCTATTTTTTGTTATGTTCTCGCTTTCGTTTGCCTGAAGACGTTAAAGGATCAGATCGGATAGTCAATTTCTATTATGGCCTTCTATTGCAGACAAGGAAAATTCTAATGTAAAAAGTCGAACTGAAGCCTTACATGCGTGGAAATACAATACTATTCTAGGGTCTCCCCTACAAATTTATATAAAAGGAACATTATTAAACTTGGCTTCCTTGAACTTTGCTGCTTCCTCTGCAACGACATACACGTACATCAATTTCTATTTTCTGAACACGAATGGGTTTCTAGGAAATGGAAAAATCCGATGTAAAAGTTAATCTTTTAAAGTGCTAAAAGGGTATCTTGACAATTTCATCAAAACATCCATGTTTCGCCGTCGGTCCTTGACTCATCTTCAACTTTATGTGCAATCTTTGCCAAGAATGTCTAAAATCACAAGTTCGCAGTTAACAGACCGAGTTTAAAGAACTTTCACGCTAAATGTAACCTGCAGAACAGAAAGATCACCACATACTTAAATGGAGATTCTACGTAGTTGTTTAATTTAGCCTTCTATTACCTTCTAAAAAGTCATCACACTAAAGGACAATGTTAGCATCCTCGTATATTGCACTAATATTGTAAAATTATGTTATGGTGTTGGAACGTATTATATATAAGGTGAGAATGTTAACAGAACAAACAGAGTAGTCTTATATCTCAAGGTTTAGGAATGAAAAAAGTTAAAGCATCCCCTTTTCTATTGTTATAACTTTTAGGCATGAGACGCAAACCTAAAAATTGGATTGAAATACGGCCATTGCATTATCGTATTAACATTTAATTGTTAAAGCCATTATGCACTAAGTATTGCATTATTTTATAGCATTTACAATTACAATGGATATCTTGATGGCCTTTTACTAGCATACCTATGCATTAATTACGTGTAATGTATTTTACGTTCATCTTCATTTATTAATAAGAATACTATTAATTAGAGAAATTTCTGTTCGAATACAGGCATAGTTCACTTGTTCTCCACAATACGATCCAACTAAATTGAACACCGTATCTGTGCTCCGCAATCGTTATCAGCGAACATATCTTACGGAGTACATAATATAGCAGCATGACGAAGTTGTACCGTACGAGTATTCATTTTCCAATTACTTCATTCTGGGAAATGATAAGTGGGAAATGATAACAAGGTATATTCATATATTTATAGAAACTGAACTATATACCCGCATCACTCATGTTAGTATTATTGCTTTAGAATAGCGTACACACCACACGAGACTAATGCTACATTAATAAAGTTGTACTTTCTCCTGATAGGATCGGGAACATTAACACCGAGCCATTTACTCCTTTCTGCAGTAGTCCTCATGACATTGTGGCCTGGAATGACTACGAATCTCATTAAATTACAAAACTCAATCATTAAATGAACATCAGAAATAAGTAGTAATGCAAATACTAAATTTAGTAAGTCAATGAGCAATGCTTCTTATGATTTTTCTGGTTTCTCTTAAAATCAAATTTCTGGCCTTTGTAAACTGAACAATGTTTGACCTAAAGTTAAATTAAAGTTAAACTGACTACTATACTTTACTGAAGACCATAAGTTTGGAACTATTTCTGACACCTGTAAACTATTAGGTAACTTTCACTAAAGTAATAAGCTAATCATACTAGTCCTGCAACAACACGCTTGTGACAGTAAACTTTTGAACACTCGTAGTTTTTGATGCAAAATTGTCATTTTTGTGATGTTTAAAACTTATGCACCATTGTTTGTAAAAGTGTTGATTTACTATCTTCGTTTACTTGTTGCTTCCACAGTAAAAGTCAACTCAAAAGTGAAGTGAACTGGATTTTAATTACGACATGCACCAAGATAAAATATAAAATTACTTACGGATGATGTACAATGACCCAAAGTTCTTACACCCGGAGGAAATTCTTAATAGTTAGGGAACAATTTTCTCGTGTATACAGAAAATAGATCGTAGCAATGAGAATATAACTCTTCTGCTAAATGAATTTTTGTCTAACTTAGCAATCACACTATCAATGATTGTCTGCTTACTTTTTGTGCTGATAATGAAATCGCTATTAATGTCAAGTAGGAATGACTAAGTATTCACATACATGCTTTCACTTTTACTTTCGGCACACACCATGCAGACTCCAGGAAACAGCGTTTAAAGGCGATCTTGAGACTACCATTCCAAGTGAAAGCTAAAATGATACTGCAAGTGTTCCAGCCAAACTACCCGCTCGCTGTCTGGAATAGAGAGCTTTGAGATTTGAGGGTAGCAGAGTCTGTCGACGTCTTCGTACTCAGTTGTACTGTGCACAAATCTCATGGAAAGGGAATCCAAATGAGAGAGAAAATCTTTTATTGTCAACTTATATACTTACTACCGGTGTCCTAAGAATTCTGAATCTGGAGTGTTACGTCGTACAGGACTATTCGCACTTTAGTGCTTCTACGAGGACAGATGTCTTGATACTGGATATTCATAGCTAATTGCTGCAAGCAGAATTCAGTTATATTTGCTCACTTCCTTGAGTATTTTTATTGAATAGAATATAAATGTTTTTGTAGTTTTCACAATTTAACGAGTGCGAAAGAAAATTATCGTAATAAGAGTTATATTGTAATAGTCATCGCTTTGTGAAATGAACTTTATATGCAAATGCCTATCAACAGCCTATATTTTATCACAATTCGTACTTCAGGTTTAACAAAATGGGGGTTTTCATACACACTACACTATGTGTTATTTTTTCCAATTTTACTGAAAGAGCACAGGTTGGTACTTATCCATACTTGGAAGGATATGATATATTTACATTGTCGATTAATTATGAGAATACTTACAAATACCAAACCAATAAAAATAAGTAGAGCATCAAAAGACGTAAAAAGATATATTAATTATTTGCTGTTTGTAATACCCTCACACAAATAGTAAAAGTTTGCGTTTCACATTGTAAATATCTCAAGAGGAAGAGTAGCTGCCAAAACTACGTTGGGATTGTTGATTCTGATGCCTAACCTGTATTCTGGCGACTATATACTTGTTGTGAGTATGACATGCTAAAAATACGAATTGAATTGAAATTGAGATGATATTCCCAAGGCCAAGGAGTCGAATGATTTGCAAAGGTCGGAAGGCAATGTTTTGACAGTTAAACAGGCTGAATGTAATTCCAATAAACATTAGTATGCCATTTCGAGTTAAACAATCTGCTTTTCCATTAAATAGCATTTTGCAGCATCCATAACTTGCTTTAAGTGTTCTAGTCTATAGAGAAAGAGAGCAGATGATTCTGTTAAACCTATGAATTTATATGAAAATTTTAGGAAATGCTTAAATAATGTTTCATAGCACAGGATTACAATTCTCGGCAAATGTGTTAGCTATATTTTTAAAAAGAACAGATATTTTGGATGTCGAATATAGTGAAGAAGCTTGGTTCTTTGTAGCTTCTGTTTGTTTTTATACTGACATGAGGATTTTCTCTCGAAGACAGTTTGCTCCCATCTGGCAGGAACATTTTCCTAAATCTCCGTACTTGACATCGGCTTGTTTCTCACAGAAAGCGTTTACGACACAACTGCCGTAGCTTGGGTCCACTCGGTTGCAGATACTACCCGGCAGTATGCGACACAATCCATTTTCCCATGTAAAGTCCGTTTTGCCAAAACTGCTCATATCATCGCCACAATAACATACTTTTGTTGTAGAATTGCACTCTGCATTCCATTTAATACATGTTGTGTTTTCCTTTAGATGTGGATCACAGGTCACTGCCGTAGACTCCACTAATGTTGATCCGTCATTCGTAAATAATATGAACACTGAATAATGAAGCATACATTCCTTTACTATGAACAAATATTTCTCGTTCTTAGAATTATTATTGAAAACAGTATTTGATACATTTTATTTAAGACATACCTAAATAAGCGAGGATCATTTCCTTTTCATGCTAATCAATAACTGATGAATGAAATAATATTAATTTTGTATTTATTGGAATAAACTGTGTGTTGTGTTGAAAGTAATCTCTGGCGACTTGACTTCATATGAGTCATTTATTTGTATAAATGTATTTAAGGCAATAATAGAGTGTCTTGTTTCATTTTACCTTTTATCACCTATTATTACAACAGAGTACATAAGCCTAATATCATAACTAAGTCAAAGTTCGTTGACCAAAAATTGTGTACATAAAGGAATCATTGTAACCATAATCATTGTTAAGTAAATGTAAATAACAGCTATTACCTAGCCTAGGTACAACTGGCATACTCGATCTAGTTTATAGAAAGGAAACCAAAGAATGAGATTAATGTTACAGACATTATTATAAAGGAAGTTATTGTCAAACACCTTTACTATTTGTATAAATAAACCGTAATTGATGTTCTGGACTAAATTACAATAACTTACACTGTTAGAAAAGAATTGCATTATGTAGGACCTTAATGTTTACAATTTGAGCAAATTTCAATAGGATATGATTTAAATGGTCACATAAAATGTGTGAATTGACGCATAGTCGACTTATTTTGCCATTATTAATTAATATAAATGAATTACGAACACCTTAGCAGTAATTAGGTGTAAATGTTAGACTTGTCTTATTCAAAGTCAATAGTTACATATACCATGCTTTGCAATGTCTTAGTTTTAAGTATTCAGCAAACCGTATCACATGGTCAAGTAATCAAGAAGCTAAAAATAAAATGACTAGTACACTAGTACCAACACATAATGCTGTATTTAGTAGTTACTACTACTTTTAATGGTTAAATTTGATAGAAATGTAATGCAAATGTTTAATTTTTTAGTTCTCGAAAGAATCGTTTCGTTTATGGTGTAATTCAAGGTTAAATAAATATCATGCAAGCAAGGGAAGATTAGTACCAATGTACAAACACATACAATAATGCCAAAGTATATGAACATATAGATAGTAGATGATTTTGTACTTCAGATACCGCATGTTATGCAAGATAACATTCGATGCAAAAAATTGTTTACGGTCAGCAGGAAGTCGCAATAAAATATCTTTATCAATAAGAAAACATTAACACACCACCACATTATA
This sequence comes from Yoshiicerus persimilis, assembly GCA_020352615.2. Classification (NCBI taxonomy): domain Eukaryota; kingdom Metazoa; phylum Arthropoda; class Collembola; order Entomobryomorpha; family Tomoceridae; genus Yoshiicerus; species Yoshiicerus persimilis. The sequence continues at coordinate 32,958,700 of CM036940.2, read as the reverse complement.
GGTACTTTCAGTCGCAAAACATGACTTTTTAGATAACTAAACCAAAGAAGGTGTGTCAATACATCTGGCATAGTAATATAAACCACTGTACTGCATACTCCGTACAACAAGACTGAGGTAGACATAATCTAAAGAAGAGCTAAAGGCAGAATGCGCAGATAACACCACAGGAGTGCATAGTGGAATACAATAGCAGAATCAGAAATACTTTTCTGCTACTACCTCAACTTGCAATGATATATTTCTCACTTGTTAAACCAGAAACAGAGCAGGAAAAAAGTACTGCGTCGAACAAACTACGTAGTTGCAATCTTTAGTTGTCCATTGCTACTCTCTAGGATTTCTTTTGGTCTCGAAATCATAAAATCAAACATTATATATTACTGAAATGCAGCAAAAGCAAAACCACTGAGATTCATAGAATGTGCTAAAGACTGGTAGACGGTAGACTATGCTAATGGTAAAAAATTAATTAAAACTTTTCATTACAAATATGCGTCATGATCTATTTTCCTTGCACCAAAGACAATATAATTGGCTAAAAGAGTGGCATGACTTTTCTGTCGCCTTACGTAGCAGTTTACTAATGATAAAACAGGTATTTGTTGGGAACATTACTTAACACTTTTCATAAACTTTCCAGATTTCTTATCATTTATGTTTCGTGGTAGGTTAATTAGGTTAAGTCTAGAAAATAAGAGTATGCAAGACTATTTCTGTAATCCTTTGAATCTTGTTGTATTTAGGTTGTAAACTTCAGTTGAAAAACTGCATTGTGACCGTTCAGGGAAATAAATATACATACATACATACATACATACATACATTACGCAATACATTATTTTATGTAAACGTAAATTCTGTCGGGTAAAATATTTTGGAATGTTGAGAGCTAAGTGAGACCATAATTAAAAAATTATTGTGATGAAGTGTACTTTATTACTTTACTACTTTATATTTGTACTACTGCTTTCTGTACAATAATTTTCAGTTATATATTTGCTTCAATTTCAATAAACATTGATGCGAAAGAGGGTTTGGTTTAGTTAAATGCTAGCTATTGGCTAGTTTTACTGAATTAAATTCTTTGTGGTCAATAATGCTTTGAATACAGTAAAATAGTACATGGCATACTTAATTCAATGCACAAGTAGATAATTTCATTGACAGGTCTAGCAGTAAAATATCCTAGTTATTATATCGGCAATCCAATACGTAGTAAAAAATAATTGCGTTACAGCGTATAGGCAGTTTCTTTAGCTTCAATATTCTGTGTTCAATTAAATAGTTTTGTTAGATTGGGAAATGGCAATCCAAATACAACTTTCAGCATACCATCAGCGTATACCTTGAATATTTGGAGACTTAGAGTCATACGGATTACACTATCAACAGAAATATTTTGCGCAGTTCTGCTTGCAAGTAAAACGCACATTCTCTTGCCTAATATGTACTATACTTACTCTAAAATTTATGCTTGGTGCTTTTGTGTTCACTTAGAATACCGTCTATTAGACAGACGAAGCTTCTAGACTGGGTTTGTTTACTTTGCTCTTAGCTGTTCTGGTAAGCTTTGGTAAACAATTTTTTTAGCTACGCAAAAAATAATTTTAACCTATTGCTTGTATAAGAATAGTCAAAGCTAATTTTAGGGTAACATTCAAACTGATGCCATTAATTGAACCAAGTAAGCAAAGTATCACTATCTGGCTGTATTATTGCTTGCTACTTTATATGTAGACGCTGCTTTTTGAGTACATACTTAAGCCTAAATACCTAAATTATGACTTAGGTATTCCTATACTCCAATAAAGCGGTGGTGGCGTGATTAGCGTGTTTACAAGACTTTCATCTGTAAAAATATGATAAGGCACTCGTCTAGAAAGAATAATGCCCACAGTGAACTGAAATGTTTGAAGACTCCATAAATATTCTTCATTGATGCGCTCGCAATAAAAGTTGCCTGTCGACATATATGTAGTATAAGAAAGACTGATTGGGAACCATATAACTTATCTTCATACCACCACCAAAGTTCAGTACATACATAGTGTATAGTGAATGCACAATTATTAAGTTCCATTAAGTAAATTAGGCTGTGTGTATACTTCGGAGAATAGTGGTATGTATTACAGTACAAGAATATAATCTTTGGTTAGATATGTAATGGTATAACTGGAGCTCTAATACCAAAGATGAGGTCTTACATTACAGCTTTTACTGAAAGAATTAGCATTTCCTATAGTAAGAACCTACATACAATAAGCCAATAATAAACATATACCAAATATGTAAAATGAATAAAATGGAGGTTATGCTATGCCTTTCATATAACGACGTGCTGTATTATTTAAGTAGACGCAGTACTTTAGTAATGTATCAACGAATTTTGATTTCCTTTTAAAATGTTATGCCCCATAGCGCGTAGAAAGGTTAAACATTTTTATCTTATTCGAAGTTCCCATTCAGACTTATATATTAACATATATAGATGTAATAGCCAGCAGCCAAGTACATACAAGACGATGTTTCAAAGTCAGCATTCATCTCTACTTATATACTCCAAAATAAAAATTTATCCTTTTGGTTGTATTCTCTCTGTCCCAAATTTGTCAAACAAATAAACAGCATTAGTATTTTAGAAGCATACATAACACAGATACGTATTTCAGTAGAACGAGAATTAAGAAATGTTTCTTTTATCTTTCGGTTTTCAATATACATAGCAGTATACAGGTTAGTAAACAAACTGTAAAGGTATATATACTACAACGTAAAGGAACAAGTAATATCTTATTATCAATCAATTTGTGTAAATCATTACGTAATTGTGTGGTAATTAGCATTACCAACCACACCCAAAGATATGCAGTATCATGTATACATATATATATTACAATATAATGGCAGATGATCATTCTACACATGTTATCGCATTATACACGTAAAATTATTTATGGCTAAAAAGGCTGTAAACACCAACTTATTCTAGTAATAAAACTGTGCCAATTAATAGCCATCACAACACCTAAAAATAGCAAAGATCTAAAATTTGCCACCACTACCACATATTATCCAGCGTTATGCGTTTAAGGATTTAATAGAGATGCATCGTAATTAGTCAATACACATAAACAAACATGTATGGAATTACACAACGTATTTACATGAAGTAACTATAAATAACTAGGTACAAACAGGAAAAATGTGCATTGCAATAGACATTGCTCAACATAACCAGAAAAATAAAGCACTTCACATAAACGTAAACAAGATTAATAAGTAGGGAACAGATACAACGCAAAAGTATGGTACATAAAGGGGGTATGTAGTATCTATGCTGCCTATGTGGAATGTAGTCTCCAAGCGAGAGAAGAGAATGAAAACAAACGAACTGCGGAGAAAGTATATGAAGCAAAACAAGTAATCAAGTTTGCCCTTGACTTTGACCGAGTGGAGAGAACGACGCAAAAGGACGTCCTGACTTTACTACTTTACAAGGGGAAAACTCTGCTGCGCAAAAAAGGCTTTAGAAACAAGATATAGGTGAGTTGGAGAGGTCTTGACAAAGTCACCAGCTCAGCGTTGTATTTATCTCTCAATGCATCGTATCTGCCGTCTTGGTACTCACACACCGAAGTGGAATATTTCGTACACAAAAATACATATGCCTACTTTCCTAATGTAAATAGAATGACAGGCAGCTCTTGCTTATCAACAGAAACGAAGTAAAGTGGCTTTAGCCAAGTGATGTGAGTACACCAGGGCAGGGAATTTAATTAGGGTGGATTAGGTGCTCAGGCTGACTTATGTATTGTTAGCATGAAATGGCAAGTGAGAGTAGTTTGCTATATTAGGCATGTTTTGCAACTGAAGTATGCAGCCAAGTCGCATTTGGTTGTTCTCGTTCTTTCTGTAGGTTACTGGAAGGGTAAACCAGAGGAATATAAATACGAGTCCGGAGTGAGGAGGAACTCATTCTACTTGGAGACGATGTCTCCGATTCATCTACTGCACTGGGGTCTCAAAGCCTCAGTTTTTCCTACATAGAGTCAGTCAGTATTTAATGTAGCACATACATAGAGAGTTCCTTAAACGTATAGGCGGCTACCCTTAGGGGTACGCCATTTGTGCGCTCTTAAGACTATTTTTATACAAATTTATAGAAAATTATCTCACCCACCAAATAAAAGCATTTTAGCTGTAAGTAGTGATAGGAAATTGGGAAAAGTAAGTGTTTTGAAACCGAACTTGCCTTTACGGCCAAACGTTGTTACTAAAATGGACGCAAGTGTAAGACCTAAACCTTAACGTCTCTCACCTCCAGTTAGATAAGTGTTAACTATTTAGTTAGGAGAGAAGTGCCCGATAGACAGAGAAAATACCAGGACAGCCAGGAAAGAACATCTTCCGTAAACATTTCAACATGTAGTCCAGTCAGTCGACAAACAATCTACCTGGCTGCACCTATTGGCTGTATTACCACAAATTGAACCAGACCAGAGGCTAAGAAAATCATCTAAATTCTTCAACCACAATCGTAAGATTTTCGTTACATAAATTCTAAGTATGTTCTATCCTATTGGTTTTACATACGAGGAAAAAATTCATGATAAACACAAGCCAGCAAAAACCAGAGAGAAAATTCTGCAACTGAACCGAAACAGGCTCAAGAAACTAGACCGCTATACCACGATGAGAATAGCTACCGCAAAGAGAATACAGCACTTAAGAAAATCACCAAGGAGGCAAAGACTTGATCACTTCTACGTACGCCGAATACCTTTTCAACTTTGAATCGGCATGGAAAGCCCCAGATGAACCTACATTCTACCCGAAATTTCATCATCATACCTTTAATGTACAAAAACTAACCGAGGGAGGACGTTAATTGGGTATGAAATTCATTCTATATTTTCATTACACTTACAAATTCATTTCTTGTCAGTTTACACACTTAAACTAGTAGTATCAATAATATAACAACTGCATGTAGAGCACTTCAATTTTCAGATACTTTTATGAGAAGTATAAAAGAAGTCAATTATTCGGAAAATTGTTTACTTTGCTCTTAATATTATTGATATTACGTAAACATTTTTATTCTTACAAAAAGTAGTTTTTGCAGGCACTTCACGTTCCCAGCATAGTATTCATTACGCATGCTGAACTTGCAGTTCTTGCAGTTTCCTATTCCACTTCCTTTTCTGACTTAACTTTATGCATGCAACGCTTTTACAAGAAAGTACATATGTGTACAACAGTACTGGGTTTTCAGATTGCAAGCATATTTGGAATGAAATTTTTATCATTCTATTCAATCTGGAATTTACATAATTAACTTTTCTTGACTTGCAGTTTGGGTGAAAATATTATTTTTTTTGACATTTTGCTATTGTTGCCATTTAAACCTGTCATTAATATTTTTGCCGTACATTGCATCACGATTACTTTCGAAAAGCTATTATTTTTTCACTTATGTATACATGTGTACATTAAAACCAGTCAAAATGAGACAAATGCTTTCGCTTTTCTGTTATAATAGGAAAAATAGTTTGTTACTATATTACAAGTTGAATAACATTTTCCTTTACTGTTGCATCACAAAAACTGGATGCACTAATGTATCACTTTATAAGCAATGCATTTTATGCAGTATTTTTTTACTTTTTTACTTTTTTAATTACAATTTGAGTTGAATGACAAACGTAGTGACAAATTAGTTTTTCCTAGCTGATTAAAAGTACATTGACTTATGAATTTATTTTTGTTGACAATTCACAGAAAAAGGCCAGAGATACACTGTTGCGCCATTACCATTCTGCAAATAGCACGTGCGCTATACGGGAGACTGCAAATAGCACGTGCGCTATACGGGAGACTACAAATAGCACGTGCGCTATAGAAGAAACTGCAAAATGCACGTACGCTACAAGAGAAACTGCAAATAGCACGTGCGCTATACTAGAGACGGCAAATAGCACGTGCGCTATAAGAGACGGCAAATAGCACGTGCGCTATACGAGACGCAAATAGCACGTGCGCTATACGAGAGACGGCACATAGCACGTGCGCTATACGAGAGACAGCACATAGCACGTGCGCTATACGAGAGACGGCACATAGCACGTGCGCTATACGAGAGACGGCACATAGCACGTGCGCTATACGAGAGACGGCACATAGCACGTGCGCTATACGAGAGACACGGCACATAGCACGTGCGCTATACGAGAGACAGCAAATAGCACGTGCGCTATATGAGAAAGAGACGACAAATAGCACGTGCGCTATAGAAAGAAAACACAAATGTCGAATGCAAAGGAAAAATATCAATGAACTAAGACGATCAAATAGATTTTGAAGGCAAACTGTGCAAGCTAACGTTTACGTATACCAAGAAGAAGACGTCTACCGTCTACCACCAGGAAAAAAAGAATTGCGGTTTATGAAAAATGCTAACTCCTAACTCTTCATCCCATGCAAAGGCCACAGTCATCACTGGATCCTCTCATCCAGATCAAATAAGTAAGCGACTCACATAATTGGCGTTTTCATTCACGCTCATCATTAACAAAGCATAAAATCGAAATTTTTAGCAATTGCATTTGACGCTTAAGGCGAATTTAATTAATTCATTTAGCTAATTGAGAAAGATTACAAAGAAGAAGGCGAGTATCAAAAGCGAGGTCATATATTTCAAAATATGCATACATGCGCTATTACAAAGAAAGGATCAAGCAAGGTTTACCTCATCAATGGAAAGCTATAAGCTTCGGTAATATTCAGGAATACAACAATAAAATATAAGATACAAATTTACAAATAGAAAATCTATCAAAAAGCAAAAGCCATCATATATAATAGAGAATGTATTAACAAGGAAGTTAAACTGGGAAAACTAGGAAAGAATATCTTTAACCATCATATGAATTGAATTGCAAACAATATCTGTATTATTGAAAAAGCGATATTAAAACAGAAGGGAAGTCTTTAGATTTACGAAGCCCAAAAATCAAAAAAAAATAATTAAAACTTAAAACCATAAAAAGCTAAATGTTAGATTGTCTCAAAGCAAGGCTTTCTATTACAAACTAAATACATTTATTCTAACTGTAAATACTTATTGTCGATTTTCCCGATTTTTAATGAAATAGAATGATTTTTACTGCTAACTGATTTTTCCTTGGAATTTTCTGATTTACTATCACATTTGCATCCTCTGCTCTAAATAATCTGCTATTATCATGCCAATATTTTAGCCACTAAAGACAGATTAGTATAACGACTATATCTTACTAGAAGATTTCATATTAATGATTTCCATTTGACTGAGTTATTCTATTCTGTTTTCTTTATTGGTAAGGTTTTATGGCGATATGTATCGATTTACCATTTTGATTGCTGTTGCATAGTATACTACAGATAGTAGACAAAAATGCTCTTTGCAAGCCTTACTAGGCACAACCAAATACTAGTTAAGTTATAAGCAGTCATCAAAACTAGTTAAGTCAATCCAGTAAGCTACTACAAATTAATTATAAATTGTTGGTTTAGGTAGGTTACAATTACTATCATTACGTATGACTTGCTAGGATAATAAATGGGCTTCTAGATCATTTAGGTAATTTGTAAAACTTATATGCATTTTAATAATAGCATTAAGAAAATTGGCACATTAAGTAAACCGTATTAAATATAAACAGCGTTATATATCACTTTTAGTGACAAAGGTTAGGACATCCTTAAATATCATACATTTAAATAGGTTCTAGTTTCGATCATTCTCATTAATCAACTTCATTGCTGAGCTGAGTATATATATTAGTCGTGCAATATGTAAGGATATAACTTAGAATTACATACCTACACTATACTACATGTTTACAGTTGACTGTCATTAGATTTACTGACTTTCCAGTCTGGCTATATGCTAAAATTGGCTGTACTTTAAAGTTTTTCAATGAATGAATACAGTAAATTTTCTTGTATCCCAAAGTATCGGCGTATACTAATGCAATAATATCATCTGTAATAGATGCAAAACTTTTACGAAAGATTGTCTTCATTGAGCAGCTTTAAGTACAGTTCAGAATGGCTAGTAATACATAAGCATACAGGTAGTCTTGGTACATTACTTACATAGGTATATCTTCTGCATAATAATTGACACCTAAAATGGGTTGCCTGAATTACAAACTTAGAAGGCATGCATTGTTCGCAGTCAACAAAAGTGTTAAGAAGAACTCACATCCAGAAACCGTCTAATGTGCATGTGAAATGGAACTTTATTCAGATCCTGTACTTTAGTGTCCAATGGTTTGTTGCCAACCTAATTAGTAACCTATTATACATAGGCTTTAAGTATAAAACAAATCTTTGTTGTTTAACTATATTGTTTCATGGAATAGAGATACTATACTAATTTGGTTATTTGTGAGCGAAAGTTCGTTCAACTTTATGAATGTACTGTTTAATTGTAAAGTGCTGATGAATTATACTAATGTAACCAGTATATCAATTGTATTACACTTTATATTTCTCTCGGTGAGTTGGCGAGGTATAACTGTTTTCTGTCATTGTTTTTTCGAAAGGGAAGATTTCAATTGTATATCAAACACCTGTTAAATATTTATATAAGGAACTATTCCAATTAATGTTATTTATACCTGTTTGTAACATTTACCTTTGTTGGTTATTATTTACTAATATTGAGTTTATAAACAAATAATAATATTGTCTCGGTCTTCAATCTGTTATGCTTACTTAATCAATATCTACACTACATGTACTCTAAAATGAATAATAAAAATCTATATGGGTGATCAAAATAAATGTTTTGTGAATGCATGTGCCCCTTTATTTCAAACCAATATACCTTACTTGCATGTATTAGAAGGCATAGTATGTCTGTGTACATTGGGTAGGTGGTCATGTATCTAATTTTTTGCAGTTATTAGTGTTCGAAGCAAATTACCTAGCCATTTGGCTATACATCTTGGTCAGTTTCAGTAGTCATATTTTACTTTTAAACGTAATCAAAGTAATCATAGACATAATGTGTTGCAAATTGCAATAATAATATGATTTGTAGGAAAAACGTAGTTCTGAGATTACTTTAAAAATTTATTTTCGTATAGAGATACAGTAGTAGCCCGGGTTAGACCTATGATACTACAATTTTACTTCGAATTTTTTACTCCGTCCGTAACGTAATAATAACTAATAGAGTAAGACTTAAATGGACAGGTATTTTACCCAGTACTGTATGCCCAGTAATAATAGGAAAGGAATCCAACAATTGAATTAATGGCATATCACTACTAACATTTTTCTGTAATACAACTTATTGAGCATAAATATAACTACATGTCACTTTGACATACTAGTCAAATAATTTTTCTAAAGAAAATAAAATATAACATGGAGTAGAGGGGAGCTTACAACTTTTAAATCCAGAATCTTATCTCCATTTGGTTGTGCTGTAAACTAAATGAAGTCTGTTGTTTCCAGGAACATTTTTGCGTCTGTTATACAATTGCATCAATTTTTAAAATCTGAATTAGGCGAAGAGTATCCCCGTCTCGGAAGATTCTTAGAAGTAGGGGAACTCTGATCCTCATCGTCATCAATCTCAAATGGTAATGGATGAAATCTGTAAATATCTTTAGCTGCTAAATTTGTCCGCTGCTGCTGTTGCTTTTCCTGCATATTAAAAAAAACGATGGAGATTTTCTATAGGTACAGTCTGATTTTGATTAAATACCTACATACTGTTAAAACCTATAATAGCTTTGCTCAGAGTGTAATCGGTAATGTATGGTACTGAAATACTTTTCTTTAGAGGTTACTGAATTACCTGCATATACATAAAACTGAAAACAGCTAAAATCTACTTTAATGGAAATGTTACTAATATCCTTATGTAAAATACTTCATTTACCAATTCCATATCAGCTATGGTTAGCAAAAGATTTTCACGGTCTTCTACCATTTTATCCCACCAGTCTGTAAGTATTGCAAAGTATACGAAACAAATATAAATCCGTTAGCACAATTTTAATAACTATTTATATTAATGAAGAATTTGGGAAAGGTAAAAAGCCTTGTAATGCCTAGGAAAACTTTAATATTACTTTTACGATTATTTCTTGAAAATAACTATTTCAAAATTAGCTCACCTAGGACTTCTTCTAGTAAAGTCAAACACCTTTTCTTTTGATCGGAAGACTCCTTCAGTTTACATATGTGTTCAGTAACTAAAAGAATAACGTTCTCTTTACCCCGGCAGATCATTTCCTGGATATCAAATGTTCGCTTTTCTTGTTCCTGGATCTATGTACAAAAATAAAAAAAATATGTGTACCTGATAAGTAATAAATTAAGACCTCATTGAAAGCGAAGCATTTAAATACAATTGAATAATAAGGTTAAACACGATCATTTTTAATAACTACTAAGCATTTCTTATTTTTTAATACTTACTGTTTTAAGAATGGCAATAACTTTCATTAGATTTTCTTTCCCTTTTCCAGATTCCATTTTCAATTTTTATCCGTGAAAAATGACCAGTAGAAAAATGAACGAGTGGCAGAATACGGTAATTTAGTAACTGGTAAGTCTCCACTCTCTACTCTGCGGTTTGTACCTATTATTTCATTTCTTGTAAAAAATTCAAAAAAGGCCATTAGCTTCTAACGTTAGCGAAAACAAAGTATATGGCTTTGTTTAATTAAGATTTTATCACAGCGGGATATTCAAACAATTTCATTTGTATTTTATCCAAGTTTTTGCATGTGCTCATAAAATAACTTGATAAATAGTTACTGAATGAATTCTAGCATTGGGCACTTTGCAGTGCTTATGCCTTTCTGAGTGGCTATATGATACTCTTTATGGTACTCTTTATTTATTATTTAATACTGTATTTGAATGAATATTACTGATACTTTTTTCATTTACGATGAATACCTAGTACAAAACAAATACGTGTCACAAATGTATTTAAACGATATAGATAGAACCCACAGGAGAGCCTTTCCTTTTTCCAACATGCCTGCTCACTGACTAAAGTAAGGATAAGGATCAAATATATTCATATCTAAATAATTTCCCCCTTCGAATTAATATTTTCACTTTAAAAATTCAATATTGCAAGGTAACTTGAATAGTTAAATTTCCTGGGTATTATGCTTTGGTTTTGCTGTATACGAATGAACAATTTTAGCATTCATTTAAGTTCTTGTATGACTACTTGACAAAATTAGATAACATGCTTCGTGTACTTAGCATTTCGTATAATAGTTAGTTATATATATTACCTAAATTCGTAGAAAGGTTGTTAAAAAATTTTTTATTGTACGAATAGTACGTAGTACACTTCACGACATGAAGAAGGTTAACAATTTAACAAATGAAAAGCATTTCAATATTTATAAATTTGTACATACTGGAAGAAAATATCCTAAAAATATCCGAATTTATTGTAGCGTAAAGCTGTAAGCAAACAAAAATGTTCTTTTCTCATTTATTTTGATTCTCCTAAAGAGTATTGCATAAAATGTAGTCGTAAAATATCGTTACAAATAAGAAATAAACTCATCTACAGCTTCCTTATTGCTTTGTGAAAGTACTAGTTACTAATTAATGATACTATATATTTACTATGTGACAATAATATAGTAATAGCTATTGTTTGGTCTTCAAGTCGTCCATTATTGACTGCGCATCACGTAGCCTGCATCAGTACCATGTACAAAACCAGTGTCTTTTCTCTGAGAAATACATTTTTATTTTTGTTGTAGTGTTGAATAACTTTCATTTATATTGAATATTAATTATTTTTACCCCAATAACCCATTTTCAATTGAGGTATCGCTTAGGATTGTGGCAGACATTTGCTTTGAATGATGCTATTGTTTCATTTATCATACTATATACATGATTAGCAGACATGTTTAAATGAAAGTGTAGACACTATTAATAGCAATTAACTAATTCAGTAAACCATTTTCTTACTAATCCTATGTATGCGCTTTGGTAAGCAATATCATTTCTTTGATTTCCGCACCTATTCTGTACTCGGGAACAGATAGTTATTTTGTTTACCTTCATTCGTGAATGGATTCTTACATTAATACCGAGATGATACACACATTTTTGATTTCCCTTGCTATATTTTATGTAGTGACACCGGCTAAGGTAATCTACTCAATTCTATATACCGAGAAATCAATAACTGTTCAGTATATTTTCTACATACTTTCATTCACTTCACATGTCGTAATACTATTTAAAATGTATATACAAATGACACTCAATGAAAATAATTTACATTCATCCCCTCGATTTGATCGTACAGACCGATAAATTATTGCAGTCAGCGAGTAGGAGGAATAGAGAGACCGAAGACCACAGTCCTGACCAGTCTGGAAGGCTAATGGGTACTGTTTTTAAAACTATATGTTACTTTACGACTGAATTATGTACAGAGTTGTCTAACAATGTAGTTTTTCAAAAATCATAATATTAAGAGCCTGTAAGCTAAAACTAGCCTAAAGTTTTTATATTTTAGTGTCACCTGAAACTGATATAAATGAAATATTTGCCAGCGTTATAAAAGCCATCCCCGGACTAAGGGAAGATTCAACAGTACAGGATCACTGTACTGGAATTCCTCTACAAATGTACCATAAAATGGTAGACAGCGGAAGAGCATGCAGACAACATAAAGATTATAGGGTTGACAATTATTCTAAAATATCCCTTAATTGTTGCTGAATTCAGATGTTACCATCAGTACTCTATGTTATTATTTAACAGTGCTATAAAGCGTGCCAATTTGAGGTACTGGGGGTGTCAAAAGATGGAATTATAAATCTGAAGAGATTAATGACCCATTTTGATTTGTTCTTTATTGGACAAAGGCCACCTTCTATTGAAGCTATTAAGAGGGCAGCTTTTGAGTGCCTCTTCAAAAAGGATGGTACTGGTAAGAAATCCAAGCAATGTTATTCGTATACCTCTGTATAAGGGTTTGACTTTTATGTAGAATATATGGGCATGTTTGCAAAAGAATCAGATACTAAATAATTTTGTCTAATAACATAATGGTTGTTAACATAATGGTTCGTTTGGAAAGATTTCTCAGGGAAAAATAAATTTCAACTATTCAATGAAAGTATATTTATTATTACAATCTGGGTATTACCGACGATTAAGATATTAAAGAGATAACTGTTGGGATCTGTTGTTGGCTTTACTATTGACAAATTCCTGACACTAGTCTCTTCGGTCAACACGTTCTATAACGGTAACGGTAACCAAAGGTAAGGTAAATGCACATAAATAAGAAAATCTCACCTGAGAAAGACTGTAAGACATGAAAATATCCTTTTTCTTTGTCAAGACAAAAACTACCAGACAACTGTTGTCTCAATTAATTATTAATCTAAGGAAATCAGGAATTTATTTGACCCCAATTAATTACCAAACTTGCCAAACTTGATTTCCCGTGCAAAGCTTGATTGAACATAGCAATTATTTCTTGCAATTAAAATTGCCTGCTAGTGATGATTGAGATTGTAGCACTTCAATTTCGCTACATACCTATTTCCATTTGATTTGATTAGACTTATACTATTTAAATGATAATTCCATTAATTAAGCTCAAGGACATTTACATAGTGCTAAGTGAATTCAAATTTAATGGATTAAGTAAAGCAAATGGGGTAAAAATATTTATATTTTAGTATTTCGTTTAGTTAAATATAATTGTATTGCAGTTAAAGAAGTTGATATAGCCTATTAAAAATAAAAAACTGATGTATATTTTACGTTATGTATTTTCAGAAACTTTATCTTCACGTAATTGTGATCGCAACAATGTAGCCTTGGAATGTATGCATAAATACTATTTTGAGGTACTTAATGCCCATAATATGTTACCTAATTTTCTTATTTCTGTGTTTTGTGGAATATAATACTATACGCGACCATTTTTACCATATATGAGAATATTACACACATATAAGTTGATTGTAATCGAAATTCTGTAATTTGTTAACTAGAACAATTTAGTCTACAATATTTCTTTGTTATTTTTGCTTAGATCTGCAAACCCGGAGAGACAATTCCTGAGTTGAAACATTTATTACAATAGTGCGTAAGATCAGGAAAGAATCATTTCTTCCAGATTGGGATTGGACACACGTGCTCCAATTAGTTCTTAAAGTCGTTTGTCCATATGAATTTTAGTTATTTTAGCTATGTACCTATGTAATTATAGTAATACTTGCTGTGGATCTTTAGGTTTTCATTTAAATAAATCCTATGCATATTTGCCGATTGCCTTTTATTCAATTATTTAGTTATGAATTTATTGCATTTATACAAACACTATTGCATTTCTAATATACTTAGAAGTGACGGCTAGCATTTCTATTACCCACTGCCACAGTAATTGCAGCATTCCCGTTTTGGAAATCAAAGAGAATTCTCTGTCAGCGGCGAGCAGTGATTTGGCTTAATTTAATAGTTTCGTAAAACAAGGATGTGTATATCCAGAGGAGGACTTGCAATCTAAACCCAGAAGGTCTAAAATGTTATAAGGAGTGGTGGTAGGTAGTGTTATGGGGTGACTATAGCAAGGTATGGCATAGTTAATTACACTGAATTATTAGCAAGACCCTTAAAAGCTCATTTATTTTAGAAGAGTCAGTGCTATGCTATGCGAGCACAACAGTACTGCAGACGCAAACCCTTTTAGTACTATACAATTCTTACCGAAATAGGACTCCTAGCTGGCCTGAACACTGAAGAACAGACGAATTTGTTAAAGGTATCGGTATCGCACCTCGCACGTAATTTGCTTTGGGGCAAAATATGGAAATAAATTATAAATTCTTTGGTGAATAGACCATTTACAGATTTTTCAAATGATCAATTGCGAATAAAAAATCCCAAGTTATCTCATAAGTCATAGTGCACATAGTATGGATATAAATATGCCTCTATATAGTTCATCTGCTACCCTAAAAATATAACTCCTTTGTCTACATGACCATAATTTTTAATAACCTTTTCCTTAAGGATTACGGTACACATTTGAAACCATGTGTACCCGATATATGGAAAAGTATACAGTATAGCATATATCAGGGACTACTGGATGACAAAATCAGCTATTTTTATCCCAACATTTACCATTTACCATCTCAATTGTTCATTACGATTGATTTGAGATCATTATGGTTATGATTCTGTAATTTTTGTAAGCTGCTACTCTGTTACATATGCTTGCGATAAAGAAAATTGTCTGGTATTGCATTGCAAAAATTACAGCGCACTGTTGAGTACCACACAGGTAATTTGAAGCACAATACAAATATGTTGGAATAATAATTGCATTTGCTAAACATGGAAAGTTGTAATTCGGAATATAATGTTTGGTAATAAACATTGGCACATTGATGTAGAAAATCGAAAACCATCACTGCGCTGACGATAGCATAGTGATAGTGATGATGATTCATGCGTCGTCTCGTGATAATTGAGTGAATATGCAGTGACGTAAATGTAATATTTTGCTTATTTGCTACAAGCACAAGCAAAGCAGGACGTACATTACTCTTTGTGCATTGCATTGGCGTACTGTACTCTGAGTCTATATCGTATATGGATATTCAACTGCTTTGTGACTATTGTGACTTGTGTGACTAGATTTTAAACCATACTTTTACTGTTAGTTTGTTGGCTAGACATCTTTAGCGGTTATTGCTCGTTGGTCTTTGTTAGTATTTATAAAAGATTTCTGTTGTGGTGTAATTTTGGGAACTAAAGTTCGTGTCAAAAATTATCAAATCGAAACACTGCGTTGGTAGTTCAGCAGCTGATCACTGGGATCCGTGACGTAAGTGACTTTTCAACATCTTAAGTTTCGAAACGCCCACTAAAGGGTTACGGTTACAGTCATCAGTTAGCAATTTGTTGCGTCACGTTTGCGATTGTACTTGTTTATACAGTCATTCGGAATCTAGCTGTCAGCGACAGGAATACAAGAATCCGACATTCTTGTAATATTATTCAGTTATATAGTTATATTTATAAAATTTTATATCCTAATAATATAATTGGTTCCATGGGCGTGAGCTCGCGAGGAGCAGGAATCCGAATTAAATTTAAGAAAATATTAATATATTAAATATTATTATAAATAACTTATAAACTGTTAGACCTTGTAGAAAAAAATCAAGAAGTGTTCTAGGTTTTAGACTGTGGTTTTAGAAGGCAAAACAAATAAACGCATAGTATCTAATAATATTTTTTTTATTTAACTAGTTCCGTTCTGGTTCTATCACTTGCTACTTAGATTACAAAAAATAGGAACACGATGTCGATGTATCCAAGTCTCGAAGATATGAAAGCTACCGACCTTATAAAGGTAACGTTATATAAGGCAACAATTGGGGCTACCATTATTTATCATATAAGAAACATGAAATAAATTTTATTGATTCCCTGGAAATATTGCAGGCTCAGGTAAACGCTATGAAACCAGTTCAAGTACAACCAAATTATAGCCTCGGTCCTGAAGCACCGTCGGCACCTTTGGCTACTTACCCTCGTCACAATCCTGCACCTAGTTATGGCAGTTCAATTGCTGCTGCATATCCATCGCTGACCGATTTTATGGGACTTGAGCTCACAGAAGAGATGATAAGGTTGAATATGCCAGAATATTCGCATCAGCCTGTCCAGAGTGGTTATCCAACTCTAGGTCCAAACAGCAATGCAGTAGCCCGGCCTCAGCCAGCACAGATTGCAACTATTCCGAAGAATAATGCTGGTATTGCAGTACTGGCCCCCATATCTGGTTCTAACGCCGTCGTGAAATCTCTTGTCACGCATGGTGTACGACAAGTTACGATTGTAAAAGACGCAGGAAAACTGGGATTGCGAGTTAGTTGACTAATATTAAAATTGTCACTTATGGAAATATATTGTAAACATAATATGGATGATTGTTAATTCGTCATATTATTTTATTGATTACTGTTATACTTTCAGGTAAGGGCAATGAATACCGGAGTGTTTGTTTGCCTTGTAACCGATGGATCAGCTGCTGCCAGAGCAGGACTTCGTTTTGGGGATCAGATTTTGCAAATTGATGGAGAGGATATGGCTGGAAAGTCGGTTGACAAGGTGCATACAATTTTTAAGAAGAAGAAAGAGGGAGATAAGGTTGAAGTGGCTTTGAGAGACAGGCCATTTGAACGGACAGTGACTTTAGTTAGGGACTCGACTGGCAACATTGGTTTCCAATTTCGGGATGGAAAAATTATTAACATTGTCAAGGTAAGAATATAATAATATTGCAGACTATTTTTTAGAGTATAATATAGGTTTTATGGATTAGTCATTTTCATTATTTGCAAAATATAATTTTATCAATTAATACCTATATTATATACTTATTCTCCTCATTAGATATATATTATAACATACTTTATATATCCTTGTTTTATTCGAAAATTAGGATTCGTCTGCCGCCCGCAATGGTCTGCTGACAGAACACGCTCTTCTGGAAATAAATGGAAAAAACGTTATCGGGTTGAAAGACAAAGAAATAACGAAAGTTATTCAAGGTTTGCCAGGAAATGCTCTGACGGTCACTATCATGCCAAGCTTTTTGTACAATCATATGGTAAAGGAAATGGCAAGTTCACTTTTCGGCAAAATGGATCACTCTAATCCAGACTTTTGATCACTGATCGACCGTAAGATAAGCTACTCAACATAAATTTTCCAGTTAATAAATATTCCTATTGCCATTGTTTAATAACGCATACGTTTAAGTTGTAAGCCTTGTTAGAAGCTGTGCCACACGGTTTCTTTTTGTGTTCTTTGCTGTTCCCCAGATTAGACCATCTACTTCTAGGATTAGAGCTTTTCACTATGCACCTGTTTCACATTCAAATTGTGTTGTATGATAATAAGACATTATCTGTATTCATACCTAAAGCATTAATTAATACTAAATGCATCAATTACGAAATTAATTATATATGCCGATCTAATGTAATGAAATGATCTATGAGACTACTGCGTATATTAATAATTATAATACTGTCCGCTATTGGCTAATATAAAATATAATGACTAATTCATAAATTTTACAGATATTATGGTAGTTTTAGACTTCACCTAGCTGTAGTTGTGCCCAATAGATTTGTTTTTTGTAGTCACAATATTGCTGTATGAACTCTTCAGTAAACTAGTAGACTTTTGGGTTGTTAATAACGAGGCAATCAGTCCAATTGTCGACTTCGACTATACTTCATATGTTTTATGTTACATTGTTGGCCGTAACGTTTCGTGATTTTTTTGTCGTGCTTTTGCAATTTATAGATTTTTGCGTTGTAAAATCGACAAATGATGGTACAGATATCATTTATACCCACCAACCTATGATAAAGCGTTGAGTATCCGCTCATCAAATATATTTACTTTGTACCGTTTTGTATTTGTTCCTTATTTGCGGCAACCCACGACATTCGTCATTAATTTTTGAATATTTAGAATTTAGATATTTGTTTCGTCTATGTTTATTATTTTATTACATTAATTTTTCTGAAAAGTAAGATCCTTGTTGCAAATAATGTTATTTAGATATTTCTATTAAGTCTTTACAATGTGACAGATGACCATATTTATCTTGACAAATCAATGCAATAAACGAAATGCTTTTTGGGCAAACTTCGTTGGTCGGTATATGCCATTTAAAATTGAAAATTGCTGCCATTGTCATTAGGGATCAGAATGAAATGCTGTACTCTTAAGCGTTGATTCCCTATATATATTTTGTCAGTCATTTTGTTATATGATAACCTCATGTGAAATGCTATGTTTGGTAACCATGTTTAGTCATTCATTTCCTCGTTGATTTCCGATTAATTAATTTTATAAGTTAGTTGTCCGCTTTCAATATGCTGTGTTAACAGTAACCTTCGTTTACCTTGTGTTATTAGTAGCTTTTTGGAGACTATTTTTGATTTAGCAAGTGTTGGGTAAATATGTATACGTTGAATATATTGTTGTATGTACAAAACACGAAAGTTTAAAATAAAACGTATCAAAATCAATTTATTAGGGTTAACTGAATAAGTACGTATTCTTCCGCTGTCTCTTGTGCCGAATCAGAATAGAATCATCGTAAAAAGAGTTAATGCTGTAGTTTATCTTTCAATACATATAAATACGAGCTCTTTACAAGTTTCGTAAAGGAGCAGTCAAAACAGCAGAAATAAAAACATTTTCAAACATACAAAATAAACAGTTCTTAGCTAAAATTCATTCAAATAGCAATATGTATGCATGATCAATATCTGCACTTCTGCAGATTCGTGGTTCGAATGCATTGTATAGAAGTCACACATCCGTTTGCAACGGAGTAGTCATCGTGAGAGGAGATATTGCTGTAACTCTTTCTTCTAAGTACTTAAGACGGGTTTCTAATTGGAATTGTTCTAATCTATTGGTTGCGACTAGAAGCTTAAGTCCATTAACGTTTTCCTGAGATAAAAAGTGTAACGTTAGTTTTTAGTTTCATTGTGTATCATACATAGTAATGGTGATGAGTACTGAGAAAACAAATAAATGGACTCTTTCGCATTACATTTAGAGCTTCATTCTCCATTTTAGTAAACTGCCAAAGTGCTATTAGTTCGTCCATGTGGTACTCATCAAAATCTTGCAATTCTTCTTCTCTATGAAATCATATTTGAAATATACATATGTTTAAAAGAAAAGCTATTTTTGAATTTCTACATTTAGTTCTCTAGATACTGTTTACTTACGCAGCAACATCAACTCCACGTTTCTCCATACTAGCGAGCTGTTGCATGAGGATTTGAATTTCAGCTTCCTCTTTTTTAATTTCCTCTTGAATCTGTTCATTAAATATAACTAAGGCCTCATTCTCCAAAGACAGATATTCTTCCGTCTCAAATATTGGCATTGTGAATGGATCCGTTAAATCACTTTCATCTACAAATTCAAAATCGGAATCGTTTTCATAATCCTCCATGCTAGTATCCAGTATCTCATGGCGGCTGCGATTTTCTTTGCCATCGCCAAAAGTTGGCTCTGATTTAGAAATGGTTATTTTGCTTTCATCTTCATAAGGACCGAGTGCAAAAACTATAGGTACAGTAGTGGACTTGTATTCTTCTCCCTGACTGTTGCGCCTGTAATTAGAAACTTGTGGAATCTGATTTCTACTTGCAAGGGAAACTGCTGCTTTTGGATTTGGAGTGGAACTGACGAAATCTTCCGAAGCCCCGAAAACTATAGCAGCCGCTTCAAGTTCCTCATGAATTGAACCAATCATTTTATTAGCATCGTCCACAGCATTTTCCATGATTTCTGTTTCATCTACAACAAGAGTGTCGTCAATATCTTCAGGATCAAGAGGTTGTTTAATGTGTTCTGGAGTAATGCTTTTTCCTTTGTGATGAACTTGGACATATACTTTGACTCTCTCTAACTCTTGCTTCGGAGATTCACATTCTTGTTTAATGCTTTCCCCTTCCCCATTCTCCAGCTCTGGTATTGGAACTATATTGATAACGTTATTATTAGGAAGATCCGACAAGTCTAGAGACCGTCTAACAGCCAAATTACGAGATGTTTGAACAACAGTAGTAGAAGTCTTTGGAGTTGGAATTATTGATCCTTCCACTGACTCAATCGCTTTTTCTATCTTAGGAGGTGGAGACAAAGCAGGTACAACTGATTTTTCCGTAAATACTTTTGCAGACGTTTTAGACGAAAGAGTTTTCAATGTAAAATCTAAAGTTATATCATCTTCCTTGATATCGGATGTTATTACTGAATCAGTTACGTCCTCTTCTGGTTTCAACGTTTTGGTAGCATCCGAATTTACGGGTTTATCATTGTGCACTTTTGCAGTTGTCACTGCCACGGTGGAAACTGGTGGAAGTACAATTTCTCTTTCCACTGATGCCTTACTCGGTACTGGATGGGCAGTACTAATTGGGTTTTGAATAAATATGGAAGCAGACGATGCCGATGATAGTGCATTAACTGATCTGAGCTTCCTCTATTGGTAAAAATGATTTAATATTGATTGCTGGTTCATATTTTATATAAGTAGGATATCTTTATTTTGCAAAATATTTCAAACTAACCTTTAGCTGGGTGAGAGTCCTCTGGAGTTCCCATAATTGTTCTTCCTGTTTTTTGCTTACTTTTTTACTACCTTTAATGTGTGTATGAGTCTGCTCAAGAAGAGTTTCATACTTTCGAATTTCTTTGGCAATAGAATCTGGATCTTCTGGAAATTGATGGGAAGTCGTAATAGGAAAATCCCCAGTTCTGAAAATATAAATAACCACAATGCACCACTAATATAACAATTTAATTTGTGTTTTATAAAATACGACATACATTTTATTTGATAATACCGTAACGTATGTTATATTATAGAACTATATACGACTTACTGTGAGTCTTCTAAAGAATTTTTTGATCTCTTTAATTTTAATTTAACTTTTGAAACTCCGTGGTCTTTATCTTTTTTGCTTTCCTTATGCTCTTTGTCCTTTTTGTCCTTTTCTTTATCCTTATCTTTCTTATCTTTATGTTCCTTTTCAACTTTGACCTCCTTACTGTCTTTATGCTTTTTCTTTGTAAAAATTGGAGCTGGAGCATTAAGAAATGCATTTAGTGCAGATGTCTTCTCTTTAAGGGTGGACACAACTGCTCCCGATGACGAAGGAACATCCTTGCCTTCAAAGGGGCCACCTACGTGAGATTGAGAACTACCAGAAGAATTGATACCCGATGCAGAAACTACACCTTGTGACGCTGGAGAAATTTTACTGATATCTTTATTAGCATGTAGATTTTCTCCACTGAATGGTCTGCGAGGTCGAATGGTTTCTTTCTCTGCACTTTTATGAACTTCTTTATCTTTCTCCGCAATCTTTTTGTCCTTTTCTTTCTCTTGTGATTTCTTATCTTTCTCTGATTTCTTTACTTCCTTTTCGCAAGATTTTTTATCTTTGTCTTTGTCCCCAGATAACTTCTTATCTTTCTTTTTTGTGGAAAGTTTAAATGTTTTAAGTTTCTTCACTTTTCCAGGACTTCTATAAAAAATCAGAGCATAAATTAGTATTTTAGTCCTGCGGACTTAAAACACATTTTCTCAGTTTGACTTACTTGGAATCCAAAGTTTCATCTTCGTCATGAGAGCTTTCACCCGCTAAGGCTGCATATCCTTTATCCTTTTTGGAATCTTTCTTTTCCTTTTTCTTTTTCTTGTCACTTTCTTCGTCAACTGCGACAATTTATTTAAATGTTTAATACTTTACTTAGTTACTTATTATATAAAGACATACAAAACTAACAACTTACAGTCACCTGGAGTACTCATTGCTTTCCCTTTGCCACCTTCGCCCAAGTACAACCCTGGAAATTCCTTAGCTACATCTGGACTTTCAAAGTCCATTACAACCTATCAAAAATATTACAAAAATAATTACATTCAACTGAAGATAGTTATTTCAATTTTGCAAAAATTCAGTTTGCCTTTCTCACACAAAAGTTCAGTTTGCCAAAAATGCCTTTCTCATTCTCACACTCTCACACATGGTAAATTCTAGAAACCTGGCGTAATATTTAATGCTTAAAATTCTGGAAATTGTGCTTCATTTAGAAAATGTCCTATATAGCTTACATCTAAAGAGCTTCAGTATGGCTATGTCAAATATGTATATGTGTCACAATTGTGACATATGTAATGGTACAAGCTAATTTCGTATTGAATGGGTGCACGGTACACGTTTACTGACGCCCGACGTGTACTGTGACTGTGCACTATTTTTACTGACTGTGCACAAACTTTTAACGCATTGTCTTCATAAAATATATTAAAGTGGCTAAAATATATATTGTGAATGCCTTAATAATTAACACCTCTTCCCATGATTTAGTTTTGATTAAAATATTTTTTATATTAAATAAGATGAATGAAATTGTTACCTATGAAATCAGCAGATGTACTGAGTGACCGTGGGTGTATACACTGGGGGCACACAATTGCTAAATATTTGTATGTGTACTGTTACTATTATATTATTTGCTTTACATATTGCTTTGCTTGGCCAAACTGCGCATACAAGCACTTTTGTATGTTATGTATGCGATCTGTCAATCTGTCAAATAAGAAAAAATATCTGTCACGTACATTACCTCGAATTCTTTATTGCAATAAGAAATCGGATGTAAATTTACGATGACATTTAATACTACACCTTTTGTTCATCTACTTTCTGTAAAATCTTTTTATAAAAACTGCAATAAAATCAAACATCTGTGCGAAACTCTTAAGATATAGATACAGAATCTATACTTTTGTTTGTATTTTTCGCCTTATGCTTTCTCACTTGGTATTTGTGTACATGTACGAGTTTTATCTTTAGTTCTAGTTCTATTCTACATCAGATTACTCCATAAACACCTCTTTTTTATATCGTGATGTGCATAGGAAGTTATCATTTTGCAAATAAATTGACATGACTGTAAAATTGCAGAATAGTATTACCTACACTGTGGATAAACTATTAAATAAAAAAGTTATCCAAATAAAAATTAATTTCTACGTATACACACGCCTATTGTTAATGTCGCATATTATTCGTTATCAATGTTAAACACGATTTATAAAGATATGCATTAATGTTTACAACAAATAATATATTAAAAACTAAGACTTCAAAAAATCTGCATAATATTATGTGTATCATGTTAGCATTCAAAGTTTTATGAATGTATAAGCAGAGAGCAGGGAGTATGTATGTGTATGGATAGAGCAGCAGAGCAGTAAAAGCAGAGCAGAATGATGAAAAGTACCGCTTTATATCTTTAAATTTAAATCGTGATGTTTATGTGGTATTAGATAACTAGCAATTTCGTGGGAATTTCTATACTAGTAAGTAGTAGATTTTTCGCACACTCTTCATTTCCTTCTGTGATCCGAATTCGAAAAAATACGGGTCTCTTCTGCGATAATATTAGCTATATAATTTGTACTGCTACTAATATTCCTTTTCCATATATCTACATCACGTTTTTTGTTTCAATTTCAGCTTGACTGAAAATCCAGTGTCCTTGTAAGCGCAGAGTTAAGCAGTGAAAAGTGAATCGCTTTAACGCACTGATATCATTGCAGCACTGAGATACTGTTACCATATCTTAAATAATTGAGGTTTTAAAACTCTAGAAACTAATCAAGTGCATTGCACACATTGTGTAGTTAAAGAACGGAAAAGTGCTACAATTTATAGTCTAATGATGGAGGGAGACCCTAATCAAATCCAATCCGAAATTTCGGAAGCCGAAAAACGGCGAAACCGCCGTCGTGAAAAGATCTTAGCAAATGCTGAAGGACGTATGCAACGAATCATTGGTGCTGACGATTCAGGTAATTTGATCTCTTATATTGTATTGTAATAATTTGAGTGGTTTTGACAAAATTCCGTAACCTTACATAAATTATTTGGTCGGTCGAGTGTCGAGTATCACGGTGTCGCTAAAATCCTCTTAACTTGTAGTAAAGATACATGCGGTCCTCCTGTATTATTTTTTTAAATCTTTAAAGTATAGTCTTTGCGAGGTTGAAGCGGAAGCTTTTTTTTGCAAATCGTGATTTCTTAAGAGTCAATAAGATAGTCATGTCGTCAGGTGACTGCCATGAAATCCTGGTGGCCCTTATCCTCGGTTTGCTGGTTTTACAAATATTAGTAATTGTGTTAATATTGGCAATTCTTTCGAACGGTCAGAATATGAAATCGCAGCTAGGGAAATTCCTGATGAAGCACATGAAATGAAAAATAGTAACTGATTTCCTGATTTAGTAATTGTATATTTTGAAGATTGATAACACTTAAGTTGAACATATTTACACTAATCAACTTACAGAAGTGAGCACTTACATTACTCAAAATTCCACAGACTGGAATTTAAAATGATAAAAAGAACTAATGGCAAAGCAAGAAAGTTTAAACTAAACTAAGAAATATTTATAACTAATAACTACCTACTAACTATTTAAGAAATGCCTAATAGGAAGTCTATTATGGGTTATGGGTTAGTATAAACGCTTCCTCAAGTAGGGCAAATATGGCACTGTCAACTGTCATACATGTTCTCATTTGCGTAACTTGCATCTTGCATTACCTTGCTTGAATTAAGCAAAAACGTAGAAACAGGTGAACAAACTTTTTCTGTTTATACTGATCACAATTTCATCTTTTCCAAAAGTATATGTTATAGACATAATTAACTGTCGTATTATCTATTATTAGCTTATGAATGCGTCAGTATTTATTGTGCACACAGTGCAGAACGTTGTGCAGAGGAAGTAAGCGCTTAAGGAAGATTCATTCTTTCATTCATGATATTTGCATATATCTAGTACATATGCGTGTGTGTACATCATCGTACATGTGTAAATACAGTGAGTGGTATGGAAAGACCGACTGGATAAGAAACTTGTGGGATCGTAACAGTACGACTGCAGATATTCTGCGGGCATTTATGTACAGTATTGATTACTGGAAACCAAATTACTAATGGTTTCGTTCTAGTCCTCGAATTGCTAGTTTTGGTGCTCCGGTCAATCTTTCACCGTTTACGTACAGCAGTATAGGTGACATTTTCTCTTTAACGTAGTACTCCTTGCCCACTACTTTTGATATCTTTTCAAATGACATTTATTCAGCAATTCAATTTTTATTAACATCCAGTTCAGTAAAAGACAACTACTAAAGGTAAAGTTCTTTGACAAAGGGAATAGGCATTAGTTGTAAAATAATCAGATACTATTTGTCTATACTTGCACAACTTTATGCGCGAAACAAACTTGTCGCCTGGTTTTGAGTGCTTTTCGGGGTGAATAATTAACACCTAAAGATCCTACTAATGAGGAAACTCAAATAAATAAAATATCAAAGGTAGGACACAAGTTTTTAAGCAAGTTTTTTTGAAACTAAA
The DNA here is from genome assembly GCA_020352615.2 of Yoshiicerus persimilis. Classification (NCBI taxonomy): domain Eukaryota; kingdom Metazoa; phylum Arthropoda; class Collembola; order Entomobryomorpha; family Tomoceridae; genus Yoshiicerus; species Yoshiicerus persimilis. The sequence continues at coordinate 32,932,624 of CM036940.2, read as the reverse complement.
ATCATTATACTAAAACATCGAATCTTATAATAAATGTGTTCAAACCATCGATACTTTATTTACGGGACTAATAATAATTCTTACTCAATTTTTTTATGACTATATACGTTAATGTTAATAAAACAAAATAATTTGCATACGCAATGTACCTAATACCAAGTATACCGAATACCTTGCTTACCTATCTATGTTATCGAGCTATCTTTGCCATCTCATGATCAAGATGACTACATGACCAGTAAATAGGCTGACAGATATGTGGGTCCATGAATCAATATTTTAGTTTTCTTAACCCTTGTTGATAACTTTTTCTTACAGGTTTAAAGTTGAAGGCAGCGCAGGCGGCTACAGGAAATGAAACCCAATCGTCTCTAGAAGACCATGAGAATATGCCCCGTAAACGACTAAATAAAGAAAAATCTTTACCGAAAGTAAACACAGAAATTCGAGGATCAACTTTTGTATCTGAACCCAATCTCTCCAGCAGTAGTAGTACCCATGACAAAAGCTTTCAGCCTATTGCAACTACAAGCAGTACCGAAAATGGGACATCTCAAAGTCGTCCCTCTGTCACCTTAGAAGATGGAACTACGGTGCATCCAAAAATTCCAGCTTGGGTGGGACGAGTTTTTGTGTGTTTTTTAGGTGTCATTCTCTCTGTTTTTAATGGAAAGTATTTCATGGTAACTTTCTTCTCATGGGAAGTTGCTTTTCTTGGAATTAATGGTCTTCCAACAGCTCCTCCTCCTGGAATATTTCTGGCTTTGGTGGCATTGGTTGGACTAAGAGAACCACATCTGCAGCGACTACGTTTCGTTACTCAGTTGCTAAATACATTGATAACAGATTTGTCTCTTTTTGTGATCGCAGCTCTACTTCCTAGAGTTATTCTCAAAATGTAACCTTCTATTTAACTTACAAGTTTTTGGCAGTAGTATATTTTCCAATTTTCAAAAAACCGTATTAGTGAACATAACATAATGTAGGCTATACTTTATACATATATATGATAGTACACACAAGTACTAGAACCGTAATATTTTACTTTTATTACAAGTATACATAATTAATTAATAATTTTAGTATATTAGCGTGAACACACAAACAATAGTTGTAAATGTTAGGTGTGCTGCCTTTAAAAGGGTCTTTTCATACATGGGATTGTAACGTAGTTATTGTAATTGTCTTCTATGTGGATCCAATGAAATTTTATCACCCGAAATCACTTACAATTAGTTTAAATAATTGTCTGGTTGTTACAGAAGTTACAGTGTGTTGCCTAATATTTTAAATTAGTACTTTGCAATACTGCCTAATTAAGATTAGTGATGTCAAATTAAATTAAAAGTTATCTATCATCACATAGGTTTACACGAGATGCTAAGACTTCTATTACGGTAAGAAAACTTTTCGAAGAGATATATGATCGGACGAAAGAGCAAAACAATGACATGTAGAATGGCAAAGTGGCATACCCGTGATTGATATGCCTTTTGATCTGTTTTAGTAATACCGTGGTTCTACATGCACATCAGGTTTTAAAGTGAAAAGCTAATGGCCATTGTTTCACCGATAGCTTAACATTTAGAGATTACCCTAGGTATGTAACTTTTTAACAAATGATTTATGACTTAACACGTTTTAATGATTTGCAAGTTGCACCTTGCAACCAGTCTTCACGTCTTCAGTAGTAGAAGTATTGCTGGTACAATTTGTCACAATAGGTTACTTAAGCAGGATACAGGTTGACAAGAACGAAAAATGGGCTAGTTTTGGCATGTTGAGATAGAATTCTATCAATTTGAAAAATGGCATGTGTAGTGGTAGATATAAATAGAATACTTTTCGGAAATGAGTTTAGAAAACAGCAGTCATCCATCCATTTTGTCCAGGTATCTGTAGCTGAATGAAACCATGTATCCCTCGAAATTTGTTCAAGATGTAAACTTCCATTCCTTTATAATTTGGGGACGAAACAATCAACTCGGTGAAACCTTGTTTAAGGCAAATGTATAGAAAATGCTTAGTTACTGTCACTTTTAAGTTTCTTAAGGAGACAAAGAAGAACAACTGATAAGGCCGTCACGGCCCACACAATAAGTCTCTGAAGTCGCCCAAAGAATTCAGAACTATATACTAAGCCCAGCCAACTGTAACTAATAAACTAATGCCGAGTTGTTTGTTGATCTTGATACCAACGATGACCTGCTTAAGAAACTTTAAAGTTACAATATGTATTATAACTGAAATATTCAAAGTAAGTTAGATTGAGAAATAATGCCAAACGGAAAATACATTTTTGACTATTTTTTGGGGTCTTTCTCAGTGGAAGATGTAAAGTTAAAGCCGTCCTGGCTGGGCCAACCAATATCATGGGGGAGTATTGTTTTTAACTAACCGATTCCTATGACTTTGAAGAAGCTATAATTTTTTTATTTTAAAATAGAATTACTTACTATATATACTTCTGATTTCATTATGGGTGACATTATACAATTTTTTTAAATTGTTAAATCTACTTGACCTTGTAGAAGTACATACGTTTCATACATTAATCACTAAACTTCTTTTGACCATTTTCTATAATATTGTAATTGTAACTAACCTGCTTCATGTTGTCTGTGAAATATTTTAAAATATTGAATCAACTTTCAAAATGAAGCGTGGGATCAGACGTCGCAATTCAATGATTAGTACGTATTTATGATTTGGAAACCATTTTAGAAAGGGTGATGATTGTGAATTTTGTCATTAAGCAATTGAATTTTATACTGCGTACGCACAAAGGCATTTTTGAAGGACTTTTTTTCGTCAGTTTCGTGCTCAAACTTATGTACCTAAACAATTTGTTCAAACTGAAACGAAAAGAATGGCTTGTAAAATTATTTGGGCTCACTGTATAGTTAGTTACAAAATCTCATCTTCATAGCTTGTTAACTGCATCACATCACGTTTGTCAAGTCTGCTGTTTCGTATCTGTAAAGTTTCTTTTAATATACAATTGTCTATAGTATAGGGTCTATGGTGTGTAGGTTAGGTTAATATCTTCTAATACATCACGTTCATTTAGAGGGTATTAACTAAATGACGTTATTACGTAATAGCTGTGACATTTTTGGCGTTCTTAATTATCTTTAGCTTAGAAGGGTACTCACTTTATAATGATTACGGTGTATTTAAGTATTGAAATTTAGTTTTATCTAGTCAGGGATGCTGTTTATCATGAAATCATGATCATTACTTATGCTACGTATGAAACAATTGAAATGATATATATATATATGTATTGTACTTTGACCAAAGCCACTATATTCATAGGAATCTTGATAGCACACCCCAAAAGATTAGGTAGACTGTATTAGATATCTTAATTTGAAATGAAAATTATTGGAATTCATTTAGCAATAGAATATATTAGTTGTACTTGTAGTAAATAGATTCATAGCCAATAGTGAATGCGTAACTTATGTCAATATGGCATTCTGGTAAATGTCTGCCCATGTCCGAAACAAGCCTTAAAGACATTTTGTGTACCTACCTAACATTACTGTTAAACTTTACTATTCGTAATTCGTATCGTACTATATATTACACGATAGTAAATATTTGATGTAACACGTATCAAGTACCAGTCCTATTATTATTGACAATTAATCAGACATCTCTCCATTAAAAATTTAAATGAATACTTTACTGTGGTTGTAAAATTGTAATATGTATAAAGTAAAGGAATTTATGCATAAGAATAAATTCGTTATTACCTTATGGAAAAATAAATGTATGTTCAAAGATGAGTAAACTTTTCTTTTCTTGGGTATATGCTTATTGTTCAGAATCCGCCACTTCAGTATGCAGAAAGAAACTCAGTACATATACAGTTAAACAGTTCATCTCATTCATTTATTTATCATTTTATCCATTTTTACTGTAGTGTACAATTTAATATTTCAATTTTCTAAGGATATTGGACATTTTATTACATAAGAATACAACTCAATAGTAACAAGCTTGCATTAACTGCTGAAAACTAGGTAGTTAACTAAAATTAAAGTATGGATAGTGTGATGTTTTAATTGAAATTCACAAAAGTAATAATATGTATACTAGTATAGGTACACAACATATACAAGGAATATCTTTACTTCTCTGTATATTTAAGGAAGCTTAGGTTAGCTGTGCACATTTTTATCTAAATTCTATTTATAACTTAGAATGCAAATGTGTACACATTACCCATCAAATCAGAACAAAACTATGCTAATCGCAGTAGTGAAGATATATGCATAAGCAGGTATTCTTTTCATAACCAACAATATTAATACGTTAAAAGCAAGCATAACACTGTAGTACTATTTTAAAGAGGGTGTTTACTTTCTTTATTAAACTTATATTTGAACCCGAAAGTTACAACACACTACAACATTCCCACTTGTTTTTGATACGGCCATGAAGATACATTCAAGCATCTTAAAGCAATGTAAATTCAAAACACGTAGATTTAAGATTTACAAAATCACCACATAACGCTACTAGCACCTTATGTACATAAAGTAGCCAGGTTTCAGTTTATTGCAATGAAGTTCTTACAATTCGATGCAAAATAAATTATCTATATTTTGTTAGTTGATAGCTGCTACACCCTTGCCGTCTGCAAATACGTGCGCAGTTCTACTTTATGCATAATTAATGCGAGTATAAAAATGTACAATACACCTACCTGTAGCATAGATATTTTAAGGCGATCTAGTCCAATTTTTATGTCAGCAGGAGTCTACAAGTTAATTTAGTAATGGAGTAAATCAGTTTATATCGATGTGTGCATCTCGCTGTATGTAAATGATAACTTGGGATCATGCCCTTAATGTATCAAAAGTACTAAGCATCCCAAATAAATCGAAGGTGGATTAACTTTGCTGTCTTCTTTACTTGTTGCTTAAATAGGGCTCAATCAATTAGTAAAATAAAATAACGAGCCAAAATGACGCACACTAACTTAAATATAGCACACATCAATGCAAAACGAAAGTTTGCATTAGATCGACTTTTGTTACAATGCTAGGCAAAAACCATGAGGAGAGAGAGGGAAATAAATATGCATCTTAAAAGATATAGAATATGCTTAGTCGTTTATCATGACATGACTAATTTATACATAAAGATTTATCATATACAAAGACGGTTTTCTGTTGACATATATAGCTACAGTTATATGAAATATGAACTAGTTAATTATCATTGTTTGATTAATTATACTTAAAAGCAAATTATTAGCGTGTACCCAGAGGAAGCACATCTTACCTTTTTATGTATGAATGAATCAACTGTAAATAAGAATATGAAAAAGTACCAAGATTTTCCGTTAATTAAAGAATGTAGATTCACTTCACTATGCACTTTCCGAAGCTCTACAGAATATATCCATGATTTCCTCTGGCTAATATCCATTAACTACCATATAATCAGTTTTATCGTAATGTATCCTTTGGAACTAAACAGTTAAACATCAGGGAAACAATTATGTACATTTATGAGGTGTTTAGTAAAGATTAACAAATAAAACTATTAGAACCTAACAAAATTAGCTAACAAAGTGATAATAAAAATGTATTTCAATGAATACCTAGGCATATTAAAAGCAAAGCAGCACGTTATGATTATAATGTAGGTATGCTTAAAATGTAACGTAACAGTTCATATTGGTACCACTGAAAAATTCCAGTTAATTTTCTATGTAGTTACATTTTCATCAATGTAAACAACCTGAAATGACGGAATTTATACAGGCACTCAATCGCGAGAAAACAATGTCAACTCACGACCAACAGATTAATTAATAGAATAAGAAAACAAAAAAATTTATTTAGCCGTTTAAACTGGTTTTCAAAATGATTCAATATTGACGGTGATACCAAATAGTTATACTACGTAGAAATATCATTCAAAATTTCCAACTTACTGACTAGAGACTATTATTTCGATTCCAGAGTCTAAGCTGAAGTCGGCTTTAAATATTTAACATTTCTTTGTTTTCCCTCTTTTATCAAGTTACAATTTGCTATCTTTCAAGTCTCCATCTCACCAACAACAAAACTAAAAAGTAATTAACTGGAACCAGTTATACATATTTTTTACTATGTACGACATAATTTATACCTTAGGTATAGATACCAATACCAACATCTAGGTCTAGGTATACAGTACACAAACTACTAAACTATTGCTTTAAATATGGTACATACAACAATTTTTCGCCAAGACGTTATAATATATTATAGTGATATTTTATTCTTGCACTAAAAGAGTACCTATCATGGTGTTTCGATGTACCAAAGATACATACTAAACATTATACACATCTATTTAAGTCAACAACTAAAGTCAACTTTTTACGTAAGTCAATATTTCTGATTGGCCCTAATATGAGGTGATTTAAGTGCGACCCTACAAACACAAATTAGACATTCAATAATAATAATATCAACCATTAGGTTTTCCATAAGTAATACAGCTATTTAATTGTAAGTATACCTTAAACTGATTTCACCATTTGATCACTAACGCCATGCTTTGTTGCTTCCATAACAGCTACGCACTCTTACAGTAGGGCTTTTACGAAATCAAAGATACCTACACGTACCCTGATATCTACACTACACCTAAAACTATTATAGTATTTTCATTATCTTTACTAATGCATTGTACTTTTACCATAACATTAATAGATTTTATAAATACCTAAATATGTACAGTGACAAACAAAGAAAATGTTAATTAATGCTACATATTTTTATGATACACATCAACTTTAGAAACAGATCTAAAAAATGTTCAAACCCAAGGGATAAGGATAAGTAGGCATAGACTTCTCTAATGCATCTCTATGATGCTACACATCCTCCAGGTGACTTGAGACCAATTGCTTAGCATACCAATGCTCCTGATTGCTCTAAGCATTTCCAGAGTGATTTAGTGTGTTTGTACAATATCTGGCGACAAATGAATACCAACACCGGCAACCTTTTCTTTTTGGAATTCAATCGTCGGCTCTTTTTCGGAATCATCATCCAATTTCGAAAAGTGTCTATTTTCTTCCGCTGGGTCGGGGTCGTCTTCCCAATCTTCTTCTCTGCTACCAATTATCGGAGATTTATTACCATGCTGAGGGGAACGATCAGTTTCAGACGAAAATCTTTGTTTACTTCTGGAAGAATTCGATGGAGAGCGGGATTTAGAATTTGATCTCGACCTAGATTTTGAGCGTCTAGAGTAGGATCTTTTAGGAGATCGGGATCGGGAGCGAGATTTGTCCTTAGACTTTGAGGATCGACGATGGTTAGATTGCCTATTACTAACAGGTGATTTCAAATCGTGGGGTGAGTGAGAGCGAGATCTGGATCTGGTTCGTAATGACCTACGGTTCGATCTAGGCGATCTTGAACGAGACCTTTTTGACATACCACGATGGCGCCATGCAGGTGGACTTCGGCTCCTTGACCGCCCTCCTCGACGTCGTCTTCTTTCGCGCGACCTTGATCTACACCATCACACAATCCAAACACGTCATTAAAATGTTTTTACGGTACAACGCTTAGCCCGAGATGAAAATGCATGTCTTTATAAAAGAGGCTCTTAACAAACTTTTTAACTGTAATCTTAACTATGTTCGAGCAATTTCAAAAATCTGTAAGTGAAAAAACTCAACTAATTTTAAAGTTTTAATGGTAAATTCAATATAAAAAACCAACCGTGTAGAACGATCATCACTTCTTGACCTTCGTCTAGGTCGGTTGTCAAAATTGTTTCTTCGAAAATTTCTTCCTCTTTCTGCTGGTTGATATCCTCTTCGTCTATCTTCAACGTCTCTGTCCCGACTATTTCTATCAAACCTCGAGTCTCTGCCACGTCCTCTCATACCATGTTCATTGTGATTTTCCGGTACATTTGTTCGCGGTCCAACAGGGACATTATCAATGGCAACTAAATCGGGAGGACCTGAATTTCTTGGCGAAGATTTAGCAAGAGGATTGGGAATAGGTGGTAGGAATTGCCTTCTAACTCCTCCAATTATAGCGGGCGCCGGATTTCTACTGCCATCTGGAATTATAGGTGGAGGTGGTATAGATGTTGGTGGAGGAGGCAAGGTTGTCGGGGGAGGAGGTATGGACGTGGGTGGAGGAAATCTTATACCTCCAGGAGTCAAAGGTGGTAATCCACGGGGCATCATTCCAGGAATTTGAGGAATTATCCCAATGCCACTTAAAGGAGGTGGTGGCACATTAACATTGATTCCTAGAGAAATTCGTGGAGGGGGTGGACCGGTTTGTAAATTAGGCGGAGGTATTTGCACTGGCACAGGAATAGAAATATTTTGCATAGTAGGAGGCGGTATTTGTATTGGTACTGACATTGTAGGCGGAATGGGTGCTTTTTGCAAACCAGGGATGCACGGAGGAGGTTGGTGAAGTTTTGGCATAGACGGTAGGGGTGCACGTAACTGCAATTGTGGCATTGGTTTTGTAGGTGATTGCTTCAGAGGATCAACATTTGGGGTTTGTCGAGAAATAGTTCTTTGAGGAGAGGTTTCTTTGCTGGACTCCTGCTTGTCTGCAGTTGGGGGTAAGGACTTCGTGCTCAAATTGATATTGATTTTAACTTTCTGTGGAGTCTTTTGCAATCCCACTAGCATGGGGAAGGGTGGTTCATTTGGCGGAGTTTCAAAAACTTTTGGCAGTGTAATTTTAATTGGGGTTGAGGGTACAGAAGGAATTTCACCGGGAGGTGGTGGCTCTGAATCCTCCACTAGATCCACTAATGCCGTTGTGAGAGATTTCTTCGGTGAAGATTCGTTTGAAATAGTTAGTGTTAGTCTAGGGTCTTCTAACTTGATTTGTTTAGTAGGTGTGCTCAACAAAACATCATGAGACTCTTTTTCTACTCCTGGAGGCAATGGCTCTTCATCGTCCTCAAGAGTTGTGTCTTGAGAAATGGATTCCTCTGTTTCACAACAGAAAAAGACAATTTTAGTCTAGATACCTATATATAAACTTAATACTTCTATACAATTTAAATTATAAGATGTAGTCTTATAACACTACAAAATTTTAAAGCAAAGCATTTTTGAATACATTGTTCTTTAAACCAATAACTCTACTTATAAGGAATGCATTGAAAACTAACAATGTAACAATATAAAATTACGTATCATTAGAATTTAGATAAGATAACACTTTTTGCCGTTTTTGCTACCTTTTTTATCTTCTTCGTCAGAAAATTCTACCGCTGATGGAGAATATGCTTCCATATCTGCACTATCGATCGCATCCCCAGTTAATCCTGGGATAGTCTCTATGGGTTTACTACAAACAGGTTCAATAGGTAGGGACTTCTTGGGTGCTCTTCTTGGGTCTGCAGCATATGTTTGGTTCTGTACCTCAACTTCAACAGGTTCGTCATCATAATCATCCTCACATATATCAATAATTTCTTTCGTGCTCTGTTGGGATGGAAAGCTATCAGTTTCCATATCCAAACCTGGAATAGTCACAGATTGTGAAAGGGAAGATTTTGTCGGTGTTACAGAAAGGTCTTTGTTGCTGCGAAGAAAAAAGGGTACTTGGTCGACGGCTGCACTTTTAGCTACTACACTGCGTAAAGGACTTTCTGGGAAATCTCCATCCAAACCGGGGATGCTAGTCATGCTTTGCCTGCTAGAAATAGCTCCAGCAATTGATTCCATTTCTTGTTTATCTTTTTCCGATTTCGCAGCGTTTAGGAGCTCAATTTCCTGCCTCTCTTTTTCTATTTTGGCATTAAGCTCTTCAAGAAGTTTTTGGGTATCCGGTTTAATAGGTGCTATAATAGGTGCAGGTTTGGTTTCCACTTCATTATCATCTTCTTCCCAAGGCGTATACGGTTCATCATCATCATCCTTTGAATCCCCGGTACCATCGAGTTTGCCCACGGTAAAATCTGAGCTATCCATATCTACAGACACGGATTCTTCCTTTTTACTGTCACCAATTAGTTTCCTAGCATCGGAGTTTACTTCACTTCCACTGGTAGACTTTTGAGACGACTTGCTAACCTCTACTTTTAATTTCTTTTTCCCAATTTCTGAAGACACTGACCCTTTCCTTTTGGCATTGGGAATTTGGTGATGCAGATCAACGATATGTCGAGTAACAATGGCCAAAAGACAGTTAGTTCTCTCTTTGGGTATACCAGGACCTCCACGGAAAGGCAGCAGGGACTAAATATTGTAATACAGTAAATTAAGCAGTCTTTAGGACAAAAATACGTACGGTAAAAAATCAAATCGTCAGTATTTAAAGCCAGTGTCAATTCAGCTAACGGTTGCGCGATGGACAACCTCAACCTTGACCTCAACAACCCAGAAAAGCAACTACGGTAAAACTTTAAGATTATTTACCCCGAAACCTCGACGGCGCCCAGGGGGGGTAGCCTCCCAAACTTTTGACGAAATTTTGGAGGGTACCTTTTGCTCCTCCGCCTTCTTAGCTGGGAGGGGCAAAAGGGGAGGGACTTTCTTTGTAAACATTATGAAAAATGAACAAAAAATTTTAAAAACCCCTAATTATTTCACATACTTTCACACTGCATTATAAAAGGGTATGCTAGAAAATCATTTTCAAGCATTTTGACTCTCAGCGAAGCTGAAAATCGAATAATGTCTGAAAGTTTTGTTCGCCACGCCCACAGACACCCTGCACGAAGTGCAGGGTATCTGAAAATCACGTCATTCAGACTGTCTAGATACCCTGGTTTCGGGGTAAGTTATAATATAAGAGCAAAAATAACATAATGAAAATTCTATGCATGGAAATCTCGAAATTATTAATTTTAATTTAAATGTGTGTAAAATAATAAATTGTGTCAAAAACTGATGTACCTTTAGAATACAATTTTAATAAATAAAACTAAACCAATCAATTATTTAGTTTTCGATGTTATTGTTGAATAATGGTAAGGTGAGATAAGCACCACGCCTAACAACCTAACACGTTTTTGTTCCCGTCATACAGCATTCATCGAAGAATACAAACAAATTATTTCAAATACCCTGTTCATTGGAGTGTGCTTGTCAAGTGGGCACAAGTAAACATCTTTTAACGGATGATTTATGCTTCCCAAGACTCCCAGTCTACTTCGAGCAGACAAATAATCATAGAAGCTATTGTAAATGGTAGTATCAGCTGGTGTGGCAGGAGCAAGGCGAAAAATAATTACTTCCTGTAAAAATTGCAATACAATACACCGTTAATAAAAGTAAAACATTGTAACACAGTAAATTTAAGTAATTATAAGGAAGAATTCTCCTTTCCCAACATACCCAACCTATTTACCAATTTCTACATAATTATTGGTCACATTCGTCGTAATTATCATTTTAATTTAACAAATATTATCAAATGCAATATTAGTGAAGAAAATATAAAAATACCTTCGTTTTCTTCATTTTGTTAATGTAGTCCCATACTGTCTCCGGAGATATTCTACCTACAAAAGGAACAGGTGCCTCAGGAAATAAAGTTCCTTCCAATCCAATGTGCGACACATCATAAACAGATACGGCTACAGTCCCCAACTCTTGCATTGTTAGACTTGACTTAAAAATGGGTTTAGAACCCACTCCATTTAATAAAGCAAACTGCACAGCGTGTGCTGAGCCGTCTTCTACAAAATCAGGAGTTTTAATTGTGGAAGACGGTTGTTCTTGCTCTGAATCAGTTGAATGACGGGCATCTAAAACGTAAATCAATTAAAAAGTTGGTTATAAAGTCGAATTATTAGAATCGACGCTTATTGCAAATGAAGAAGAGGAGATGGTTCTACTATATCTTTTGTGGAAATAATAAATAATTTACCAGATTTGGTGTTTTCTGTAGGTGTTGTTTGCTGAGGTGTCGAATCTTCTCCCGACAGACTATTTGAGGTTTCATCTATTTTTGATTCAGTTTTATTTGCTTCCTCTTTTTTATCCTTTACTTTGTCACTCTCCATATCCTAAACCAATCAATTCAACATTACAAACAGAGTTTAATAAAATATTTAAATAGTACACGAAAAATTACCTTAGATTTCAATCGTGAAACATCATTATTTGATTCACTCTTGCTAGATCTACTACTTTCTTTACTGTCTCCCTTTTCCTTTGACCGCTTCTCCTTTTCTTTGTCTTTGGATTTTTCAGAGCTTCTGTGTCGATGCCTAGATGATCGTCTATGGCTGTCCTTATCTTTATCCCGATCTCTTCTATCCCTGTCTTTACTGCTGTGATCCTTTGACTCTCTTCTTTTGTCATCTTTATTTTTGGATCGTTTGTCTTTATCTCTTCTATGACTGCTATGAGAATGACTCCCATCCTTTTTTTCCTTTTTATCCCTATCGCCAGTTTTTTCTTTCTCGGAATCTATGACATCAGTTATATCTTTCGGTCGTGTTTCTTCAGCGACAACAACAGCATCGTCAACACCACTGTCTATTAATTGCTGCTTCTTTGCCTCCGCCAATTTATCCAACTCTGCTCGTTTAATGGCCTCCAATTCTTTTTGATTTTCTTTAAGTCTCCATTCTGCTAACTCTGCTGAAGCCATTTGTTGTGGCTCCATACGCACTAAAACCTTAGGCTTAATATTCCCAGAAAGTATTTCTTTAAATAACGAATTCTTTAAATCCCTAAAGTTAAAATATATGCTTCTATATTTTATTTTGCATTTGGGGTTGCTGGCTCCTCCGTAATACTTACAAAGTTCTTCCTCTATTTTTTCTGCCACACTTTCAGGGGTATTTCCACTATTTTCTAATGTTTTCTTTTCACTCTCACTCACTTCATTTAATCGACTTTTTAAAATCTCACGAATACTCTTTTTTATATTTTCTCTCAGCAATTTTTCACTTGTGGGACCATCTCTCTCCGTTTCTTTGGCCTTTACCGTATCTTTCTCAACTTTCTTTGTTATGGGTGTAACTTTCTGAGTCTTATTACTGGAAGACTCAGATGAGGTTCTTGATCTTTTAGCTCCCACTGGAGTTACTGGAGTAGGAGGTGTTTGGCCACCTTTCTTATTTTGGGATAGATTTTGATTTTGAGTTAATCCAAGGTCAAGTTTTAGGGCAGAACCTTTAAAATATTTTGTTTGCAATTTACTTTGAGAATCGCAAATATTTTGAATAACCACAGTTGGTTTTGAATTCATAATAGCATTAACACTATTAGGACTAATACCTGTAACAGTTGGAAGTGGAGTAGGTGTGCTTTGACTTACAGGAGTTGTAGGAGATTTCACTTGGGGAGTTACTATTTGCTGCTGCTGCTGCAGCATTTGATTCTGCTTGACAATGGCAGAGGCAGTAAGCTCCTTTGGACGAGGGGGAACTGTTTCAGTGGATTTGGTAGAACCTGAGGATATCACATGAAACGTCAGGAATGGCTGCGCCTTCTCAGGCTCCGCTTGCTTCAGAGAATTTGCTCTCTTTAATTTAAAGTTAGGGGATAAAGATGATACTGGAGTTCCAGTAGGACTATTTGGGGGACCCGCAGAGGCTGATGCATTATTGTGTACATTAGAACTTTGTGCTGTTGGTTTAACTGCTATTGCTGCAACTGCTTTACTTCCCACAGTATCAGCCCACTTTTGTACGCATTTGTCACTACAGTAAGCAGAATCTTTTCTTGCTCCACGACCACACACCATGCATTTATTAGATTTCTCTGTCACTGATTCCGACCTTACTAATGAGACTTCGCTTTTCCTCCGAATTTGTTTCGTTGGAGTTGTATCAGATAAAATTTCTGGGGATTTAGGTAAAACTGGTGTTGTAGGAATTTCTTTATTTTTCGGTGGTCGACCAGGTTTTCGAACTGCTGGCTGCTTCTGTTCAGTACTTTGTGGCACATCACTATTTCTTCGGGCAGTGGGGGTTACCTTTTGGTTAGTCTTTTGGGGTTTCAGTTCCTTTTTACAATTAGGGCAGTGCCAAAGAACTTTCTTTAATTCCATAGCTTTGCCTTGTGCCTTTGTAACTCCTACACATTTTCCATGGAACCATTCTTCACAACGATCGCAGCAAATCATAAACCGGTTGTTATGCGGTTGCCGACAAATACACCACAGTCTAAATTTTACATAAACACAAGACACTTAATTTCTAGTAGTTAATATTATAGTTGGATAACACTTCTGTATTTCTGCTTTCAATACCTGTTAGGATCATCTTCAGTAACATCCTCGTCGTCTCCTTCAGTAGCTGAGGGATCATCTTCAACCTCTTGAATGTCATCATCTTCCGGTTCCGTATCTTGATTCTTAGAATTATCTCGCCCAACTTTCACCTCTTCATCAAAATGCACATAATTTGGGTCAGCAAGATGAGCTGGCAATTTTCTGTTCTGTCGCTTAGGTCTTCCGCTAAAGTAACCAATTTTAAGTTTGTCATTATTATTCTTAACATTGTGTACACAATTCAGTTCTATAACCTAATTTTTTATGATTGAATAAACGTATTTATATTAAAATTGGAATAAGCACTCACCTTTCACTTGCTGGAGTAGAATTTGACTCGTTCAAAGTTACATTAGAGATTGTAGGAGTAGGTGGTGCAGGTGGTGCAACTGGTGTAGATGCTACAACTACAGCAGTGGGTGACTCAGAAAAGGGTGAATGTTGAACGGAGGGTACTGGTGAATTTACTGGTGACGAAACGGCTGACCCTGACTTGGCTTCCTTCATTATTTCCTTCTCTCGTTGAAGCATCTGTTGATTTTCCGCCATTATCCTTTCAGCCTCTTGCCTCTCAATTCGATCTTGCTGCCTCTGGGAACGACGAATGTTGGCATTCGATTCAGCTGAAGAAAGAAAGTCATCGACTTTCAGAAAAAAATCTTTTGGTTAGAAAAATTATACCCTATCCTATCCACCCCAGGATCCTTGAATCATTGATAGTTACAATAGTTAGTACATATTTATTTTCCAAAAATATCATTAATAATAAAATGACTTTGGACCTTTCTTTGACAGCTGAAATTTAAGTAGCCTTGGTATTTTAAAACGGTACACATAACCACAAAAGAGTAAATCTTCTGATTCGGATTTGACTCAGAAATTTGCTTTTCATATTCCTAACCTGCTTATACAACTGTTTGAACGACAGAATTCAGTTACAATTAATATTCATGTAATTCCAAATAAGGTAAACAAAACATAGGGTTCATTCGTGACGATTCAACAGCATTTTGAAAACCAACTTTCCCAGCCAAATGTTTAAATTTTTTATAAATACTGGTATAAAAACTGTTAGGAAACTTGTCATTTTTGCTCAACTTTATAAATATATGGGTTCAAAGATGTAAAACTAGATAATAATTTCAACTGGACTTTACAACTAACCTTCCGAAATTCTGCGGCCATTTCCGGGAGTAGAAGGCGCTGATGTATTTGGGCGAACCTTCGGAGTACTAGCAATATTTACAACCGGAGACATGGCAGGCGCTGAAGAACCGGAATTAGAAGTAGAATTTCTTCTTATGGTTGAGTTTGTGGAAGATGAATTTGAATTTACTGCGTTAGTTTGAATAACACTTTGAACTGGCACAATTACTGATGCACTGGATATTGATGGACCAGCTATAACGGTTCTCGAACTAGGAGAGGAAATCGATTGAGAGTAGCTGTGATCCAGAAAAGGTTGCGTCGATCCAGTCTTTACAACACCTAAGTTGAAGTTAACAATAATATCGTCAGGTAATGTAAAGTAAAGTTATATTCTTTTGTATAATGGTTTTCGTATATAGTAAGAAAATTAACAAAAGCGGTTTTTAGAGTATATACCTTGAACTCCAGAATCCTCTTCGTCGAATGTCAATGTTTCGAGTATTTCCCTTGCCTGCTCTGATTGTAAAACGTTTTCAAGATTCGCCAAACTCTGCGGATCCAACTGTTTCGTGAAATCTGTTAAATCGATTGATGGAGTGTTGGTTCCTGGGTTAGAAACAATCACAGATGCAGGTGTTGGAGACTGAATTTCAGCTGTAACCGCTTCTAATGGAATAGTTCCACTCACTAAAACACCTCTTGCACTAGGTATATGAATGTCCAACGGAGAAACAGTACTTTCTAAATCTACCACGGGTATATTACCACTACTCCCGGGATTATTGGAAGGAGATACAAATTCGTACCCAGAGTCACTCTCACTTCCAAATACAGTACGAGTCTGTAACTTTGCCTTTCTAGATCTACCTGCAGATGGAAGTGTTCGGGCTCCTGGAAGAGGTTGTTCAATAGATTTCATTTTGTTTACAGGTAGGGTCACAGGAATGACTGTGTTTGAATCACCGCCTGAGGAAAAAAAATCCATAGCAATTAGAACATAAACACCACTAAAACCTAAAACATTTTAAGTTCTACGTCTACAATAAAAGCCTATCGAACTATTTATGTGGAAAAGTGAAAATGAAAATATATCTAACTGTACATGGATAGAATCTGTTATAAGTACCTACAAAATGCATTATTACGTCAGTAAGTCTATAAACCCATGCAAAACAAACTATGGACAATCACAACTTTAGCCATTACAATTACAGAATATTTGTATGGTGAAATGCAAAAAATTAATGCATTAATTCAACAAAAACCAATTATAAGCATCATAATCAAAGCAAAACCTTCATACATGTAAAGAGTACGAGGTTCATGGGTTTCTTCCGTTAAGTCGCAACATGCATAATGTGGTAACTTGAAAAAAGTATTAAAGCAATTCAAACTAACTTTAGCAGAGATGTTTAACTATTAATATCCCTCCGCACACTACGTATCTTGTTGGATCTTAAAAATCTAAGAATTTCAATTATACACTTAGTATTATGATTTTTGTATAATTTTAAGTTCGTAGATATTAGACAATATTTGTAGCAGTAACAAATCACTTTATTGTACTTTTTAACACTAAATACACACTAAATACATTAAAAATTACTGTTAATGGTAATTGCAAAAATTAGCCATAGAATTCATTCGTATTTCAAAATATTTTCTTGCAGGTTGATCGTGCTAAGACTAAGAGTACAAATAAAATAGAAAAGATTAATAAATAACAAAGCAGGGCGAAAATAAATTCAAAATTCATTTCCCAATAGTTGATAGTCAAGTGATAGAGCAGTTTTATTCCTTTAAAGCAACTCCTGTCTAACGGACCATAAACATTGGCGCTTGCAAGACAGAAGGCAGTTAAGAGTAAAATTAAGACTCAAAGATGATTTAGTAATAGCAGCAAAATACTGTGATGTTATTTTGAATTAACTTACTTTCAACAACGACATTACTATTGCCGAGTGTAAAAGAGCCATCGTCATTAACAATGACGAGGAATGTACGTTGTTCTACGCCGACAGCTTCCTCACCTTCAGATCCAATATGACTTTCTTCACTACTAAGATTTGTATCGTGCTCCTCTGTGAAACTTTTATTAGCGTTTTTAAGCCTGTCAATAGCAACGCTGCTCAGACTCACATCAATTTCTCCGTAAATCAACTGAGGATCTCCCGGAGTCCGACATGCCATGATATTTTTGTCGAAACTGTTGTAATGAACAAGATGTTACTTTCTTTTACCTAGAAATAACATCAATATGCATAAGATTAGTAACTTGTAAAATTAGTAATATTAGTAACTTTTCAATGTAATCCTTAATTGCCTCAATTTTAGATACATATAAGGCTTGTTATAAAGAATTTCCAGAACGAAATCTTATGAAATTCAATTTACTTGTATTAATGTTATGAGCTTATGAGACATGATTAGCAATTGCAACTATATATTACAAGACAATAATTTAAGAAATAACTTAACTACCAAATAATTATTTTTAGTGCTGTAAAATCAGAACTAACTCCAGTGAACAATTTAAATGGTTCAATAAAAATGCAATATAAGAATAATATATGACATTATCATCATTCCAATTTTTCGTATTCAGCAATTTCAAAACAAGAAATTATGTAACTCAAAGAAGTACATCCCCCACATCAGAGTTGGAAGTTGGAGGTAATGCTTTGTATTAGGAGGATAATCGAAATTGAAGTGCCGGTTCGGAGAGGATTACCAAACACGTAGAAACAGTAGAAAGCATGATAAATGTAGTATAAAAATGTGTATAATATAGCAGATCGCATCGAACATACATTTGCTTTTCACAATATTATACATGTAATAAGCTAGGTCACTAATTTACGTGCCACTGAATGTGCTGTGCAATCTATTAAGTTATACTACATAAAATAGACTTCGTCCACTTAATAAAACTGCAAAGTACGGTGTACTCAAAGTGTTACAAAGTATTCTATATTAATCCGATTCTGATATATAAAAATGGTAATGAAGTTCTCATTATAAAATGTAAAATAATGAATGGTTTAACTCATTAACAAAAAGTAAAGTAGAAGTGTTTCAAAATCAAATACCGAAAGAAACAAAATACTTCCAACTTCCCATTCTTCATGTTCTTGACAGACAATTTGGAAGATTTGATGTTAATGCTGGTTTAATCGTTAGACATCTCTATTCACAATAGTAAATCCAATCCCAGAATACAGTTCCAATACATGAATAATAAAAAAGGATTATCTCTGATCAATACTGAATCATTCATTACTATTGTACTTCGTACTTTAACTAAAACCCTGCATTACACAAATCATCAATCGAATCAATATTAATATTAAATTGTAAAAGTTAAACAATTTCAGTTGCCAACACTTGAAATATGTCTAGGATTGACAACGATGTTGTAAAACTTATATAGAAAATATTTACACGCTGACAAAAATATACTTACAAAGGCTTAAGTTACTATTGAAATCTGACGATGATTGCGTGTTTATTGTTTATAATTGACTGTGAATGGAGAAAAGATTTCAACTTACCAACTTTTCGAAGAGAAAATCAAACACTAGCAATGCATGCCTGATGTTAATGTTGGTTCACCAGTTGTCATTCGGCAATCAGGAATACCTCTGAAGAACGGCGAGTAGTCACCAAAGCACACTGATTTGTGACTGACGACGGCAAAACGTTATCATCATCCCCGATATTGGAAATTGCTAAAAACTTGTATGCTGCTTGCTGCCAGTGTTTGCTCACCTGGAAATAAACACATTAGAAAAATTAATTCACTAAACAAAAATCAAATAACAATACTAAACAACTTAGACTAGGCAGTAACAGTGACAACTTCTGTTCAGATTTTATAATTCCTTAAAATTATAATAACCATAACGGCAACAACAGCAGAATCCAAAAATAAGAAATAACCACAAAATAATAACACGCCTAAATAGTAGCAAGTTAGTAGCAAGTGTACAGTTTACGCAAAATGGCATAGTTAACCAAAACAAAAATTGTCCGTGTTTTGCCGCACTAAAAATGTATTTATTATTTTGATTACAACTGAATAACAAACAGGAATGTAATTCTTACGTACAATGTAATTCTCGTAGAAACTGGTTAAAGTAGAGCCTAAAGTGGAAATAAAAAACAAGTTTTACATGAACCGTTTGTAAATGTAAATATATTATGCACCAGGATCAAAATAGACAAAATGAATATTTACCCTTTGATTGTTTATTTACCAGAACTAACAACTACAAGAACTCGTATACAAGAATTTAGCTGAAGACAACAACTAATGGAAACTAATAACGGGTAATAATAAAGTTTGTAAATTAATATTTACCTAACACTGAACAAAAATTAGAATAGAAATAGTTAATAGTAAGCTTTAGTACCTACTAATACTAACTGGTATTTCGAATACCTACCTACAGACTTTATATGATAATTAGAAGTTGTTCTGCTGCTGTACGTAGTTGAGTGGGCATGGGCATAATAATAATGAATGAGAGTCGTAACAAAAAGCACAGCCGCGACTGACTGCGACCTCGAAGACTGTTTGCTTCACGCTCAGTACAGCGCCAATTGGCGCACTAAGCTTCCTCCTAACCCTTCGCCAACCAAACCACGTTCTCCATTGCAGGCCAGCAAATGTTTTCTTCACAATCTCTAAATTACACCAAAGACGAACTCAGCTTTGTCCAGCAGTTTCCGTATAACCACTTTTACACTTTTTTGCTCACAAATTCCTCCTTTTCACTCGCACTCCACCGACAAACTATCCAACAAGGTTAAAACGATTAAAGGCACTAAGTTAGCGGGGTTATTGAATTCTACAAGGGTTTTCACACCACAAAACCCCACAGAGTAAATCCCAAGAACTCTGAAAGGTTAGCAGATATCCACGGACACAACTTTTTACCGCTGTTGAAATATATTACTACATACATGCGTTAGATGTCCTTACACAGTGTTTTGCTGGAGCTGAGTTAGTTCAGTCTTCAGTGCAATCGAACAGCGAGCTGATTATTATTGTTGCAGTTTAGCTTTAGCTTTAGCTTTCGTTTCTTATGTCATTGCCATATACATACAGACAGATTCAGTTCATTCAGTATTCAAGTGAGTTATGTGAATCTGTGAATGTGACTTTGAGACATTGGGATTTTGGGATTCCTACCCGTTTCAGTGAGCAGTATTTTAATGGGTATCATTATGTTCTATAGGCTAATTACTTAGACAATACTGTATTTAATAGTTTACTACAAAAAACACAAAATCATTTAGCATTAGGTAGGATCACAATCGCCTTGATGTTTGTCATGGTCAAACAAATGTCTGCAAGTGAGACACCTCAGTTCGTCTACATATCACTTTTTTAAATGAAAAATGTTTTCATATCTAATTCAGGATATAATGTGTCCTTTGTTCCAGTGATTCCAGTACCGTCAGTCATGTTCGCCTTATCAGAACGGCTATGATGACTACTGTTACTTATAGACTGTGTAAGGTACACATTGATAAAGCCTGGTAGGTTCGCCAAACAAATACTGTCAATTTATTACCTTGTCAGTAACATGAAACATTGGTACGGAATACCCTGCGGAATACCAAATTAGAAATCAAAAGAAAAATTGGCTTACTGTGTACGTTATACATACAGGTAAAAACGATGTTAATAACCATAGCCAAAAACTATGTTTAGCGTAGGTTCCTTATGCACTTTAAAAGTGGTAATCATGCATTGACTACAGCTATATTCAAGATTGAGATAAAAGTAAGAAAGTCAATGCAGTTAATTAATACCTGTATAATTTTGTATTTCATTTAAATGGACTCACGTTAAGCTATTTTCAATACATTTTCATGTAATATGAAAGATTACATTTGCACTGATATACTCTCTCTTGTTGGTAAAATAGAACATACAAAATAAAGCATCTAGCTTAAGGTGGTGTATCCAAAAAAGAGCTTCCTATCGTACAGGTTTTGTATGTACAGGAGGTATGCAATTATTTTTGGGGTTCTTGCATTGTAATATTATACGTGTATATGTAGATATGTATACCTACGCATAGATACATCATCACAATCATCAGTAGTCTGGTTAGATATGTGTACATAAATATTTTAGAGTCGTTTACAACGTCCGGACGCGTCCTTCTTTTGTCAACTACGTAATTTAAAAGAAGATGAGTAGGGAAATGTCAATTATGTTCACCTTTGGTAAATCTACCTTACATAAGAGAATTTTACGAGTAAAAATTCGAAGACGAAAGGAGATAAGGCAAGCCAACTGAACTAACTATCTGAATGAATCTACGCATTGAATTTGTATGGTACACCACGACCGCAGCAACTACTA